>CM045771.1:40025552-40625552 GCA_025200525.1 Camellia lanceoleosa | reverse complement strand
CAATTTTTCAAAACCTCTGAGAAGGGAGGAGGGCCTCCCCTCTTATAGAAATCCAATTTGCAAAGCTTCTTGGAGAAGCTAAGTAAGGGGCAAATCCCTCTATACACGTGTATGGAGGGGGAAATTGTGCATGCCAGCTAAGCTAGCTGGCATAAAATATCTACATAAAGCAGATGAACAGGGTTTGGCCAGAAAATATGGCCGATCGACGAACATAAGTACCGGCCGACCAAATAAAGTGCCGAACGGCCAACACTTTTGGCCGATGGCAAGAAAATAAGGCTGGTGGCTTCAAGCCTTGGCCGATGGGTTGAGGGGATGGCAAACAAGCCACCATCTTCCCTCAAAAGCAAAAAACAAGTGCTTGGTCCACAACCAAGCACAAAACAGTCAAGTTAAGAGATCTTGAGGCAAGGCGCGTGGCCGAGACCTCCGGGAACTCAAAATGAACACGAGCATAGATGATTATCATGTGTTCAAACGATGACATCCAAGTCTTGAGGACAGTCAAAAATGAGGTGTCTACAGTCGTGTTTCGGGAGGAGAGGATCGGGTAAAGAGCGAGGCTCTAGTGGCTTGAGATGCCCCTTTTTGATAAAGACCCCTAGGGCTTAAGATAAAGGCATGTAGAGCGGGGTAAAGACCCTGTGAGATCGAGCCTGGCTGGTTGAAGTTTGTGGAGTTGTGTTGGATGTACTGGTGAAAGGGTTGGTTATTTTGGGTGTAGTGGTGACCATACTCACATCCGAAGGCCGTGCAAAGGTGCTACCACTCATGGTTGCATTAGAACTGCATATAAAGGGCCTCTTGGGTTGCTCCTTCTCATCAGCGATTAACCCCTGTTTCATCGCATCTTCAATCTACATCTCTATCTCATGGAGCTCAGCGAATGTAAACAACGGCAAGACTATCCCCTTTAGTAATAATCTCTTTTGTAGATTGCGGACCACCATTCTGATTTGATCATTCTCGGATGGCTTAATAGTCATCATCGAGGCCTTAGCCTTTCATCGGGTTACAAAGTCTGAGAAGCCCTCCTTTGGCTCCTGACGGATTGTTTCAAGATCATGGGTTGTGATCTTGATTTGGGTATTGTATGAGTACTGCGTGATGAAGGCCTCAGTCATTTCCTCCCAGTTCCGTTTCACAGAGTCTTCCAACTTTGCATACCAGATAGCCATTATACTCGATAGGGTTCGGCCAAAAAGCGACAGCTTTTGAAGTCTAGTAAGGCCCATTGCCCGCAGAATATCTGAGAACAATCGTAGATGGACCATGGGATCCCAAGAGCCATCGAACTGGTCTATGTGTGGCACCTTGAATCTATTCGGTGGAGTTACTGCGGAGTCTGTGTATCTATCCTTGATGTCAGGGATTGAGTTGACACCCTGTGCCCGCTTGAAAATATTTTCTAGCTTATTGACTTTTAGTACAGTGGGGTCAACCTCAAATTCAAATGGCGCCTCAGTTTGGTACACCGGTGCCTTGGAGGTTTGCGGTGGGATCGGATCTACTGGAATGCCCAGATTCTTTTAGACATTGACAGTGCCTCCGGATGCTGGAATACCTGCAGAAGGTGCATGGGAAGCAGAAGCAGCTATTTGCTATGGTTGCTACTGCTGCAGCCTATATATCACTTCTGCTTAGTGGGCTATGACTTCAGCTTGGCGAGCAGCATCTCACTGCATGGTTTCAATGGTTTGTTGGAGATGACGAAGCATGTCTTCCATGCTAATCGGGGGATGTTGAGCCATCAGAACTGGCGAATAATCTCTCACTAGAGTAGAAGTAAAAGATTGAGCCTAACTGGGTATAGGCGAAGTAAAAGGTAATTGCTGGACTGGTGAATTATGCCTAACCCTCTTCTATCTCGTAACCGGTGGGAGCAAAGCAAACACTGGCTGTCCCCTAACAATATGCCCAGATCTATAAAGTCTTCTTACATGAGTCCAGAGTGCTTGGGGGTAACAGAATCGTCTGAAACAATTGTGATAAACTACCTTGCAAAAAGAAATAAAGCAAAAGAAAGCAAAAATCAGAAACCGCACAGCACCTCAACTCAGATATGAACAAGAAACAATATTAATCATAAGCTGTAGAACTGCACTCAACACTAATTTTTGCCCCAAAATTGATACCCAAACTTACAACTGATATGCACGTTCCTGTAGAGTTTCACTCTAAAAGCACATAACAGTTAAGTGAGAGCCAAAACAACCCTATGATGGGGTAGGGTTACCCTGTCCTAGTTTTGTCAGGAACTAAGGTTAACTATTCAAGCAAAGTGGTTTCACACAATCCTGCATTTCGATGAGCAACCTGTTCTAGCTTAGAACGGTCTCTATAGTTGTCGATATGTAAGTAGGCCGATTGGTTAAAAAGGGTACCTCAGCAAGACTACCTAATATACCTCTCACACCTAACACCGACAAGTGAAAAGAGGATCAAATGGTACAGTGGTAGTCCAGATCCAAGGGTTGTGTTCCAATTGTGGCAGAGCCCACAACCAGTTAGCCTGTTAGCAAGTTTTTCCAAGCAAGCTCTTGGCAAACTGTTCAGGAATAGTAGCTGGCAAACACAGTGACTTAGGCGCGCCAATGCAAATGCAAATGCAAATGCAAAGAAACACATAAATGTAGATAAAATGTCATATCATGAGTTCGAGTCAAATTCTATAAATCCCCAACAGAGTTGCAAGAAATTATAGCTTGGCTTTTTCACGCCCGCTTTCGAAAACTCGAAAAGAAGCTCTACAGTTCGGACTCCCGTGGTTTTGAATCTAGTCTCACAAGTGCAATATGAAACTAATAAATACCAATGAGTCCAAATCCGGTAAATCGTTTGGAAAGTTGATTTTGAATCAAAAATGCCAAAATTGGACTATTTTTCTAGATATAGAGTCGCTGCCTAAATATTTTATTTTTGGAGAAATTTAGGAAACCCAAGACTCATACCAAAGGCCATGTGTCCGTCATCACCAAAGTTGCCTCGGCTCGGAAACTTAGGTACGAGAGGGGAACGTCATGGATTGAGCACCTCCGCTCACCCGATCAAAGATCGGCCTCTACTAATTATGATATGATTTTTATGTACATTATGTGCTCTTGTTCCGGTTTATTAAGCTAGCTGTACTATGTGATACGCACAAGCAAGTATAGACTAGTTTGCAAGAATTGGAACAATTCAATTTTATGTTTGTTTTGCGAAAGGGATTTGAATTTGCTACTTCAAGTGGGCTTAAAATTTGAGGATTTGCCACTCAAAAAGTGGGCTTAAAACTGTGAATTTGCCACTAGAAATAGTGGGCTTAAAACGTACGTTCGTTAAATTATTCCAATTCAAGTAACAAGCTTTCATCCATAGACATTCAAGCATTTTAGCAAGTAAGCATTTAGCCTCATGGAAAGCATGCTAGTCATGGCAATCACTCACACTCATGCAAGTATGCTAAAGCATTAAAAACTCACCTAGTACTCCAAGCTAAGAAGATTTGAGTTAGAAAAATATGCATGGTCCCTAATTATACAAGATGTCTAATGCAACGCATACAATATGTAATTAATAGGCTCGACTACTAATATAGCACATGGATCAATTTTGCTAACATGCAGTTTAAACATGTATTCAACGAAGTAATTGAAATGACAATGCAATTTGAATGATGCGCCGAGCCTCGGTGCATGCAAAACAAGATAAATGTATGCGAGCATAAGGTATGCTAATTGAAACATGTTCCTAATCAAACCATCAAAAGCGGATAAATAAAAGCGAGAAAGAAGTGGGGTTGGAAGACATGCACATTATTACATTTTGCTCTCATAAAGGAGAGTCTAAATGAATAAAGCAAAACTAACTAGCAACTAATTGGGGCTAAGCTATTTAGGCTAATTATTACAAACCAAATGAAATAAATAGCTAAACTAATTAACTAATTATTACTTCACTTGAATGAATTAACTAGTAAGCTAACTAATTAAGTTACAACACAAATGTAAGCAAATTAAGTAATTAAAGTCTCTAACTACGTTGCCACTACTCCGCCTCGAGAAATGAAAGATGCACATGCTCGGATACCACCCGAAAAGACTTCCGTTTTGCTCTCGGAAGCCTCTGTTTACAGAATTGAACACTTCCAAAACCATTTTCCTGCACCTTACCAACATTCTGCTGAGGTTTGCATCAGTGGCCAGTCAGCCACTAGTAGAGACTGTCGGTCATGGAGGTGGCCTACTGGCCATCAATAGTGCCCTGCCGGCCACCTACCAGCCATGGATGGTGGCCTACCAGCCACTGATGCACTGTTTCACCTGCTGCAACAAAAGACAAACAGAGCAAAAAAGAAGGCATTCTCACAGATTGTTTGCACAACTCACCACTCCTTTTCATAAACAAATCCAAGGAGTTGTGAACTTAAGCCGCAAACCACCAATCCAAGATATGCAAGCTCAATAAATACAACACAAGACAAACAAGAACCATCACCTTATCATGCATGATCAAGGGCAATGGAGACCTGAGAAACTTGACATATTTCATCATTTTGAGTATGAAATGTCCCAATTTTCCTTGTGTTCAATTAACGTCCGATTGAACACACAACACATAAGTTATTATCTTGCTCAATTTTAGTCCCAAGTTGTTAGTTACTCATTTTAACTTACCAACTATTCTTTAATCTAATTAAGTCCAAAAGGTGAGTTAAAGTCCTCTAATGGAAAGAGGGCTCAAAACACAAGTCACTTTCGGTATGAAAGAAACCAATGAAAGAAACCTCATACCATTGGTAATGAACCCCCTAAAAGATTAAACCATTAAGTATGAAGTCTCAATTTCACACTTAGGTAAACAAATATCTTGAAACCACTTTCAAAGCAAAATGAAAAGCCAAGAAATGATGGAGGTTGCAGAGATGGTTAGTACTGAAATGAAGTGCAAAATAACACCAAAGCATGCAATCAACTCAAACAAGAGGTGCCTAATTGTCATGACCCAAACCCACCCCTATAGGTTTAGCACCGTAACCGGCCAGTAATTCGAGATTACCAAAGGCCTGCTTAACAGTAAGACAGTATAACAGAGTATAGGGACATGGCGGAAGCCAATACAGTGAATAAACAATGTCCAATGAGCTGTGGCAGTCTGTATGCCAAAAAGATTTTTCATGCATATAAACATTCAGTACAGAACAATTATGTACAATATTTACAATCATTCAGTACAGGGACTTAATCCCTACTAAACAGTACAGCATAGTCTATACGGTAATACAAAACGGTATAGAGACAGACAGGGTAATAAAAACACCCCTAAGCCATAGCTTGGAAGGCTCGGAACCTCGCAGTGAAGCATGGTGGTTGGCTTGACAAAACTGGAGTTTACCCCGACGCCTCTAGCTTTGATCCGGTGCCTGTACACCTACATATATTTATGAGTAGTGAGCTAAAGCCCAGTGAATAACATAAGGCGTTATGGGGTTTAGAATGAATGTCCTTACAGTAATGAAAATGGCTCATTTCAATCAGTATATCAGTTGTTCAGTACAGTAAATAGTCATATGTGGTACATCCATTAGCATAATAGTAAATAGTAGGTCTTAAAAGACCGAATAGTGAACGATGGCCATCAATCAATAAACAGTAGTGGTTCCAACGAGGGAACCGACAGAGATCTCTCATGTGATAACGATAAGCGAGGTGCTAAGGATGCCACAGTACAGTTCAGAAATAAAGGACATACATCCATTCAGTAATCAATATCAGTTCAGTAAATTGTTCAGTTCAGTATTTAGAAGATAATCATTTTGAACATATCTTTACACAATTGTTACTCACAGAGTTCTGGGCTACAGTGAACTAGAGCATCTCCTTGGAATGCCAACCCTATACAGTTAACAGATTGAACACACACTAAGTTTCACAGTTGGGAAAGATAATAACTAAATCCCTAAATTTGCCTTGGTGTATTCTACATCCATAGCCTCCTTAAGATGCCTTAAACTAGGCCTAAGAATGCCTAGGATGGGATGAGGATGCAAAGATGCACTTAGAAAACATTTTACAAAATTTGCTGAAAACAGGGGTCTCGCTCGAGCGAGGATTCCTTCACTCGAGCGAACATGCAGACAAAGGATCTCCGCTTGAGCGTGAATTCCGTCACTCGAGCGGACTGTGTGCTACAGTAAAAATATTGGATGCTCAAAATTTACGCTTAATGCTCGCTTGACAGCTCTTCGCTCGAGCGTAGGTCCCTTCGCTCGAGCGTACGCCTGCGCGCACCAAGATTCTGAGAGCTTGAATTTTACGCTCGAGCCACCATTCCATCGCTCGAGCGTGGCTCAGTGTAAATGGTGGTCGCTCGAGCATAGAATCCTTCGCTCGAGCGTAGAAGCCAAATTCTAGAATTTCCAGATTTGTCTCCCAAGCTCAAACCAAGCATTCCTAAGCTCAAAACTCGACCTCTTGGGCCCAAATCCTAGAAAACACATCTAAACTCAATATTCAACAAGTTTCAAAGCTCAATTTGTGAATTTAAAGCCCAAGGGTGAGTCAATTAAATCCAATTTCAAACCCAACTTCATGAACATGAAGAACATGCAAACATGCATGAATTCAAATCATTTCAAAGCTTCAATTTGATGCTCTAGTGAGCCAATTGTTCCAAAAACATGTTGAAAACATGGACCATTGCAAAATTATGAACATGCATGTACCATTTCATGAAAGACAACTTCAAAAATTCAAATTAAAGGCATGCATGCATGAGCTAGGCTCCAATTTGACATATATGGACCAATTCAAGGCTCAAATCACTAAGGATACAAGAACTAGGCATGAACAAGCTTAAACACAACAATGAGAGGTTAAATTCCTTACCTAGAGCTTCAATTACAAGGTTAGAGGTTCAATTTGCCAATTTACACTTCAATTCCTTCACTTCTACCAAGTTCCAAGCCAATTAGAGATGAAAACACACTCTCTCTCCTTACTCTCTCTCTCTAGTTCGGTTGGCTCAACAAGAAGGCTAATGAAATGTTGCATAATGCAAGACCAAGTCTTGAACAAGGCTTGGTGTAGTGGTCCACTAGATGGCATGATTGTAATTAAGCTAACTCTCGTAATTGGCTTATTTTAATATAATTTAATCGTACCAAAACACATTTTAACTAAATACACCATAAAATCACATAAATTATGATGGTCCTAAAACGCCAATCAATTTCTGGTTCGGCCGCCGGTAAGGCCTTCAATTAACAGTTTAAACATAACAACATGAACAGATAATCAAATAGTCAAACAGATAGAATGCAAATTAACATATATGCTCAGTCAATTCGGTTTTATTTTGATCGATCGATTCGATATTTCGATTACTTCAGTTATCAATCATAATCAGTCTCGGTTTGGCGGTAATCAATAGTTTATCGGTAAACAGTGGTGAGGGTTGTTACACTAATGGCCTAAAACACCATTCTTGTGAGGACCTTTACACTACAACCATGAAAAATAAGACTTAACTGACCCAAACAGCACAAAACAGAGCTAAAGCAGTCTAAAACAAAGGCAAAAACATGTTGGAATAAAGCTACAAAAAGTTAGAAAATCATGCTAACATATAGAACTAACTAGGCTAGCAAACAAGACACAAGGAGGGAATGCTAACCCCTCCAATTTTGGACTTGAAAACATGTTTTTTGCCACTGAAAATACTTTGAAATTCATTGGTTAAAGGCCCAAAAAATGTTGGTTTGAAAGGGGGAAACAAAGGTGCAAAAGCCTTAGAAACAAGGAATAAAGAAGGGTGACACACCCCTCCCTAACCTTAAATGGCTTAAAACACCAATTTCATCCCATTGAAACAGAGATTTTCACAGCTCAAAAATGGCCCAAAAACAGTGGGAAAAGATAGAGAAACAAGTATACTAAAACAAGTTAAAAGATAAGTGTTATACCTCTTGAAGCCAAACACAACTTTAGGTACAAATACAAGTCAAAACCACCTTCAAGAACTCCAACAAGACCTTAAGGGACCTCAGCTCAAAGGTGATCAATTTTGGTTAAGGATGTGCATGCAAAAGAGTGATATAATTAGATAAGTGTGCACAAAATTACAAGAGAGAGAGAGAGAGAGAGATAATTTTTTTTGAGTTTAAAATCTGCTAACCTCAAAACATGACAGAGGAGGTCTCTATATATAAGAAACATGAAATCTATGCAGGGAGATCTAGCCCTCCACGTGTGGACAGATGTAAGCATCTGTGCAAACAGCTAGCACAGCTGACATAAAATATCTGTAGAAAACACTAGTGGCCGGCCGACCATCAGTGATGGCCGGCAAGGCACATCAATGGCCGGCAGATAAGAAGTGATGGCTGGCAACCTCCATAGATAACCAGCAGGCCACCAAAGACTGCAAGAGGAAAAGACCAAGGCATGGTCCAAAAATGAGACAAAATAGATGCAGGGTTTGAAAGGCTCAAAGCTGTGGTGTTCCACTGAGGACTTTGAGTGCTCAGCAAGCAATTAGACTCATCATCGGATGTACTAGCAAGAATATCTAAGTTTTGAAGGGCCGTCAAATATGGGGTGTCTACAACTGCGTTTTTAATTTGATACATTTTGAAATTGACTTATGTTTTTGTCTTGTCGTGGTGCCTAGCCTTTGGGTATTGGGTTTGGGTCATGACATGATCTTTTGTCGTTTTGAAAAGAGTTTGAAAAAAAAAAAAATCTCATGAAGAATTGAGATATCCGTTGTGCGAGGAGATTGGAACCATTCAAACTTAGGCAATGAGACCTCCATTCAACGAGCAATCATAGAGATATAGTAAATAAGCACATAACCTTATGGTAGTATGCTAGACATAATAAGAAGCAATCATAGATGAGATGCAAAGATGAAAGAAACTGACTTAATACTCCTCTGCACCATGTCAAGAGCGTAAAGGGTTAGAAAATAATGCATGATCCTAGCCAAGCACAATAGAAAGCACAATAGAAATGTGTTAGAGATGCTTACTGAGTACTCTAGCCAAGCACAATAGAAAGCAACCTATGAGAAATGTGCATGATCCTAGATGCGATAACTAATGCAAAATCCGTACATAATAGGTCCTAGGGGCTTTGGATACTATCAAGACGGCATATGAAATAATCAAAGTACACACTACATAATTCATCTGAAAGCAATGGTCCAAGCCCAAATGCATGCCTTTAATCATATAATTATGATGATGTCGGAGTTAAATCTAAACATGTAAGAAGTAAGAGAGTACGGAGGATAGAAAGTGAGGGTAGAGAGAAGAGGAACTCGGCCAACACATACACGACAAATATAATGAATAAACTCTAAGAATGCAATAAAATAAAACAGAAAACTCTAACAAAGATAGAGAGATTCTCACCCTCTAACACATGAAAATGAGTAAAAACTACCCAAATATAATGATAGGAGGGGAGATTCAGTCTATTTTCGAAGAGGAAGCCATATATGGACTTCTACATGATTGAAACTAATAAAAGGGGAAAAAACTCTAATGAGAGAAAGGAGATTATCATCCTCCTACTCATGGAAAGGAGCTTAAAACATCCAAATCCATATAAAATAGGTTTTGGAAGAGAGAATCTAAGCCCTCTCATAGAGGAAACCATGCTTGGGTTTTCAATCCATAAAATCAAAAGAAAAGCATTTCGAGCTCGGCCAGAGCCTCTATACAAGCTTTTACTAACTACAAAAAATGAGAGAAATAGATAATCCAACTATGTTACCAACAATTCAATCAATAATCCCAAAAATATCTAAAAACAAAGTCAAAAGAAAAAGGTAGAGATAGATTTAGAAAGGAAATGCAAGAGTGGAAGTAGGGATTACCTCTATGCTAGCAGAGGTAGGACCCGAGCTGATCACAAGCTCTACTCCAAGCTCCTTCTGATCAATAGAGGTCTTCCAGCTCTAAGTAATCCAAGTGAAGGAATGTGGAAAGTAGTCTAAAATTCTCACCAAACTCTCTCTCTTACGCTGTGTTTAATTGGGAGATTTGGAAAGGGAAAAGAAAAAGGTAGGTAAAATGTGAATAAAATATACCTACATTTCATCTAATGTCACATACCTTTTCCTTTTCTTTTTCTAAATCCCTTCCCAAATCTCTCAACCGAATACAACATTATTGTAATTAATTAGATATTAGAGGGATTAATTATGAAGAATTAGGGATTTTGATTAGAATTTTTGAAACCCTCATTCCTCAAAAGGGGAGGGGGGGTCATTTTATAAGCAGAGAGGGTTATTTTATAAGCATTAGGGGTTCGGAATATGCCTCTAGATCCCATGGATCCGGATGACATATTCCAAGATTCTTGGGACACCTCACAAGAAAACTGTTCGACAAACATCATAATAGGTTGTGTTGAATGAGACTCGTTTGGCTAGTGTAGAGTAGCCCAATGTATTTCTTCAGAATTTTGTGCGGTAAAACAGAAAATGCCCGGACATGCGTCCACAGACCAAAATTGTTTGACATGCTGTTTGGAGGTTGTTTGGCTGACTTGGTCTCATCTAGTGAGTTTTCTTGAAAGATTTTCCTTATTTCCTCATTCATTTTGGCTTTCTAAAATATTTTTTTTCCCAAAAAGAGGATTAATGATTTTTGAAAAACATACTGCTAAGAATGGCCAAAATGAATGAAAATATGCCAGTTACCTTAAAAACATTTTGAAAATAGGTTTGAGGGTCCAGAAAACCTTTTGGCCAAAATAAGTGTAGAAAATGTTTGTCACTCTCTCTATCTCTTACTTGTTGCTTGAAGCGATCTCTGGTTTCTTCATCAGGACCTGTTCATAGAGTGCTCAAGTCTTAAGGCTAATCAAAAATAGGGTGTCTACACCCATCATATGAGCAATTTGGTTTATTAGTCTGAAATAGGCCCATTGAGACCCAACAAACCTCTTTGGTTGAATGTTCAATGGCAAAAATAAAGGGGTAAGTTACCAACTAGTCTCACTAAATAGAGTTAAATAACATTAAGTTCTATTAATTTTTTGAATGAACCAATAAGTCCTACAATACCAATACCTATGCCTATCAAGTTCTTTCATCTTCTCTTCTCTGTCTATCTCTATCTCTCTTCACTATTTTTCAAAAAACTTCATACCACCATTGCCACTGCCCATCTACTATCACTGACGTCGCCGTCTCTATCTAGCATCACCACCGTCATCATTGTCCACCCTTAATTTCTCTTAGCTTCTCTCTCTCTCTCTCTCTCTCTATATATTATTTTTCTAAAAGCTTTACATTACCATTGTCTACCACCATTGTCGTCGTCGCCATCGACTCGCCACCACTGTTGTTACCACAACCGTCTACCCACAACCACCATCATCGTCGTCATCCACCCACCATTACCATCGTCGTTATTTGGATGCCGATACTGTTTACTAACCATCTCCACAATGGTCTTAGATCTATACTCTAGTGTAGTCGATTTTCACTTTACCGTCATACATCTACACTCCACCGTCACCGATCTACACAACTATCATATTACCACTGCCTCCTTTGTTTCAGATTCAGATTTATTTTTAGTGATAAATTTGTCAGTCTCTCTTTTTCTGTATATGTAGAAGAGGATGGTAAATTCTTATAAGTGAGTAAGTGAATATGAATAAGAATAAGGATGATAAATATTAATGAATAACTTTATTTGTCAATCAAAATTCATAAGTAAATAAATTTAATTAATAGGACCGGACTATAAATGCCAAAAAATAAAAAAATAAAAAATAATTCCCTACAAAATAAGAAAATATTAAACAGAGGATGCATGGCCCCAATGAAAAGGCTTCACTATTGATTTAAGTTATTATACCATAAAGTGAAGATCACTCGTGGAGATAAATCACTTCCTAGGTGGCATTGCAGACCAGCTACGCTGACTAGCCAACACACTCTTCATTAAAAAAGTGAAATTATTCAAATGATAGATTTGGATTAGTTGTTTATGTGAGTCGGACAATTATATGCACTAAATCAGTACAAAAACGTAATATCACTAACACCTCGTTTGGCAAGTGATTTTTTTAGCAAAAAAGTTAAAAAGTTACTAAAAAAATTAAAAAGTCAATAACTCATACCAAAAAGTCAAAGATTCTCTTTTCTCTCTACTTTTTCACATCTTTTCGTAAAAAGTCAAAATATCATCTCAAATATACTAATTTTTTTATATCACATTTTAATCAAAAATTACTTAAAAAAGATTGTTCCCAAACGAGACCTAAAATTGAATAACAACAGAGTTTGTCTCCGGTCCATTAATATAGAGGGGATGATTCAGTTTGAGTTCATAGAATTTACAACAGTTTTCATTTTAATTATTTTCAAAACATTGATTTTATAAATTTTTATATAGAAATTGTTTATAAAAATAATTAAATTGATTCAATAGTTATAATCGTATGTTATTTTGCTATATTTGTTTCAAAGTTACTTTTACAATTTATTTTAAAAAATTATGATTATAATTATAAAAAAATATAATTTTTTTTATAAACAATTCACACATAAAATATTACGAAATAAACAAATCAAATACTTTTGGTTGCTCCCCAACATTAATGCCGTTCATGATGGCTTGTGTACTAGTGCATAGTAAATCTTCAAACCATGTTAATATTAGGGTTCACAACACAATGTGGTGTTTTGAGAAATTGATTAAAAAAAAAATAATATTTTAAATTTTTTTTTAGTTTATTTGATCTTTTTATGGATAAAAAATGTGGAGGTGGTGTGAGCCAAAATGGGTAAAAAATTAAAAATTGACTTTTTTATTGCTTCTCAAAAGTCCTCAATATATGCAAAATGAGTAATACTACAAACCATCTTTATTAATTTAAAAATTAATTTCTACCACACTTTATATTAACCCTATATAAACTTTATATTACATAAATTAATTTTTACCACACAATAATCTACTTAAAAAATTCTAAATGAATAAATTTAAGTTACCAGACTTTCCTATACAAACGGAAAATTCATTTCTTTTTTACATGCATGAGAAATTTATGATTACAAATTTTTTTTTTATCAATTTTGTAACTTGTGCAAATATGAATGTACATAAAAGATAATTTTTTTTTAATGAAAAAATACAAGATTTAATATATTACACATCTAATAATAAGTCTTTCAATAAAGTACATCAAAATATAAAATAGATTCCAAAAGAGATAACAACCTCTACGGAGGAAAGATACGAGTCTCCACATAAGGAAAAAAAAATAAATCTCCAAGTAGGGAGGAGAAAACCTCTACATAGCAACACAAAATATAAATAAATAAATAAAAATAAAATGATCACCACCAAACAAACAATACTAATTACCTTCACAATTCATTCATCGTTGCAATCGGTAGCTTTGGTACCTTAATTCCCACCTCTTCGTTACAAAATAAAACATTTTGGATCTGAGATGGTTGCTTAATATATAACATGTTTAACAGTACCAGATCTCGATCATGAATCAGATATGAGTCAAGATCTGAAAGCTATCTCGGTGGAATATCTAGCTACAAAATATTTCCAAAAAGAACTTTTTTTTCCTTTTTATTGTCTTCCTCATTTTTTCTTAAGAGAAATGTTTGAGACCCTTAATAAAAATCACAATGATGTGAAATGATAAGTGTTAATTTTTTATTTGTCACATACTTAATTACGTGGGCTTTACTTTTTTAATTGAGAGTGTATTGGGGTCTTAAATTTGCGTTTTTAATATTAAAATGACAAATTTCTCACATAATTTCTGTTTTCATATCCTTTCTTTAATATTGGAAAGCAAGCATTAAAATAAACAATCCCGTTACAGAGCCCGAATCCCCTTAGCTCGAATTGGCTCAAAACCCAAAACGACGTCGTTTTAGGTTTTAAATTTTTTTTTTTCTTTTTTCTTTCTCGCCAGAAGAAGAAGAAGAAGAAGAACAAGAGAAGAAGAGGAAGCAAAATCAGAACTAGAAGAAGAAGAAAAGAGAAGGTTCATAAAAAATAAAAATAAAAATTTCATCAACACAGTCAATAGAAAAAAAAAAAAAAAACAAAATTTTTTCAACATCTTTATCAACACAGAAGGTTCATCAATTCATCATCAACATTTTCATCAACACAGAGAAGGTTCATCAATTCATCATCAACAAAAAAAAATTTTCCCTCTTCAATTTCAGCTCCAGATCCAGGAAAAAAAATAAAAAATCATCAAGGTCTTCATTAACACAGTCACATCTTCATCATCAGCATCTTCATCAACACATCTTCATTATCAACGTCTTCATCATCAGCATCTTCATCAACACATCTTCATTATCAACATCTTCATCATCAACATCTTTAGATCCAGAAAAAAAAAAAAAAAAAAAAAAGATGAGAAAGAAATCATCAACATCTTCACCGGCGATCACTATCGAAGCGATCACCGTCTTCACCGACGATCACTATCAAAGCCATCACCGTCTTTTCCCCTTCTTCTCTCTTCCTCTTCTCCTTTTCTCTTCTCTCCTCTCCTCTCTCTCGCTCTCGCCTCTCTTCATCTGTATTCAAAATCAACGCAGAAAGAAAAAGAAAGAAAAGAAAAGAAAGAAAAAAAAAAAAAACCCTAAAACGACGTCGTTTTAGGGTTTCGAGCCAATTCGAGCCAAGGGAATTTCGGGCCCTCAAACATTTTTCTAAAACAAAAACATAAAAAAAGAAAACAAAAAATTATTGGAAAGCTCGATTGGACTGAATATTTGCCTTTAGTCAGAGAGACGGACCACTAATTATGAGAAAAATAATAATAACCAACCCATGTGAGTTTGTTGCAATGGCCCCCCTCACAATTATATTCAAATTCAATCCCGTGTTTGTCCTCATTTTTTTTTTTAATAGAGAAAAAATTGTTAGTAATTTATTTACCGATATGGGAAGAATTACATCTAAACAATTATAGTTTAAAAAAATTATTAAATACTGTTAGGTTTTTATTCTTGGCAATCCCGTTTGACAAAACTCCTTTGAGTTGTAATTTTATTCACACTTTTATTTCAGTGAGGCTATGAGTTTATTAGATGCGAATCCAAACCCGAATCGAGCCATGCAGAGAAGTTTGTGATGTTAATGCTTTCAAGATTGCCACTTCGCTGATTATTACGGGGGTTGAGCTGACCGTCAACTCGCGGCCGAAGCAAAATTCAAAATTGCATTCAAAATTGCATGTCAGCCGTTGCTCGCTCGAGCCAAGGATTGCGTCCATACAAAAACTTGAAAGAGTATATTTCTCGCTCGAGCCAAGGCACTAGTAGAAATCATGAAAAATATACTCCTCGCTCGAGCCAGCAAATCTTCGCTCGAGCGAGCCTCAGAATCTGGATTTCTCAAGGAGTTTGTTTTCTTCCCAATCTAGGATTACTTTTGGTTATCTATAAATACTTGGTTTTCTCCCAAAACTAAGTGATTCATTGAAGTCCTCCAGATCTTCTTTTTGGTTCTTAAAGGTTTATATCTAGGGATATTTTGTTATTTTTTCTTTGATATTTTATTGAGTATTCAACTCATGGTTTAAATAGAGTACATCAAAGGTTTGTTTGTTATACACAAAAGAGAGAGTTGTTCTTCAGTTGTGAATTCTGAAGAATTCGAGCCTGAAGCTTTGGTGGAATCTAGAGTGGCTTATCAGAAAGACAATTCCGTGCTGAAGATGGGGTTGAAAGAGGCACATAGAGGTTGGTTCAATTAGGCGTTGTAGATTCGCTAGATAATTAAGAGTGATGCTTGTGTAATTCCTTTAAATCTTCTTAGTGGATTGTTCTTGTGGCAGTTGCCCATGGTTTTTTAATCACAATTGGAAGGTGTCCAATTGTGGTTTTTCCACGTAAAATCTGTGTCTCTTTCTCTTGATTGTTTGATTGGGATTGTTATATTTTGCTTAAAATTGGTACATAATCACAAATCAACATCTAGGAGGTTTTCTATATTTTTCAAATACTCTAAAATATCATGTAACATTATTTATATCGTACTCTCGATAAATACACAAAAATTCAACACCTACAAAGTGCATCATTCTCTACCTCAACTACCTAACAAAAATAAACCAATGTGTCTCACCCGTAAAATTTTCTCTATATGGTTGATTTTAAATATCACATATATATTGTCATGAGTCATGCTACAGAGCTCGAAAGGCCCTCCCGAATCCCCCGAATTCGAAGAAGAAGAAGAAGAAGAAGAAGAAGCAGGGAAAGGAGGGGAAGGAGGAGGAGGAGGAGGAGGAGGAAGAGGAAAGAGGGGACTGGAGGGGGCCATCAGCAGAGGTGGGGTTGCGGAGGAGGAGGAGGAGGAAAGAGGGGACTGGAGGGGGCCATCAGCAGAGATGGGGCTGTGACGACAAGGCTGGGCTGGGTAACGATCGGCGGCTGGGAAGAAGAAGACGATCGACGATCGACGGCTGGGAAGAAGAAGACGATCGACGATCGGGGCTCTCTTCCCCTCTGATTCTCTGTTTCTCTCTTCCCATCTGCGTTGAAAATGGAAGAAGAAGACGAAATAATAATAATAATAATAATGCTCAAAACGATGTCGTTTTGGACATTAGGAGATTAGGAGGGCTCATTTTTTAGCTCTCAAGCCTTATTCATATTGTCATATAGTATAGTCCAACAGCAATAAAAACCTAACAATCAAACAAAGAGCCCATAATAGGGGAAGACATAAACAAAAAGCCCAACAACAAACCCAATAAATAACCCTTTATTCATATTGTCATATAGTATAGTCCAACAGCAATAAAAACCTAACAATCAAACAAAGAGCCCATAATAGGGGAAGACATAAACAAAAACCCAACATCAAACCCAATAAATAACCCTAAGAGGGAAATATCAATCTTTTCCTACCTAACCTAGACTTCTTAAATATTAGGGTGTGTGGCACTTAGATTTTCACTTCCAATAATTATTTGGAAAAAAAACTTAACCCCATCAAAGTAAACAAATTCAATTAATTAAATAAAAAATGAAGTCTTAGATTCGAATCTTAATATCTTATTTTACCCGATATGTGAGGCTCAAAGGTAATTACATGAATGTTAAATTTGTGCTCCCAAGGAGGGTTCAAATGACCCTACCTAAGATTGGTCCTCAGTTAAAAAAATAATAATAATAATTGAAAATTCAATTTTGTTCTCCGTTCTCCATTAATCTACGAATTCAAAACTTGCGATTGAAAAATAACAAAAATATTTACTCTATTTGTTTTCAGTTTTTCAGAATTTACTTTTCAGAAAATTCTACTATTTTGTTTTCTGTAGTTTTTTGTTTTTACTGATTTTTTTTTTTTAAAATTTTAAGAAATGTTTTTAATTTTTAAACACACCTAACATAAATACACTTAAAAAGTATAATATTTGTGAAAAAAATCTTTAAAAAATTTACTAAACACCAAAATACAAAAAATATATATAAAAATTCAGTACATTTTTCATATTTTTGTGTATATATTTATTTTTTAAAATATTTTTTCACAAATATTTTACTATTTAAATACATTTAAGTAAGATGCATTTAAAAAAGTAAAAAAATTGCTTAAAGTTTTAAAACTATTCACTAAAAAAAAAACACGAAAAAAAAACTCAATTTTTTAAAAACTGAAACCAAACACATTGATTGATTAAGTGCACAAAATTAAGGCATGGCATGCAAAAAATACACCTTTTTTTTGGGTGAAAAAAAAAAAAAAAAATACACCTTGTGATCAAGATTTACTTAAGTGATACGTACCGTTAAATTAAATTTGTTATTTTAGAAAAATTCTATGACATACACCATCTATTGTAGTATTAGTTATGATTCATTGTGATATAATTTATAACTCATTTTGATATTATTTATGACCTATTTGATTATTATTTTGGTTATAATCCAAAAATTTTTGTTATATTTTATGTAGTGTTTTGGTTATGATTTTTTTTTTTTTTTTTTTTTATAGTTATTGCTGAAAAAGATTTAATCATAACATTTATGATAATCAACATAACAAATATCATAACTTCATATAATATACACTTCAAAAAAATCTGTGTATATAACCTTATTTTTATTATTATTTTTTTTTTGGGTTTGCATTTAGTATTTGTGAACACAACGGTTTGAAGTTGCCAAGAAAATACATGAGTTGACAAAGGTAATATGAGGAAATGACATGCATTTCATGGTTATATTATATAGAGTAGCTGCCAATTGATATTTATATAAGATAAAGTGTGATCTCAAAATAGCTGTTAACTTGGTTATACATACTATATAATTAACAAATCGGTCCAATAATCTTTGAGTTCAATGTTTCTAAATTGAATCCAACACAGCAACTATATGATATGTCGATTTTTTTCCAAAAACTAGTGGGCAGTTGACACCAAATGGATCATACAAAGAGTTTTAACATGTGGATGGCTTGATTAGAGGACATATACATTTGGACTGAAAATGATGGCTTTAGAGGGGCAGGGACATTCCGTGTTCAAATTATTTTTTATTTATTTATTTTTGTATTCATGAAGTATAGATTTTTTGTCTTTTAAATTATTGTGTCCAATACACTTATAACTGATGTGATAAGAATCTTAAAAGAGTAGTGCTATATCCCTTAATACATCACTCCTATTTTGACTTATAATGAGGTGGAAGAGAGAGAGAGAGAGAGAGAGAAAGAAGAGGGATGAGGACTGTGAATTTCGTTTCACATGTTTCATTCCGTCATCAAGGGTAGATTGGAGGTGCTCAATTAAAGTTCTTAAGATGTGATAGTCCAGGTATTAAATATAGAGATAAGCTTTCTGAGATAGGGAATCTTTTATCATACCTAATGTGTTTGCAAGATAATATAAAATCTAAAAACACGAGAATTTCAAGACAAGATCGGGCATTGGGGATAAATGAATAGGAATTTGAAATAAAAGATCTCGTGTCAATGCCAAATGCACTTTCAATCGTATGATGTGAATATCAAAATACTAGAAGATCAAGGCATGGTTGTGTGTTGGGAGTGTATTACGGGTAGATGGATATGAATTTTGAGATAAAAGGATCTCATTACATATATCCTATTCACTCTCAATTGTATGATTAGGAGTCAGTGTAAGGCCATGTTTGGAAATTGATTATTTTAGTTAATTTTTTAATTTTTTACTAAAAAATATGTTAAAAATAAAATAAAATAGAAAGAGTTATGTGATTGGATGTTTTGTCTTTTTAAATTTAGAACTTATTGTGCCTTTGAAATGATTGGAGCATCTCTAATGGAGATGATAAATTTATGTGTTAAATTGTGTTAATTGATAAAAAGTGATAAAAGTGAAACATAATTTTATGTACTAGGCAATTGAATTATGGTCAAGATATGGAAAATGAGTATGAGAAACCCTAAATGCATGTGGATTGTGCAACTGCTATTGAAAGAAATCACCGTAACAATTTAAGATTTTAGAGATAAAATTGTTGGGACAAAATTACTTTTTAAGGAAGAAATATATTAATTGATAAAAGTGTCATTATTATAATTTTAGAGACCAAATTAAATATTCAGTGATAAACTACTATAATTTTGGGACTAAAATTTGTGTCTCAAAAAGTATTTTTGAATGAAATTATTGTCCTAAAAGTGTATTTATTAGTGATGTTTTACAATTTTGATACTAATTCTTTGATATAAATTTAAAAAAATAAAAATAAATCATAAAAGATAAAAAAATTCATAAAAAAATACGATCATTTTCAACTGTTGCCAAACACACATTAATGTCAGTTCCACCAATCTAGTTTGCCATTTAGGGAAGCAACATACTTGTAGGTTGACCTCCAACTAGAATGCCAGGAGGCTGAATTTTAAGGGAAAGCCCATTAATTTGAGTAATGGTTGAGACTCTAAATGTTTTATCAAATATTTAACTAAATGTTTTACATGGGTGTATGACCTATATAAGACTCATATACTATAGATCTTACACGAATGTGGGAATTTGATAGAACATTTGGTGTCTTTAACATTTTCTCATTCATTTAAGTAGTTGTACTCATTAAGTAATGGCAACAGGTCAGAATTTTGTAGGTTTCGTAGAATTCTTGACTTGAAATTCTACTACTTTAATGATATAGTTTCGTATTTTACCTCACCTTTGATAATTTTGATCTGTGTATTTATATACTTTACCTTATTTTATCAATATTCTCCTAAACTTTTTTTTTTTTTTTTAATAATTAAAATCGAGTTGTGACAAATATAATCGGTCGGATAATTTTGCCATCCTATGTGATTATTATTATATATTATATAATTACAAATATTAGTTTTTATATTACATAAATAGTTATTTAGTTTTGTTTTTATTTCAATAAAAAAAAAAAGTATTTGAAAAGAAAAATACACTCACCGAACTTGAACAAAGAATATAATGAATAAATACTAGGTATTGTGTCAACTAAACTACAAATATATTAATGTAACTTTGAAATATTTATTTTTTAGTATAATATTGGGTTGTTGGGAGAATTTGAAATTTTAACATCATTTTAAGGCTAAATTTAGAATAAAATTTTTAAACGCAATGTCAAACTAGACCGAATTTAGAATATCATTTTAAGGCGAAATCCAATATACTACCGTTATCTAATCTACTGAAGAAAATACAATTTAATAATTATGGATTTCGTTCTAACGATTTGATTAATTTATTTTATAAGATGATTGATATATATTATTCATAAAAATTAAGTTGATTTAATAATTGTAACATGTTCAATTTATTATATTTGTTTAAAAAAAAAAGAATGATAAATGTGTTTTTGAAAATGGACCATTCGATTTTTTTGGTGACAAACACAATAAATTAAATAAATTTTGATTATTAAATCAATTTATTTATTTATTTATTATTAGTAAATGATATATATGAAGCGTCCTAAATAAATAAACTGTTAAAATTATTGAAAAGGAATCTGAGGTGGACTTTATAGGCCGAGTCAGGCCCACCTAAACTGGTGGGAGCCCAGCCCTAAGATAATTGGATCAGATCCGTAGTGATTCCAATTACACTATGGCCTTAAAATATAAAAAGCCCACATAACAAAGTATGATTTAGAAAATTCATCATTTGACAGACAACCTTTATGAGCACATGTATGTATATTCAAAAGTAAATTACATTGAAGTATCACCTCGTTTAACAAAAAATATTTCGTATTTATGTTTTTAATTTTTTTTTATATAACTTCAACTATCAATTTATATTAATTTGAACATTATGTTAAGTAATTGGATGAAAAGAATCACATCTCATTTGTATATAACATTTCAAATATTATGAAATGAAAAATATTATTTCATTAGAATTTAATTATGCAGTTCCGGTATGTGCCCCGAAATTCAGGGGCACTAATGTCCCGAATTTCTATATAAGGCAAAAAAAAAAAAAAAAAAGTTACCAAAACTGGAAATTAGGGGTATTAGTGCTCACAGTTTTAGTGCCACAAATCATTTTCCTTAATTATGTACATAACTTGTTTTTAGAATGATGTGACAGAAGTACACTAGTAAACTACGTTGATAAAAATGTGCTCTGTTAGATGAACCATTACAAGCCGAATAATGTTATATGTATTAATTAATGTACTAATTAATATACTAACAGATGATGTGATATAATTTTAGAGGTTTTGGATATTTGTAATTTGTATAATAGGTGAGGTCAGTAATAATGACATAACACTAGTTAATACACTAGTGTGTACATTAATTGTTGCATGTAGCAACACCGATATATATATATATATATATATATTGTCAAGAGTAGTGTTATACAAATAAAAAATTTGTACAAAATTATTATACATAATCATGTGCCTTGTAAGATTAATACTACAAACACTAATTAGTATACTAATTAAGACATAAGACATATATGTGGATTTCACCACTTAATATGTGTCCCACCTAATATTGTTTCTAATTTGTGTGTTAGTTTGTACACTAGTTAGAGCAGTTATGACAACAAAAAAAAAGTTATTTTAAATATTTCATAATATTTGAGATATCATGTATAATATATGGACTTGTCTTAGGTGTGCCTTGCATATGGTATGCGAGGTATTTACACCCTTTCTATTCTGCATTTACACCTTTTGTGTACTGGATTATACGACATTTTTTGAAAGTTTACACATTAGTGACCTGCTAAACGGTCACTTTGCAAATGAATTAATTAAATAATATAATATATTAATAATTTCATAAAAGGTCGTAAAAAGTGAAAATATTTTCAGAAATGGGTGTAAACTTTCACAAAATGATGTAAGTGTTTTGACGAAAAGGTATAAACTTTAAGAAAATGGTGTAAGTATTTTGATGAAAAGGTATAAGTTTAGAAATTTTTCAGAAAATGTGTAACGTTTCAGAAAAGGTGTAACGTTTCAGAAAAAGGGTGTAAAATTTAGTTTAGTGTAAATTTTATCGACAAATAACAGTTTAGTTGCCAAAGGTTGAAAATTTTATTACCATCGGTCCCCCTCTTCTTTGTTTCCCATCAACACTTTCTCTGTTCTCTCTCACACGCACACAGAATAGTCATCACCAATCCTGACTCCCGCTGACCATCCAAGCGTCGGTGGCCTCCGGTGCTCACCACTGTCTGACATCACCACCTCCACAGCGACTGCCACCGCCGCTGCCACAAATCAAAGGTTTTTTTTTCTCTTTCTCTCTCTCTATCGATCTTGCTCTCTCTTTGTCGATGTTGGCCTCTTCTCCATCGATGTCGGTCTCTCTCTGTCGATCCCTGTCTATCTCGGTCTGTCTCCAACGATCTTCGTCTCTCTGTGTCGATCTCGGTCTCTCTCTGTCGATCTCGGTCTTGCTGTCTCTATCGATCACTGTCTATCTCGGTCTGTCTGTCTGTCGATCTTGGTCTGTCTGTCTGTCTGTCTCTCTCTTTGTCCCTTTCTCTATATTAAAAATGGTTTTCTTTTATACATTGACATACTTGGTTGGATTTGAACTTGGAGTCCCTATTCCAAGCCCTCCCAAACTCGTCTTCTCTGAAACGGACTTCTACTAAGAGAAAGACCAAGCCCTTCGAAACGCTGCTTCTCTCTCACATTGCCATTATTTGAATAAGACAAATACAGTTTGATTGGATTTTAGGAACTTACAAGTTTTGTGAAAAAACGGAACTTATACCTTTTGCGAAGTTACTTATATCTCTTGTGAAAATACTCACACTATTTGTGGAAGGTTACACATTTGTGAAATAATTTATTTTGTAAAATTTACACCTTTTCGTTGAAATGCTTACACCTTTTGTGAAAAGTTACTACTTTTGTAAACAATTTTATTAAAAAAATTTACACATTTTATTGGAAGTTATACCTTTTTCTGAGAACAGAACTTACACTTTTTGTCAAATAACTTACACCTTGTGTGAAAAAATTTGCACCTTCTATGAAAAATATGTTTTCATAAAGTTTACACCTTTTGTTAAAAACTTATATCTTTTCTGAAAATATACATCTTTTAGTGGAAAAATTATACCTTTTCTGACAAGTTACTCCATTTGTGAAACAATTTTTTTTCAGAAAATTTACACATTTTATTAGAACTTACACCTTTTGTGACATAACTTACATCTTTTGTAAAAATATTTACACCTCTTATTGAAAATATGTTTGAATAAAGTCTACACATTTTGTTAAAAACTTACACCTTTGCTGAAAGTTTACACCATTGGGGGAAATACTTACACGTTTTCTGAAAAGTTACTCCTTTTGTGAAATTATTTTTTCCATAAAATTTACACATTTTATTGGAACTTACACCTTTTCTGAAAATAAAACTAACACCTTTTGTCACATAACTTACATTGTCTCGCCCCACTTTTTATTACTCGAGGTCATTACCAAGTTCATTAACTTAATTCAATTTCAGAAATAATATGCAGAAATAAACTCATACATTTAATCCATAGCAATGAATATCAGTACTCTCATTCGTATGCAAGTAAATGTTACATGAACCTACTAATAAATTGCCCTTAGGCTTACAACTTTTAAATAAACAACTGAAGGGTGTAACCCTTTTACACATATGGCTTTCCGCCAACAAGAAAGAGGCCCCGTGGCCCACAAACAAGAAGATCCAAATCTTGTAGCACATCCTGCTAAACACCTGAAAAAAAGATTCAACAACGTGGGATGAACAAATAGTCCAGTAGGGATCTCAACTTGATCCTCAACAATAACAACAGTACAGATAGCTATGATCATGCACACTCATTCTTATACTAGAATAGTAATGTGACAGTTTAGACAAAATATATATATATATATAAATATATATAAACTTTTCTCAAAAACAATTATTTCATTCAACGCTATAAGCGATTCATCTTTCCCTTTTTCCTTTCATTAACTCCATTCCCAATCCTTTATACATAAGCAATTACTTAGGAAATAAGTTCACTAAGACCACTATTATTCTCCAATTTCTACACATACAACAGATGTGCCTTTCTAGAACATATTTCTAAAATGTTTGATTCTCTCTACACTTCTAAAAGACAAGGGGTAGCAACTAATACATGATTAACACAAGATAATCCAATTACAATTTCATGACACGAATGTCTACATTGCCTATGACACATAGTCTATGGCACAATCCACCTTCCAATTATGGCTCAGAACCTGGCCAAATAACTCAACAAGGGTTCCATCTCTCATTAACAATATTTCCAAATTCAACAGGGATAACAAATCAAGTTAAACATATCTGATAACATAACGAATACACATGTTGGTATCGTAACAATCACAATCAAACTCACTTCCATACTTCCCAACTGATACACATTTTGGTGATGTATCATATCAAATAAACAAACACTTTAAGTTAAACCTCTCTATAACATAACAAATACACATGTTGGTATTGTATCAATCATAACCACATTCACTTCCATACTTCCCAACTGATACACATGGTGGTGATGTATCATATCAACAATAAATAGAAATACTTCTATTAACAATAAGCACACATATATGTGATGCTAGTGGAGTCCATCCCCTTTCTCCTCCCAACAAATCTGGTTTAGAGGTCCATCCCCTTTCTTCCCCTAAACCCTCCAACCAATCCGGTTTAGAGGTCCATCCCCCATCTTCCCCTAAACCGGGAGTACATCCCCTATCTCCTCCCATACACAAATAATGCATATAAACACAACGTCATATACACAATCAATCAATAGTGTAATGCATACACAACAGTTCAACGCAATCGTGTCATCCTCCACCGATGACCAAGGACAAAACCTCTAGATGCAGGTATATTGTACATCTATTAAACATACTCAATTATCATGAGATTATCAACTTATCACTAATACTAGCATAGTGGTATAAGATACAACAATCCAACATTCAAACCCATTCCAAAGTACTTTTCCCATTCCACAAAACAATCCCACCTTCTTTTATTTTCAAAACCAACTTCATCCCTTTTGTTTCCACAAAATCAAATCCAAAGGCAACAGAGCCAAAAACTCATTTTAATCAACCACATTCTTTTCAAAGTCATTCCAATTTAATTATATAAATTAAATCATAACCATTAAATTAGGGTTTTCCTCCCTCTTTCTCAATATTGAACAAAAGGCCTCAATCATCTAAAATAACCAATAATGGCTTCCATTAAATCTGAAATACCCAAGTATTTACCCAAAGATCAAACCCCTCTATTAAATTATTAAATCAATAAATATTAGGGTTTCCTCTCCTTTCAACAACAACTAGCTAATTAACACCCAATTAGCCCCAAAACACATCTAATAATCATGGATCTAAAACCCACAACCAACCCAAAGTGCAACCTCATGAATTTATACAAAATCCAACATGATATAGTTTTCATGCAATACAAAAATTACCACATGTCTATCTATAGATGAAGTATTGAAAAAGAGCAAGGAGAATCCCTACATCAAAGGAGAACCCAAATGGAGAAGATTGACCCGAAATCCAAGTGCTCCAAATCCACGATTCTTCAGATTAAAATGTAGCCCTCACTCTCCTCTACCTTTTTAACAAAGGACCTAGGATGGATTTATAGAAGAAAGAGATGAAATCTAGAGAGAGAGTATGTTTAGAGAGAGAGACTCTCGGCTGCTAGGGTTTCAAGGGAGAAAGAAGGAGAAAATGTTATTTTTCCCCGCCGAGTTTATAAATCGACAGTTTCGCTGAAGCGAAGACCTGGTCGCTCGAGCGACCAGACACAAGAAACAGACCTCGCTCGAGCGAAGAGAAGCTCGCTCGAGCCAACAACCACTGCTCTCAGGTCTAAGTACTAGACGCAATGCTCGCTCGAGCGACGGACCAAAAACAACATCCTCGCTCGAGCGAAGAGAAGCTCGCTCGAGCGACCAAGACAAAACTGGACAGGCAGACTTGGTTCCTAAACTCAACCAATCTGCAACCAACCTGCCCAAAACATTCTAAACCCAAATATAAAGAATTGAAGGATAGAAACAGCTCAAAGCAACAACCGGAATCCTCGGAACTAAGTCCGGATACAAACACCCAAAGGAGAAAGAACCGGGATCGCTACATACATATTTTGTGCAAACATTTACACATTTTATGAAAAGTTACACCTTCTATGGAGAATATGTTTTCATAAAGTTTACACATTTTGTCAAGAACTTATACCTTTGCTAAAAGTTTACACATTTTACTGGAAATATTTACACATTTTCTGAAAGGTTACTCTGATTGTGAAACAATTGTTTTATAGAAAATTTACACATTTTATTAGAAGTTACACCTTTTGTGACATAACTTACATCTTTTCTAAAAATGTTTACACCTTTTTATGGAAAATATGTTTGAATAAAGTTTACACCTTTTGTTGAAAGTTTACACATCTGGGGGAAATACTTAAAGTTACACTTTCTGTGAAATTATATTTTCCATAAACTTTACAGCTTTAATGGGAACTTACACCTTTTCTAAAAACAAAATTTACACCATTTGTGACATAACTTACATCTTTTGTGAAACCATCTACAAGTTTTTTGAAAATTTACACCTTTCATGGAAAAAATATTTGCATAAAATTTATACATTTTGTTAAAAACTTCCACATTTTCTAAATGGTTACACATTTTTGTGGAAATACTTACACATTTTCTAAATGGTTACTCCTTTTGTGAAAGAACTTTTTCTATAAAATTTACACATTTTATGAATCTATTTACACATTTTTTAAAAAATTTACATCTTCTATGAAAAATATGTTTTCATCAAGTTTACAGATTTTTTTAAAAACTTACACCTCTTCTGAAAAGTTGTTCCTTTTGTGAAACAAAATTTTTTTAAAAAATTACACCTTTTAATAGGAGTTACACATTTTCTGAAAACAAAATTTACACATTTTCTGACATAAGTTACATCTTTGGTGAAGACAATTACACATTTTTTTTGAAAATTTACACGTTTTACAGAAAATATGTTTTGATAAAGTTTGTTAAAAACTTATACCTTTTACGAAAGTTTACACTATTTGATGGAAATACTTACACTTTTTCTAAAAAGTTACACCTTCTGTGAAAAAAAATCTTTCATTAAATTTATAACTTTTATGGGAACTTACACTTTTTCCGAAACCGAACTTACGCCTTTTGTCAAATAACGTACATCTTTTGTGAAAAAATTTACACATTTTTTGAAAATTTATACATTCTATGGAATATATGTTTTTATAAAGTTTACATGTTTTATAAAAACTTACACATTTTCTGAAAGTCTACACCTTATGGTGAAAATACTTACACATTTTGTCAAAGGTTACACCTTTCTCGAATTTTTTTTCCTGTCATATTTACATCTTTTGCATAGAACTTACACCTTTTGTTCTACTTTTCCAGAAAAGGTGTAAATTTTATAAAAGAAATTATTTGACAAAAGGTATAACTTTTCAAATATGGTGTATGTTTTTCCAAAAAAGGTGTAAATAACTTCAGAGAAGATGTAAGTTTTGTTTTCACTAAAGGTGTAAGTTCAAATAATATGTATAAATTTTATGAAAAAAAATATTTCACAAAATTTGTAATTTTTCAAAAAAGTTGTAAATATTTCCACGAAAAGGTGTAAATTTTTAGAAAATGTGTAAAATTTAGGAATAGTTTGTAAACTTTGTGAAACAAAATATTTCACATAAGGTGTAAATTTCGTTTTTACAAAAGATATAAGTTCCCAAAGAAGGTCTAAATTTTATCGACGAATAACAGTTTAGTCAGTATACGTTGAAAATTTTATCACCACTGGTCCTCCTTCTTCTTTGTTCCACACCGCTCCTTTGTTTGTTGTCTCTCACACGCACATAGAACAGTGAACCAATCCTTGACAATTACATCAATCCTCACCCCCGCTGACCACCCAACCGTCGCAGGCCATCGTTGCCCACCGCCGTCTGACATTGCCGCCACCACCGCCGCTGGTGCAAATCAAAGGTTTTTTTTGTCTCTATCGATTTTGGTCTTTCTTTGTTGATCTCGGGCTCTTTTCTGTCGATGTCGGTCTCTCTCTCTCTCTCTCTCTCTCTCTCTCTCTATCGATCTTGGTTAGTCTGTGTTGATCTCGGTCTGTCTCTCTCTGTCGAACCATGTCTATCTCGGTCTCTGTCTGTCGATATCGGTCTGTCTCTTTCCCTCCCTTTCTCTATATTAAAAACAGGTTCTCTTTTACATCGACATATTTGGTTGGATTTGGACTCAGACTTGCTATTCGAAGCCCACCCAAACGCCCACTCTCTCACACATTGCCATGAACAACACAAATACAGTTTGATTAGATTTTAGCAACTTACTTGTTTTGTGAAAAAACGAAACTTACATCTTTTGTGAAGTTAATTTCATCTTTTGTGAAAACACTTATACTATTTCTTGAAGGTTACACTTTTTGTGAAATAATTTATTTTGGAAATTTACACATTTTCTGAACATTTACACATTTTCGTTGAAATACTTACACCTTTTCGGAAAAGTTACCCCTTTTGTAAAATAATTTTATTACAAAAATTTACACCTTTTATTTGAAGTTACACCATTCTAAAAACAGAACTTACACCTTTTGTCAAATAACATACATCTTTTGTGAAAAAATTTACATCTTTTTAAAAAATTGAAACCTCCTATGGAAAATATGTTTTCATTAAAGTTTACACCTTTTCTTAATTTTTCTGAAAATATTTATACCCTTTTTGAAAATTTACACATTTTATGGAAAACTTCCTTTCATAAAATATACACATTTTGTTAAAAACTTATACCTTTTCTTAAAGTTTACAAATTTTGGTGGAAATACTTACATATTATCTGAAAAGTTACTCTATTTGTGAAATAATTTTTTCCATAAAATTTACACCTCTTATTAGAACTTACACCTTTTTTGAAAATAAAAGTTACACCTTTTGTGACATAACATCCATCTTTTGTGAAAACAGTTACACATTTTTGAAAATTTACACCTTTTATGAAAATATGTTTTAAAAAAGTCTACGCCTTTTGTTAAAAATTTACACTTTTTCTGAAAGTTTACCCCTTTTGGTGAAAATACTTACATCTTTTCTGAAAATGTGCTCCTTTTGTGAATTTTTTTTTTCCATGAAATTTACACCTTTTATTAGAAGTTACATATTTTATGAAAACAAAAGTTACACCTTCTGTGACATAACTTACATCTTTTGTGAAAACAGTTACATCTTTTTTTGAAAATTTCCACCTTTTATGGAAAAGTTTTCACCTTTTGTTAAAAACTTACACTTTTTCTGAGAAGTCACTCCTGTCGTGAAATAGTTTTTCTATAAAATTTATACCTTTTATTAGAACTTACACATTTTCTGAAAACAAAAGTTACACATTTTGTGACATAACTTACATCTTTTGTGAAAACAGTTACACGATTTTTGAAAATTTGCACCTTTTATGGAAAATATGTTTTCATAAAATTTACACATTTTGTTAAAAACTTACACTTTTTCTGAAAGTGTACACCTTTTGGGGAAAATATTTACACATTTTCTAAAAAGTTACTCCATTTGTGAAAAAAAAAAAAATTGCATACAATTTATACTTTTTATTAGAACTTACACCTTTTGTGCCATAGCTTACATCTTTTGGGAAAATATTTACAACTTTTTCCATAAAAGGTGTAAATTTTCAAAAAAATGTAAATGTTTTCACAAAAGATATGTGTTATTTGACAAAAGTTGTAACTTTTGTGAAAAGAAAATGTGTAAGTTCCAACGAAAGCTGTAAATTTTATGAAAAAAATTATTTTTGAAAAAGTGTAAGTATTTCCACCAAAAGGCGTAAACTTTTTGAAAAGGTGTAACTTTTTAACAAAAGGAGTAAATTTTGTGAAATGAAATTTTTCATAAAACGTGTAAATTTTCAAAAAAGCTATAAATGTTTTCACAAAAAATGTAAGTTATTTGACAGAAGGTGTAAGTTTTCTTTTCAAAAAGATGTAAGTTCCAATAGGAGGTTGTAGACGTGCTCCCGGGAACTCTTCGATACCCACGCCTGCGAGGGCGCAAAATCTCGTTTTGTTCTGAGCTACTACAGTTCGGACTCAAATGTCACGGTTCTGAATCTAATCTCACAATGTCCGATGTGAAACCGATAAATCACCAAAGAGTCCAAATTCGGCAAATCGTTTTGGAAAACTGATTTTTAATAAAGAAGTGCCAAACTTGGACTGCTTTGCCAGATACAGAGTCGCCACCTAAATATTTTGTTTTTGGGGAAATTTAGGAAACCCTGACTCGTGCCTAAGGCCACGTGTCCGTCATCAACAAAGTTGCCCAGGCTCAGGAACTTGGGTGCGATTGGGGAAGGTCATCTATGAGCACCCCCTCTCGCCCGATCAAAGATTGGCCTGTACTAAGCATGTTATGTTATTTTTGAAGACACATGTGTTCTTATTCCGATTAGTTAGCTAATCTTACTATGTGATGCGCACAGCAAACAAGTATAGATTAGATCGTCTAATTTGGAACAAAGCATCGCATATTTGTTTGTTTGGAAAATGGTTTGAAGTTTGCTACTCGCAAGTAGGCTAAAATGTGGATTTCAATGAATTGTTCCAATTCAAGTAATCCAACCTTCACCCACAGGCATTTAGGTAGTTATAGCAAATAAGCAATTAGCCTCATGGCAAGCATGCTTTCATGGCAACATTAACACACATGCAGTATGCTAAAGCGTAAACACTCACAGTGTATTCCGAGCCAAAACAAAGAACTAGTTAGAAATCAATGCATGATCCTAGTTCATGTTAAGATGGCTAATGCAACACACGCGAAAATACAACTAAAATAGGCTCGGCTATTCTAGAATGTCATGTGAAATGCAACTTGGTACATGTATTCAAATTGGAATTAAAATACAATGCAGTTAGCATGATGCGTCGAGCCCGGTGCATGCAATATAGATGAATGGATGCACGCATGCGAGCATAAGGTTTGCTAAATGAAATATGTCCTAAAATTAACCATCGTAAGCAGTTAAGTAAAAGGGAGAAAAAAATGGAGGTTAGAAGACATGCATCACACACACGCACGCTTATTACAACAATAGGCCCTCTCGAAAGAGGGACTGAATAAAAAGCTAACTAGCTAATCTAAGCTAATTAAACTAATTATTATACAACAAATTAATTAACTTATCCTAGTTAACTAATTATTACAAAACGAATTGAATAGCTAACGCATTAACTAATTAAAGTACAAACCAAAGCAAAAGCAAGCTATCTAAGCATGGCAGCTAATGAAAGCAATAAATCAGGAGCCTCAGAGGGAGGGGAATGCATGCAAGCCCGGTCGCCTCGTTCGGAAATCCAATGCGATGCCTCGATTTGCCTATATTTTCATTTGTTCTCAGAACTCTGCACCATGCTCCAGAAAGATGAAAATCCACCTAGGGAAACCTGTGGGAGGGTAGCCGACCACTTTTGGTCTCTCCAGATACCTGCCGACCACTTTTGGTTGTTGAAAAACCAAAAAAGTGGTTGGCCAGCTATTTTTTCTGGCTGGCCGGTCAGTTATTGATGCTGAACTGTAATTTGCTGCAACAGAGAGCAAGAAAGGGCATGGCAATGTATTTGCAAGATATGTGTGCACAACCACCCTCCTTATCATGTCATGAACTCAAGGGGGGTGTGATTCTCGACCCTCGAGCCACCAATCACGCATTTCAATGCATGGTGGCCGAGAGGCGAAGTTGCACAATTTAATATGAAAATGAATGCACAAGTAAACACATAAGGCCTAAAACTCTATCATGTATGATCAAAAGCGTCGGCGACCGAGAATCGAGGCACGTTCCATCACTTTAAGTATGAAACATCCCCCGTTTCCCGTGTTTGGACTAACACCTATTCCAAACACAATGCAACAATAAGCATGGCATACACAATGCGACTCGAGCATGCAAGCATGGAATGCAACTCAAGCATGCAAATATGCAATATGACTTAAGCATACAATCATGCAAAGCAACATAAACAACCTAACAAGGCTAATGGCATGCACAATGCTAATGCATGTGACAACTAGCATACGTAATGCAAATATCAATTAGCATGCACAATGCGATGATGTAACCTAAGCATACACAATGCAAGGTATAAGGCATATACAATGTGATGAACATGGCATGCTCAGTGCGATGCAATATAAAAATGAAAACAACATGCAATACAACATATTCAATGGACTTAAACCAAAAGGGTGGACCTCAGCCATGCCCAAATCAGTGGCCATAATGCTAAAACGAGGGCACCGAAAACACATACAAGCATACATGCCAATTAGCTCACTAATTAAGGCACTAAGGTGCAACTCTCAAGAACACTTAAAGAGTAAAGAACATGGAAGTGTAACAACACTAAGGGTACTGAAATTAGACAAGAAATGATGCCAAATCATTTAATCAAAGCGAGTAAAGCATGCAATGGTCCTTAAAGCTTAAGACAAGCAAAGAAGACTACACATGAGGCATGCAATACATGGCAAATATGCATGAACTAAGCATGGACAGAGCTTGATTAAGTCAAAACAAGGACCTAAACATGCTGAGATGAGAGCTCAAATACCTAGGCATGCAAGCATACAAGCTAGGCTACAAGTGAGGCAACAATGCACAACCCTTAGAGGCACTCAAAGGGTGAATGAAGTAGGAACATGGCAATGCTAAATGCTTTGAAATGTCATGTTAGGTGATGCCAAATCATGTACACAACACAAATGAAGCATGCAATGGTGCTCAAAGCTTGAGGCAAGCAAGAGCATTTGTACTACAAGTATACAAAACATGAAGCATGTGACCAAGGCAATCCAAAAAAGTCCTAGAACATGTTAAAATGAGTCTAAAACATGCATGGAAGGAAGCCAAAACAAGCTAGCATGGGGGGCATAAGGCATGATGCATACAAGGAAAATAAGGTGGATTACACTACACCTATTAGGACCAAGCATGGAATAACTTAACAAATAAAAATCAGAGTTATATCATGGCAAAATAACCCCAAATAAGCACTGAAATGATGGCTCGCAAGCTAAGGCACGAAGGCATACGCAATGGTTCATGTTAAGGCATAAAGGGGCAAACCTTCCAATGCATTGAATGAGTGACAAATGTGAATGCATGGCCATGAAACATGGACTGAAATCACATAACAAGTGATGCCAAGTCATTGAAATAGTCCAAGTAATGCATGCTAGTGGAATTAACACACAAAGCTAACAAGCTAGGTTGAACCATAGCTATACAAAGCAAGTCATGCATGGCCAAAACAACTAAAATCAGAGCTAAAGAATGTTAAAACATGGACAAAAGCTTCGTGAAGTTAAGCCAAAAGTATACTAAAATGACGTGTTACAACATGATGCATATTAGGCTATTTCATGGAATTACACTACAAGTGTAAGGAGCATGCAAAGGCCAATCAAACCAAACCAAAATAGAGTCGTGACATGGTAACACATCACCAAAAACATGCTGAAATGGAAAGAAAACAAGCGAGAATGACATGCTATTTCATGAAGCATACAAAGTTAGTTTGTGTGATTTACACTACAAGTGTATTAACCATGCATGGGGTGACCAAAGCAAGCACAAACAGTGGTATGCCTCAGAAAAATAACCACAAATACAAGCTAAGATATGGCCAACACAAGCTTAACAAAGGTGCTCAAACATGAGGCATTCAAAGCAAGTAAACAAGACACAAAGGAGAGGGGATGACCCTCTCCTATTTAGGACACCAAAACCACCTTTCCACCATTGAAAATCCTCTGGATTTCAGTGGTAGAAAGGTCGTGCAAAGGCTTCAATAAGAGCCTAAAGGGATGGCTCAAAATAAGGCCTAACAAGGCCTAAGAGCTGGTAAATCACCCCAAACGAAAAAGAGACCTTAAAAAACAATTTTAAGCATGCAAAAAAAGAACTTTTTTCAGTTATAGGTTAAGCTCAAAACAGGATAAAAATAGGCTCAAAAGCTTAAGCAAGAATGGGGGTTTTAAAGATCAAAGACTCTCCCTTGAAGACCTTCTTTATCACTGCAACTCCAGCAAGTTCTTTGAGCTTAAATTAGTCCAAGAACACCAAAAACAACTCCTTAGCACCTTAGCTACCCAAGGATGGTGTTTGAGTGTGTGTTTGTGTGTTAAACTAAGACTAATCTACACTTTTGAAGCACAAAAATGAAAAACCAAATAAGATAGATACAAAACTATATGTATCTCTCTAAGGGCAATTTTCTGAACCTAGAGGAGGGAGGGGGAGCTTCCCACTTATAGAAGAGAAAAGGCAAAGCTTCTAGGAGAAGCTAAGCACCAAGGCAATCCCTCTATACACGTGTATGGAGGATGGCCCTAATGTCCTCCAGCTATGCCAGCTGGAGGAAAATATCTCCAAAAAGGTGTCAAAAAGCAGCCGATCACCTGAAGTGGTCGGCCTACTACTTAAAGTGGTCGACCGACCATTTTAAGTGGCCTCTAAGAGCAAAAACTAGTCGGCCATGGTGGGAGAGAGTCCAGGGCATGAAAACAATGCAGTGGTGTGGTGGCCGACCAGAAAAGATGGCCCAAAAACCAAGAAAGCCAGTTGTCCGACCAGAAAACTAGCTGGCAGAGGAAAAAGTGGTTGGCCAGGAGAAATACTGGTGTCCCACCCTTGGACCACCTTCCAAACAAGGAAAACAAGGTTTGTACCAAAAACAAACCAAAGCGGATGCAAGACGAGAGATCGGGAGACAAAGCACACGGCCGAAAGACTCAAAAACTAGTCTATGAGCACCAAAAGTGTTATGCGACCACAAAAGTGGTCTCCCGGACCACAGTGTTCCTCTAGGTAAAGGCAACAAGGTATGGTTCAAAAACCATGCCAAACGGAGAACGTTAAGCGGTCCCGAGACAAAGCGCGCGGCCGAAGGCTCAAAAAATCGAAAACTAGTCTTCAAACGGGAAAAGTGGTCTACGACCACAAAGAGATGGTCTACAAGACCTCTCCCTCCCTCTGGGAAGAGAAACAAGATTCGGTCCACAAATCGAGCCGAAGCACAAAAGAGTTTAGAGGCCCATAGGCAAGGCTCTTAGCCAATACTCTGGAGACTCGAAACGAGCACAACATGAACCATCACCGAGTGCTCAATCGATGACGTCTAAATCTTAAGGTCAGTCAAAAATGGGGTGTCTACAGAGTTGTAAATTTTATGAAAAAATAATTTCACAAAAGGAGTAATTTTTCAGAAATGGTGTAAGTACTTCCACTGAAAGGTGTAAACTTTCAGAGACGTTGTAAGGTTTCACAAAAGGTATAAATTTTATGAAAGCAAATTTTCCATAAAAGGTATAAATTTTCAAAAAACGTGTAAATGTTTTCACGAAATATGCAAGTAATGTCACAGAAGGTGTAAATCTTGTTTTCAAAAAATGTGTGACTTCCAATAAAAGGTGTAAATTTTATGAGAAAAATTAATGCACAAATGGAGTAACTTTTCAGAAAAAGGTGTAAGTATTTGCACGAAAAGGTGTATGTTTTTAGCAAAAGGTGCAAATTTTATGAAAAAATTTATTTCACAAAAGGTGTAACTTTTCAAAAAAGGTTTATGTTTTTCACAGAAGGTGTAAATGATTTCAAAAATAATCTGAGTCTTCGATTCACAAAATGTGTAAGTTTCAACAAAATGTGTAAATTTTATGCAAAGTTTATTTCACAAAAGGAGTAACTTTTCAGAGAAGGTGTAACTATTTTTAGCAAAAGGTGAAAGATTTAAGAAAAGGTGTAAGTTTGAACAAAAGATGTATATTTTTGGAAAGAAATTATTTCACAAAAGATGTAATTTTTGAGAAATGGTATAAGTTTTTCCGCAAAAGATCTAAGTAAATTGGCAAAAGGTATAAGTTGCGTTTTCAGAAAATGTGTAAGTTCAAACAAAATGTGTAAATTTTTGGAAAAAAAAATGTTTTACAAAAGGTATAACTTTTCAGGAATGGTGTAAGTAATTTCACTACAACATATAAGTTTTCAGAAAAAGTGAATGTTTTAACAAAATGTGTAAATTGTATGAAACAATTTCTTTCACAAAATGTGTAAATTTTCTGAAAAGGTGTATATTTTTTCACAAAAGGTGTAAGTCACTTCACAAAACGTGTAAGTCATGTTTTCACGAAAGGCGTATGTTTTTCCATAAAAGCTTTAAGTGACTTCAGAAAATGTGTAAGTTTTGTTTTTACAAAAAGTGTAAGTTCCAAGAAAAGGTGTAACTTTTATGAATAAAATTAATTTATAAATGATGTAACTTTTCATAAGAAGGTGTAAGTAAAGTCAGAAAAGGTGTAAGTTGTCAGAAAAAGTATAAAATTTTCAAAAAAAGGCGTAAGTGTTCAGAAAAGGTGTAAGTTCCCTCGGCCCGTCCGTCTCTCTTCCATCTCGGACCCTTTTTTTTTGTTTGTCTATTTCTCTCTCTGTCTCTCTGTTGTTCTATTTCTCCGTAGTTGTAGGGTTTTACAGAGAAAAATATTTGAGGGAAAAAATCATATTGAAAGAACAATCTTATTTATTTGAGTTTAGTGAACATCAATCATTTAAGTTCTTGGGAAGGCTAGCCATGAAAGTGGATGTATAAATTCTTTTTTGAAGTTGATTTTTGTCGCTGGAGCACAACCGCAAGGGTTAATCGAGCACCACCATCGCTTTGTCTCCTCCGGTTGGTATGTCTTTTATTTCGCGCTCTCTCTTTCTCTGTCTCCTTGTTTGTCTTCTTTCATTTGCATATACCTTCACACCCAACCCGAAATCGACCCAATAGGAACTGTTCTGTACTCTATTTTGGTATTTTGTGCTATGAGAATAGGAACTCTTCCCTTTGCTACCCCAAATTGACCCAATAGAAACTATTCTGTACTCGATTTTTGTATTTTCTCTTTTTCGAATAGGAAGTCTTCCCTCTGCTATCAATGCTGCAAGTTCAACATAGGTTTCATAGTAGTTAGCAACAAGCATAAAAGGTGTTCTGCATTTACATGGCAACTTGTTAGGTTATATATTACCAAAAAGACTTAAATTTTTTTTTGTGTAATGTTGGCATGGAAAAAACAAATTTTTTTTAGAGTACCCAAAAAAGCAAAAAGAAGAAAGTCGAGAAACAAACAATGAGTAATCTTGATTCAACAACGGCTAGCACACTCGGTTGAATTCTGCTTTCAATTTTGTAGTACTCGGTGATTTTATATTGTCGAAACTTTTGTTTAGAAACAACTTGTGTTACATGGACTCTTCAAAATAGATCAAATACCTGTATCGGACGCCCGAGAGTCGGACAAGGGTATGGGATATGTGTCGGATACTTTTCAACATATACTTCTTATATAATTGTATATAACACAATTATTATATGTGCATATTATTGTCAAATTACTACAAATGTCATTTTGACACTGTAAGTTACATATAGTACCATTTTATGTCACATATTAGATTAAAAATATAAAAATATGATATTTTTTTCCAAGTCCACGTATCCTTAAATGTAAGATTTAATGAGTCGGACCTATACATACATACCCGCACCCGACACCCATACCCGAGTCTGTGTAACACAGGAAACAACAATTTGTTTCAGTGCTGAAGTTCACGCATAGTTGACGGTATTGAACTTAAAACATAGAAAATCCAATTGAAAGAGTTAAAATGAGGATGACGATTTTCAAATTTTATAGAGAGCTATTCGTTCCCCGCACCCAATTCTTTTCCTAGAGTCAAACCCTTCACTTTCATGGCTAGCCTTCCTAACAACTTAAGCGGTTGGAGACAATGGCTGAAAACCAATACCTTCTCCCCACCTGATTTGCACAAGCCTAACAGATTAAGGAAGAAGTTTGCCTTCAGTCCTTTTCTAATATCCAACTTGTCTAAGATGTGGTCCATCCAGGCATCATCAATGCCCTCTCTTTCTGTGGTTGACATGTCTGTAGGTGAACTCTTTAGGAGAGATCTCAATTGTGCGTGCATATGGAGTGTGCTCCCATCCCAGGTGATGTTGAACTTCTTAACTAAGTTCTTCAGTTCTTCAACTTCACGCACAGTTGTAGGGCTGAGGTGAAAAAATGTAGAAAAGTCAACAAGCCCTGGCAATTCATGAAGAAAATCTCATTCGTAGAAATGGAGAACCTTGCCTGTCATTGTATGCAACTCTTGAATGACGGTTACCTTTCTCTTGAAATTATCATTTTTCTGTTAAATAGCAGTTACATTTGAAGTGAAAGGTAGCTGTCATTCAGGAGTTGCGGGCTGTTTAGACTTTATTGAGCGAGTTCATGAAATGCGTACTTTCATTTGTGGGAGTATGACCTTCGTCCAGAATGAGAATGGATGGGTATGTTAGTAATAGTTGTTGGCAGGTAGCGGCAGTCTTGTTTGTTTCATTGTCACATACAATTGAAGAAACTTGCTTGTATGCCTGGAAAAGTATTCTTCTCTGATCTGCCTACTGTCTGAGCACCCAAAGGTACTGTGCTTGATTATCCGCTTTTACATAGTAAACGTCATATAGTGGAATATCCTCAACTTGCCATGTGAAGAACTCTTTCTTTCATGTAGCCAGAATGCCTCTTGGCAGCACCAAGAGTGGTCTAGCATGGGGATACTTGGCCAGAAAACTCCACATAAAAGTAATTGTCATCAAAGTTTTTCGAGAGCCTGGAGCATGGGCCAGGATGTAGCCACCTCAATTCTCTGCAACCAAGTTGCTCAGTAGGAAATTGAAGCCCTCAACTTGATGGGGTTTCATCTGGTTTTTGTGCCTAGGATGAGCACCAATTTTAGTGATAGTAGAATCCTGTCCAGATAGTTTAACCCTGTCATGAAATAGTTCAGTTGCTTCCTTGTCCTTTGTAGTCGGGCCTTCATAAAAGTATGTGCATGTAGTCCTTTAGCCCTAAATCAAAAACAAAATGTAGTCTTTCCTTTTCAATTTTTGGGAAATTATGCATTTATCGCTTGTACAAATAATTATTTCAATTGTAAGTTGTGTGAACTAAATGCAAAATTTTGATGTGTGTCCTTTCTTTTGACCGTTTCAAAATTTATATATGTGTTGCGAAATTATGCATTTTGTTGTCTGTGTTTACGCAAAATTTTCAGGTTAACAGCCACATGTTGAAGCCGTTTCTTTGTGTTCTTGTAAATATTGATTGGAATACTTTGTAGGAATTATCATCATTGCATCTGACGGATATTGGTCACCTTGCACCAACAATGTTAGTTTTCTCCTTCAAGACTTGCTACCAGTTAGCTTCGTACATATGTTTGTAAACAAATAGAATCCATCACTAAGGAATACGCTGAATTTTTTTTGGGATCAATTGTTATAGTAGCCCATGTACTTTTGTCTTTGTGTCATTTGTTTTACACAAATTTTGAATGGCCTCGTTTTGTATCGTCAATTGTGAACTTTTGTTTCAATTATGTCCATTTGATTACAACTCTTCACTGTTTTCTATAAGAAAATATGCATATACGTGGCAACTGCACTTTTTGTTGTAGTCAACTTATAACTTTACTCAACTTAGATAATCTCAATCAATTGACATTACAATATTTGTTATGAAAATCACAAACGGCATTAGCAATTTGACCAAAATTGTCCATGAAATTTAAAATGAAGTGTCAGAATTGAGGGAGTTTAAAGTGCATCGATTCAAATTAGACAACGGACAAAATGTGTACACCACCCCTGTAATTTTTCCTTCAATCTAATTTGTATGATTTGTTCTTTCATGAAGGGGAAGGAAAAGATTGAAGACAATTGGCGAACAACATATTCAAATGTCTGACATTATCACTGGCTCTTCTCGAAAGCGGCCAGTTGCACCATTCATTTGTTATAGGTACTAGTTGTTCATTTTGACAATCTAGAATTACATTTTTTGTAGTGAAAGTACGCGCCTTGTCGAAGTTCAGTTTGTGATGTTTGAAATTGGTTTTGTTTTGCATGTCTGAAAATGTTTAAATTGGTGTCGATTCAGTCCCGGATGTACGAAAGGTGTGTTATGCAGATTTTGGGGCCAGCTTGACATGAATACTTGCATATATATATGGGGTACTTACCAATCAGTCCTATTAACTAGACTTATTTACCTACAGGTCCTAACTAATAAATTTAATACTATAAAAATATGAGACTGATAAATTTATCACTACAAATTTATTCATAAAACAAAGAGACTGATAAATTTATCACTATAAATTTATTCATAAAAATAAAAGACTGATAAATTTATCTTTATTACTTAATAAATTTATCAATAGGACCTAATGGGTAATAAGTCCCAAAAGTAGGACCTATTGGTAGTTTACCCTATATATATATATGTATTCATATTTAAGATTTAGTGATGATAAGCTTCACGATGCTTGCATGTAGCCAGCAACAATTGAAGGAAATGTAAGGGCCAGACAACACTCAACGAAAAATGGTGAGTGTGGAAATCTATATTCTCTATAATACGCTATGATGGAAACACATGGTTGGGTTGCTATCCACGCATTGTATTGAATGGTCATATTGGGCTTGTGATTGTTTAACGTTTGTTGGATTGTAGCATGTAATAATGTCACATTCCTATTATTTTTGTAAATTTCAATTCGTTGTGAAAGTCTAGCTACGTTTTGTTGCTGAGTTTTTCCTACAACTGTTATTTGTATTTGCAATCTTATTTAATTACCAACAATGCACGCGGATTGCGTTTGGCATAAAGTTGTAGTTGCAGTTATTTTGGACTCATAGTTGTTACTTTTCTTGTACGTCTATTACTTTCATGCTTAAAGAGTAGAAAGGAGCTTGGGGAAAGGTGGAAGGCACTCCCCTCTGATGAGAAAAAGAGGTTTGCGAAAATGGCTAAGGCGAGCGCCGAGGAACACGCCAAAGTAGTACCATGTGCACCGAAGTTTGAAAAGGTAATTACGTACTTCATGTTTTCGTAAATGCATTTGGCTACGTCTTGCTTTGTTGACATTGTTGGTTGTATTTTTGTATTAATTTAAAGACAAAAAATGTGAAAGGTAAAAAGCAACTCTGCATATCATTGAAGTCAATTGTTGAGCTAGTTAACCGGTTCAACGAAGCACAAAAGCAGACAGTCATTGACAATGGGTTTGGTGGCCTCCTGGGAATGAAGTGTACACGTATAGATCACAACTTGTGTGCATGGTTGGTACAGAACTTTGATCCTGACAGTAGTTCATTGAATGTTCATGGTCGTTAACTCAGGCTGACTTGTAAGGCAGTTAATGTTTTATTGGGAATACGGTGTGAAGGTGATGACGTGTAGTTTGCTGGGTCATTAGAAGCATATCCCAATATCTACAAAGCGGTTGGAGTTGTTAATGGAGTCATTCCTTTGAACAAGTTGAGACTTTATCTAACCGAGACTGATGGTGCGGAGGAAGAGTTTCGGAGGAAATTTGCACTTTACATCTTGGGGGCCATGTTGTGTCCTACAATAATGACCGCCTTGACACTATCGTTCATTCATGCTGTGAAAGACGTGAATGGTATGTGAGCTTGTAATTGGGCAAAGTTGACACTGCAATTCCTTCACAACGGTGTTCGCAAGTATAAGAGTAAAGGTCATCATGCTGTAACTGGATGTGTTTTCTTGCTAATGGTATGCCAATAACTCGATTGTTTTTTCCATTCCCCCGTTCATATGTTTCAGGCATTGTTCTATCATGGTTCAACAAATTGGGTTTGATTGGGACATACAATGTTACGACAAATAACACTCTTCCTGACCAAGTATGGTACTCATAGAAAGATATTTTCTACAACCACTGTCATGAATTTAAGAACAAAGAGTACAGGGCAAAAAGTATCATAGACCTCAATGGAGGAACCAATTTGCCTATGTTGCGAAGAGGGGAACATAATTGATTAATCTTCATCGGTTTGGAATAATCAATCAGACACAGAACTGACACAAGAAATATTATACACATTTGTAGGCAGAGTTGAAGAAGAATATACAGAAGAAACCTTGATAGGACCATTACCGAACCAAACGTATTGATTCTGGGAAAGGTCTTTCTGGTTGCAGCCATTCATATATACAAACATGTACATAACTTTTTTTTCTTGGTTTCATCAATAAAGTCCTTGGTTTTCTGTACATTTTTTTTCCCAAAAAACATTGCATGATATGTGCTTATAAAGTCAACAGCGTCGTAAACAAAATTGGTATTCTATGTACGTTCAGCTGCAAAATTGCAAGAATGAATGTCATTATTACTGAATATAGTTAATTTTTGTGGGAAGAAGAAATTAATTATGGTGTGCCCCTTAATGTCCACAGCTATTGTACCTTGATTGTGTTTGTCTGAGTTCCACAAGTACGTCGACTACAATACTGTCCACGCCTTGGCTTCATGATTGGGTTGATACCCAAATACAGGAGACGCTGCGACATATTAGAAGGAACAAAATTTCCCAACAATTACGGTAAGCACTCCAACCACTATGCACATTTCACACCATCGACCCACTTGTATTCAACATACAATGTCAGACTTCATTTATGTGTTTCTATGATTAGGTGGAGTTTGATTACAGTAACGACGAAAGTGACGCCGATGATGCTGACATGGATGCACACCATGTCGATAACCAACAAAAAGGACAGTACGATGAAGTCCGTATGAGCAACGTAGAGTCCGACATTCGAGAATTGAAGAAAATGATGAAGCAAGTTCTCCAGAACCAAACAGATGTAATGGAGATGTTGTGACATTTCCAAGGCAAGCAAGTTGTTGACAATGACAAGGTAATATATCCAATCATTACGTAATTTTGACACAGTTGAGCCACATCATTTGAAGATGATTTATAAGACTAAGTTGACATATGTGTTTGTATGATTAGGTGGAAGGCAATGATGTGTGCATCATTAACCTTTCCTCTAATGTTGCTGAACTGAAGGAAATGCTGAAGCAACCGCTTCAACATTTCAGTTTGGGCTGCAACAAACCGTTCACTGAACAAACCAATTTAGGTGAACTGAAGCAAATGCTACACCACCTCATCGAAGGTATATTCTCTAGACCACAATCGGTAGGCGTGGACAAACAGGGTGTGGACCTTGCTATTGGAGTGGAGGCGCATGACAATGGCGTGGTCAAACCATCTGACGAAGTTAACCCAATGGAGTGTAATATTTCTGATGTTCAAGGGGTGGATCACCAACAATAGAATGTGAAGGGAACCTTGGCAAGGGACAAAAGTCATTTCCATGATGGACACAAGCTGAACATCGAAGAAGGTGGGGACAACCAGAAGAAGGGAGGCCTTAAGTTGGGGGAAACATACGAAACTGAAGATAAATACACTCCTGACCTTCAGTTAGTGGGCGTCAAGAACGTGGCGTGCGATATGCATACTTCTCCTACTAAGCTTGGCCAACCATTGGGAGCAACTGGAATCGTTAGACGAAGAGGAAATGGAAGAGGAAGAGGAAAAGGACAAGGAAAAATGCGCGGAAGTGGAGTTCAAGTCACTGAGGCCGGGGATATGCAATTGTGCATCAATAGCAAAACAAATAGTGGAGTTGACGACATCAGTTCACCTGTGGATGTTGATGGTGTGAATAAGGCGAACAAAGTACAAATACTTCCTTTAATGCCCCACAAGTTCTGAATAACCAATTCATGCCCACATCAATAATGTGAATCACTAATTTTACAATCATTTATGTTGTATTGCACTAGTTGTCAAATAATTGCATGTTTGCAGTTATGACTGTTGGCATATGTTTTTACACATTTCTAACAAACTCTACACCAAACATCATAGGTTGGGAAAACTCTAAGGTTTAGCGGTTATACATCATTTCACGTTCTTTTTTATGACTAACAACCTTATTGTGTAAGTTTCAATTTTTTTTACAATTTTTTATTTTATTTTATGAAATGTGTTGTGTTAGTTGGTGTAGACACCCCATTTTTGACCGCCCTTAAAACTTAGGCGCTACTGATTGATTATTCGATGGTGCAGGCTATGTTGTGCAATGGTTCGATTTCTTCGGCAAGGAGAGAGAGTCAAATCCCAACCTGACACTCCATTTTTGGACTAAAACTATTTTGACTAAAGATTTTTTACCTTAAAACCTTCTCTTTCAAAATATTTTTGAAACAAAGTTCCTACGATGTTTCGAGGCTCGCATTTCGTTAAATGTTGCGCTTTTCGGTAAACGGAGTAAGGACAAAGTAGAAGTGAATGAAAGAGAGGTGAACTCGTTGAAAAATATTTAAAACATCTTGTTTAGGGGTTTGGAGTTAAAGAAAAGAAGAGGAGAGAGAAGAAACCCAGGTTGGGGAAGAAGATGGGCATGAACCGTTAAGAGAGAGAGTCGGGCAGCCTTCGCTAAATCGGACCTATCCATTTGTACACTTGGATTTCAGCTATGAGGATACCACCATTGGAAATTGGACTTCTGGGGCTTCATTTTACATTCAGGAATCTCCTCAAGCCGAGGCCAGATGAGGGAGATATGGCTGGTTGAAGTTAGGCATCAATCTAGTTGGACTAAAACTCAGTAGTCTTCACTAAAAGAGGGATATCTCTTAGCATACTTGGAATTTTGATGTGAGGCTAATACCATTGGAAAGAAGACTTCCGGGGCTTCAGTTTAGGCTCAAGAATGACCTAAAAATGAGTCCAGATGAAGGAGTTATGCCTGATTGAAGTCGGGGCTAGAACCAGTTTTTGCTGTCGGCCTCTAGGGGAGTGTGCCGGCCATAGGTCAGCCAAAAGTGACCCTTGTCTGCCACCATTAGTAGTTGGTTGGCCAAAAATGTGGCCGGTCGGCCACATATGTCCACAAAGCTCAGAATTTGTAGATATTTCTCCTCCAGCTGTCCTACAATGCTCCAGATATTTCTATCCTGATATTTACGACCAAGGCTTGTATTTTTGCTATATATGGAGGCCATATCTCTCAGTTGGGAAGGTTAGAAAGTTTGGGAGCCTCTCTCTCTCTCTCTCTCTCTCTCTCTCTCTGTAATCCTCTCTCTCTGGAGTTCTCTCTCTTTTGCCTTTTGTGCATGCAAGAAGAGAAACACCTCTTCTTTGCCTAGACATCCTTGATGAAAGTGGTTCATCTTTGGGCTGAGGTTGCTTGAAGCTCTCTTGGAGCCTCTTTTGAGATCTAAAATGGTGGTTTAAGCTCAGATTTGTGCCTATTGTGTGCTTTGCTTCAAAGGTATAGAACTTACCCCATTTAAGCGTATTTTGCACACTTGTTTTGCCACCTTTGCAAATTGTTTTTGGCCTAGTTTTCAACTACAGAAACCCCTGTTTTTAAGGTTTAAAAATGGTGGTTTAAGCCCTTTTTGGAGTTAGGGGTGGTCCACCATTCTTGTAGCTTGTTTGCTAAGTTGTTGTGCCATCTTTCAAAGTTGTTTTAAATCAAACTTTTTGGCCTTTTTAACCACTGAAAATCAGAGAATTTTTAGTGGTAAAAACCATGTTTTGAGGTCCAAAATAGGAGGGGGTGGCCTCCCCTCCTTGTGTCTTGTTTGCATGAGTAGATAGCCTAACATGTGAGCATGTTTTTCTACCATTTTGTGACTTGATCTCAGCATATTTTTGCTACTTTTTTGACCTGCTTTAGCTCTATTTTGATCTGGTTTGGCCACTTGGGGCTTGCCTTGTATGCTTGTAGTGCAATTGTAAACTGCATTGTATTTCAATACGCTTATTTGAATACGTGTTTCAAAGCATGTTATCAAATTGTTGCATTCATATGCCATCTTAGATAGCTGAGCCTATTTAATCGCATTATTACATGTGTTGCATTAGGCATCTTGTATAGTTAGGATCATGTATATTTCTAACTAGCTTTTGTTTTGACTCAGAGTACACTGTAAGTTTTACACTTTAGCATTCTTGCATAAGTGCGAGTGTTGCCATGATAGCATGCTTGCCATGAGGCTATGTGCTTATTTGATTAACTGCATGAATGCCTGTGGATGAAGGCTTGATTGCTTGAATTGAGACAATTCGATAAAATGTGAGTTTTAAGCCCATTTTGCGAAGTGGCAAATCATGTTTCATGCCCATCACGTTTGATGGCAAATCCGTGCTTTAGCCTACTTGAGAGTGGCATTTTCAAACCATTTTCGAAAACAAACATGAATTGTTTTGTTCCAATTCTTACGATCTTAGTCTATACTTGTGTGTTACATAGTAAAGTTAGATTAATAACCCGAATAAGAACACATATGTTTATAAAACAACATATCATGTTTAGTAGAGGCCGATCTTTGATCGGGCAAGCGAGGGTACTCATTTCAAGACCTTCCCCTCTTGTACCTAAGTTCTCGAGCCGAGGCAACTTTAGTGATGATGGACATGTGGCCTTTGGCACGAGTCAGGATTTCCTAAATTTCCCAAAAATAAAATATTTAGGTGGTGACTCTGTAATCTGGCAAAGTAGTCCAGTTTTGGCAATATTTGATTTAAAATCTGATTTTCCAAAATGATTTGCCGGATTGGACTCTTTGGTGTTTATCAGTCTTGCATTGCACTTTGTGAGATTAGATTCAGAACCGTGACAGGAGTCTGAACTGTAGGTGACCAATTTGCTCCTCTCCAAAAAGGGGTGCGCGAAGAAAGTCGAGTCTACAGTTGGCTGCTTATTTTTGTAGGACTCATTGAGGATGTTGGATAGCGAAGGGTTGTTATCAACGGAGGAACAAAAACTTCTCAACTATGTATTTGACGATAGCAAAAATGAAATGTATTGTTTCATTTTGTACTTGCAAATTTTAAATGACAATCCACTATGAAATAACTATCGTTCTAAGGATCAATATTGCTTGTAGGGACATTGTTGTTTCCATGAATCTTCATGGACGGGCATGTGAAGTTGGTACCCGGCATGACATGCGTACGCTAAAACTAGGGTCATGGCTATCCGACATTGTAAGTGTTGGCTGCGCACATATGAATCTGCGTTTTTTATTTGAAGAACTCAGAAACCTTTCTAATCAACTTGCCTTGTGTCTTACATACAATTTTCTAGCCACTCAACTTGGTGGTGGTGCAATTGACTAATCGACAGAGGGATTTACACAATGACGAGAGGCATATTGATTGGTTCTTTCCCGTATATCTATCGGTAAGTAAGTGTTTAAAGCTAGGTTGTGTTTTGTGTATGACATATTTTGACAAATGTTTTCGTCAATGACCTTTATGCATTACACATGCAGACTTTGATTCTAAATAAAAATATGCAACCTCTGCACCATGAAAATATCGTCACATCATTTTTCGGACATGATAGATACACTGGTGTGATTGATGCATGTCAGAGGGTAATGTCAATGTTCATCCCGTTATATTAAAACGAAAATATGAAAGCCATTACATGTTTACATGCCCTTTAAACAAGGTTTGCACTTGTGTTTGCGTGTAGATTTACATGCCTTTCAATTATCGAGAAGTGCATTGGTTATGCGTTAAAATTGATATGGTGGACCGTGTAGCCTACCTATTTGACTCGTTCCCATCCAACCGACCGAACAAAAGGAAGCTAAATGCGACACAAGTTTTGGTATGTCCTTCTGGTGCATTTCTCAACACTACAACAAACTTGAACATCCTTTACATAAACCAACTTCAACCTTGTGAAACAGGTTCGAACTATGCATGACTTGCTGCAACTACACTTTGGAAATGATTATGTTACAGACGTGCGTAGCTTCCACCTCCGGATGTTAGATGAGAGGCCAGTACAACAACTGGACGAGTAATCCACAATCCCTCCCTCACATTAATGTGTATCCTAAATGACTGATTTAACGAACCTACTGACATTGATGACAAATTTAATGTGAAATTATTTTTGTAGCACGTTTGACTGTGGGATGTTCGTCATCAAATTCATGCGACGACCTGATTTAAACCCCGGTCCACACAAGGTACATTCTACCGCTTCATTTCCATTTGTTAATCAAATCCTTCCTTGTATGTCATGCAATTTCAACTGATTTGTCTTATGATCTTTCTATACAAAGTTCCATCCCTCTGTGTGTCATAAGTTGTTGGTTAACATCATTATGGATGTCAATAATGCAAAGATCGTAGAGTACCGGGAGTGCCTTGATATCAGCAATGCCACAAGCTAGGCCAGTGATGGAAATGGGCTGCTAGTACGCCAGTAATTTGGGTGGCAATAGGACTTCATTAATTTTTTATTCATTGATTTTAATATAGATGTTAATTATGGCTTCCCAGTATTGTTTTTGCTGGACAATGTAAAGATGGACTAACTGCAAAGTGAAAGTCAAATGTAAACATGGATCAAACATGTCGATGTGGCTGCTGTCTTATTACTATTTTATTTACGCATGTTTCTTGTTCGGATGAATACGATTGAAACAAATATAATGTACAGCCGTTTTTTTTTACTCATATTTTGAGGAATGTACTTACTGCCCAATTTCTCAGCATAACTTTGATGTCGCAACTGTAATAAAAAAAACAATTTGAAATTTTTAAAAATAAATGAAAACTAATATAATTACAAAATATATACATAATTTGTACAAAAAATTTGTAGAGCACTGAAAAGATAAAATTATATAAAATTAATAATTAGTTGTATTGTGTTATTTGTTAATGAAATGAATTTATAATTTAATTACAAAAAGAAAAAATTAATTTTCAAAAATGAAACCAACCACATTAGATGCATTCTTTTAGAAGCAATTTCTTGTGTTTTCAACTTATTTAATTATTTGTTAATTTTATGACATTTTCAGCAACTAATAGTACAACATATAAGAGTCTTGGAGACCAATTACTTTGATCGTTAAAATTGGAAATATTGTCTAAACTCATATTTACAGACTAATTTATGCTGTGCCGATGGTCGTGGCTACAAGGTTGCCCTCAGAAGTAAAAAAAAAGGATTTCAGCGACAAAATGTCCAAAATGGCAATAATGAATAGACTTTGACGGACAACATAAGTTCATCTGAAAATCGTTTACTTCTTCACACAAAAAATAAGCTGCACAAAATTGTGTAAACATCAATGCTGAATCTATAATTTTGCTTAACTTGAATCGGGTGTAATTAATAAGCCCTTATTTGTCAAAAGGACATTTTAGTTAATTTATGATATCTGTTAACAGTGTTAGTTGCGATACAACTTCGATGTAATTTGTTAAACCTCGTTTCGTGGATTTCATTTTAGGGTACATGAAGTACTACTATCACATCCTCCTCGTTGTTGCTTTGGTAACATGAAATGTCAGATCACCTGTACACTCAGATAACTCTTCATAAAAGCTGGTTACTATTTTACACTTGCTCCTTAGTCATAATCATACTATCTTTCTTCTTCGTGTTGTTCTACGTATGAAGTTGGTGGAAATTGCAATTCCTTATTTCCATTGATGTGTTTCATATTTCAAAGAAATTGTTGTCAGTGTGAGTTGACATCAAAATGTTATGGATCCCAAGTACATTATTAAATAACTTACAAAATATATGAAATGGGTGTAGGACCCACACACGTGTGATTTGTGTGAGTTGGACACCTATGTCACCGATTCAGTAATTTGTTTGGTCATTTATTTGGGTCCTTAACATAACTCAATTATTTATGTAGTAGTCAAATTGTTACTCGTTTTATAGTACTACATAAGTATTTGAAGACTGCATAGAATGAAAAATCAATACTCTTTGTAGGTAATTTATATATCAGCCCATTAGCACATATGACTCCAGCCAAAACAAAAAATGCAACGTCTTACAGGGAAAGTTAAAAAAAAAAAAAAAATTCCACATATTTGCTGCATCATCAGTAGCATCTTCTGAAGAGTTGTTCATACTGTTTGATTGACTGTCCTCATCCTTTGTCTTATCAGAGTTCGCTTTGTCCGCTGCCAATTTCTTATCGGTCAACCAATCAACGTTCTACTTCATAGCACCGACTTGCCGCTCCAAACTTGACAACCGTGTGTCTACTTCATCTAGCCTTTCACAGATATCTTGCAACTGCTACAATATAGGAGCAACATGAGCTTCAACAATAACTTCAATCTTGTTCGAATCAGACATTTTGCAGGAATATGTGTATGGTTTATTTTACTTACTACTTTTTTAAAGAAATGTACAGATTCATAATATTACACAACACTACACTGTAAGTATTTATAAGATATGGTACATGACTTGTATGTTTTCAGAAGACCTCATGCATTATAACATATATTGTATTAATTTCTCCAACTGACCGAATTCATCTTGCACAAATTCGTTTCTTCTTGCATACACCAAGCCATCTATTCAGTACCCCTGATCGTCCATTATTTTGCATTTCCAACACACATGCATTGTACCTTCCATCAGTACTATCTCACTGTCATTGATTTCTACACCCACAGTTTATCATACATTCACATTCGTCATTTGTATTTGTGCCCCAACCTAACTTTTGGTCTACCCCAACCCAATTACATGTCTACTCATCCATAAAGTTTAGCAAAATTCCTCTTATCAGATACATATGCCTTTCCAACTAGACCGAACCTATTAAATGAAATATTCAAATTAATTCACTTGCTTTTACTCAGTTTGGGTAGGTGTTTCCACTAAACAACAATAATTGTGTTCACATGTTTAAATCACAACTAAAGCAATACGTGTTTCCACCTACCACCAACGTATTAATGACTACGGGTTTAAGGTAATTTAACATTTACAACCAACCACTATTCAAGTTTGCAACCAGTGTTGTTTCCTTTGTATTTGGGTTTGTTTCTGCATCCATATATTCTTCGTGAACTTGTGAAAACAAAGTTGGACTCAATCAAGAACCATCACACCTATGGATGCACACCACGGTAAATGCGGTCATAGATAATCACTTGCAATGGCTGACAGCTCCCGACTGAAGTCACTAGAATTGCATTATGCAGGTGGGTATATCGATTCCTTCGGTGATCGACGTTTCTTTGAAATAGGGTTCCCACTGTGGAGTTTTGAACCTCTACGGGATTACAATTGCACCCCAATACAAGATGCTAGCCTGGGAAAGTATTTTGGAATTCCAGTTTCACTGTTTGCCAAACGAGTTCAGTGTGAACACCACTGTCGATGTGTTTTTCTCAAGGTTACTAAAGCTCGATCGGTTGAAATGCAGTGGCAATTCCATCATGTCAGCGAGTCCCAAGTTAGGCATCGTTTGTAAAGTGAGATTGATCAAATGACTCGTCGACTCATTAGGCACTCACGCATAGAGAAAGCAAAGGCAGAGTCGAAGATACATGGATCGAACCCGGCATCTGCAATCAAGGCTATAATTGAGGATCCTGCACTAGTGTCGGACCCTGACCTTTCAAATTACTCAGACTCCAGGGTTGTTGATTTGAGCAAGGATTAGGAGACCTGGAGATGTATATGACATAGTAAGTGTAGTGTTGTAAGTGTTTTAGTTTGGTTGTGTGTTATAGATGACATATTTTCAGAAATCTTTGGCTGACTGACCTTTACACACCAAACATGCAGACTTTGATACTAAATCAAAAAACTCAACCTCTGAACTATGAAAATATCGTCAAATCATATTTTGGACATGACAGATATACTGATGTGCTTGATGCATGTGAGAAGGTAATATGAATGTCCATCCCATTGAAGCGAGTAGATTTAATATGAATGTCGATCCCATTTACATGAATGTCAATGTAAATATGAAAGTATGTAGATGTTCACATGCCCTCTAAACAATGTCTTCACTTGTGTTTATGTGTACATTTACATGCCTTTCAGTTATAGAGGAGTACATCGGTTGTGCGTACAAATAGATATGGTAGACCGTGTGGCGTACCTATTTGACTCATTGGCATCCACCTCAATGGACACCAACAAGCTGAATGCGACAAAAATGTTGGTAAGTCATGCTGAATTTCAAAAATCTACTTCCACACTGTGATATCCTTCACATAAACCAACCGTCTCCATCTGCAATAGGTTCAAATAATGCATGCCTTACTACAACTACAGTTTGGAAATGAATATGCTCAAGACGTGCGTACCTTTAACGTCCGCATGTTAGAAAAAAGGCCATTACAACAGCTGGATGAGTAATCCACAAACCCTGCGTCACATTTACTTGACTCCTGAATGACTCATTTAACGAACCTACTTATATTTACGAGAAACTTAATGTTACATTTCATTTGTAGCCCTTTCAACTATGAGATGTTTGTGATCAAGTACATGCAGCGGCTTGATATACCTAGCGGTCCACACAAGGTACATTCTACCGCTTTATTTCTAATTGCGAAATAAATCCGTTTATTTCCTACCGTTGTAACTGTACCTGATTTCTGTTATTCGCTTTCTCTACATAGTTTCATCCTTCTGTGCGTCAGAAGTTAGTGCTTTACTTCGTTATAGATGTGAAAAATTCAAAGATCGGCGAGTATCTTTCATGCATGTGATTGATTGCAATTACAAAAAATAGGGCAACGATAGGGAATGGCCTGCCAGTATGAGAGTAATTTGGATGCCCAACCACAACTGGATTACTACATCAACTTGTCGTGACAATTTTTAGGTCGCAGCTGTGATACTACTAATTTCCCATGTATATTGATTGTACACATAATTCTGATGTTTGGGACTGGAACAAACGATGGAAAGTAGTAATGTTTGTTCGCTTTTATTATGGCCTGTACGTACTTACGAAATTGTGCATAAGTTGGACGTCGCAACTCCATTGATTAGTGGAATTATGGGTACGTGTTTGGGTGGGCTGATGTCACCCTATGTCAACAATAAATCGATGCAGTTACACTTGAATTCGTACAAATACCATGTGACTGAGCGATGTCTTTCTTTGTGAGGTTTTTTTGAATGCCATAATTTTGTCCAAAATAAAGCAAAAAAATATCCCATAGAACAAACAAATAGCAGTGACTATAATGCACCAACAGGGGTCTACCTGTTGACAGGAATTCATGTGGTCAACAAACTGCTGTAATTCTCCTGTTGAACCACCTTACTATTATGTTTCCAACTATCCCTGCACATTGTGGGCTTCACATTAACAGGTCAAGCTCTGTATTCTGCCGATGACCGTTTCTGTAATCCACCCAGTTAGTCCATGCAATATCCTCATGACTGCTGCACCATATGGGCCCTCACGTGCTGTTAAACTAAACCCCTTTCATATGTGTAATTGATGGACTCTGACATTGACTTTGGCACATGTCATGTTGTGGTTGATCCATGTGTCGATAGGCACAAACAAGTACAAATTTTATACTGCAAACAATAACATAACACCAATTCCTAATCAATCCCAACTGAAAGCACATAAAGGAGTTTGGTATTACAACTTAGAAAAAATATACCATTTCATGCTCAAGTCTAACTATAAATCATGCTTATTACGAATGGACAGAAAATCAACAACAATTTCAAGTAAACAATTAAACCAAAGTTACCAGCCAACTACTTCAAACTGATTGAAATGCCTGACAAGTAGAACTTGGATACTGATTCGAATAAAGAACATGCACCTGATAAGAGGACCTGAAAGTCCTGCCACGGGTGAACTGCATATACAAGCCACTTTATGGACAATACAATTACGAAACAACGATACACGTTGTTTTAATAGTACAGTACGTGTACATGTATGACTAGAAACCGATTTGAAAACAAAACACGAAACTGGAATATGTTTGCTTGAGTGCAATATTTATATCGTCAGCTGATTGTGAGTGTGAAAGTGGGCACCTGCTTAAAGCAAGTTGAACTTAATGGTGCCCATATAATCGTGTGCCCCGCCAATAATGGTACTTGGAAGACTCTACTTACGATGATGGTAACCTCAATGGTCCGATACATAAGACGAGATTGATTTTGCTGCCCTTCAACAAGTTGGCCTTCAAAGAACCACAAAAGGATCTTGCTTGGACATGGTTTGATGCCATGAAACATTGACGAAACGTACAAGTTGAATATCTGCCATACAAAACAGAAGAACATCGTGGGTTTGAATGATATGGTTTTCACAAGAACCTGTTCGTTTAATGACAAAGCTACTCCTAAATTATGCAAGAATTATAAACTGCTTAACTTGTGTTGCTCATGATGTTGTCCTATCTTTGGCCAACATTGTCTGTTTTGATATCCATATACTCTTTTTGTGGCCCATTATTACATGATCCCACACTTCAACCCCATAATTAAAGTGTAACTGCCCCCTGATTTTGAATCTTCCAACTCTGCCAAATATTAAATGTACCCTGTCGACCTTCCTTCCAACTCTCAAGTTGTCTCGTCTGTTAAATATTCCAGCCAATAAACTTGGTCGCGGTTGAATTGACTAACGGACAACAGCAAGTAAACAAAGACAGGAGGTATACTGCTTGGTTCTTTCCAGTATATCGGTCGGTCGGTAAGTAAGTGTTTTACGTCAGTTGTGTATTGTAGATGACATATTTTCAGAAATCTTTGGTTGAATGACTTTACACACTAAACATGCAGACTTTGATCTAAATAAAAATACTCAACCTCTGTACATGACAGGTATACTGGTGTGCTTGATGCATGTGAGAAGGTAATATCAATGTCTATCCCATTAAAGTGAGTAGATTTCATATGAATGTCGATCCCATTAATATGAATGTCAATGTAAATATGGAAGTGAGTAGATGTTCGAATGGCCTCTAAATAATGTCTTCACTTGTGTTTATGTGTACACTTACATGCCTTTCAATTATAGAGGAGTACATTGGTTGTGCATACAAATAGATATGCTCGATCGTGTGGCGTACTTATTTGACTCATTGGCATCCGCCACACTGGACACCGACAAGCTTAACATGGCAAAAATGTTGGTATGTCTTGCTGAATTTCACAAAACTACTTTCAAACTGTGACATCCTTTACATAAACCAATCCTTGGAAGGGCAACCACATAGAAGATATATAAACAGAAAATATGTGAAGAAGTATTATCCAACCATGTGGGAAGCTTTGAAGGGGGGTTGATTACTTCATAACAATGCACAAAGGGAGAAAAATTGCACAACAAAATAAAAAACCATACAATAGACCATTCAAAAATATAGTATTGATATTCATTAATGAACAAGTCTACACAATAGTTTGAAAGATAGCATGCATTCTGTGCATTACAAAAAAAAAATATATAAACTAGTATAGGATTTTGGGAAGAGAATGGCTAAAACACCCTATTCTGATTGAGCATCTGCCAACATGGCTTGGGCTTGGTTTAACTCAGCTTTAGTTGTCTGAATTGATGCAGGACCATGTCTAATTTGGGAGAGCATCATCCTTGCTTCTTAATTAAGGTTGTCATGTTGCTGCTGCAGATGAGCATTTCTTTGTTGAACAGAGGCAAGTTCTGCCATGAGTTTGGTTTTCTCAAGTTCAAGTGCTGAGTGTTGCTCAAGAATGGCTGCAGAGGTTTGGTGGCTGAGTTTGAGTGAAGTAGATATGGTGTGGGCTTGGTTTAGGAAATCTTTTTTGGTTTGAATATCCTTTGAGCAAGTCTGAACCATCTGTGAAAGGGTTGGCCATTCCGTGATGATCTTGGCCAATTGCTTTAGTTGAATGGGGTTAAAAGGATTAGGGGAGAGGTTTAGAACAATAGAAAGACAGGCTAAGGTTTTATCAGGTTTGTGGAGAATGATTTCTTCAACTGGGGTGTTAATGAGGTTGATGAAGGTGGTTAAGGTTTGTTGAGTTTCAGCATGAAAGAGTTGTAGCCTTTGAGGCAATGGGGATATTTCGTCTAGATGTTGTTCAAGAATAGAAAGTTCGGCCCAAATATCCTGAGATGGAATGATGGCCTGTGAATATTAATAGTTTGATGAGAATATATGATGCAAGTAATAAAGAGTAGATAAGATGAGGTTCAAAATGGTACTACCTGTCCTGAGGAGTTGTTGATTGAAATGTCAAAATCAATCCTCTCTGATTGTTTGTTTAAAGTTTGGGAATTTGAGGAGTTGGATGGTGATGGTTGAGGGCTAAAGACAGAAGGGACAATAATAGGCTCAGTGCCCCCTGGGTAATCAACCTCCATCGGGAGAGCCCCAACTGTGACATCCCTGAGAGCAATAGGAGGAGCTTCTAGCTGTGAAGGATGTTGTGATGCAGATTGCGTAGATTGCTGTGGCGAAGATTGTGAAGGAGGTTGTAATGAAGTTTGTTGAGATGCTTGAGGTGGTGGTGAAGTTGGTTCTAGAGTGGGTTCTCTGGGTACATTGGTGATGGGACTAGGAATTGGATGAATGTGTTGAGGAGAAGTAGAAGGATGTTGTGATGCAGATTGTGTAGATTGCTGTGGCGAAGACTGTGAAAGAGGTTGTAATGAAGTTTGTTGAGATGCTTAAGGTGGTGGTGGAGTTGGTTCTAGAGTGGGTTCTCTCGGTACATTGGTGATGGGACTAGGAATTGGATGAATGTGTTGAGGAGAAATGGAAGGATGTCATGATGCAGATTGTGTAGATTGTTGTGGCAAAGACTGTGAAGGAGGTTGTAATGAAGTTTGTTGAGATGCTTGAGGTGGTGGTGGAGTTGGTTCTAGAGTGGGTTCTCTGGGTACATTGGTGATGAGACTAGGAATTGGATGAATGTATTGAAGAGAAGTAGAAGGATGTTGTGATGCAGATTGTGTAGATTGCTGTGGCGAAGACTGTGAAGGAGGTTGTAATGAAGTTTGTTGAGATGCTTGGGGTGGTGGTGGAGTTAGTTGTAGAGTGGGTTCTCTGGGTACATTGGTGATGGGACTGAGAATTGGATGAATGTGTTGAGGAGAAGTGGAATGATCCTCATCATCAGCAGTAGTAAGGAGTAACCTTCTTCTTTTTCTCTGCACAAAAGTAAGTGATCAGTCGGGCGTGAATGGAAATATGTAAAGTGAAGGCATACTTGGTAGAGTTTCCCTGAAGGATTTGATGTTGTTTGGCCAACCATTTGGCTGAGAGGGATATCCCAATAACTTAGGTCTGTACTTAGAGCAAGAGTAGTGGAAGGCTCTTCTCTCTTCTTCGCCGTGACCTCTGTCTCGACAGGGGTACATGTGGTAGTTCCTTTCTGTGCTTGTGTCTGTGAGGCTGCCAAAGAGTCTCCCATTAATTTCGGAACTGAGGGGGTGCTTGTCTGAATAGTTGGATCCATTGGAGCCTTGCTTTTATGTTGGTCACTAACCAATGGTTTAGCAGCAAGCCTAATTTTTGCTGTCAAAGGTCAAACAAGTTAGTGTTGTAGAGAAAAAAAAAAAGAAAAGGGTATGAGACAGTCAAGGATATGAAGTATATGAAGGAAGGATACCTGTAGCCTTAAGCTTGGAAGGCGACGCTATGAGGCCCTGATTATCAATATAAGTATCGTGAAGGCAGATTTGAAGTGGCTTGTAGAAAATAATGGTAGTCATAAGTCCCCACCAATGGTCAAAAGCAATGGAGCAGTCTGAAGCAGGTTTGAAGAAGAAGGGGCTAAAATCTTGGAAAAGTTTGGTGTTCTCTGTCAGAATGGATTCAGCTTGCCTAGGATCTTTGAAGTAGATTCTGGACCTAATCTCCTCATGGATGGTTGGGTGAAAATAAGGATAAGGGATACCCCGAGAAAGACCTAATTACCTGGACCATTGATTGGGACAGTATGTCTCAAAACTGCAGTTCGACATCTCGGTGGAGGATATGGAATAGCCAACCAAGACATGTCTACAGGTGAGAATGTGTCTCCAAGTCTCATTTTGTACTTGGACTTGCTCATTGTCTAAATCAGAAGGGTCTATGAAGAGGAAACGAAGTCTACTGGAGGAGAATTGAAAGTTTTGAAATGGCATGTACAAGTTGGAAGGTCTTTTCAAAGGAAGGTTGTAAAACATGGTAAGATGATTTCTGAAAGTGAGGATGGGTTTACTGTTATAAGTGAGCAATTGTTTAGCATAGGAGTGGAAAACTGGTTTCAAGGTGTTAGGTGGTGGGGGTCGTGCCTCAGGGAAATAGGCATACAACCAAGCCTGGAAGAGCCAGAAGCGTCCACCACAGTTGTTAGAAATCTTCTTGTCGACAAAGGAAAATAGGGCCTTGTAAAGGGTGGCAAGAAGATAAGGGGCTAAAGCCATAGCTTGGCCATCTTGCATACACAAGGCAAGGGGAACGTACTCCTTGGTGATCTTGTACCCGGGGACACAAAAAAGAGATTGACAAAGCCAAAGTAAATAAAAAGCATATCTTTCTTGGTCCTTTACAGGGGAAACAGGCTTGCCTTTGTATTTATGGGTGAAATTTGTATAGCTCATGTCAGTGTTTAAAGTAAAGGTCACTTTTGGAGGCTCAAGGAGAGCATGAATTTCATTGCCCAAGATTGGGAGACCAGTCAAGTGAGCTACATCTAAGATGGTAGGGGAAATCATTCCAAATTGAGGAGAAGGGAGTTACAAGATTACGACCAAAAGCATGCACTAGTAGCAATCAGCTGTAGACACCCCATTTTTGACCGTCCTCAAGACTTGGACGTCACCGTTTGAACACTCGGTGATTATCCATGTTTGTGTTTGTTTGGAGTTCCCGGAGTTCTCGGCTATGCGCCTTGTCTCAGGATCTCCGAACTCAACTGTTTTGTGTCTGGTTTTGCACCAAACACTTGTGTTTTGCCTTGGAAGGGCAGGGAATGCCTTTTGAGGCATCCCCACACACCACCGGCACTAGCTAGAGGCCATCGGCTAGTTTTTGTTGCCACTGGCAATATATATTACCGGTCGGCACTCTTTGTTGCCGGTCGGCAGTCATTTTTGGCCAGCCGACTACTGTTCATCTGCTTTTTCAGATATTTTGGGACAGCTGTTTGGCATTTTGTTCCCCTCCATACACAGTATGGAGGGATGCTCTTCTTGTTAGCTTTCTTGACAAGCTTTACAAGATTGGTTGCCTATAAGAGGAGCCCTCCTTCCTTGGCATTAGGGTTAGACATTTTAGAGAGAAAAACATTGCTAGAAGCTCTGGTTCTAGGGTTAGAACTCATATACATTCTATCTCTATCTATTTCTCTCTTGAGTGTTCTAGGTGCATTTGTTCATAGTATTGCATACAAACACCTACCATTACACCTTTCCTTGGCTATTGAGGTTCTAAGGGATTATTTTCAGAGTTTTGGGGCTGGTTTAAGCTCAAGGAGGCAGCTGGCCCTCCCTTTGTGAAGGTGGTCTTCAAGGGTAAGAAACTTCCCTTTTATTCCCCATTTTTGCATTGATTTTCTACCTATCTTAGAGCTATTTTTGTGTTTAGTGTATAACATAAAAAAGTTCTGTTTTTAGGCCCTCTTGATAGTTTATTAAGAGTGTTTTGTGCTTTGAGGAAGTTTGACCCCTCTTAGGCCTTGCAAGGCCCTTGTTTTGTGCTATTTTGTGCAAGTTTCGAGACTTTGGTGTTTGGGCCTCTTCACCACTGAAATCTTGAGGGATTTCAGTGGTGGAGATGGTGCCTTGAAGTCTCCAAAAGGGGAGGGCCACCCCCTCTCCTTGTTGTCCTTGAAAGGGACCATTTTTGGTCTCTTAAGGGAGCCTATGTTAGAGTGTGTGTCGATCATGTCTAGGCTGCATTTCACGCTTATTATGCCATAATATAATCATGTTGTGTGTTGGTTTTGGTACACCATGCATGCTTAGCATACCTACCATGTAATGCCTTGTAATTGCCTTAATATGCCTTACGTTGTTAGCCTTTGTTCGAGCATGTTTTAGGCTTAGCCTTGTGAATGTTTTGTGCTTATTTTGCCATGCTTTAGGTCTGTCCATAGTTGTTTGGATCGATTTTGGCATGCTTAGTATAGCTCCTTTGCATTTGTGGCTTGTCGGGCTTGTATGCCTCAAATATGTGAATGTGTAGCATGTGTTGATTGTATCATTTTGGTGGTTTGGAACCATCCAACATGTAATTTCAATCCCTTTGGCATGCTCACATGCTTGCCTTAGTTGCCTCTTTGTTGCTTTGAGAGCATGTGTTGTATGCCCTATGTTTTGACCATGGTGCGTGCCTTCGAATTTGAGCCACTTAGATGCCATCTAAGTAGTCCTTTGGCCTTGTTTTAACATGCTAAAAATCTATTTTTAGTTGTTTAATGCATGCCATGTTTGTTGTGCTAAATGTGCTTCAAAGCTTCATGACTTGCCTCAATTACTTGGACCATGCTTGCATGCTTATGTTTGTCTCATTTGGGTTGGTTTGGCACCACATTTTGACATGATTTTAAAGCTTTTAATTCGATGCCAATTGTCCATGTTTAGCCTCTTTCAAGTGTGTTTGAGAGTTGCTTGTTTAATGCTTGGGTTTGTGCTTTAACATGTGCATGCGTGTGTGTGTGCTTAGCCTTCATTTTTGGGCACTTTGGCCACTGTTTTAGGCCTATTTAGAGTTGCCTAATTCATGTTTAAGTCCCTCTTTTATTTGGTTTGCATGCTTGCCTTGCATGCTTGCTTGTATGTTTGTATAAGTGCCTTGCATTGTCCATATTGCATGCTAGCCAACATATCTAGGATTGCATTGCATTGTGCATGCTTGGCCTCTTGAAGTGAGTGTGATAGAGGTTAGGCTTCCTTGTGTGATTATATGGTTTGCATGCATTTGAAATTGAAAGTGCACACTCGATTCTTTGGGCCATCATGCATGGAAATGCGTGATTAGTGGTCCGAGAATTGAGGCACATCCTCCCTTGAGTCATTAACATGATAGGGAGTGTGATTGGTGCATACATAGCTTGAATAACACTGCCATGCAAGATTCTGCCCTCTGTTGCTGTGAGTTGCAGGTTCTGTAGACATTTTCAGCTGACCGGCAACATTTAGTGCCGACCGGCAATGTATTTGTGGCCGATAGTCTCATTTTGTGCCGGTGACCACAATTCACTGCCGGTGGTAGTTCTACTCAGCCGGTGGTGATTCCCAGTATCCAGAGAGGCATCCTTGAGACTTTGGCAGTCTTCAGAGAAGCAAAGTAGGGAAAACAGAGGCAGGCTATGCATGGCAGTGCGATTCCGAGCAAGTCCCGAGCATGCGCTACATCTGACTCTCCTCCCGAGGCGGTTTACTACTTTTCCTAGTTTAATTAGTTTGTTAACTGATTAGGCAATTTGTAATATTTAATTAGCTTGCGTAGTTAATTAATTTGTATTATTTATTTGGTCCCTCCGGGCGAGGGCAAATCTGTAATAAGCGTGTGTGAGTGGTGTGTATGTCTTGTAACCCCCACTTCTTTCTTCCCTTTTGTTTACCCGCTTACGATGGTAGATTAGGGCACGTTTATTTTAGCATACCTTATGCTATGCATGCGTGCATACATACATTTGTCTTACATGCACCGGGTTCGGTACATCATACAAACTGCATTGTATCTTCAAATCTAACTTGAATACGTGCACCGAATGATTGCATTTCACATGCCATTTTAGGGTTAGCCGAGCCTATCCTAATCACATTCTGTATGCGATGCATTAGTCACTTAACATGAACTAGGACATGCATGCTTGCTAACTGGTTTATTGTTTTGGCATGGAGTACGATGTAAGTATTTACGCTTTAGCATCTCGCATGCGTGTGAATGTTAACATGACAGTAGGCTTACCATGTGGCTAAATGCTTATATGAGATAAACTGTTTGAATGCCTGTGGGTGGAGGTTGGATTGCTTGAGTTGGAAAAACTCGTTGAAATCCGTGTTTTAGCCTACTTGCGAGTAGCAAATTCCGAAACGCTTTCAAAACGAACGGATATGTAATGCTTGTTTCCAAATTAGGCATTCTAGTCTATACTTGTTTGCTGTGCGCATAACATAGTAATTCTAGGCTAATAACCGGAATAAGAACACGTAATGTTTTCAAAATCGGATATCACGGTTAGTAGAGGCCGGTCTTCGGACCGGGTGAAAGGGGGTGCTCATAGCTGACCTTCCCCGATCGTACCCAAGCTCCCGAGCCAAGACAACTTTGGTGATGAGGGATACGTGGCCTTCGGCACCGAGTTAGGGTTTCCTAAATTTTCCATTTTAAAAATATTTAGGTGGCGACTCTGTATCTGGCAAAGTAGTCCATGTTTGGCACTTCTTTTCAAAAAAATTTGTTTTCTCAAACGATTTGCTAGAGTTGGACTCTTTGGTTCAGATTTAGAACCGCAACAAACAAAAAACAAGGGAGTCCGAACTGTAGCATCGAGGTCTCACGCGGGCTCTGTTACATCAGCCCTTTGTCCATGTCATATTTCTTGGTCGACAGTCTAATTGCTTCACTAATGCCTTGGTGCTTCCATGCTTCAGAGTCATGACCTTCAATTCTCCTAGCCCAGCTTTGCCAAACAGAGTCTGGTGACCTCCAGCCTCTGACTGGGTTTTTGCTGACATTCCAGTTAGTCCACTTAAGTCTAGGTTGGTTGAGAAGAAGGTTCACACCATTACCAAGGGGATAGTATGGAGTTAGCTCGTCTAGGAAGTAAGATGTGAAGGTAGGGCCTAGCGTAGCCTTAGCGACAGAGCTTGTGCTGGGCAATAGAGTAATACCTAATTTTAGAGGAGCGATACGTGCTTTGATAGGGTCTGGGAAGCGAAGTAGGTCTTCATTGTTCTCCTCAGATGGAGATGGTTGAGATTTTTTGGGCACCATGGCTTAGGGTTTTGTGGTGCTGTGGTTTTGAACGGCAAAGCTTGAGAAGAAGGAGTACAGTCTGAGGAGTTCGAATCAAAGGGAAATGAAGTGGTTTGAAGTTGAAAAGGTGGGTCTTTTATAGCTTATGATGGGGCCAATATATTTAAATGCTCTTATATTAGGCTGTAGTTTATGTTTGTTTTGGGCCCATATTAAGAAATTTGCTATTGGACTTATCTCTTGGGCTTAGGGGAATAAATATCTGGGTTAAGTACAAATTGGGCCCAAACAATGGTCCCATTGTTCAAGTTAAATATCATATGACTTGGACCCCCACAAGGGGGGCACCCCTATGACCCCCTCTCTCTCTGATTGGCCAGTTTTTTTTTTTTTTTTTTTTTTCACCAGCCCCCACTTGTGTGTGGGGGGTGGTGTGGGTGGTGATTGGAGGGGGTCTCAATCACTTCCCCAAATGGTTCACTTAATGGAGGACACGTGGCCAAGTCTGAAGGAATGTCCACTAGTTGAAAGTGGGTTCTTTGCATGTGGGTCACCTACAAGTGATGGGGGCAGTTTTTAGCACCAAACATGGAGTTAGTGGGCACACTTTCAGGAGGAAGCATGAGACAAAGCAAGAGCCTTGCTCTGTCAACAGAAGTTTCAAATAGTTGGTGGCCATGAAATAAACAGAAGAAATAGGGGATCGACAGATAGAAGTGGAGGTTTAGTATACTTGGAAAGCCTAGAAGGGAGATCATGGGTTTTGATATTCGTATACTGTTTTTGTGGCCTATCATTGCATGATCTCACACGTCTACACCATAACTGCCACTGTAACTGACCCCTGACTTCGAATCTTCAAGTCCTCTCTGCCAAATATTGACTCTTCCCTGTCGACCTTCCTTTTCACCATTGTGGGGCATGTCCCTCATCATTATGAGACAAAAATCGACAGAATATTGTCCACTAAACACAACCACAATCCTTGCAAACTGGGCCACTGAACCACAACACTTGGCCACTCATTGTAACTACCCCCTGACTTTGAATCATCATACTCTACCAAATATTGAATTTTTCCTGTAATTTAATCAATCTATTCAATGTCGGTAAACTTGTTAATATTTGAAATAATCTTTTTCTGGATTGTAATGACTTAAACACAATTGTTGTCCTACATTTTACGTAACCACAATACACAACTTATTTATATCGAAAACAAAATATACATCTCGGGTTTATAATCATAAAAATGGAAACTACTTTTTTTTGAAAAAAAAGTTCATTCATATTTTCAGCTAAATTATGATTGGTTATTTTTTAAAAATTCCTCTTTGCACCTATTTTTCCCACATCCTGCGAACAGCTGCTCCATTCAATTGAGAACACATGACAAGTCCACCTGAAGACAAGGGTTATCAACTAACATTGAATTTTGCATGCCACCTGACTTACACGGTGGAGCAGTTACTAGCAGTGCTCATGGATTTAGTGGCCATTCTCTAAGAGGAAACATGAACGAATTGGGAGTCTGTATCTGTCGAGGAACGGCTAAAAGGACTTGCGCACAGGTTGCAACTTCAATGATATGCACTTCAACAGGTACAAGTGAAGGTTTTATGTGGTTTCAAGACATGGAAATGACCGCGATTATAGAAGTTGCCTGAAGCGATTCTTGGCAGATCATGGGGTCGTGGGAAATAAAAGCTATAAAGGGCAGAAGGTTTGCAAAGAGAGAGGACATGAACAACAACACAACAATTTACTTTCTACATTGTAACTTCTGAGTAGTTTTTTCCCTTCTCATTTGTACTTTGTCACTGGGTGAACTTTGGTAATTTCAACCTCAAATTAGCAAAGGTTTATCTTCTATGATTTGTTACCATCAGCTCATATTAGAAAGTTCATTTTACTTGTTTACTTTGTTACCATCAGTTCATCGAAAGAAGTCTTCATCCTTTTCAGGCATTCGAACCAATACCACAATTGTTTGATTTTCTTCTTTAACTTGTTACTACTTGGTTGTTGTCGATATAGGCCCACCATAATTTTACTAACAATAAACCCATCACTTTCATAGTTAACATGAAATAATTTCACAACTCCTGTTCGTAACTCGTAATTCATATAGCAATCGGCATAGAGATAAAGTAAACGAGTTCGTTGGGTTACTTTCTCCAAGTAACACCCAAAATTAACTGCCACTTGGATTAGATACAAAATGCATGTGCTGGGATGTAATTTTGCAAAACCACATGGACAAAATTCATATTTTACTCGAAATATAATACTAATTTACTGAAACAAGTCATAACAAGTCAATACAAAGCCAAACACATCGTTAGTTGATAAACCACACCACAAAAAACCTTTCAATTAGATCTAACCAAATATTGAACAGAAACAAGCAACCCGCAATAGGAATCTTGGAATGTAGACATAAGCCAATTTCCAACCCAAAACAATACATAGATAACCCACATATATCTCACCTTCAATTAGTTTTCAAAATGACAAGTCACTGCAAACACAAATGACAACATCACTATAAACAATATGGGAAATTTATAACTCGTGGCCTTGTACAAAAGTAACATTGTGCCATTTCCTGGTATTATACATAACCAATTATTAACACGTTATGTACAGCAATCCGTGCAAAATGAAAACTACATACATATCTACCCTATTCTTCGCAATGATGTGTTTTCAATAGTTAGTATTGTCTACCTAATAAATTAAGGGAATAAGTAAATCATACAAATTATACAATTACCTGATTCACCTCATCAATTGTGGTCGAATCATTTTTGCACACTGCTACTTCGACACTACCGTATTGGCTCACAGGCTGTTTGGAATCAGGAGAAACATCGAAAAATAGTCGTCGTTGCTTAATGTGCGGTGTACATGGATCCACCAACCCAGTCTTGCAACGAATGGGCAATAACTCCACATTGTACTTATGGTCAGTGATGTGGGTTGTATCTGCATCTGAGTTACTACGCACTGTTTGGCTAAACCGAACCTTAGGACACGTTTACTTTGTGTGCCCAATGCATTTACAATTCTCACATTTTCTTGGCCTTTGACAGTTGGACGAGGCCCGTCCCACGTTTCCTTTTGTCTTCACAGGATCAGGATCTTCTACTCTAAATTGTCGTGGGATTGAATGTTTCCCTTTGTCTCCATCCCCATTGTTCAGATTTCTCTCATATAACTCCTTCATCCGGCTCATCATTGGAAGACATGCATCCTTAGCCTCTTTGAAATCTTCTGTTGATTGCGAGGCACAGAAACACATTTCATTGTAGGAAGAACTCAATATCCCATACAAGGCTGTCTGTGTTATAGTGCTATCAATTGAGGGTTGAGGCCATTGCTGGCCATCCTTGCTTGCAGCCCTTGTCCATCTATGCAGCACACAACTTGGAGGAATTTGTGTTAAATTTTCGAGTTTCATAACACGTATCATGTGACAGCAAGGTAGCCCCAATGATTTAAACTTCATGTAAGAACATCTCATTGCAGCATCCACTGGATTGTGTGTTACTATTCATGATCTATCCTTCACCTTGTACTTATGAATATAGTAGCATTTCTGACCATCCGGCAAAGGGAACACGTCCTTGACATTCAACTTCCCATCTTCTAAGATTTCATCACGGAACATTCTAAATATATTCCGAGTGAATAGCTTAGCCCCATGTCTCTTTTTATCTCGCAATGGAGTAATCAATACCAAAAAAGTGTTAATTGTTTCAGCATCAGCCTCGTTATACCTTATCTTTGCAAGAGCCCGATCATAGTGCCTAGGAAATTCATATAGCTTCAATTTGTGTTGGAGGAAGGGATTGAAATAAGCATTCATGCTCTCCGAGCGTTGAGTGCTCTTCATCCTAGCAAAGAAATGTCCACACATATATGCCTCAGCCCACATATGACGCTTCTCATATGTCTTCAATACCCAGCTGTTGGTTTGAAGTCCAAATTTTTCGACCATTCTCGTCCAGCCATGCTTAAACTTTGCCTCATCCGTTTCCATGTCCATGCATTGCTTGAAAGCATGTACAAAGCTACTTTTGTGAACATTTGAAATAGTATTTTTCCCAAGATGCCAATTATATAATCGATGTCTTGCGTCTGAAAATACTCTTCTGATTGCCTCTCGCATCGCCTTATCCCCATCTGTCAGTACGGACACAGGTGCTTTATTGCCCATCGCCTCCATAAATGTTTCCAAAACCCATGTGTATGTATCAATTGTCTCATTAGCTAGAAAAACATATGCAAATATCGTGGTCCTAAAGTGGTTAGTTACACCAGCCAACATGACAAAAGGTTTCTTGTACACATTGGTTCTATAAGTTGAGTCAAATATCAACACATCACCAAACTTTGCGTAGTCAGCCTGCGATTTTGAATCTGCCCAGAACAGATTTTGTAACTTGTTATCCTTACACACATCATACTTGTAAAAAAAAATATGCGTCAACATCAAGTTTTGCACATAGGTAAACCAACGCACCCTGCGCATCCCTATCCTCAACTTCTGCTCTACGTTCGGCTTGAATATGGTTGTGCAGATCTGTACGGATGAAACCAACATTCTCATAAGACCCGGATTGATTTACCATATAGTCCATGATTTGGCTAGTCTTCACACCGACATTGTGCATAGCCATTGCTTGAGCTTTGTTAGTGCTGTTTAAACCACAATGTGACCTCAGATACATCACACAGTGTTGTTCTGCCAATTCATGGTTGTGGTATGCGACGAAGTGAGTCACAACGTACTTTCCCTCTTCACCAGCATCTGCATCATATCATATGGGAAATTGGGCTTTGCTACCTACTCTTGTTAGTGCCTTGGGAGCTCTACTCTTCTCAGCAGCACGGTCCAAGTATTTTGGTAATCTCTGACCTTTCCTTGAACACAACCACAGCCTACTAACAACCTTTCCCTCTTTATTTGTGTTAAATCTGGATTTTTGAATACTAAATCCCTTGGCTTTAGGATATGCATTGTAGAAAGCTTCTCCATCTTCGACCGAATCAAATTTCTATTCTAGAATAGCACGTTCAACATCACCAACCATGCCATTGCGATGAGTATCGTCAACTATTTCTTGTTTCACATCGGCTCCGCCATCTTCAACGTTCATGTTGGTTGCTTTTTCATTGCTCGGACCAGCTTCGTAACCATGATAAGGTTCCGCCCAACTCTCATTGATCAAACAAATGTCATCTGCTTCATTTGGAATGTCATAATCATCACCTTCCCTTTTAACTTCTGCTGGGGCCATATTGCACATGACATTAGTACAAACAATTAATTGATGACCGAAAAATGTAAACATAAACACAAACATGACATTTTCACACGGTTTAATTGTTTGTGCAAACACAAATCCTCGCTTAAGAAAGAGAAAGGTTAGTTGCCAATGGAGGGGTTTCCGTTTGAGCGAAGCGTAGAGCGGTTGAAGTTAGGATGGGGATTTAGTTGAGAAAAAAAGCTGAAGTGAAGAGGCTAGAGAGAGAGGGAGACAGAGGGAGGGAAACAGCTCCATACCTCATATCTAGTTGAAGAGAACACCTTTACTTCAGCAATGGAACCAACACAGCCTTGTAGTTCCGTTGTTGTTGGAAATCGCCCGTTATACGCTTCCCTACAGAGCTTCGTCAATGGAACCCAGCAGGGGCTTCTTGCTGTTAATGGAAATCAAGGGTTACACTAACTCAACCTTACGCAGAGAGGAGAACAGAGAGAGATAGAGACAAAATAGAGAGAGTGAGTGGGATGAAATCATGCAAATACAAGCATTAATCGGTTGCCCCAGTTTCAACTTTTTCACGATTAAACAATTCAATGGTCTTGATCAATTATTGTAATCTAATGGCTAAAAATTGGGTTGCATATGGTGTGCAACCTTAAGGGGGTTGCACACTTAAACAGCGTTTTATACGAAAATACAACATGAATGTTCACAATTTATAATTAATATACAACTAGTTTAAAAAAAAATAATAAACTCATACTAATATGAACATGCACACTGCAACGTGAAAACATAAAATAAAATTGAAAAAAGTGAAAATCGATTATTTCGATTGGTCAATGGTAACAAAAGTGATTGTTCAACCAACAAGCATTGTTAGAAAAAACAAAAACAAAATACAACTAACTTTTGAAAAAACTTCAAAAAAAAAAAAAAAGAAAAAAAGAAAAAAAAAGAAGCTCATATCAAAATACAATATGAATGTTCATAATTTACAATTAACATACAACTAATCTTAGAAAAACTAAATTTATACCAATGTGAACATTCACACTGCAACATGAAACAAAATTAAAAGAAAATAAAAGTGACTATTTCAATTGTTTAATGGTAACAAAAAATGATTGTACAAACAACAAGTATAGTAACAAATAACCAATGATATGTGAATATTCACATCTTACAAAATATATAATTATGCCCATATCTATATTTTGACACTTATTTATCAGATTTTCAAATAATGTGAAATGTGAGCATTCACATTGATTGATAAAAAAATAGAAACAATGGCAGTAATAGAATTAGAAATCCAAAAAAAATTCAATCACTCTAAAAACAAAACAATTTCACCCACATACTTATGTCCATCTTCGTCTTCATCTTCATCTTCATCTTCATCATCATCTTTATGTTTATTATTATCATTATCATTAACATTCCATGCAATTTCACCATTCCACCAATCCAAATCAAACAAAACCCACATTTGAAAAATATGTTTGTAACAAATTTGACTGGATATAAACAAAGTTTCGACTTACAATAATGGAGAAATATAGAGCTTCGAACACATAGTAATAATGGACGAACACAAAACTTCGAACATAAAGTGACAATGGAGGAACACAAAGTTTCACCGCAACAATGGAGTAACATAATATTATTTCATCGCCATGTGTAAACTAGAGTTTTAAAATCCTAGCATAATGAAACAATACCACAAATGTGAATGAAACTAATCAAAAAGAAAAAATATGAATAATGATAAATACCAAAATAGAGGTAGCAACAAAAAGAATATATATATATATATATATATCTTTTTTCTGTGTAATATATATCAACAATAGACATAAGAGTATAATAGTCCAACAAACAATATAAATCAAGAAAAAAAGGATCACATGGAATAAAAGTATAAATACATAAGTAGGTTATAATTTTCTTTAGTGGACTTATTAAGTTAAAACACCTCCAAATATGATTTATCAATAAAAAAACCTTTATATAAATGCATTCACTCATCTATATCTTATATTAAAATAGTGCTATTAATTGCACCTAACTACCTAATTTGGACCCACCTCTTTATAATTTTTTTTTTAATAATTTTTTTATTACAAGTTTAGGTATTACAAAATTTCCATCCTACTTTTATGTGTAACCTTTTAAACCTTAACCTTAATTTTACACCGCTTGACTATCACCACCATCGATTGCCACTCCTAACCCCCCTTCACCCCTCTCCCTTTCCTAGCTCCTCCTCACCACCCATCACCCTCCCTGGACTCTCTCTAGCTCCTTTCCACCCTCCATCACTAACCTTCAGCTCCTTATCCCCTTCTCCAATAGCCCCCACACCTTTTATAAGGAGAAAAATCATGTAAAGAGAGAGACATCTTGAGTACTATAAGAAATTAAGGTTTTAGAGAGAAAAATTTAAAGACAAAATCACTTTTAAGGATAAAATATTTTTGTTGCTAAAAGTGATTATTTTATTTTTAGTGACAAAATTGGACATTTAGTGATGAATTACTAACCTTTTAGGATCAAAAGTTGTCTAAAAAAAAAAAAAATTTTTTTAGGACCAAGTTGTTTTTTTTTTTTTTTTTTTTCCTTCTTAAAAGTGCATTTATTAGCAACATTTTCAAAATTTTATCTCAAAAAACTCATTTTTTTGACTCTTCAGGATAATCTTTTAGCGATTGTTTTCGCGACAACTGAAATTAATTCTCAAATATTTTTTGCAACAAAATTTACACTTTTAGAGATAAAAAAATCTTATATGAAAGTGTCCCTCAAAATCATTTAAAAAAATAAATAAATTACAAAAGTCTCTCTCTTCACCAATCAAAGTGCTCAATAATTTTATGATCACCATAATATTTTGTCACATTTTATTTACTCATCTCATATATCATCATTACATTAATTTAACAATTTTATTACTATCATTAATTTAATGGTCGAGTGGAAATTATGAAAGTGGCTTCCTACCCCAAACCATTCCATTCCATACCATACTAAACCATGTGTTTCAATTAATCGAGGTCACTTATATGAATCTTTTTCTAAAAAGAAAATGATATACAAACTTACTTTCTAGACTTAATAATATATAAATGATATGATTGGTTGATAACTAGAGAAGATATGAGAGACAATATTGCCTTAGATATCCTAATTGATTGCCATATTATTGGGCTTGAAAAATGAATTTATTTTTTGGACTTGAATAGTAATAGTCTTTTTACAATTATGTTATGTTAAATGTCATATGCTTAGTTAAATTAAAAATATATATATATATTTAATTTTTTAAACTAATGTGACACCTTTTGGAAATTGGGAAAGTGTCCCTTGGCATCACTTTTACTTTGACATTCACAATACCTAATAATTGAACAATAATTATATTATTTTATTATATTTTATTTATCATCTTATACGTCATTACATTGGTTTAATGAATTTTGCTACTACCAATATAGTACTAACACATCATGTGATAAACAAGTGTAATAGCATTGTGATCTTTATAGCATTGTACCTACCATTTTGCCACATCTAAATATATACAAAGCAAAATTGCATCATCTATGAAAATATAAATAGGATGTGTTAGGGACATTGTTTTCACATTGATTACCCAAAAATAAAATACAAATACAAATAACTTTTTCATACAAACCATTTTTATAAATTGACTTTACATCCAATAATAAAGGCTCAGGATTCAAATAAAAATGATTTAAACAAGCTATATCAGTTTGTAAGAAAATGATTGTAGGGCATTAGTTGTCATTTGCTACTTCTATATTGTCTCTCAAAATATCAACATATGATGAGTCCTATTATATCTTTTTTTTGGTGGTGTTAATTAACATTGCCAAGTTTAAACTCGATATATTGGTAAGATTTCTCCATGTGTGATATTGGTATAGATAGGTAGTGATTATTAGTGGTAATTGTTAGGTTTTTATGATTGACAATCATGTTTGAAAAAATTCCTTTTAGTTGTAATTTTGTCCAACTTTTATTTTAGTGAGGCTATGAGTTTTTAAATGCGAATCCAACCCGAATTGTGCCTTGCAGAGATGTTTCTGAAGTTAATTTTTTTATGTTTTCCACTTCACTGACTATGTCAGGGATTGAGTTGTTCGATTAGCTTGCGGGGGTCTAGGGGGCAGCGCCTCTTGGCAGGTTTGGGGCAGCGCCCAGCACGTAGGCAGGGTCGAGGGGTAACGCCTCTGAAGCAAAATGAAAAATTGCAGTCGAAGTTGTTTTTCTGCTCGAGCAGAGATTGCGACCTTTCAGAAGTTTCACTCACTTGCAAAAGTATTGGGAGTTGTTTTTTTCCGCTTGAGTGGTCATTCCTGCGCTCAAGCGTAGATCTTGTTTAGTCACACGCATTTTAGTTACTCTACTCGATCGGTCATTCTTGCACTCGAGTAGAAATCGTGGATCTATTTTCTATAAATATGTGGTTCTATCAGATTTTAGGGTTACGGTTTCTAGATCTTCTTCTTGGGTATTAGTGTTTTTATCTAGAGCTTCTTTACTTGTTTCCTTTGATATTTGTGAGAGTTTATATCATGAATTGAGTGGATTATATCAAAGGGTTTGTTTATTTTGTTTTATTCACAAAAGAAAGATTTGTTCTTCGGTGGATTCTGTGAAATTTGGACCTGAAACTTTGGTAGATTCCGGAGTGGCTCATCGTCGTGGATTCGACATCGGCGTTGTGGATTCAATGTTGGGCAAGACAATTCCAAGGTGAAGACGGGGCTGGAAGAGGCACATAGGGGTTGGTTTGATTCGTGCGTAGATTCGCTAGGTAATTGAGAGTACACTTTTGTAATTCCTTTATGTCTTTTTAGTGGATTATTTTGTGGTTTTTGCCCATGGTTTTTATTTTTTTTTTATCACAATTAGAGGCACTCCAATTGTAGTTTTTTCATGTAAAATCGTTGTGTCGATTTGTCTTTGATTGTTTCATTGGGATTGCTATTTACTGGTTAAAATTGATACATAATCACAAATCAATATCTAAGAGATTTTTAGATTTTTCAATTGGTATTAGAGCGGGTTGCTTTATTTTTATTTTTTTATAAAAAAAAACTATTAGAGTGAGATCATATTTGATTTGTGATAATGGATTCAATTCGTGAAAGAAATTCCATGGTTCGACTACCCCTACTTGACGGATCCAATTATTCTTTTTGGAAAGCTCGGATGAGATCATTTTTAAAATTTATTGATGAAAAAGTTTTGCAATCTATCATGTATGGGTGGACCGAACCGATGATTAGCATTGATGGAGTAACCTTCCCCAAACCAATTGATAAGTGAGACACAATTGATTACCAAAATAATAGCTAGAATAGTAAAGCTATCAATGTTCTTTTTTGTGTCATCACACCTGAAGAGTTTTGTTGTATTTGCAATTGTGAAGTTGCAAAAGCGGTTTGGGATATCTTACAAACTATTCATGAGGGCACTCCTTCTGTTAAATGCTCAAAATTTCAAAAGCTCACATCTAGTTTCGAAAACCTTCACTGTAAATTACAGCTTCAATTTAGGTAAAAAAAATACCAGAATCCAAGATTGCGGGAAAAATTTTGAGGCCCTTGCTCAATTGGTTCCAATCAAAAGTTACGGCTATTGAGGAGGCTCAAGATGTTGACAACCTCAAGCTAGATCATTTGGTTGGAAATTTCCAAACTTATGAGGCACATAGAAATTTCAAAAAGAAACAAAAAGATGATATTGTCTTTAGTAGTGCTCATATAGTTGGAAAGGATTCTGATAAAGATTGTGAGATTGACTCTAGGATTACGGATGCTTTCGTAAAATAATTTAAAAAGTCTTTTCTGAAAAGAATCTTAATCTTTTGGAATCAACTCATAAATCCAAAGGCAAAGGAAAATTCAAAATTAATTCTACAACCCAAAAGAAGAAAGGAAAGATATAAGGGAACTCTAAAAGAGTCCAATGCTATGAATGCCAAGGATTTGGCCACTTTGCTCAAGAATGCCCTACTCGTTTGAGGGAAAAAAAAAAAAGCCTTCGCTATCACGTGGGGTGGTGAATTAGAGTCTGACAAAGATGAAAGTGACAACGAAGCACAAGACGAAGAGGGGCATGAACAATTCCTTGCTTTTATGGCGGCTTCTGAAACTAACAGACAAACAGAGTATCTGCAAAGGCTGATCGAGAATATCATTGATGATGAATCCTCAGGGAGTGATGATGAAGAACTTCAGCAAGCTTATGAAAAGTTGTATAATAAATCTCTTAATTTATCTAAATTGAATGAAAAACTCACTATAAAACTCAAAGCATGTGAAAGTGAGAATGTCAAACTAAAGGAGGAGATTTCCAAGGCTAGGAATGATGCCATCAAGATATCTTATGATCGACAAGCCCTTTGTGCAAAACTTCTGAGCTACAGCAAATCTATACAACGTATGAAGAAAAGATTGATACTCTCGAGATATCTCAAGTTGCCTTGGAAGAGCTAAACATCAAGAAAGAGGAAGAGCTCAAGTGTGCTATGGCTATCATTGGTCTTTGGAACAAAGGATCAAAGATTTTGGACAATATCATTGGTCTTAACAAATGAGTTATGACAAGAGTGGCATTTGCTTTTGTGGTGACCAAGAGCAAAAATGGAGTGTGTCTACATCTCATGATACAAAAACTCAAGGAAAGGGAGAACAAAAAATTCAACATGAGAATGGACTTCTCAATCTTCCTAGAGTTGGTAATGCCAAAGAAAAGAAGGTACACCTTGTTTTTATTTGTCATCATTGTGGTATGTATGGTTATATTTGCCCTTATTGTTATGAGTTACATAGGAGAGTGTCTCATAGAGATAGAAGAAATTTCAACATCTCGTGGGGTAGGAGACACTTCATTGATGGTAATGAGGTTAAGGGTTATATTAGACCTCGTTATCTTGATTTGCTTGAGACCAACCATGAATAAAGGTTTTGTTTGACTAGACCTAGGAATAGGAAGTTGGAAACCAAGTCGAGACGGGTTCCCATTGAAGGAGAAGGGACTCACAACGTCAAGACACCACCCAAGAATCACAATTCTCACAACTTTGTTCATACTAAAACGGTTTGGGTGAGAAAACTTGACTTGTGTAAATTTGCTTATTTATTTTAGTTTTTTTTTCTTTTTGGCTGTTGGTTTTGTTTGTTTGTTTGTTTGTTTGTTTTTGGATCGTTTAGCGTGTGCTTGTTCATTTTCTATCTTGCTTTGTTTTAAAAAGGAGAAAAAAAAATGCAAAAAGATTCTCTTAGTATGGTTTTGTAAGCTTGTAATTTTTGAGAAGTTCTTGGTGCATATTAGAATTGATGAGAATATATATTACATGTTAATATGTGTGTGCTTTTTCTGGTCATCACTTATTTCAGAGTGTGTGTTCTTTGATTAGTATGTCTCATTCTGCACACACTCTTGGATTAGCAAATATCAGAGTCTTCTTCCTTAGTGATAATTTTTCTTTATGGACTTCTATCATTGTATCTTTTGCTTTTGACCTATACTAGCACATCATGGGTGATGTTGAGTCTCTTAACCACCTTTCATCTTTTTGCATCTCTACGGCTTTCCCCTCTGTTCTTTGTTGTCCAGCCATGAGGAAAAGGCTACCTCAGAGTCACCAACTAGGCTATCCTTATTGTATCCATGCTTCTTTGGTTCTTTTTCCATACTTTTGAGCGTGAAAGACGCCAATGAGTGTGCCAAAAAAAAAAAGAGGAAAAAAATGTGCAAAAGAATGAAAAAAAAATGTTAAAAAAGAAAGAAAAAAAAAATTCATTGATTGAGGGGGAGCCTCCACTTTTACTCAACAAATACCCTTTGATTCCTAGTGGTTTGACTTTCCTTAGTTGTGCTTAGATTCTCTTGCCGGAGGTCCAGCTTTCTGATCACTTCTAGAATTTGAATCTAGTGTTTGTCGAACTCCAAGAGTCACACACACACACATTTATCATGGGATCTATGCTTTTCACATAATGCATCACTCTCTTTTATGAGGAATCTTTTAGAGGCTGTGCATATTGTATTTTCAAGTAATTGTGTTTCATGGATAATCTTGTGTGGCTTAAGGCACAAATATGAAATTCCTTACTTGCTCCACCATATTATTTTTTGTCTTTTTTTTTTCTTGTTCAATGTTTTCAGTGTTTGTGGTTGCTTTGAGTGAAGAGGAGTTTGGTCTATCATTGCAAGGGTTTTTTTTTAGCATGAACTTAAATCAATTGGTTTGGTAAGGGAGGTTAGCATTAGTTGGTTTGTATGTAGCTGTCCACTACTTGTTTATTGCTTACTTCTCGTAAGTTCTTAATTTTTACATCATCAACATCATCTTTTCCTAGCTTGTGTGGTTTATGCTTTTGCTTTCGTTGATTGAGCTTCCTTCGACAATTCATAACAAAAAGGGGGAGAAGTTTGAGTCAAAATCAAAATGGTTTTTGAGTGTGTTTGCATGTTTCTTAGGATTGTCATCTACTCATGCTACATGCTCTTAAAATCTCCAATTTACATCTATTCATATTGCCATCTCATGCTTCAAGATAATTTGGTCATATGTCTACTGTTTTTTCATATACTCTTGTGGTACTAATAGTTGTTTCGGAGATTGTGGCACTAATAGTTGTTTTGCAAATCATGGCTTTGAGAAAAAAGTTTGCTTTTGTTGGCTGTAATGGGTTTTAGAGATTGTGGCACTAATAGCTATTTTGCAGATCATGACTTTGAGAAAGAAGTTTGCTTTTCCAGGCTATAACGGGTTGGGGTGATTAGGATTTTATTTGTCTGGTGTATTTTGTCACGACATTGTAAAATGGGGAGATTGTTAGGTTTTTGTTATTTGTAATCTCATTTGACAAAACTCGTTTCAGTTGTAATTTTGTTTAACTTTTATTTCAGTGAGGTTATGAGTTTTTAGATGCGAGTCCAACACTAATTGTGCCTTGCAGAGATGTTTCTGAAGTTAATTCTTTCATGTTTTGCCATTTTGCTGACTATGTTCGGAATTGAGCTGTCCGGTCAGCTTGCGGGGGTCAAGGGGGCAGTGCCTCTTGGTGGGTTGGGGGCAGCGCCCGGTGCCCAGGTGGGGTTGAGGGGCAGCGCCCCCCGAAACAAAATGCAAAATTTCAGTCGAAGTTGTTTTTCTGCTCGAGGGGCCATTTCTGCGCTCGAGCGAAGATTGCAATCTTTCAGAAGTTTCACTTGCCTGCAAAAGTATTGAGAGTTGTTTTTTTTCAGCTTGAGCAGCCATTCCTGCACTCGAGTGTAGACCCTGTTTAGTCACACACCTTTTTGTCACTCCGCTCGAGCGGAGATCGCTGATCTATTTTCTATAAATATGTGGTTCTATAAGATTTTAGGGTTACAGCTTCTAGATCTTCTTCTTGGGTATTAGGGTTTTCATTTGGAAGTTCTTTGCTTGTTTTCTTTGATATCTGTGAGAGTTTATATCATAAATTGAGTGGATTATATCAAAGGATTTGTTTATTTTGTTTTATTCACGAAAGGGAGATTTGTTCTTCTGTGGATTCTGTGAAATTTGGACCTGGAGCTTTGGTGGATTCCGGATTGGCTCATCATCGGGGATTCGACATCGGCGTTGTGGATTCAACATTGAGCAAGACGATTTTGAGGTGAAGATAGGTCTGGAAGAGGCACATAGAGGTCAGTTCGATTCGGGCGTGTATTCGCTATGTAATTGAGAGTACACTTTCGTAATTCCTTTATGTCTTTTTAGTGGATTGTTTTGTGGCTTTTGCCCGTGATGTTTTTATCACAATTAGAGGCACTCCAATTGTGGTTTGTTCACGTAAAATCATTGTATCGATTTGTCTTTGATTGTTTGATTAAGATTACTATTTACTAGTTAAAATTAATACGTAATCACAAATCAATATTTAAGGAATTTTTATATTTTTCAGTAATAATGAAAATATCAAGTAATAATCCGATGGGCAATGTGGGTGGCAAGTGCACATCTGCCAAACCACTAGTATAAATAAATAGATAAATAGAGAATCTCTAACATGGAATCCTTTATCTCAAAATCGCTGTTCTCATATCCTAGTACACTTTTAATTATTAGATTATGTCTTGAGATTTATGTATTTTTAATTTGCCATATCATCTAATAGTTTGATCAAACATATATGTTAAAGCTGATGTGTAGCACAAAATGATGAGGCCTCATTAGATTTTACTACGACATATGAAGACTTTAGAAATCAAATTTTTTGGGTTTAAAAAGTAAAAATTTGTTGCAAAACATATTTGGAGAAAAATTCTTATTGTCGCAAGGGTCGTCTCTAAAAAGTCCCCCCAATATGTTGAAAAAAAAAACTTTTAGCGACAATTTTGAAAAAATGTTGCCAATAAATGCACTTTTATGAATGAAATAATTTGGTGCCAAAAAAGTTTAATTTTTGAGAGAAAAATTTTGATCATAAAAGAATAGTAATCCATCACTAAATGTTAAATTTTGTCGCTAAAAATTCAATAATGACACTTTTAATAATTAAAATATTTCCTCTATAAAAATGATTTTGTCCATAAATTTGTTTTCTAAAACATTAATTTGTTGTGATATTCCTTATGTTTCAATCATCTTGCAAAAGAACACATCTTTCCTCCTTCATATGAAGTAGAAACTCTATCGTTTTAAGAGTATTCATAGATCAGGATAAGCTGTTGTGTTATTGTGAACGATAATGCAAATAATAATAATAATAATAATAAATGCACCCATATCTCATGAATCTAGACTTCACTCAAAACTTACAAATTCCTTCCAAGGGTGTTTAGTCATTGTACCAGTGCACATTGTGATTGAGTTTGCATTCTTTCTAGAAAAAAAGAAAGAATTTTAACTAGTAATACGTTAGCTATTTTTACTAGCTAAATAGTACATATAAAAAATAATCCTTATCTTAGTAACTCATTTTAACTAGCATTTACTCTAATAATAATCTTTACTTAGCAACTTGAACGCTGCTCTTTATTTTTCATTAATCAAAACACAAAAAAGACATATTGTTTATTTTGCTATTTTTTTTTATTTTTTTAATTTTTTTAATATGTGCTCCAACATTACTACATATTTTGCCTATCCATTCAAACAAAGTGTTTAAAGAAGCTCTCAAATCTCTTCAAATGCAGCTAGCATGGAGAATAAGTGTTAAAATAGTTATTATAGTAGCTATCCTGTTGAAGGGTTTAAAATGGATTGAAAGTAGCTACAATAACCAACAAACCTTTTTTGAAGAGCCCATTACAGATGCACTTAGCTCGTTATTATAGAAGATTTGTTTTTTTGCTAATGTTTATTTATTTATTTATTTATTTTTATTATGAAAAGATGAAAAAGAAGGAGAGAGGGTGAAGGAAATTGAGGAGTAAATAACTTCTTTTAACGTTTAGCTAGTGATTTTGACCAGCTAAATTTGGCTAGCAAAAAGTAGGGGAAAGAAAAAAATAAAAATAAAAATAAAAATAAATTACAAATACATCTTTTGAGATTTGATTAAAATACAAATTATTCCCTATGGTTTTAAAAATTACATTCCACCTCCTAAGGTTTCTAATTTCATAACAAATCGTCCACTTTTATTAATAAATCATCAAGTCACTTAACAGTTTTTAATGATGTTAAAAATATGTTTCAATTAATAATTTTGATAATTTTATTATTGTATAGGAGAACAATTATGTTTTTCATTTTTTTAGTTAATTTTGTTAAATAAATTTTTTTTTTTTCAAACTGCAAGAGACAATCTGTACTTTAAGCAAATCTTTAGAGATGTATTTGTAATTTATCAAAAAAAGAAAAGAAAAGGCAAATAGCTATACCTTACTAGAAAATTTTAGATGGTCCGTTGGAATTATTTTTTAAATATTTTGCCTCGTTTCTAAATTCTTAAATCATCCACATAAAGAGTATAACCAAGTTAGACTGATTTGAGGATTCAATAACCAAAGGTTTGATGGTCCATTGCCGTCTCCTAACAATTGAATATGGGAGACTAGAGAAAGATCAGGAGGGTGGCATCCTTATATGAGAGAGAGAGAGAGAGAGAGAGAGAGAGTATTATTTAGCAAACTCTGTTATTGTAAAAATATAGGAAAACAATTATAAGGAAATCATCCACAACCAACCCACTTATTCATCTCATATCTATTTAAATTTTAACAAACAATAGATTCATGCGGGTACTTTCTTTTTGTTTATTTCTCTAGTTGTTGGGCCACCAGAATTGAGCTTGAAGATGGTCTACCACTTTCTTGTCCACTTGGAATGCCTTAGCAAGAACATCATCAGAAATTTTTGGATTAGACCCAAACACTGCGTTAGCAATGGTAATGACACCAGGATTTTGGCTGCTCAAGCCAGCAAGAGCTACTGCATTAGTCTTTCCCTGATTAAACTGGAAGTGAATGAGACCTTCTGGGAACACAAAAACATCTCCTGGGTACAAGACCTTTGTGAAGAAGCGGTTGTCAGGGTTGGAAGTCACGAAGCCGACATAGAGAGTACCCTCCAAGACCACAAGGATCTCAGTTCCGCGAGGGTGTGTGTGGGGTGGGTTGAGGCCATAAGGTGCAAAGTCGATGCGAGCTAAGGAGATACCAAGAGTATTAAGGCCTGGTATTTGCATGACATTTACGGGAGTGACTGTCGATCCAACTGGATTAGATGTGTTTTGCGGAGTGAGGAGGCCAGAGTAGAAAAAGTCATTGGCTGTGGCGAGCTTTGGGTCATTGCAGAACTTGCCATTCACGAAAACTGTTTGCAAATGAATCAAGTTGTGCTTCAGTAAGGATTGGGTGAAAGAAAGAATCTTATATAACATAATAAAATTTCAATATTGTTACGATGATCTAATCTAAGAAAATAAAAACCGTTCTTTTACAAACTTAAACAATTAAAATGTAGAGTATATTTCAGGTAGCAAAAGTGCAATTAACCTTTTTTAGCTTGTGTATTTTTTGTTCCAAAACTAATACTTATTCTTACAATGAATACTAATGAAGCGAGTTTGGAAGATAACTTTGATACACATGTCATCCATTGAAAGTGAAATTGCCACAATTAAATGTTGATTACTAAATGACAAAAAAATGTACTAATTGGGCTGTGTTTTTTATTAAATTAAATTTTCCACTAAAATCATATTTGAAAGCATGAGACTTGAGTTTGGAATGTAAAAAGTTGGGAGATAGTAAAAAATATACCAGCAGATTTGGAGTCTTTGACAGCAACACAAAAGTCTTGTAATTGACTTGGGTCAGAAGCAGTGGCAAGTGTAGAAGCCAAGGCCATAATGGCTATGGCCACGAGGATGAAGTGAGTGGCCATTTTTATCAATTGAAAGCAAAAACACAAAATTTGTTTGTTTGAAGCAAACTGGAATTTCTATATATGCCTAATTGCTTGAAGGAGGTGATAGATATCTAGCATGGAAAACCTGACTATTTATAGATATAGATAGAGGAGTAGTTGAATTTTGTGATTATATTATTTCCAATGCCAATAAGATAAGAATTACCAAGTCCTCAATGGGTAACTTTTTTCCTCAACCACCATTGAATTCAAGGATATGAATGGTTCTTCAATATCTTCACACGTTTCTAATTTCTTCTTCTAACTGCTTACATCAACATCAGGGTGGCTTTGGCTCAAAGCCAGAAAATCGTCTCTATCCAAAAAAAAAAAAAATATATATTTTTTTGTCGCTTTGGGTTTGAAAATTGATTTTAAAAAAAAGGTTTAATTTTTTTTTTAGCTATTACGCTATTTCATAAAAAAAAATTCTGAATTTTAAAGGCCCCAATAAAGCTTAGTGAAAATTAAAAACTGATAAATGATTGATATATTGAATTATTTAAAATTAACGGATGATATCTTTTACCAAAAAAAAAAAAAGAAAAAAGAATAATAATAAAAGAATAAAAAACCAATATGTTATTATACTAGTTAGTCAAAAAAATATTGAGGAGTCTAATTGATTTTTGGAGATTGGTTAGGTTATAAAATAAAAGTTTTAGTGGCACATTAGTAAATTTTGTTTGATTATAAAAGACAACGGATGACAGTGATAAAATTAATTCAAAATCAAATAATTTAGCTATAATGAGGTAACAAAGCTAGCATGGCATTGACATAGGTATATATAATGTTTAAGAGTCAATGATGAATTTGTCTCATATTTGTTAATATATAGAATATGATAATGTTTTTTTACCCAGTCTTCCACGGTTACATGATGAATGATTCTTCAACTGCACCAATGCATTTTTTATTAATTAAATTATAGTGACCATTTTTTAGATTTATAAAAAATATAATAAATCTTTTAAGTTTTGGTATATAATTATATGGACTTATCTTTGAATAAGATTAGGGGAAATTTACGTGTAGATCCTAAGAAGTGAATTTATTGTCTAATAGGTTCTATGATATTTAATGGTATTTTTTATTAAACACTATTAAAAAAAAGTTACTAATTATTAATTTCAACGACAGATTAAAAATTGTCATAAAAGTTGTTACTAATTATAAATTTTAACAACAGTTTAAAAAAACCGTTATAAAAAAGTCACTAATTTTTTACTTTCAACAACAATTTAAAAAAAATTTCTGAAAAAAATGTTACTTACATGTTACAAATTATTTTTAATTGAGGGATGTGTTTTGTTTTGTTGTCATTTTTTATAGATAAATTGGAGGGACGGAAACACACATTTTCTAACACAATAAGCAAATTATAAAAGTACAACTATGATAAAGCATTAAAAATACATTTCACTCCCTAATTTTCATAACTTTATTTTACCTCATATCATGGAAAACCACAACAGTCAGTTTAAAAATTATTCTTTGTCTTTTGTGAAACTCAATCAAAACTAAATTGCGAAAAAAATTCGAGTAGGCAAGATAATAGTATTAGCCATTTTTTTATTGACAGTTGCGTTAGCATTATTTGTATATTAAATTTTATTAATAAAATTATTTCATTTTGCTAATAAATGAAAAAAAAAATAGCGAAACCCTTTCTCAAGCCTCCACCAATTCCCTTTAACCTCCACCAAGTACTGCCTCTACATACTCGTTTAGTTTTGATTTTTTTTTTAAAAAAAAATTTTATTTTGAATATATATATGTATATATATTTTTTGAGTTTTAAATGAATATATATATATACATTTGCTGAAGGTCCTATGGACAAATTAAATGTACAAGCTATGGAAATTCCTAAGGTATTTGAACTTTGTTGGGTTGTTCATTGATCACAGATTAAAGAAGTTAATATGTATGGTATTCTTTACTAATGAAAGGCTGTTGGTTATTATGATATGCACTATTACAAATGCTTGGGTCATGGCTGAATGGAAAATTAGGCCAATGTATGCGGCTGTAATTTATGAAAAATTTAGAAGATGATGTTTAATAGATGTGTGTATGTATAATGCTTTGTACACGTATTGCAGGTGAATCAACCACTAGAATTATTGTCAATCAACAACAACTGGATCATTCAATCTATACTACACAAGGTACGAAGTTTATATCTTAAAATTTTTTATGAAGCGGGTATTTTTTTAAAAATATTATTTATTGTCTCTTTATGCTCTTTATGGGTTTGGTGATGACAAATAACTATTAATTTATGTGATGCTGCCCCAGTGTGATCATCGGATATAAAATGCTAATTGTTGCTCTGTTGCATAAAATTGTATATGTAGAATTGTATAGTATGATTGTTGTTCACCCAGTCGCAAAAATATCAACTTGGTCCCCATCACAAACTTGCTCCCTCTCATGCTTGTAGGTTCTCCCGATGATGAGACAATTGCCTTTTGTATGATTCAGGAATTTCAACATAATCTATTCAGAAGACAAAAAATTTAAAAAATTCTGAATTTTGAAGTCCAAAATTCTTTTAGTTGTCACATTATAAGCTAAACTGAAAGCTAAATTATTAGCAACACCAAAATTTCAGACACCATTCTGTTGGGGCAATACACTCCCAACCACTGTCAAGTGTAAATTAAAATATACAAAAAGAAATTAATTTACTAAGACAAAGAAAATAGACAGCCATAAGGGACACCCAGATTTATGTGAAAAACCTCCTATGTCATTGGTATCACCATCCAATCATTTCTTATTTTTTACCCTTCATGTATATGTGGTAAGACAATTATTGGGCTGACCCTCCGCATCATGTAACTTTATTGTTTGTTGGTCATACCATGTCATCGGTGTCACCGTTACACTGAATTTTTACTCCCGCCTTAGAAGCTCCCTCGAATGGGGTAGTTTATAGTTGAGATTGGGTCCTAGGGAAACCAAATCCCATCTGTCTGACCAGATTTTATTTCCTAGATAAAGATCTGCAGTAGAAAATCGGCAAATATGTTTGCTGCTGTATTTATTTCTACCCAGCGAAAAAATTCATGCTTCACAACCTCCTTTTCAATTGCTTGAACTTACTCTTTCTTCAATTGTCAAAGAGCATTTACTATCTTTGAGATTTTGCATCAACATTTTCATTAATGATATTTGGTGAGGTGGACCGTAACACATTCCTTGAAACCAAAGAATTTCTCTTTTAAGCCTAGCTGTAGAAATATGAACCACACAACCTTAATTTGTTTCTTGATCAAGCAAACCAATAAGATCCTGTAAAGGATTTGCACAAAAAATATGCTATGGAAATAGGAGGCACAAAAAAAAAAAAAAAAAAAAAAGGACACCCACAAAACTATTCACAACATATGAAGAAAGTTACACATTTCTTCCACAATGAAACTATGAGGCATGGAAAAGTGAAAAGATTTGAAGGAAAATTACGAAGTGTTTGCACCTAACCCTACGAACACCAAGTAATTCACTTTTGCATAATCCATAAACCTGCCTCTGTTGCCAACATCCCTATTATCCACAAACTAAAAACAAAAAATTGCACGTTAGTACATTTTGTTTGATTATAAACGACAACGAATGACAGCGATAAAATTGAATCAAAATCAAATAATTTAGCTATAAAATTGATATAACTAAAAAAGTATGGCTTAAATTTGATTTTTAAGTGATAATTTGTAGAGTAAAATAACAATTTTATTTGTGATTAAATTTTCATCGGAGTTGTTATTTGGTGGTCCGCATTGCTATATTTTTTTTTATCAGTAAAGAAAAATTTCATTAACAGCATGAAATTAAAGGTATATGAAGATGACACTGCTGGAAAATGCACTTTTAGCGGTATTTAAAAAAACAAAAAACGTCGCTAATTCTTTTTCTGACATTTAGTATCAAACGCCGACAACGCGGCCATTGCTATAGCTTTATGGCGTTTGAAAAACGTCGTTATATTAGTATAGGTGGCGTTTTTAAACATCGCCAAATGTCCTACCCTAACAGTACTATGACGTCACTAAGATATTTATCGACATTTTTGAAACGCCGTCATAGATATTTAGACATTGGAAAATGAGTGAGGTCCCCTTTTTTGGAGACCCCCCCCAGGGCTTCCCAAAAAAGGGGCTCACTCATTGTTGTTATACATTTTAAAAATCTAGTTGTTGGGGTTGGGATATAGGGACATTTAAAAAACACCGGCATAGCCTTTTCTTTTTTTTCTTTTTTCTTTTTTTAAATTGTGTTAAGCTTGACATTAAAATATAGCAACAGATATTTATACCTGTCATAAACGATTATTAAGAACTAATAATTGATGTATATTAAAATAATAAATATAAAGTAAGCTTGAAAACAAAATTAAAAATATGAAACAATGCATTGCATACCCAAGAATATAAACAATTCATGTTCAGACTTTAAATACATCAATTAAAATCAAAATTGTCAAGATGAAGTCAAATTACTTAAACTTCAAGAGTAGCTCTCATCAGTGTGAGATGAACAACATTTAAAAGAGGTAATTTGCCAAAAAATTTGCACAGACCCCATAAGCTGTTTTAACAATTACAACCTTCAAGGCTCTCATCTTAGCTACTGCTTTAAAAATGAACAAAGCAGCAACAACAACTATTAAAAATATAAGAATCTTACAGAAGTGACTCCCCAGTGGCATTAGCAGAGACTAAATAGAACTACCAAAAAAATGTCTACTCAAGAGAAGAGACTTCCAAGTCCTCCTAGCAGAGCTACTTACATCCTCTGCTTAAGGGACCTCCATCTGGACTTATTTCTGTCTTGAGAAATTGCCAATTATTTATCTTCCTTTGTCACCACAATGACAGCTGTGCTAGGTTTGTCTTCTATTCTACATCATTTGCTCCCAAGTATCATACAAGCAAAATTGAGAATTTACAATAGAGATGTTTCAACATTAGATAAATATTAGTATTCAAATAATTCATCGTTTTACCAGCAAAAAGCAGCAAATAATTCAAAAGGCAGGCTCCAAATATGATGACAAGGTTTACATAATTAACAATGTGAAAGTATTCAAATAATTCATCGTCTTACCAGCAAAACCTTGCACCATTGTCATTACCCACTTAGCTACTTGCTGCATCGACCAAAAGGCACAGAATATTACCAAATATCCCACAAGATTTGGATTTTTTTCAAGGTACTACTTTCTAGGTTAATATATAAAACTATGTGGCTGATTTGGCTTAATTCAAGTTTTTAATTTGTTTCCAAACTAAAAACAACCAAATTGTATCACTCAAATTTTTCATTTTTCTCATTTTTTCAGGTTATCCAATCTCAATATCGCGCAAAGATGTGTTGCGTTGCATTTAATTTTTTCAATTTTTAAGTTGTTTCCAAACTAAAACCCACTCTTCTCTCTTTTTGTTAGAAATTGGGCACCCATGTGGCATGGCCCTTTGAGCTTTTTGAGCCTGAACCTCTTGAACCTTATCCATGTAAGTTTGAATTTTAATTCAAACTTATTTGGATAACCATTCAGGATATCTATATCTATCATATCAATAGATATGGATAGATGGATAGATATTTATTGGTTATTATTGATTATATATATCTGATAACGGGAGATACGTATATCAGATACGTTATGGGGTTTTTACCCATAACCTTTTTTTCCCATACTCTCATCTCTCTCTGACTCTCTCCCGAAAACAACGATCAAGTCATTCGCACTGTGATTTGTGTGGGTGATATTCACTATTGTAATATTACCCCAATGCTGGGATGCTTGACCAGATTCAGGAAGCACGTGATTTACCCACGAGGTACTTCGCTAAAAGATATGATCTAAACATTTTATTTGCTACGTTATAATGCTTTATGATTTACATTGGTATCAGAGCCATGTATGGGTTTTTTCGTGCTTTCTTTTATCATGTGTATATTTATAAAAGAGGACGAGATCCAAAATATTTCATTTTTTTATGATCATTAATGTCATTTTTAAGACCATAAATGATTTTATTTTGGAAAATGAAGTCCGGAAGTACTGAAATCGGACCAGAAAACACCGTGGAAGGCGCGTAGCGTGACTCATCCGCGCCATCGAGCGATACGCGACCTCGTCTTGCACGCTTTCACTATCACGCACTGCACGCCAAGCGCTACCAGCCGCGCCACGTGTACGACGCAGCCGAGCCGTTCGAGCCGTGTTGAGCCGGTGAAATTGCCCCTAGCTAGCTTGGTCAGAAGGCTCTGTTTTTTTTTTTTAAAATTCTGAATCGCGTTAAATGGTCATAATTAATTCATTACATATTTGTTTTATGTGCGGTTTGTATTGTTAGACTCAGAATTAATTTTTCTATATTCTGTAAAATTTTGAAAATTTTATGAAAATAAAAAATATTTTTTTTGTGTTAATAATTCATTTTTTATGCTTTAAAATGATTCTGGTATTGCATAAATAATTTTCTGGGGCTGAAATTTTTATTGTGGACTTCTGAAATGTTTTACTATTTACTGGTATAATTGTTTCAGTTTATCAGTTTCTGGATTTTTTATTTCTAATTTTATGTGTGTTTATTAGTTATTTAAAATTTCAAAAAATTTCAGAAATATTCCAGAAAATTTCAGAATGATATACATTTTAATTATGGCATAATCTGAATATTGCTTCAGTTTATCAGTTTCTAGATTTTTTATTTCTTATTTTATGTGTGTTTATTAGTTATTTAAAATTCCAGAAAATACCAAAAAATTTCAGAAAATCTCAGAAGTGATATAGTTTCTGTTATGGCATAATTTGAATATTAAATACAGCATATTGTTATTTATTTGCCTAGAGTTCATAATATGTTGTCATTAGAATAGCATGATTAATTATTTTTTATTTTAATTCCTTTATTAAATGTAACATAGCATGTATTGATTGTGAATCTACATTATGATGCTATTGTATGGAATTAGAATATTTTATCATGTTTTTTTAGACATGCCATAATCAGTGGGAGGTTATTCGGTTGAGAGAAATCTTTGTAGATTAACTCCCGAAAACCAATATTTTGCGCATAAATTAAATTAAATTTTGGATAATTGTCACCTGTGGCGCAAGAGATGATTACGAGCATAGCGGATTTTTGATCTTGCGACTTGTGTAATATTGTCACTATTTAATTTAGATTTTTGCGGCAAAATTATATTATGCTAATCAAATTAATCCCAATGCGAATTTCTCACTAAATTAATTTAGCTTATGGAAGTTAATTTGGTTGACCTAGACTTAGTAGAGATGTTCAAATGTGAACAATGTAATCCTATTCTTTAGATGAGCAAAAGTCTTGCAGACTTTAGGCCAAACCTTAATTGAGCCAAAGTAAGGAAACACGACTCAAAGTCGCCGTGTTTTTGTTGCCTTGTTTGGCATAAGAAAAATTAATGTGTGCGCTATGGTTAGCGGCACGCTATGTAGTTTTGGTTGGCGAGTTTTGAGGTTATGAAATTAGTAAGCCCTCAATAGATCTGTATATGATCTTGACTATTGAGCTGTGCGGATTGACTTTGTAAATTTGACTTGTAAATAATGTTACATCATTGGATGAAGTAACATTCAAGAGTCACGTCATCCAAGAAATGCGAGCTTAAATAAATTAGTCATTAAGTGTAAGACGAGTAGCCAGTATGAGCAGTGTTTTGCTCTCTACCCAATTGTTGGGAGTGGATGGAGCAAATTTCATGCACTATAATAGTGTGCGTTGAAATATCACGCTAAGTGAAAAGATTAGCGCTTAGAAGCTGCAAAAATCTATTAACACTAGGTGAAAAGATTAGCGCTTAGTGGCTGCAAAATCTATTAGCGTTGCCAACTTGTCTAAATCTGGACACTTATTGTTTCCACACTTGAGTGTGAAACATGAGGAGGGGCTTCTTTGTATGATTCCTTAGCTAGGCTAACGTTTTTGAATAACGTTTATCACTAAGCGCAAACGTTGCAGCATAGTAATGAAAAGGTCAAGGCCGACAAGGTTGTTATGACTCTAAGAATTTGACGCATCGCTTGTGAGAGCATTGTGTTGAATTAGACTCTTTAGCCTAATTCCCGCTTAAGTTACTTCAAGAGTCATCCAGTTGATAGCTTATTCTCTCCTTCTTGTGGATAGTAGAATTAATTGCAAGTAACTATGAAGCGAGAAATAGATATGGCAAGAGGAGTATCGTTATCTTTCAACTAGATGCATTAAAGTGTATGGAGAATAAAATTGACTTGAAGGTGCAGGAGATTAGCACTTACTAGTTAAATTTGCGACTTAGGCGCACTTAATATCTCCATGACATCCTTTTATGATCTATTGAATATGAATTAGTCCTGAGTCATTACCTAGTTGGGCCTAAACCTTTTAAACTTATCTTCGAGAACTCACACATTAAGATGATTGGAATTAGTTTATGACATTGGTCATGAACCGGTGGCTTATTATACTTAATCACATTAATGAGATGATGACACGATGGTTTGAGTAGGCCTTCTTGGGCCCACTCGCTTGTGACATCCTGCTCTCATATAAATGTGTAACTTTGTTCGCAATGGGTGCGCACAAGTAAGTAAGGGTATGATAGCTAGGCCTCAATCTCGACACATTTATAGATTACGATACGCATCTGAGTCAAGACTATTTGATCTCCCATAAGTCAAAAGTTTTGAGATGATTTTTTGACATTGCACATATGAGGTTGAGATCAATTAGATAACAGCTTTTTGTGCTTTTAGTTTTGATCAAGGTGGCGAGTATCTATTTGAGTTATTTTGGAAAACTCTGTGAAGAGAAATGGATGCTTAGAAAATTGATTATTCCTAATACTCAACAACACAATGGTGTAGTAGAAATAAGGAATTAAATATTGTTAATGTTAGGTGGATAATGGCACAAAATGTTTCCCAATTGGGAATTGCACTAGTTTGTTGCCTATATCCCTAACTAAGTGCCCTCCATATCAGATTTGACACTCCATTTGAGTAATGGGTTAGCAGAGAGCCATCTATGGGCGATCTGTAACAGTTAAGCAACTTATCTTTATTTTACTTCTCATAAGATTGTGAAGTTAAGACCTAGGGTTCTATAGCGCATTATTGTATGCTGTTTTGTAAACATATACGGTTGTGTGGCACATTATTGTATGCGGTCATGTAAACCCTCCGGGTCATGTGCATATAGGTAAGCAGCTTTGTGGTAGTGTAACTAAGTCTCATAAAGTTTTCTTAGTAAAGGTGACGTGTCTAGAGTTTTTGAAACTCTATAAGATAGAGAATTCTAAGCATAGCGCTTTTATGTAGCCTAGTTGAGAATGGAAAGAAATTTCCAATGTCCTAGGGACAGTGGGAGCGATGTGCCTACTAATGGATTACTCCATTAGAGAAAAATACTCTACATTCTTAGTTGTGTGGTAGTGAATATGAAAATTTTCCATGTCATCACTGGGTGATTGAGAAGGAAACATTCATGATTGCTCCGCAAGATGATAAAGAGCCTAGGATAATGCCAAAGGCTTTAGTCCCTTGTCTTTAGAAAGTGGATTAATGTTGCGCAATTTAAGACAAAGTCTTTGAGGATTAACCATTTCTATAAATTGGTTGACTAACCATTTCTATAAATTGGTTGACTTTCCATTATGACGCGAAACTGTTCTAAAGTTATGTTTAATTTGGATAGTCATTGTTGAGGCATAAGGCTTGCTAAATACCGAAAAGTCACACTATCGAGAAAAGTGTAGACCATAAGGAGACTTCCTCCTGGGGAGTGAGGTTATTTCGACTTAGGCTATGATTGACATAAGTTCGGAACATTGATTTGTGGACATTATGACCCAATTTCTCGTTGGAGAATTGGATAAGTAGATCCGTAGGGATTTACCTTCTGCTTTTATGGTGAAAAGTTAGGAGCGCAAAAAGGTTGTTAGTTCCAATAAATCTTTACAGCCTAAAACAGTTATCCAAATAGTGGTTCTTAGATTTTGTCAAGCCATGATAGGCAAACGATGATCGATGAAGACCATTAAGGTATGATCAATGGTCCAAAAGAAGTTTTTCCTTACTTAGTCATTATGAGCCAGGAATTTATAGGGTTGTCGCCACCTAGGGTGGGCAGTCCTCTATTTTAGATATGATGGACATGGGTGATGTAATTTATATGCTCGGATATACGATCCTTAGGGATTGTTTTGGGAGAATTCCTATTTTGTCTTCGATGACTTACATAAGGAATATCCTAGAATGATTCTAGATGCAAAATTGCAAACCCATTGGCTTACCTATTGGTAAAAGCTAGAGCCTTAGCTATTGAGTGTATCCTCGGATTGTCTTTGGGAGAAACAGATGACCTATATTCCTTGATTTTTTTCTTTGTTGTGGGAGCCTAAAGTACGCTATGTGGGCGTATTTGGCATGATAAGCGTTATCTTTGGTAAATGGTCAACTGAGTTGTTTAGACATTGACCTTGCTCATTGGACCGTGGATAGAATTCTTTACTAGTAATATATTAATTTGCTCATTGTAAAATTCAATGCGCTAGTTGGGCACATCTGCGCTAGTTGGGCGCATCCAGAATGAACGCAAATTGGTCACCAAAATATCTTTAGAGAGGTTATTGTGCAAGAGGTTATGATCATGAATCACTTCATGTGAGGCGCACATGGTGGATTCCGTTGTATATACTTATCGCAAGAGGTGCTGATAAGGCTTATGTTTGGAATCTAGAATTGCGCAAGCTGTGGTCAATTTTTTTTTTAAAAAAATCGATCACTTATTTTGAGATGATGAGATGTTGACACTATTATAGTTTGTGTCATAATGATTAGTAGATGATGATGTCAGCAGGCAAGATTGGCTCACTCACATGAGCAATCGCCCTTGGTGCTTGAGAGCGAGCGAGGATGAGACTAGTGGTTTATTTTTATTTGAAGCCAAGAGAGGCTTAAAATTATCCACTATGCATGTCGCCTTGGTTACAACCAAGATGAGGTCGTGTTAAGGACCAAACATGGATGTTAGTACCCACTTTCCATGTTGTGCCTGTTATGATTAGCCAGATGCGAGATCTCATTTGGCGCCTAGAAGGCGAGCAGATAGAGAATTCGGGTTAAGCGCTAGAAAGCGACTAGACTAATATCTGTACGGTGTATCGAGTATGACGTCACTCTTTTGGAAGAGTTACTCCACCGTAACATGTATTCATACTATATGTGCTTGGCAACTGAGTAATGAGGTGAGAGAATGGATCCCTGTTTCCTCACCGTGTGAGTCTTACGTGTCATTATTGATATGACTTTCATTTTTGTACCCTTTTGTGACTTTTGACTATGTCACAAGGTAAGGGGTTGATGTTCTGCTACTTTGGTATGTTGCCTGCGGTCATGTATGATTCGGCCTTAAGGGACATCATTGGGAAAGCGGTCAATCCTAAACTAAATGGCATGAGGGCAAAGAGAAGATCGTCTAGTATTACACCACTGATGTATATTCACTGCCGGCAACTCACATCGCTCTATATGAGAATCGGATTGAGTGTGAATATATTGCAAGAATTGAGAGGGTCAAACATGCTCTTTTTGAGGGATTAGAGATGTTTTTTGGACCGGTGTAATTAGATGGGTCTGGGGTATATGAGACACTATTTCTGTTTTTTTTTTTTTTTTTTTTTTGGGTTGATGTCTCTATGTTGGCTCATTTTGAGTTTCTAGTATAGAGCTCCCACATGCAGGTGTTCTCAGTAGTCGCACGGTGCATTGGCTAGTATGAGATTGTTCATTTTTTAGGAGATTAAGATAGAGATGTGGCAGTGTCATGCCAACTCATCTGCGAGTGGGAGATGTTAGAAATTGAGCGCCCATGTGGCATGGCCCTTTGAGCTTTTTGAGCCTGAACCTCTTGAACCTTATCCATGTAAGTTTGAATTTTAATTCAAACTTATTTGGATAACCATTCAGGATATCTATATCTATCATATCAATAGATATGGATAGATGGATAGATATTTATTGGTTATTATTGATTATATACATCTGATAATAGGAGATACGTATATCAGATACGTTATGGAGTTTTTACCCATAACCTTTTTTTCGCATACTCTCCTCTCTCTCTGACTCTCTCCCAAAAACAACGATCAAGCCATTTGTACTGTGATTTGTGTAGGTGATATTCACTATTGTAATATCACCCCATTGCTGGGATGATTGACCAGATTCAGGAAGCACGTGATTTACCCACGAGATTCTTCGCTAAAAGGTATGATCTAAACATTTTATCCGCTACGTTATAATGCTTTATGATTTACACTTTTCTGTCCTCTGTTCTAGGTCTTTTCCCAATCTACAATTGTTCACTAATTTCCAACACCAAATCACATCATGTCTTAATAGATTTAGAAAAGTGAGAAATTAAAAACTAGTGATGTTTGTACTTTTACCTTGTTAGTTCTTCTTCTTCTCTTTCTTTGAAAGTTGAACCTATGTTTAATAAGAACAAGTGAAGAATGATTATATATATACCGCCCCCCCCCCCCCCGGCCCCCCTCCAAAAAAAAAAATGATTGAGAGCCTAGCTGTAATGTGTGGTACGTTATTCATGCAATTAGACATATCAGTGAGCTACCAAGCAAGTGGGGTATGTGATGTAATTTGGCAATGTTCTTCAATTCAATTCAATATCTAAGTTTGGCAATGTTATAATTTGGCATGAGCATTGACAGACCATTGGAGTGGAGTTTTAGAGAGGTCTTTGTTATAATTTGGCTTTGGCTATAGTAATAGCATCCCATTGGAGTTTCACTAACAATGCATTCAATTTCTACTTATTTTTTCCCAATAGAACCATTTGGCCCAACTAGAATTGTCATTTCAATGCTATATCAAGATACAATTATGGATCTCAAATTGATCTCATTCCACTTTAATAAAGCATAAAGTATCAATCCATCATTGTAGGCTTTATCCTCCCAATTCTTTGCTCTAAGAGCTTTTATATTCTCTGTTTTGATCAAAAACTAATTCAAAGGCTAACAACTAGTTAAACAGCTATGTACAACAGGATCTACCTTCATCCACCTTTCTAGTCTCAAACTAAGAAAGAGTTTTATAAGACTGAAATAGCTTAATGCAAAATCATAGTCATTGAAGTAGTCTACAATGACAATGTCCACTTTAAGAATTGCATACATAAAGCATAGCTATGGTAGTGGCACCTGCACCATCTGTGCTATTTCAAGTGCAGAACTCTTTATGCATTCAATGAGTAAAAGAGACTAGTGATTAAATGATCTGCAAAGAAAAGCAACTTGAACCATACACACAAAATCCAATAGCATGTACTGGACATAGTTGTTTGATATAAGATCTATCATTGTACCCTATCTTAATACCTATTTCGGTCTATTAAGACAATTCCCCAACAATGGTGAGGGAACCCCTTTCCCAAAAATATTAAGAATATATATATATAATCATAACTAAAGCAAAAATATTAGTGTTATTGATATCTAAATAAATGATAAGACCACCACCTGAAAAAATAAAAAATAAAAGATAAGACCCATTATCACATAAGATGATATCCAAAGAGCAATCATCAACCTAAAAAAAAAAAAAAAAAAAAAAACAGCCAAAATGTAGTGGTTGCTTTCTGTGCCTCTTGTCTTGTCCTGGTAATTCCTGAAAAATCTAGAAACGCTAGATGTTGATTTGTGATTATGTACCAATTTTAAGCAAAATATAACAATCCCAATCAAACAATCAAGAGAAAGAGACACAAAGATTTTACATGAAAAAACCACAATTGGACACCTTCCAATTGTGATAAAAAAAATCACGGGCAACTGCCACAAGACAATCCACTAAGAAGAATTAAAGGAATTACACAGGTATACTCTCAATTATCTAGCGAATCCACAACGCCTAATTGAACCAACCTCTATGTGCCTCTTCCAACCCCATCTTCAGCACGGAATTGTCTTTCTGATGAGCCACTCCGGATTCCACCAAAGCTTTAGGCTCGAATTCTTCAGAATTCACAACTGAAGAACAACTCTCTCTTTTGTGTATAACAAACAAACTTTTGATGTACTCTCTTTAAACCATGAGTTAAATACTCAATAAAATATCAAAGAAAAAATAACAAAATATCTCCAGATATAAACCTTTAAGAACCAAACAAAAGATCTGGAGAGATTCAATGAATGAATCAATGAATAGCCTAGATTTGGGAGAAATCCAACTATTTATAGAAAACCAAAGCAATTCTAGTTGGGAAAGAAAACCAACCTCTTGTAGAAAATCAACTTCTTGTAGAACTCCAAAGTAATCCTGTTTTTGAAGGAAACCAACTTCTTAAAGAACTCTTGTTACAACCTTGGTTTTGATCCATGGAATTTGACAACAAAAGGTCCTAACAATTCCCACGAAAGAAAATGATATAATGCGACTAAAATGGCATACACACGCACATAATGGATTGTAAGACAACTCGTTCAACCTAACAATACTTGAGTAACAAACAGCTTATTGGTTTTTCATTGGAAATTTCAATAAAAATTAAGCTACTTTATAATTGGTATTTTAAAAAATATCCTCTTCTTTCACACAAAAAAGCAAATTCATGATAAACCAAGTTAACTAGTAGCATCAACAACATCAAAACATTTCACAGAAACAAAACATCAATCACTAAACAAGAGCAATACTATCGCATTACAGAATCAAAACTTGGCAACAACCAAATCAACAAAACAAAAGAGGGTTATAGTATATATATAGAATCACTGAACCAACAGAAACAAAAAAGAATCAACAACCAACACAAACAAAATAGAATCACTAAATCAAATTTACGATAGTTATATATATATAGAGAAATGGGTAGATCCGAACCTTTCTGCCTTCTCTCAATGCCTTGATCTTCACATATGCAATGCCTTGATCTTCGCATATGCAATGCCTTGATCTGCACAAACGAAAATCAACAACCGAATCAACAGAGAGACCTTCGAAATCAAGAGAGAGAGAGAGAGAGAGAGAGAGACCTTCGAAATCGAAAGGCAAAGAGAGCTTTGAAATCGAAATCAAAATCAAAATCGCAGAGATGTCATTTTGAGATAAATCCCAGAGCTGAAGCAGACTTTGAAGGATTCGATTGGTTTTTCTAAGATTGTAGACAACAGTGCTCAAAACCGAACTTTGAAATTGCAATTGCTCTAAGAAACTATGAGATTGAAGCCATACAGATGCAGATAGGTTGGCTCTGAGAAATTTCGAAATTGCAATCGCTCTGAAGAAGAATTGAGAGAGAGCAAGAGAGTGAGAGATTTGAGTGAGTGATAGATTCGAACTAGACAGTTGTGGGTTTTGAAAATAAAGGTTTGGAGAGACAAAATAGGGTTTGTAGGGAGACAAGACTTGGAGGTGTTTCCAAGCGTCTTTTATTCATAAAACGGGGTCGTTTTGATTCATATCAAATGCGACGTTTTAAAAACATCGTTAATTATTAGAAAAAGTGATGTTTAATATAATACCATTAATTAAATGCCATTAAATCCCTAATTTCTTGTAGTGTGACATGCATTGAGAGAGATTTGAAAAGTACAAATTACCCGTACTACTCCTATTCGCATTCATACAACTAACCCCTTCGCCTCACGAATTTTTTTTTTTGTGAACAAAATAAGTTAGCATTGCTACATGCTATTTCAAAAATCAACATAAAAATGTAGGTCCCACGATGAGGTAACAAAGCTAGCATGGCATTGACATAGGTATATATAATGTTTAAGAGTCAATGATGAATTTGTCTCATAATTTTTAATAGAAAGTATATGATTATGTTTTTTTTGCCCAGTCGTCCACGGTTACATGATGAATAATTCTTCAATTGCACGGATCCATTTTTTATTAAGTAAATTATTATGACCATTTTTAGATTTGTAAAAAATATAATAAATCTTGTAAGTTTGGTATATAATTATTTTGGCTTATCTTTGAATAAGATTAAGGGAGACTTATGTGTAGGTCATAATAAGTGAACTTATTGTCTAATAAGTTCTATGATAATTAATGACGTTTTTCATCTCACTATTAAAAAATGTCACTAATTGTTAATTTTAATAACAGATTAAAAATTTTGTCATAAAAAATGTTACTAATTATAAGTTTTAGCAACAGTTTAAAAAAATCATCACAAAAAAGTTACTAATTTTTAACTTTCAGCGACAGTTTGAAAAATTCGTCTCAAAAAAATGTTACTAAATGTTACTAATTATTTTTAATTGAGCTATACTTAAGCGATGTGTTTTGTTTTGTTGTCATTAATTTTGTATTATAAGTATCAAATAAACACATTTTTTATAGATGAATTGGAGGGACGGAAACACATATTTTCTAACACAATAAGCAAATTATCAAAGTACAATTATGGTAGGGACTTTTCTTAGGTGTGCCTTGCATATGCAAGGCATTTACACCATTTCTATTTTGCATTTACACCTTTTATGTATTGGGTTATACGACATTTTTTGAAAGTTTACACTGGTGACCTGCTAAACGGGTCACTTTGCAGGTAAATTAATTAAACAATATAATATATTAATAATTTCATAAAAGGTCATAAAAGGTGTGAATGTGAAAATATTTTCAGAAATGAGTGTGAACTTTCACAAAATGGTGTAAGTGTGTTGACGAAAAGGTGTAAACTTTCAGAAAAAGGTATAAACTTTCACAAAATGGTGTAAGTGTTTTGATGAAAAGGTATAAACTTTCAAAAATGGGTGTAAACTTTCAGAAAAATGGTGTAACTATTTTGACGAAAAGGTATAAGTTTAGAAAATTTTCAGAAAAGGTGTAACATTTCAGAAAATGGTGTAAAATTCAGTTTAGTGTAAATTTTATCGACAAATAACAGTTTAGTCACTAAAGGTTGAAAATTTTATTACCATCGGCCCCCCTCTTCTCTGTTTCCCACCAACACTTTCTCTGTTCTCTCTCACACGCATACATAATAGTCACCACCAATCCTAACCCCCGCTGACCACCCAAGCATCGGTGGTCTTTGGTGCTTATCGCCGTCTGACATCTCCACCGCCGCAAATCAAAGGTTTTTTCTTTCTCTCTATCGATCTTGGTCTCTCTTTGTCGATGTCGGCCTTTTCTCCGTCAATGTTGATCTCTCTCTGTCGATCCCTGTCTATCTCGGTCTATCTCTAGTGATCTTGGTCTGTTTGTGTCGATCTCGGTCTCTTCTCTGTCGATCTCGGTCCCTCTCTATCGATCTCGGTCTGGCTGTCTCTGTCGATCACTCTCTATCTCGGTCAGTCAGTCAGTCTCTCTCTTTCTCTCTCTCTCTCTCTCTCTCTCTCTCTCTCTCTGTTCCTTCCTCTATATTAAAAATGGTTTTCTTTTACATTGACATACTTGGTTGGATTTCGACTTGGAGTCGCTATTCCAAGCCCCCCAAAACTCGTCTTCTCTGAAACGGACTTCTACTGAGAGAAAGACCAAGGCCTCCAAAACGCCGCTTCTCTCTCACATTGCCATTATTTGAACAAGACGAATACAATTTGATTGGATTTTAGGAACTTACACGTTTTGTGAAAAAACGAAACTTACACCTTTTGCGAAGTTACTTACATTTCTTGTGAAAACACTTACACTATTTGTGGAAGGTTACACATTTGTGAAATAATTTATTTTGTAAAATTTATACATTTTCGTTGAAATACTTACACTTTATGTGAAAACTTACTACTTTTGTAAACAATTTTATTAAAAAATTTTACACATTTTATTGGAAGTTACACATTTTCTGAGAACAAAATTTAGACTTTTTGTCAAATAACTTACATCTTTTGTGAAAAAATTTACACATTCAAGGGAAAATATGTTTTTATAAAATTTACACCTTTTGTTAAAAACTTACACATTTTCTGAAAGTTTACACCTTTTAGTAGAAATAATTACACATTTTCTGAGAAGTTACTCCGTTTGTGAAATAATTTTTTTTAGAAAATTTACACCTTTTATTAGAACTTACACCTTTTGTGACATAACTTACATCTTTTGTAAAAATATTTACACCTCTTATGGAAAATATGTTTGAATAAAGTTTACACCTTTGTTAGAAATTTACACCTTTGTTGAAAGTTTACATCATTGGGGGAAATACGTACACGTTTTCTGAAAAGCTACTCCTTTTCTGAAATTATTTTTTCCATAAAATTTACACATATTATTGGAACTTACACCTTTTCTGAAAACAAAACTAACACCTTTTGTCACATAACTTACATATTTTGTGCAAACATTTACACGTTTTATGAAAAGTTACACCTTCTATGGAGAATATGTTTTCATAAAGTTTACACCTTTTGTCAAGAACTTACACCTTTGCTGAAAGTTTACACCTTTTACTAGAAATATTTACACCTTTTTCTGAAAGGTTACTCGATTAATGAAACAAATTTTTCAAAAATTTACACATTTTATTAGAAGTTACACATTTTGTGACATAATTTACATCTTTTCTGAAAATGTTTACAGCTTTTATGGAAAATATGTTTGAATAAAGTTTACATATTTTGTTGAAAGTTTACACCTTTGGGGGAAATACTTAAAGTTACACCTTCTGTGAAATTATATTTTCCATAAAATTTACACCGTGAATGGGAACTTACACCCTTTCTGAAAACAAAACTTACACCATTTGTGACATAACTTACATCTTTTGTGAAACCATCTACAAGCTTTTTGAAAATTTACACATTTCATGGAAAAAATATTTGCATAAAATTTATACTTTTTGTTAAAAACTTACACATTTTCTGAATGATTACTCCTTTTGTGAAAGAACTTTTTCCATAAAATTTACACCTTTTATGAATCTATTTACACATTTTTTAAAAATTTACACCTTCTGTGGGAAATATGTTTTCATCAAGTTTACACATTTTTTTAAAAACTTACACCTCCTCTGAAAAGTTACTTCTTTTGCGAAACAAAAATTTTAAAAAAATTTACACCTTTTAATAGGAGTTACACATTTTCTGAAAACAAAATTTACAAATTTTTTGACATAAGTTACATGTTCGGTGAAGACAATTACACCTTTTCTTTTTTTTGTTTTTTTTTTGAAAATTTACACCTTTTACGGAAAATATGTTTTGATAAAGTTTGTTAAAAACTTATACCTTTTACGAAAGTTTACACTATTTGGTGGAAATACTTACACATTTTCTGAAAAGTTACACCTTTTGTGAAAAAAAATCTTTCATTAAATTTATAACTTTTATGGGAACTTACACCTTTTTCGAAAACCGAACTTACGCCTTTTGTCAAATAACGTACATCTTTTGTGAAAAAATTTGCACATTTTTTGAAAATTTACACCTTCTATGGAATATATGTTTTCATAAAGTTTACATGTTTTATAAAAACTTATACCTTTTCTGAAAGTCTACACCTTATGGTGAAAAAACTTACACCTTTCGTCAAAGGTTACACCTTTCTCGAATGTTTTTTTTTTCCCGTCATATTTACACCTTTTGCATAGAACTTACACCTTTTGTTCTACTTTTCCAGAAAAGGTATAAATTTTATAAAAGAAATTATTTGACAAAAGGTATAACTTTTCAAATATGGTGTATGTTTTTCCAAAAAAGGTGTACATAACTTCAGAGAAGATGTAAGTTTTGTTTTCACTAAAGGTGTAAGCTCAAATAATATGTGTAAATTTTATGAAAAAAATTATTTCACAAATGTGTAATTTTTCAAAAAAGTTGTAAATATTTCCACAAAAAGGTGTAAATTTTTAGAAAAGGTGTAAAATTTAGGAATAGTTGTAAACTTTGTGAAAGAAAATATTTCACATAAGGTGTAAGGGTCGTTTTTACAAAAGATATAAGTTCCCAAAGAAGGTCTAAATTTTATCCACGAATAATAGTTTAGTCGGTATACGTTGAAAATTTTATCACCATCGGGCCTCCTTTTTCTCTGTTCCACACCGCCCCTTTGTCTGTTGCCTCTCACACGCACACAGAACAGTGAACCAATCCTCGACAATTACCCCAATCCTCACCCCCGCTGACCACCCAACCGTCGTTGGCTACCGTTGCCCACCATCGTCTGACATTGCTACCACCACCGCCACCGCCGCTAGTGCAAATCAAAGGTTCTTTTTTGTCTCTATTGATCTTGGTCTCTCTTTGTTGATCTCGAGCTCTTTTCTGTTGATGTCGGTCCCTCTCTCTCTCTGCCGATCTCTATCTGTATCGATCCTGGTCTCTCTCTATCGATCTTGGTTTGTCTGTGTCGATCTCGGTCTGTCTCTCTCTGTCGAACCATGTCTATCTCGGTCTCTGTCTGTTGATATCGATCTGTCTCTCTCTCTCCCTACCTTTCCCTACATTAAAAACAGGTTCTCTTTTACATCGACATATTTGGTTGGATTTGGACCTGGACTCGCTATTCGAAGCCCTCCCAAACATCCCTTCTTTCACACATTGCCATGAACAACACAGATACAGTTTGATTAGATTTTAGCAACTTACTCATTTGTGAAAAAACGAAACTTATACCTTTTGTGAAGTTAATTTCATCTTTTGTGAAAACACTTACACTATTTCTAGAAGGTTACACTTTTTGTGAAATAATTTATTTTGGAAATTTACACATTTTCGTTGAAATACTTACACCTTTTCGAAAAAGTTACCCCTTTTGTAAAATAATTTTATTACAAAAATTTACACATTTTATTTGAAGTTACACCATTATGAAAGCATAACTTACACCTTTTGTCAAATAACATACATCTTTTGTGAAAAAATTTACAGCTTTTTAAAAAATTGAAACCTTCTATGAAAAATATGTTTTCATTGAAGTTTACACCTTTTCTTAACTTTTCTGAAAACATTTATACCCTTTTTGAAAATTTACACCTTTTGTGGAAACTTCCTTTCATAAAATATACACCTTTTGTAAAAAACTTACACCTTTTCTTAAAGTTTACACCTTTTGGTGGAAATACTTACGCGTTATCTGAAAAGTTACTCCATTTGTGAAATAATTTTTTCCATGAAATTTACACCTCTTATTAGAACTTACACCTTTTCTGAAAACAAAAGTTACACCTTTTGTGGCATAGCATCCATCTTTTGTGAAAGCAGTTACACATTTTTGAAAATTTACATATTTTATGGAAAATATGTTTTCAAAAAGTCTACACCTTTTGTTAAAAAGTTACACATTTTCTGAAAGTTTACCCTTTTTGGTGGAAATACTTACACCTTTTCTGAAAATGTACTCTTTTTGTGAATTTTTTTTTTCCCATGAAATTTACACATTTTATTAGAAGTTACACCTTTTATGAAAACAAAAGTTACACCTAACTTACATATTTTGTGAAAACGGTTACATCTTTTTTGAAAATTTCCACATTTTATGGAAAAGTTTTCACCTTTTGTTAAAAACTTACACATTTTCTGAGAAGTTACCTTGTTGTGAAATAGTTTTTCCATAAAATTTACACCTTTTATTAGAACTTACACATTTTCTGAAAGCAAAAGGTACACATTTTGTGACATAACTTACATCTTTTGTGAAAACAGTTACACGGTTTTTGAAAATTTACACCTTTTATGGAAAATATGTTTTCATAAAGTTTACACATTTTGTTAAAAACTTACACTTTTTCTGAAAGTGTACACCTTTCGGGGAAAATATTTACACATTTTCTGAAAAGTTACTCCATTTGTGAAAAAAAAAATTGCATACAATTTACACCTTTTATTAGAACTTACACCATTTGTGCCATAACTTACATCTTTTGTGAAAACGTTTACAACTTTTTCCATAAAAAGGTGTAAATGTTTTCATAAAAGATGTATGTTATTTGACAAAAGTTGTAACTTTTGTGAAAAGAAAATGTGTAAGTTCCAACGAAAGCTGTAAATTTTATGAAAAGAATTATTTCTGAAAAGGTGTAAGTGTTTCCACCAAAAGACGTAAACTTTTTGAAAAGGTCTAGCTTTTTAACAAAAGGAGTAAATTTTGTGAACGGAAATTTTCCATAAAACATGTAAATTTTCAAAAAAGTTGTAAATGTTTTCACAAAAGATGTAAGTTATATGACCGAAGGTGTAAGTTTTCTCTTAAAAAAGATGTAAGTTCTAATATGAGGTGCAAATTTTATTAAAAAAATAATTTCACAAAAGGAGTAACTTTTCAGAAATGGTGTAAGTACTTCCACTGAAAGGTGTAAACTTTCAGAGAAGGTGTAAGGTTTCACAAAGGGTATAAATTTTATGAAAGCAAATTTTTCATAAAAGGTGTAAATTTTCAAAAAACGTGTAAATATTTTTACAAAATATGCAAGTAATGTCACAAAAGGTGTAAATTTTGTTTTCAGAAAAATGTGTGACTTCCAATAAAAGATGTAAATTTTATGGAAAAAATTAATTCACAAATGGAGTAACTTTTCAAAAAAGGTGCAAGTTTTTGCACAAAAAGGTGTATGTTTTTAGCAAAAGATGTAAATTTTATGAAAAAATTTATTTCACAAAAGGTGTAACTTTTCAAAAAAGGTTTATGTGTTCACAGAAGGTGTAAATGTGATAATCATGTTCCGTATTATGCTACTTGATCTTATTTAGGATTGTGGTTATGCATTTAATATGATTTTGAGTGTCATTTATATGGTTATATGTGGTTTTGAATTTCTATCTGTTTGCCGTAGGAAAACCTGTTTGATTTTCTGCTTTAGAATTTAAATTGAAGGTCTTATCGGTCACAGAAACTGAAATTGATCACGCCATTGTGATTAGTGTAATTTTTAGAGCCTATGGTGAAATTTAATTGAAAATTTATTCGAATGAAAATAATTAGATTAAGAACAATTAATCAAGCACCATTGATTAGCCTTAATCAAAATTTGATTAGGCCATCCTATATAAGGGCCTATATAGCTTCATATTATGGTTTTGAACTCATTTTTGTTGAGATTACACTCTAGAGAGAGAGAGTGTGCCGGTTAGAGAGAGAGAGAGAGAGAGAGAAAGAGGGAGCTCAAGTTAGAGAATTGCTCAAGAAACTTGAAGATCTTGGAGTTTAACTCAAGGATTACCTAGAATTTGGAAGATTTGAACTTCTACGTGAGTAAATTTATGAGTTTGAGTTTGTGATTCTGTGAATTCAAGGTTAAATGGTAATCAAGAACATGAATGGTGTTGATTATGATGAAATTGAAGTTTATGTGCACATGCATACGTAGAATTGCCATGAAATTGCATCATCAAGCATGTAACAAGTTGAATACGAGAAATTGAGTGTTGAATCATACATACAAGCATGGCTTTGTTGAGTTTCATGAGTGTAAACATCACTTACGCCATTTGGAAAGGTATTGGAGTCTATAGTACATATGCATGTATAATTCAAGGAGTTTATGGAGTTTGGCTATATGTATATTGAAGTTTAATTTTGAAGCTATGTGTTTTGTTGAGATGAATTGAGAATTGGATTATGATTTTGAGCAATTGGCCTCACATTGCTTGTATACTCATGATATATAATGTGTTTCCACATTTTTGAACCAAGAACATGAGTTTTGGGCCTTTGGATGTCGAGTTTGAGCTTCAAGAACAGATCTGGAAATTCCAGAATTTGGCGTGTCCGCTAGAGAGCGGGAAAGCGCCGCTCGAGCGTGAAATGTTAGCTCCTAGAACTTTTGCAGACATTGATGTCCGCTCGAGCGGGGAGAGTCACGCTCAAGTGTCAGTGTCATGTTTCGAACTCTCAGCTCGAGCGTCTGAAGTCATGCTCGAGCATAAGAAGGAGACAACCAGTAGTTTTGGAAACCAAAGGGGTCCACTCAAGCGGCGAAAATCACGCTCGAGCGGGGAGCCCTGTTTCAGAAATTTTGTAGAGATGTTTTGTGTTTCGTTTTCCGTTCTCTTTCAGTTCCAAGCACTCTTAGGCATGCATTGAACATTGTAAATGGATTAAGAAGATAAGAAAGAGGCCTAAGAGGAATGTATAAGTTAAGAACGGATTGAATTGTTTGGGACCCATTATGTTTATGAAATGTGTAGGGTCAACCACAAGGGCAAACCATCCAGCAGATCACTGTGAGTAATATCTTAGTAAAGATATTTTGAAGTATGCCATTTGTTCTATTGCTTACTCCTATTTGAGTTTCATAAGTCTGCTAAACTGAATGAATGATTGGACCAAAGGCCGTTTGACATGAATGATTGGGCCAAAGGCCGTTGGATACGAATAAATGGGCCAAACACCATTGGATACGTATGAATGGGCCAAAGGCCGTTGGATATGAATAAATGGGCCAAAGGTCGTTGGATATGAATAAATGGGCCAAAGGCCGTTAGATATGAATGATTGGGCCAAAGGCCATCGGACATGAATGAATAGGCTAAAGGCCGTCGGAAATGAATGGATCAGGCCTGAGGCCGTTTGATACGTCTGAATCTGTAGTCACTTGATACACTAAGTAGAAATATGAATTGGGCCCAAGGCCGTTTGATGTATATGTTTCAAACTCCATTCATGTACCTTCTTTATTTGATATTATTCACTGGGCTTTCGCTCACTCTCATTCATGTGTTTGTAGGTGAGCCAAGGAACGTCCAAACCCAGTCTCAGTGAAGCATGTGAGAGACAGTTAGAGTTTTGAGGAGTCAGCCCTCATGTCTCATGCACGAGACTTGTTTTCGCCCTTTTGTCCTTTTGTATATTCTTGCTATGATTGGCAAAAACGATGAATTACTTTTGTATATAAGTTTTGTTTGGCTGACTGTATAACTGGAAGTTCCTGGATGAAGACTAACTTTGTGAATATGTGCGAGTTATTACCACTCATGTGTAGATCACTTTGGAGGTTGTGGGGGTCTTCCAAAAAGGGGGCCTCTATCATTGTTGTTATACATTTTAAAAATCTAGCTGTTGGGGTTGTGATATAGGGACGTTTAAAAAACGCCGCCATAGCCTTTTCTTTTTTCTTTTTTTAAATTGTGCTAAGCTTGACATTTAAATATAGCAACAGATATTTATACCTGTCATAAACGATTATTAAGAACTAATAACTGATGTATGTTAAAATAACAAATAAACTAAGCTTGAAAACAAAATTAAAAATAAGAAACAATGCATTGCATACCCAAGAATATAAACAATTCATGTTCAGACTTTAAATACATCAATTAAAATCAAAATGGTCAAGAAGAAGTCAAATTACTTCAACTTCAAGAATAGCTCTCATCAGTGTGAGATGAACAACATGTAAAAGAGGTGATTTGCCAAAAAATTTGCACAGACCCTGTAGACGCGCCCCGAGGGCCTCATGCTACAGTTCGGACTCAAATGTCACGGTTCTTAACCTGATCCCATAATGTGCGATGTGAGATTGATAAATCACCAAAGAGTCCAAATCCGACAAATCGTTTTGGAAAACTGATTTTTGTAAAGAAGTGCCAAACATGGATTACTTTGCCAGATACAGAGTCGCCACTTAAATATTTTGTTTTGGGGGAATTTAGGAAACCCTAACTCGTTGCCTAAGGCCACGTGTCCATCATCACCAAAGTTGCCTCGGCTCGGAACTTGGGTACTATTGGGGAAGGTCATCTATGAGCACCCCTGCTCGCCCAATCTGAAGATCGGCCTGTACTAAGCATGATATCGAGTTTTTGAAAACACATGTGTTCTTATTCTGGTAATTAGCTAGAATTTACTATGTGATGCGCACAACACACAAGTATAGACTAGATCGCCTAACTTGGAACAAAGCATCGCATATCTATTTGTTTGGAAATGGTTTTGAATTTTACTACTCACAAGTAGGCTAAAACATGGATTTCGATGAATTATTCCAATTCAAGCAATCCAACCTTCACCCACAGGAATTCAGGCAGTTATATCACATAAGCAATTAGCCTCATGGTAAGCATGCTGTCATGTCAACACTTACACACATGCAAGATGCAAAAGCATAAACACTCACAGTGTACTCTGAGCCAAAACAAAGAACATGTTAGTAATCAAATGTATGATCCAAGTCCACGTTAAAATGGCTAATGCATCGCAAGCAAAATGCAACTAGAATAGGCTCGGCTAATCTAAGAATGACATGTGAAATGCGACAACTCGATACACGTATTCAAGTTGGAATTGAAGTACTATGCAATTAGTATGATGCGTTGAACCCGGTGCATGTAATACAAATAAATGAATGCAAACATGCATAGCATAAGGTATGCTAAATCAAATATGCCCTAAAACTAGCCATCATAAGCAGTTAAATAAAAGAGAGAAAGAAGTGGGGGTTGGAAGACATGCATCGCACACACGCACGCTTATTACACAATTGCGTCCTCTCGAGGGAGGGGCTGAAAGAATAATACAAATTATTTAACTAACGAGCTAATTAAATATTACACAGTACTTAATTAATTAAATGAATTATTTAAGCTAAGAAAGTAGTAAAGAGGCCTCAGGAAGAGGGATGAACGCATGCACGCTCGGCTCTGCTCGGAAATCCATCACCATGCTCATGTTGCCTCTGTTTAAACTGTTTTGCACCTCTGAAAACTTTGCAAGTCCCAAAGATGCTTCTGAATCACCTTCTGAGCATTGTGGGATATCACCAGCCAGAAGTCAGGGAACTGGTCATCGACCACTTGTGGCAATATCGGCTAGAAATTCATGGCCGGCCGGCACTGAAGATGGTCGACTGACCATCTCTTCCTGCAGAACCCTGTTTTGCTGCAGCAGAGGACAGATAGGGCATGGCAATACATTTTCAAAGAAATGTTTGCACCACCACCCTTCTTATCATGTCTAAGACTCAAAGGAGCATGGTGCTCGACCCTCGCGCCTCCAATTATGCATTTCGATGCATGATGGCCAAAGAGGCCAAGTGTGCAACTTCAATATTAAATGAAATGCATATAAACACATATGGGGCCCCAAGCCTCTATCATGATTGATCAAGAGGCAAGGGATGCATGTTCGATGCTATGCAACCTAAACATGCAAGCACACTAGTGCAATACAAGCATGCAAACAATAATGCTATGCAAGACAACTAGCATATGACAAAACGCGAAGATAAGCATGTGAACAAGCATATGGCTTAGCAAGCATGCAAACATGCAAGGCATGTAATAACATGTGAGGCAAACACGTAACAACATGTTAAGCAACCTAAAACCAAAAGAACGCATGTCAAATGCACTTCCACTTAAGCATGCAACAACATGTTATGGACGGAGTATACAACAAGGCATAATCGAACTAACATGCTACAACATGCAATTTTTCAAATATGCAACAAGCATGTGACAACATACAAGGCAAGCATGCAACAACATGTGGGGATGGACTTAAACCAAAATGGACAGCTCTTGAATAGGTCCAAATCAGCGGCCAAAATTAAGAATTGGAGGCATGAAAATGCAAAACAATCATGCACATGTGAGTGGTCCAACACTTAGGCAACTATGCACAATCCTCAAGCATGAGCAAGATGTGATAGATATGAGAATATGACAATGCATTAAGCTCTGAAAATATGTGAGGAATGATGCCGAATCAACCAAATAAAGCAAGCAAAGCATGCAAAAAGGTCCAAGGCCTAAGGCTAACCAAAAGGGTCAAACCATGGCTACACAAGGCAAGTCCCAAAGGGTCAAAGGGACTCAAAACAGTCCCAATACTGGTCAAGACAAGGCCAAAAACACACTTAGATGGCATCCAAATGGCATAAGCATGGAAGCATACGCAATGATCCATTCAAGAAGCATAAGACACAAACTATCCAAAGCATGGAATAGGTGACAAATGCAAGTATTTGAGCATACTATATGGACTGAAATAACATGACAAGTGATGCCAAACCACTGCAATGGCCCAAGTAAAGCATGCTAAAAGCTTCCAACGAGCTAGAATACATGGTGGCTATACAAAGCAAGTCATGGATGACCAAGAAAACCAAAATCAAACCTCAAGCATGTCAAAATAAAGCTAAAAACTTCTCAAAGTTAAGCCAAAACATGTGAGCATGGTGGTCTAAACACGAGGTGCATGTTAAGGCAAATGAGGGGATTGCAAAGCAAGTATATGAAGCATATAAGAGTCAACTAAACCCACCCAAAACAGAGTCATGGCATGCTAAAACAACACCAAAAACCCACTGAAATGAGGTTAACATGAGCTAGGAGGACATGCTCAAACATGAAGCATACAAGACTAGTTTGCGAAATTTACACCATGAGTGCATAAACCAAGCATGGCATGACCAAGATAGGCAAAAACAGTGGCATGTGGAAAAAAAATAACCACAAATACCAGTTAAGACATGGCCAACATAAACTTAACAAAGGTGCTCACATGTGAAGCTAATATGACAAGTATTGAAGACAACAAGGAGAGAGGGGTGGCCCTCTCCTTCTTAGGACCCCAAAACACCATCCCTACCACTGAAATCCCTCTCAATTTTAGTGGTGAGAAGGCCAATACAAGGTGGTCCCGAAGCTCACAAAAAAAGGCACAAAGATGAGGCCAAACAAGGCCTAAGAGGGGGTAAACAACCCCAAACACCAAAGTGATCCTAAACAACTATTTTAAGCACTTAAAAATAGAACTTTTATCAGTTATAAGTTAAGCTTAAAAACAGATGCAAGATAGGCTAAAAGCTTGTACAAAAATGGAAAATAAAGGAGTAGTTTCTTACCCTTGAAGAACACTTCAAGAACACCAACTTCCAACACCTTCTTTGATCAAAACCAGCTCAAGAACCCTAACAACAACTCTTTAGAGCCTCAGCAACCAAGGATGGTGTAATGCTAGGTGTTTGTGTGCAATAGTGTGAACAAAACACCCTTTAGAGCACAAAACACACACAAATGTAAAGAGAGGGAACTATAGAGATAGATAGATACAAATTCTCTAACCTAAATTCCAGAATCTTTGAGAAGGGAGGAGGGCCTCCCCTCTTATTGGAATTCAATTCCTAAGCTTCTTGGAGAAGCTAACACAAGGTAGCAAATCCCTCCATACACGTGTATGGAGGGGGTGTAATGTGGATGCCAGATGTCACAACTAGCATAAAATATCTGCCAAAAGTAGATGGAAAGGGGTCGACTAGCAGAAATGGCTGATTGACCAACAAAGGTGGCTGACCGACCAACAAAGGTGTCGACCGGCCACAACCTTTGGCCGATGGTAAGAAAAGAGGGCCGGTGGCATCATGCCTTGGCCGGTGGGTTGAGGGGATGGCCAACAAGCCACCCTCTTCCCTTAAAAATAAAAACACAAGTGTTTGGTCCATAACCAAGCACAAAACAGTCAAGTTAAGAGATCTTGAGGCGAGGCGCACAGCTGAGACCTCTGAGAACTCAAAATGAACACAAACATGGATGATCACCGAGTGTTCAAACGGTGACGTCCAAGTCTTGAGGACGGTCAACAATGGGGTGTCTACAGTTGCCCTTCTTTGACAGAACTCGAAAGTCATAACAATGACGGGAGTGAGTGTCAAAGCCCGGAGACGACCCTTTTTTGACAAGGCCGAAGTCTTAGACAAGCATATAAGATAGCAAAAGTATGTGGCTGTAGGCAGGGGCAAGATGCGAGGAATATGCACGATGTCGAACATAACTTATGATCATGCAAAGAGAGTTGTAATGAAGCAAATACATGCAATAAATGCAACATTTTAAGTAGGCGGAACACAAATCTAACTACATTTCATGTAGAAATAATGTAAGAGAATTATTCAATTCTCGCTACGTCTCACGCAAAGAATACAATACCTGTCCGGTTCGTTTGGTTGCGCCAGCTTCAAATGAACCGTACATACAATATTGTGCCTGAAAAAGAAAGAGAACTTAACAGGTACAATTTTGTTAGAAACATGCATAGCAATGCAAGTGAGAAGTGCGTGACAACGCAGGTGAAGTGTGCATAACAATGTAAGTGACGTGCGAGACAACACAGGTGAAGGGATGCAAGACAATGCAACTTAAGAACGACGCATAACAATGCGGATTGGATGCAAAACAATGTAAGGAGGGCATGCGCGACAGCAAGCCGAGTAGGATGCATAACAATGCGATTTGAAACAAGCATAACAATGCTAGGTGGGCACAAACACATATAAGTAAAGCACACGTGACAACGCATACAATGTGTGAAGGTGAAGATAATTATGAACACATGTAAGTAAAGTACACGCGACAACGTGTACAATGTGTAATAAAAAGAAACTTGAACACATGTAAGTAAAGCACACATGACAACATGTACAATGTGTGAAATAAAAGGAACTTGAACACATGTAAGTAAAGCGCACGCGGAAACGCATGCAATGTGTGAAAATAAAAGAAACTTGAACACATGTAAGTAAAGCACACGCGACAACGTGTACAATGTGTGAAAATAAGAGAAACTTGAACACATGTAAGTAAAGCACACGCGACAACGGGTACAATGTGTGAAGGTGAAGATAATTATGAACACATGTAAGTAAAGTACACGCGACAACGTGTACAATGTGTAATAAAAAGAAACTTGAACACATGTAAGTAAAGCACACGCGACAACGTGTACAATGTGTGAAATAAAAGGAACTTGAACACATGTAAGTAAAGTGCGTGCGGAAACGCATGCAATGTGTGAAAATAAAAGAAACTTGAACACATGTAAGTAAACCACACGCGACAATGTGTACAATGTGTGAAAATAAGAGAAACTTGAACACATGTAAGTAAAGCACACGCGACAACGTGTACAATGTGTATAGCAGGAATGAACACATGTAAGTAAAGCATGCGAGGAAATGCATGCAATGTGTAACCTCCTAGAAAATGCAAGAACACATGTAAGTAAAGCACGCGTGGAAACGCATGCAATGTATAAAGCAAAGAACAAATATACACATGTAAGTAAAGCACATGCAGAAACGCATGCAATGTGTATGGCTTGAATGAACACATGTAAGTAAAGCATGCGCGGAAATGCAAACAATGTGTAACCTCCTGAAAAATGCATGAACACATATAAGTAAAGCACGCGCGGAAACGCATGCAATGTGTAAAGCAAAGAACAAATATACACATGTAAGTAAAGCATGTGCGGAAACGCATGCAATGTGTATAGCAGGAATGAACACATGTAAGTAAAGCATGCGCGCTAACGCAAGCAATGCGTAACCTCCTGAAAAATGCATGAACACATGTACGTAAAGCACGCGTGGAAATGCATGCAATGTGTAAAGCAAAGAACAAATATACACATGTAAGTAAAGCACGCGCGGAAACGCATGCACTGTGTATAGCAGGAATGAACACATGTAAGTAAAGCATGCGCGCTAACGCAAGCAATGTTTAACCTCATGAAAAATGCATGAACACATGTAAGTAAAGCATGCGCAGAAACGCATGCAATGTGTAAAGCAAAGAACAAATATACACATGTAAGTAAAGCACGTGTGGAAACGCATGCAATCTGTATAGCAATACAATGCAAATGAAACGTGTATGACAATGCGAGGTAGGAAAATGTATGACAATGCATATACTGAATTGCATGATAATGTAGAAGAGACATGCATGACAATGCATGATAAGGGAATGCATGACAATGCATGATAAGGAAATGCATGACAAAGTATGATAAGGAAGTGCATGACAATGCATGAGAGATATGTATGACAATGCATGATAAGGAAATGCATGACAATGTAAATGACGTGCACATGACAATGCGTGACAAGGAACATGCATGACAATGCATGTGAGGTGCGCATGACACTGCGAGATCAGGAAAATGCATGACAATGCATGTAAGGTGCGCATGATGATGCGTGATAAGGAAAATGCATGACAATGCATGTGAAGTGCGCATGACGATGCATGTGAGGTGCGCATGACGATGCGTGATAAGGAACATGCATGATAATGCAAATGAAATTCGCATGACAATGTGAGATAAGGAAAATGCATGACAATGCATGTGAGGTGCGCATGACGATGCGTGATAAGGAACATGCATGACAATGCAAATGAAATGCGCATAACAATGTGAGATACGGAAAATGCATCACAATGCATGTGAGGTGCGCATGACGTTGCATGATAAGGAAAATGCATGACAATGCATGTGAGGTGTGCATGACGATGCGTGATAAGGAACATGCATGATAATGCAAATGAAATGCGCATGACAATGCGAGATAAGGAAAATGCATGACAATGCATGTAAGGTGCACATGACAATGTGTGATAAGGAACATGCATGATAATGCATGTATGGCGTGCGTATGACAATGCGAGATAAGGAAAATGCATGACAATGCATGTGAGGTGCACATGACGATGCGTGATAAGGAACATGCATGACAATGCAAGTGAGGTGCGCATGACAATGCGAGATAAGGAAAATGCATGACAATGCATGTAAGGTGCGCATGACAATGCGTGATAAGGAAAATGCACGACGATGCATGTGAGGTGCGCATGACGATGCGTGATAAGGAACATGCATGACAATGCATGTGAGGTGCGCATGACAATGTGAGATAAGGAAAATGCAGGACAATGCATTTGAGGTGCGCATGACGATGTGACCTAAAGAATGTGCATAATAATGCAAGTATGGCGTGCGCTACAACGCACAAAATGTGTGCATAACAATGCGAGTGAAATGACGTATAACCAACGCATGCTCACAACAAAATGTTGTAATGCAACGCATGTAAAGCAATTTTTGAATCTCTCAAGAGACAAAAAGGATACAAAAAAAAGGGATACACCTCGTACGTATTGTAATGACCCCAAAATGCGTATAGAAAGTCATCCTCATTTAATTAAGGGTTAATGTGTTTAATTCACCTATATCTATTGGAATTGAGAATGTTTTTATTTTATTTTTGGATTTTGGTTGAGGTGGTAATAAGATGGTAATGTAAGATTGGACCAAAGAATTTAATTTGGATAGTTATTTTACGACCAACCGCCACTCTTTTGCCCTTTTCTTTTTCCACACTTTGAATTTGGATGTGAGGTTAGAGCCATTGAAAAGCTTATTTCCGGGGCTTCGATTTGGACACAAGAACGACCTAGAACGGAGTCCCGATGAGAGAGTTATACCCGTTTGAAGTTTTCACATCTGTGCTGGAAGCAGAGCCGCACGTGCGGGGAATAGCGCCGCACGTGCGGTCTGTGCGGGACAGCAGCTCCAAAAACGGGATTTTTGGACCATTTCTTGCAATTTCTTTTCCTCTCTTCTTCTCCCCTCTTCCATGTCCGAAACCCTAGCTTCCAAAACCTTGATTTCCTCCACTTTTATCAACAAATCCTCCATGATTCTTGCATCAAGGATGGAGAACAAGAGAAGATTAATATTTTCAACCGATTGGAACTTGGATTTGTGAAGAATCCTCACCAAAGTTGCGCCCTTTTACTTGATTCTTGAGGTAGGGGTTCTAATTCTCTTCAATACCTACATCACTAGATAGATTTGTGGTATTTTCATTGTATATATGTACAATTTCCAATTGTGAGCATGTAGAGTATGGTATGAGAATTGGGGGTTTTAGGGTATGGGATGTTGAGAGTTGAATTGATGAGTTAAGATGATGGATTATGAATTCTAAGTGTATAATCAATGGGAATATTGGAATGAAAAGTGATGGATTAATAAGTTTGAATTTTATTTGAAATTACTAGATTTCTTAGAAACCCTAGGTTGATTAATGATGATTACCAATGTTTTGGCCCAAATTGAAAGTAGATTAATGAAATTGAGATATTGAATTGTATATGTACAAGTTTAATTGGAATTTGGAAATGTTTGGAAAGTATGTTTAAAATTTGCGAATGAACTATGTTATAAATATTGTAATTTTTAAAGCTCAAGTATGTTTAATTGGTTGTACAAGAGAATTCTCCTTTCAATTGGGGAGAAGGGTTTGTTATGACTTATGTTTGATGATTTAGGGTTGTAATGAAGAATTGTTCATAAATTATGTTTGATTAAAGGGGATCATCATCAAGTAGTTGCTTTGGCATGAACTTTATACCTCAATCTTTGTTTCTCATGTTAAACCCATGAAAATGTATTTAAGTAATGTGTAATGTTTTAATAAACATGAGGAACTTGAATTAAAGATGGAATTTAGAAGGTATGTAACTTGAATAAGCTTCTACTCATGTGTATTTTATGATACTCAAGTTCAAGTTCATACTATGGTGAAATGTGGAAGAATAGTGACTTGACCAAGCTTTTAATCATGTTACCTTGTGTTATTCCAATGATAAATTATGTTATAGTGAAGTTGGGTTCAAATATCGCCTTAAGTTCATCTTGGATTGCATGAGAAATGAGGTGATGATGCTTAATTTTGAGTTGAAATTGAGCTGCCCCAAAATAAAATTTGCTTGGTCCGCTCGAGCGGCGGGAAGCCCGCTCGAGCGGGAAAAACCACCTCCCAGCAGTTTTGTGAATTTTTCAGTCCGCTAGAGCGGCCAAAGTGGCGCTCGAGCGGGGGACTCATTTTCAGGAAAAAATATGTTTGTTCAATTTTGCGTGCTTGTCTCTCTGGTATTTTCAGAATATTTTTCTGATGATTTTAAAGTGGTTGAAAATGCATGCAAAGGGTAAAGACCCAAAAATGATTTAAGGAAGAAAAAGGAACTAATGTGCATTGATTGTGTACAGGGTACACTCCAGGAGGGACAAGCATGCCGTTGTAGCACTGTGAGTAGTAGTACAAAAATGTATATTTTATCTATTGTTGAGAATTATTGTTACTAATGCTCTATTCTCTGTAAGTGTTTTACGCACATTTATGACAATGGGAAATCAATATGAACTGACCTGAACGCTGAAAGATTCGCGCACGTCGGTATGATTTTGGAATCTTTTGTTCTGTTAATGACAAATATTAACCCTTTGTTATCTATAAGCATATTATGTGATTTCTTAAAGGACAAGTGGAACTGATGTTCATCTTCAAAAAATCAGAATAATTGGAAAACTATGTGAATTCATATGAATATGAAGTTATTTTGTTGTGTTACACATGAATGCAACCACATAAAAATATGAATTATTCTATTTTACAATAATGATATAATATGACAAGAAAGGCTCTGTTTTCTGATATGTTACGTTATGATTTAATGAATGTTTACAAGTTTACGTATGTTCTAAGTTCAAGTCTGTTAAGTCAAGAATGTTACAAGTTTATATATGTGACAACTTCAAGTATGCTACGAGTCCAAGTATGCTGTAAGTCTATGTATGTTACAAGTCCAAATATGTTACAAGTATACGCATGTTACAAGTTCACGTATGTGGTAAATTCAAGTATATTTCAAGTATGGTTTAAGTATGGTCTCATGTATATTTCAAGTATGGTTTCAGGTAAATTACAAGTTCAAGTATGGTTTCAAATATATTACAAGTTTAAGGATGTTTTAGGTATGTTTCGAGTATATGTTACAAGTTTAAGTATGCTATAAAACCAATACATTTACAAGGGCTTTATGCCATTTTCAAGGGCCTCGTGCCATTTACAAGGGCTTTATGCCAACTTTCAAGGGCTTGATGCCAACCTTCAAGTATGCAAGGGCTTTATGCCAACTTTCAAGGGCTTTGTGCCACCTTTCAAGGGCTTTAAGCCAAAATGTTATGTTCAAGCTAATATGTTTCGGGATGTTCAAGTTGATATGTTTCAAGATGTTCAAGCTAATATGTTCAAGATGTTCAAGTTGATATGTTTAAGATGTTCAAGTTATATGTTTTAAGATGGTCAAGCTAATATGTTTCAAGATAGAGCCTAAGTCCATTGCGAGGTAACACAGACTCACACTAACTATGTGGACTTTGCATTGCATGCTTATGTATATGTTTTAAAGTTTGCTAAGTATATGTTTTGAAGTTCAATAAGTGTTAACAAGCTACAACTCTATATATTTTCATTTACTATGATACAAGTTATGCATTGTTTCATTTAAGTATTACTATTCACTGAGCTTGGCTCACTCTCTGTATGTCTGTTTCTGTAGGTAACCAACCAGGAGGTCAGTCCTAACCTAGGACGTCTGTTTCCTTTTGTCAACCTTTATGAATTCAAGCACTAGGCGAGATTACCTATTTGGAGCAACTTTGTTAAAATGTTGTCTTGTATTTTGATGTGAGTTGTATGTACATGATTTTTGTATAAGCCCAATGATGGGGCTGGGTCTGTACGTATGTTGTTTATCACCGATGCTACAAAATATGGTTTGGAGCTTTATCTATTTTCCATGATGAATGTGATGTATAAGAGGTCCTGGCATGTAGATGTAGCTCAATGGAATTTATATGTATAGTTATTTTCTTACTTTATGCTTCCGATGAGGCCCCGTATGTTATTTACAACAGGTTAAGTGTTCATTTTCGAACAGGTCATGCCCAAACTTTTAGGGGCAGGTTTCGGGCGTGACATGTATCAAGTGCCACACACAGAAGACACGGCTCGAGGTCAACACGAAGACCGGTTAAGCTTTGTAAATGCACTTTCTTGCACTGTCTTGAGTAATGAAGGTCCATAACCACATAAATGACCCAAACAAGGGTGTAGGAGATGCACCGGCCACCGGGGAAGACCACCGGTCATCCATCAGCCACGAAATAAGGTCACTGGCCAAATATTTGGCCGACCGGCCAAAAATTACTGTGTCGGGGCAGTTTTGTCCTCTGGCCACGGGTCTTTAAATATGGAGTTTCAAACCCCTATTTTCTCACCTGCCCAAGCTCGAAAACCCTCCCCCCTTCTCTCTAGGTGATTTTCCCGCCTTCGATCTGTGTTTATTCCTTGTTTTCGTCGTTCAATTCGCGAAACCCTCCTCGTTTCGCACATTCTGAACCGAACAAATCTCAATTTTGGTGTACTTTTCTCGATTTCCACCACTTTGGGTTTGTGTCCCCCGAGTTTACCTCGATCTTTGTGTCTTTTTCGGACTTTGACCTTTCCGTCCATTTTTCACCCTCTCGGAGTTGACTTTTGGGTTGACTTTTCACATTCTTGCTCGGTTTTCACACTTTCGGCCATTTTCGCACTATTCTTGAGATGGCAGACGACATTCTAGGTGGTGGGGCTCCCCTAGAGTTGGACATGGACCCTGAGGCCGAGCTCCTGCCTCTTCACATCTGGCTGTTTGATCCGGTGGCCTACAGGCCGGTGATACATGTGCTTCTCCCTGACAGCCTCCGTCACTTCAGGAGCTATGAGTGACACGTGCCACTGGAGCTTTTGTTGCGCGAGCCAGAGTCATATCTGTCCTATGGCGCTTCTGAGGTACACTCTTCCTTATTTCATTTTCCACAAAGTAGAATACATAACTGCAATAGTTGATTCTGTTCTTTAACTGTTTGGCCCGGATACACCGATATACCACATGTTGTAGTTCACTGTGAGCACACCTACATTCGTTATTTGTTTAAACTTAAACACATGCACACACACTACATTTTCCAAAATTCTGAAGGCATTCAGACACATGCACACATACTGCACTCTCCCAAATTCCGAAGGCATTCAGACACATGGACACACACTGCATTTTTCCAAGTTCTGAAGGTATTCAGACACGTGCACACACACTGCATTCTCCCAAATTTCGAAGGCATTCAGACACGTGCATACACACCGCATTCTTCCAAATTCTGAAGGCTTTCACATATTGTGTTTTTAACATTGCTTTGCAACTGTTGTTTGTTGTTGCTTTTTTATCACAGGGAGATTCCTATGCCTTTCGAGGGTATGGGAACATCATGGCCAGAGGATGGTTTATGGAGCTGCCCGATGCAGTTCGCCGGATTGTCGACCAGGCTGGCTGTGGGCCCTTTTGCATAGGGCTCTCGCGTCTCACTACGAGTAGGCCCCTTCTTGCTGCTCTGGTGGAGAGGTGGTGGGACACCACCGACTCCTTCCACCTTTCTGCCACCGGGGAGATGACGATGACTCCCTTTGACTTTCGATGCTCACTGGCATCGGGGTCGGGGGGAATCCGATCCCCTTTGATATTGATATGGAGGAGTCCGCTCAGCTATACCTGCTTAGCACTCGGCCACCTCTTGCTCGGCCAGGGTTTGTGAGGTATTCGTGGTTCGAGGACCACTTCCGGACCCAGGCGCCTACTACCCGGGAGGAGGAGGAGCAGTACGCTCGCGGTTTTATCATGTTTCTGCTAGGGACCACACTTTTTGCCGATCGGGCAAACACCGTCGCCCTGTATCTGCTGAGTGCACTCGTGGATGTGACGCGGATCCGCCTTTATGACTAGGGTGGCACCGGCTTGGCCACTCTCTATGGTTATATGAGCTCATTGTCCTGCCGCAGCGGACAGTTGCTTGGAGGCTATTGGCGAGCCTAGGAGGTACACATTCCCTTCCTGTCTTTTCAATTCTGCCTTTCATTATCTGTACACCATACACACTGCGCACACGCAATCTGTTTTACACTGACTGTACATTGCACACACTGCACAACACACTGCACACATTGCACAATACACTATACATCGCTTCTCGATTGCTTTTATCTCAGATATCGCTTTATCTGATAAGCCTACTCATGTCTGCTCTGTTACGTTCTGTAGTTGTAGGTGTATGCCTACTTCCCTAGGCTTGCCCCAGTACCAGACGAGGAGATCCCCCCATGGTCCCATTTTCCCATCGCTTTGACGTGAGATGCGAGCGGAGGCCGCGGGAGCCCTTCATGTTCTTCCGCCACTACTTTGACACCATCATCGCAGTCGAGGTATGTCAAACATTTCAGTTTATAGGCTTTTCTTTGCAATGTACTTTAAATAGTAGATAACAAACTGTATTTCCTGCTATTTGCAGATCACCTAACAGCCGTGGGCAGGGAGCTGGGTGGCCCAAGCTGCCTACTATGATGACATGCCGAGGGCAGGGTGGGGAGACTTACCAGATCCCCATCGCTCTCCCTCCGCCTGATCACGAGCTAGTCGGATTCTATGGCTTGCCCCCGGTATGTACTACTGCACTTTGCATCTTGTACATTCATTTCATTTCACTTCTCTTGATATTCCGCAGAATACTGACGCTTCTAACACTTTTGAAGGCTTCCGTTGAGTACACTCGCCAGTCTCTGGAGTTGGCCGCCTCCGTGATGGGGATGCTACAGCGAAGCCTCGACCTGCTGGCTATTTACAGTATCACGGTAAGCCCTTTCAATCGTAATCTCGAACTGTGCGTAATCTGTCGCATCGCACTATCAACATGGCACTTGATACGCGGCCCTCACGGCATTGATACATTGTAACCCACGGATTGCTTACAGTATTGCTCACAGCATTCATACACTGCACTCAGTCACTATATTCTGTACTGATATACTGCTCACAACATTCATACCCTGTACTCAGACATTGTATTCTGTACTGATATACTGCTCACAGTATTCATACCCTGTACTCATACATTAATCGATTCTCAGATATATCGCTCACATCATTCATACCCCTCAGACTCATGCATTACGTGATCGTATTCGGCCTTGCATGGCATAATTCATATGTTAATCATTTGTCCTTTTCAGGCCCCATTCCAGATATCGACTGTAGGGGGTGCTTCAGCAGGACCATCTGCGTCTGCCCGAGGAGGAGGGAGAGCAGGGCGAGGGACCACAGTACCTCCCCGCACCAAAGCGGGGCGCACTCATGTTGGGAGCAGCTCACGAGCACCGATTCCAGATGATGATGAGTCCGAGACAGAGGCAGAGGCGGAGTCGTCTGAGGATGAGATTGTAGATGACTTGAGCTCGGGCTCAGATGGTGGAGCCGACGACGATGCTCCTGGACCTTCGTCCAGGAAGAGGACGAGGACAGACTCTCATGACTGAGACTAGTTGACATTGATCTAGAATGTTGCTACTTTTCTTCTTTTTCTTGCTTTGTTCAGACATTTTGTTGTTTTGAGCACATTGTACTGCCGTAGGTAGGTTTTATTTTCTTCAAAACTATGTAATTGAAAATATGATGGAATGAAACAAGTTTTTTGTTTGAAAAAGCATTGCATTCGTACATTCTATGCATCGCATTGCATTATATTACACAACAATGTAAACAGGATTGAACTTTCTTCTTAAAATTAAACACTTGTATCGTCATAATCAGGTAGTGAACCGATTAACAACAAAAACAACTCATACAACATACTGCTCATTCTGAACACACGGCTCATAACACAGCACTGAGTTCATTTGGCACATAGCTCATACACACAGCCCATACAACACACTGCTCATTCTGAACATACAACCCATAACACAGCACTTGGTTTATTCTGCACATGGGGAATCCTGAACAAATAGTTCAATCCGAACAGACGGGATGCAACAATGGAATTGGCAGAAGTTGAAACACACTCAGATGCTCCAAGTGTATAAGAACAAATGTGGAGAATGGCATAGCACTCTGAGCGCAAAACGATTTATTTTGAAAATGAGAAATGAAGTCTCGACCGGGTATTGAGCCTACGACTGAATATAGCGAAAAAGACTCAACAACAGAAAACAAAAAGGTAAACAACCTAAAGACAAACACAGACACTTGAAACGACTCAAGACAAGAATCGAGACAAACAAAAACAAAAGACACGACACTCGGACGTGTTCCAAAGGCGAAAGACCTCTCAATTCACGAGGAGCCAGTTTCTTCAGATATTATTCCCCACCCTTTTTCATTTGTGATTCTCACATCACTTTGGCACTCAATCTCTATTTTTCTGAAAAAGCCCTTTCCTCACTTTTTCTCTCATCGCACATCTCTCTATTCTTTAATCTCTCATTTTTTATCCCTCCCCTGGGTGGTTGATGGATAAACAAGAGGTTGCGGGCTCTTGCCCCTAGCATTCTGCTAGATTCTTTTTCTTCTGCTCACAACAGTGAGCTTTCCCACAGAGGGGTTGCGACAGGATGTGCAGTAGATCCGCAGCTGACATTGGTTGATGACACCCTTGGCCAGTTTGGATGTGATCAGACCTATCTAGATGAGGGAGTGGAATATCCTGATCCATTCCAATTCGTGCTTCGCACTTAGCTTGATACCTCATTGCTTGGAGGATGTTGAGAGCTTTCAGCCCTTTTCTGTTAGCTTCCACTGTGCCTTTTTTTGGCAAGAATGGTGCCTTTTCTGGCAAATAGAGTGCCCTTTCTAGCAAGTATGTTGACAATGGGGAAAAGATAGAACACCTGGCTCAACTGTGCCCGTAGTTCATCATTTTGGCCATTTTTTGTTTTGCTTTCTACTAAAACAATTTTGACCAAAAGGAGAGTTAGATTAACATACTTGTTCAACTTTTTGATTTGAAAGCATGCAAGTCAGGTTATGAGCACTGAAAATTTTCCTTTTTTGGGTCCAAGAAATGATCCAATTTTGGAAAAGATGGAATAATTTTCGAGAGAATATTAGTCAACCTCATTAAAAATTCTCAAAAACTATTTTTGCAAACGGCCACCGCTCAATGAGCATGGAACCCACTCTTTGAGATGTACAACCTCAGATCCATAAGAATGGAAAATTGCCCCTTGTTTGAATGGTACCACAGCGCACGATATGGCAACGGAAAGTTGCCCCTTGTTTGAATGGTATCACAACGCATGGTATGGCAACGGAAAGTTGCCCCTTGTTTGAAATGCACCGCAGCACACTGTAACCAGTTCTCACAGCGATGATCACAACTGAACTCTCGGATACAAAAATGACAAGGATGATCAGAACCATTACATAGACACAATCGATTTGGAAGTGTTTATGGCTGGACTTCTGAATGAAGTTGCCTACATATCCCAAACATGGGAATCAAGCCTTACGTAGTTCGGGTTTAAGGTACACTCATGTATTAGCCTCTCCTTTTGCGCTCTAACTTTTGCCAAGGCCGCCCTTCTGGGTTTTCAAACTTGCGAGCTTTGTTTTTCTTTTCTTTTCAATTCTTTTCATTTTTTCTTTCTTTATTTTTTCATTTTCTTCATTTTTCTTCTTTTCTTCTTCTTCTTCTTCTTCTTCTTTTTTTTTTTTTCAATCTTGCTCTAACTTTTGCCTGGGTCACCCTTTCGGGTTTTCGGCCCAGCGAGCCTCTCAAGGGTAAAAGTGTAGCTTTGTCCATGCCAAATGGTTTTAGGGTCTCAAAGCCATCCGAATCCAGGAGAATGGCTACTGTCTGCTGATGATGTAGAAGTCCATCCAATGGGGGCTGAATTTGCCCCTAGTGCTGTGGATAGGAACTCGGTTGTTTTTCAACAAAACTTTGTTCTTTCTTTCCTTCTAGGATTTGGCATTCTTGCCAGTCTTCCCTGGTTTGCAGAAAAGACTTATCTTTGACTCTTCGAGCGCATCTGACATTTTTGCCCCTAGTTCGAGGGGTGCTTCTAATTTGGCCATACAAGCCTCATATTGTGGTTGATCGTTGAACATTCTGAACCCAAGTTCAAGGTTTTGAGAGCAAAGGGGTTGAATCTCGAGGCTGAGAGCGATCCTAGGCTGCACAATCTCGAGAGTGATTCCACACAGGTCTTCGCAAGACCGCGCAAAACATTTTTTGAAATCTTTTAAGAAAGCGACAAATCGCTCGCGCTGAAGACAATGCAGAACCAATCTGGATCAAGCCAGGATCTTTCTCAGTACTCACATTAACAAACATGATCTCAATCATTAAGGGCTTAGCATGCCTCTCTTTCTCTCAATTGATCAAATTTTTACAAATCCCGAGGAATTCTTTCCTCTTCGTTTTCAACACAATATTCGAAAAGTTTTGAAAAACTTAGGTCAAATGCAACGATTTCAAGGCACAGAAGAGCAGGTGGAATGTACTGCCATTTCATTCTAAAACTTGCTGGCACAACTGGCTCAAAGCAAGAACAAGCACAAAAGCACGAAAAACCACTGCTGTTTCATTCAGAACTGTTTGCACAACTGGCTCCGAGACGGGAACAGACTCAAAAAAAAGCAAAAAGATAAGCACAAAATAAAAATAGTGATGTCCGGGGTAACGCCCCCAAAATCACTCGACTTCTGTACAACAGGACTAACTCGATACAACAAGATAGACCCCAAACAAAAAGACTAACTCAAAACAAAGAGACAGATTCAAAACAACACAAAACTGACTCAACACCCAAGTCAGAAACTACAAAAAAAAAAAAAAACTAGCATTCACAAATGCTCAAAACAGTGCGTGCCACACGGCACATCTGAAGCAAACTGAGCACCGCCCGCAGGTGGTCCGACCTCTAATCACATACTTGAATTATTTTCGAAGTCCAACAACTCAATGGTGATAGACTTTGCTGAGCTAGGCGGGAGGATGACCTCATTGTCAAACAGATCCTACACTTCATGGCGAAGACGGAAACAGTTGTCGGTGGTGTGACCGGTCTGTTGATGGTACGCACAGTACTGGGTAGCATTATATGAGAGAGGGAGATTACTTGGGAGTGGCCGAGGCTCAAGAGGCTTGAGAGGACCTTTTTCAGTGAGGATTCGAAGAGCCTTGGACAAAGGCATGTAGAGGGCATGAAAGTCCCTGCGACCTCAGGGTAGATACTTCGAAGTCTGTGGACCTTTGCTGGACGCACTAGCAAAGGGATCAGCAGGTGCTGCCTTGGCTCTCTGATCTTTTCCAGGTGCAGGGTTAGGATTGGAAGGAACTGTTCTGGTACGACGGTCCCTATCCCAATTTTCCCTTTGGCTTGAACTGCTCTCGGTCTGAGCAGGGAAAATATCATCCGCAGTTTTAGCCATGACTGCGAGTACTTGTTGCTTATTCAACCCGCTAGCTTTCAAAGCCTCAACAGCTTACTGTAGTTGTTTGTAAGGATCTGCGTCCACCTTCATTTTGTTCTTTCTACTAGCCTCAGCTTGGCGAACGGTTTGGGTTACTACTTCAGTACGAAGCGTCGTTGTCGCCGACATATCATTGTCAGAGCTTGAGACAGCTTCAGGTTGGCTGAGCTTGATTACAATTCGCCCCAGTAGCGGGGGCTCCTACGGCATGAAGTTCCCGGCATACGATGTGGCTGGTGATGAAGCCGACATTCCATAGGTGAGATCAGCCATGGACCTCTAAAGGTCGCCAATCATTCCCATCAACTCAAACATAGTGGGCTCACGAGTTTGAAACAACTGGGGCGTCTAGATTGAGTGCGCGACAGGCAACCTAGGCGAATGTGGTATTTCAACATTGGTCTCATCCTGCAAGATAATTCCTTGGTCCAATGCGGCTGCCATAACCACAATTTCCTCTGAATTTTGTGTCATCATAAGTCCACTGAACTAAATGGAGATGATGTAACCGGTGACTGACATATAAGATGAATCGGTAAGCCTTGACTGGTCTTGCCTCAACAAAGGAGAATACTGGCTATTCTGAACTAACTTTCTGAAACTTCTCCCTCCTCCTGAAAGAGAAAAAATGCAGCATCTTAGCCCAATTTCACCAAAATAGACACAAGCATAGCTGAATAACTGTATTTTGCCACTGATCGTTGTTCCCAAATTCACTGCCCCGAAACTGAATCTGATACCCGCAGATATAACTGATTCTCAAAATACTGATACTGATACCCGCAGGACTGATACTTAGACTTGTAAACTGATACGTGCATTTCCTATAGAGGCACAATTCTAAAAGTACATAGTAAGCAAATGAGAGCCAAAACACCCCCATGTTAGGGTAGGGTTTCCCTGTCCTATCTTGTCAGGAGCTAGGGTTTTCACTACGCACGTAGCGGTTTCAAACAACCTATAATCGGGTGAGCAACCTGTCCTAGTTTGGAATGGTCACTACGGATTCTGAATATGCACTAGGTTGAATGGTCAAAAGAGGTGCCTCGGTAAAAATCGAGGTTTGTGTTCCCGTCGTGGCAGAGCCCGCAACCAGTCAGCCTTATGGCACGATTCTTGAAGCGAGCCTCTGGCAAACCGTTCAGGAATGGCATACGGAAAACACGGTGTCCTAGGCGCAACAATGAAAATGCAATACAAAGAGACACATAAGTGTAATCAAAACAAGATATCATGAGTTCGAGTTAAGTTCTCTAACTCCCCACTAGAGTCGCCAGAAACTGTAGATGCACCCCGAGGGCCTCATGCTACAGTTCGGACTCAAATGTCACGGTTCTTAATCTGATCCCACAATGTGCGATGTGAGATTGATGAATCAGCAAAGAGTCTAAATCCGACAAATCGTTTTGGAAAACTGATTTTTGTAAAGAAGTGCCAACATGGATTTCTTTGCCAGATACAAAGTCCCCACCTAAATATTTTGTTTTGGGGGAATTTAGAAAACCCTAACTCATTGCCTAAGGCCAGGTGTCCGTCATCACCAAAGTTGTCTCGACTCGGGAACTTGGGTACGATTGGGGAAGGTCATCTATGAGCACCCCTGCTCGCCCGATCCGAAGATCAGCCTGTACTAAGCATGATATCGAGTTTTTGAAAACACATGCGTTCTTATTCCGGTAATTAGCTAGAATTTACTATGTGATGCACACAACACACAAGTATAGACTAGATCGCCTAACTTGGAACAAAGCATCGCATATTTATTTGTTTGGAAATGGTTTTGAATTTTGCTACTCGCAAGTAGGCTAAAACATGGATTTTGATGAATTATTCCAATTCAAGCAATCCAACCTTCACCCACAGGAATTCAGGCAATTATATCACATGAGCAATTAGCCTCATGGTAAGCATGCTGTCATGTCAACACTTACACACATGCAATATGCTAAAGCATAAACATTAACAGTGTACTCCGAGCCAAAACAAAGAACATGTTAGTAATCAAATGTATGATCCAAGTCTATGTTAAAATGGCTAATGCATGGCAAGCAAAATGCAACTAGAATAGGCTCGGCTAATCTAAGAATGACATGTGAAATGCGACAACTCGATACACGTATTCAAGTTGGAATTGAAGTACTATGCAATTAGTATGATGTGCCGAGCCCGGTGCATGTAATACAAATGAATGAATGCAAACATGCATAGCATAAGGTATGCTAAATCAAACATGCCCTAAAATTAACCATCATAAGCGATTAAATAAAAGGGAGAAAGAAGTGGGGGTTGAAAGACATGCATCGCACACACGCACGCTTATTACAAAGTTGCGCCCTCTCGAGGGAGGGGCCGAAAGAATAATACAAATTAATTAAATATTACACAGTACTTAATTAATTAAATGAATTATTTAAGCTAAGAAAGCAGTAAAGAGGCCTCGGGAAGAGGGATGAATGCATGTACGCTTGGCTCTGCTCAGAAATCCATCACCATGCCCATGCTGCCTCTGTTTACACTATTTTTCGCCTCTGAAAACTTTGCAAGTCCCAAAGATGCTTCTGAATCACCTTTTGAGCATTGTGGGATATCACCGGGCAGGAGTCAAGGCCACCGGCCAAGGGGAACTAATCATCGACCACTTGTGACAATATCAGCCAGAAATTCATGGCCGGTCGGCACTGAAGATGGTTGACCGACCATCTCTTCCTATAGAACCCTGTTTTGCTGCTGCAGAGGACAGATAGGGCATGGCAATACATGTTCAAAGTAATGTTCGCACCACCACCCTCCTTATCATGTCTAAGACTCAAAGGAGCATGGTGCTCGACCCTCGGGCCACCAATCACGCATTTCGATGCATGATGGCCAAAGAGGCCAAGTGTGCAACTTCAATATTAATTGAAATGCATATAAACACATATGGGGCCCCAAGCCTCTATCATGATTGATCAAGAGGCAAGGGATGCATGTTCGATGCTATGCAACCTAAACATCCAAGAACACTAGTGCAATACAAGCATGTAAGCAATAATGCTATGCAAGGCAACTAGCATATGACAATACGCGAAGATAAGCATGCGAACAAGCATATGGCTCAACAAGCATGCAAACATGCAAGGCATGTAATAACATTCACTCATGTAACAACATGTGAGGCAAACACGTAACAACATGTTAAGCAACCTAAAACCAAAAGAATGCGTGCCAAATGCACTACCACTTAAGCATGTAACAACATGTTATGGGTTGAGTATACAACAAGTCATAATCGAACTAACATGCTACAACATGCAATTTTTCAAATATGCAACAAGCATGTGACAACATTCAAGGAAAGCATGCAACAATATGCGGGGATGGACTTAAACTAAAATGGACAGCTCTCGAATAGGTCCAAATCAACGGCCAAAGTTAAGAATTGGAGGCATGAAAATGCAAAACAATCATGCACATGTGAGTGGTCCAACACTTAGGCAACTATGCACAATCCTCAAGCATGAGCAAGATGTGATAGATATGAGAATATGACAATGAATTAAGCTCTGAAAATATGTGAGGAATGATGCCAAATCAACCAAATAAAGCAAACAAAGCATGCAAAAAGGTCCAAGGCCTAAGGCTAACCAAAAGGGTCAAACCATGGCCACACAAGGCAAGTCCCAAAGGGTCAAAGGGACTCAAACCGGTCCCAATGTAGGTCAAGACAAGGCCAAAAACACACTTAGATGGCATCCAAATGGCCTAAGCATGGAAGCATACGCAATGATCCATTCAAGAAGCATAAGACACGAACTATCCAAAGCATGGAATAGGTGACAAATGCAAGTATTTGAGCATACTATATGGACTGAAATAACATGACAAGTGATGCCAAACCACTGAAATGGCCCAAGTAAAGCATGCTAAAAGCTTGGACACCCGAAGCCAACGAGCTAGAATACATGGTGGCTATACAAAACAAGTCATGGACGACTAAGACAACCAAAATCAGACCTCAAGCATGTCAAAATAAAGCTAAAAACTTCTCAAAGTTAAGCCAAAACATGTGAGCATGGTGGTCTAAACACGAGGTGCATGTTGAGGCAAATGAGGGGATTGCAAAGCAAGTATATGAAGCATATAAGAGCCAACTAAGCCCGCCCAAAATAGAGTCATGGCATGCTAAAACAACACCAAAAACCCACTGAAATGAGGTCAACATGAGCTAGGAGGACATGCTCAAACATGAAGCATACAAGACTAGTTTGCAAAATTTACACTATGAGTGCATAAACCAAGCCTGGCATGACCAAGATAGAAAAAAACAGTGGCATATGACAGAAAAATAACCACAAATACCAGTTAAGACATGGCCAACATGAACTTAACAAAGGTGCTCACATGTAAGGCTAATAAGACAAGTATTGAAGACAACAAGGAGAGAGGGTGGCCCTCTCCTTCTTAGGACCTCAAAACACCATCCTCACCACTGAAATCCCTCTGGATTTTAGTGGTGAGAAGGCCAATACAAGGTGGTCCCAAAGCTCACAAAAAAAAGGCACAAAGATGAGGCCAAACAAGGCCTAAGAGGGGGTAAACAACCCCAAACACCAAAGTGATCTGAAACAACTATTTTAATCACTTTAAAATAGAACTTTTATTAGTTATAAGTTAAGCTTAAAAACAGATGCAAGATAGGCTAAAAGCTTGTGCAAAAATGGGGAATAAAGGAGTAGTTTCTCACCCTTGAAGAACACTTCAAGAACACCAACTTCCAGCACCTTCTTTGATCAAAACCAGCCCAAGAACCCTAACAACAACTCTTTAGAGCCTCAGCAACCAAGGATGGTGTAATGCTAGGTGTTTGTGTGCAATAGTGTGAACAAAACACCCTTTAGAGCACAAAACACACACAAATGTAAAGAGAGGGAACTATAGAGATAGATAGATACAAATTCTCTAACCTAAATTCCAGAACCTCTGAAAAGGACGGAGGGCCTCCCCTCTTATAGGAATTCAATTCCTAAGCTTCTTGGAGAAGCTAACACAAGGGAGCAAATCCCTCCATACACGTGTATGGAGGGGGTGTAATGTGGATGCCAACTGTGACAGCTGGTATAAAATATCTGCCAAAAGCAGATGGAAAGGGGTCAACCAGCAAAAATGGCCAATTGACCAGCAAAGGTGGCCGACCAACCAACAAAGGTGCCGATCGGCCACAACCTTTGGCTGATGGCAAGAAAAAAGGGCCGGTGGCATCATGCCTTGGCCGGTGGGTTGAGGGGATGGCCAACAAGCCACCCTCTCCCCTTAAAAATAGAAATAAAAGTGTTTGGTCCACAACCAAGCACAAAACAGTCAAGTTGAGAGATCTTGAGGCAAGGCGCGTGGCCGAGACCTCCGAGAACTCAAAACGAACACGAACATGGATGATCACCGAGTCTTCAAACGGTGATGTCCAAGTCTTGAGGACGGTCAAAAATGGGGTGTCTACAGACCCCATAAGCTGTTTTAACAATTACAACCTTCAAGGCTCTCCTCTTAGCTACTGCTTTAAAAATGAACAAAGCAGCAACAACAACTATTAAAAATATAAGGATCTTACAAAAGTGACTCCCCAGTGGCATTAGCAGAGACTAAATAGAACTACTAAAAAAAATTTCTACTCAAGAGAAGAGACTCCCAAGTCCTCCTAGCAGAGCTACTTACATCCTCTGCTTAAGTGACCTCCATCTGGACTCATTTTTGTCTTGAGAAATTGCCAATTATTTATCTTCCTTTGTCACCACAATGACAGTTGTGCTAGGTTTGTCTTCTATTCTACATCATTTGCTCCCAAGTATCATACAAGCAAAATTGAGAATTTACAATAGAGATGTTTCAACATTAGATAAATATTAGTATTCAAATAATTCATTGCTTTACCAGCAAAAAGCAGCAAATAATTCAAAAGGCAGGCTCCAAATATGATGACAAGGTTTACATAATTAACAATGTGAAAGTATTCAAATAATTCATCATCTTACCAGCAAAACCTTGCACCATTGTCATTACCCACTCAGCTACTTGCTGCATCGACCAAAAGTCACAAAATATCCCACAAGATTTGGATTTTTTTCAAGGTACTACTTTCTAGGTTAATATATAAAACTATGTGGCTGATTTGGCTTAATTCAAGTTTTTAATTTGTTTCCAAACTAAAAACAACCAAATTGTATCACTCCAATTTTTCATTTTTCTCATTTTTTCAGGTTATCCAATCTCAATATCGCGCAAAGATGTGTTGCGTTGCATTTAATTTTTTCAATTTTTAAGTTGTTTCCAAACTAAAACCCACTCTTCTCTCTTTTTTGTCCTCTGTTCTAGGTCTTTTCCCAATCTACAATTGTTCACTAATTTCCAACACCAAATCACATCATGTCTTAATAGATTTAGAAAAGTGAGAAATTAAAAACTAGTGATGTTAGTACTTTTACCTTGTTAGTTCTTCTTCTTCTTCTTCTTCTTCTTCTTCTTCTTCTTCTCTTTCTTTGAAAGTTGAACCTATATTTAATAAGAACAAGTGAAGAAAGATTATATATATATAGCACCCCTTCCCCCCCCAAAAAAAAGGAAAAAAAAAGAAAAACAAATTGATTGAGAGCCTAGCTGTAATGTGTGGTAGGTTATTCATGCAATCAACATATCAGTGAACTACCAAGCAAGTGGGGTATGTGATGTAATTTGGCAATGTTCTTCAATTCAATTCAATATCTAAGTTTGGCAATGTTATAATTTGGCATGAGCATTGACAGACCATTGGAGTGGAGTTTTAGAGAGGTCTTTGTTATAATTTGAATTTGGCTATTGTAATAGCATCCCACTGGAGTTTCACTAACAATGCTTTCAATTTCTACTTATTTTTTCCCAATAGAACCATTTGGCCCAACTAGAATTGTCATTTCAATGCTATATCAGGATACAATTATGGATCTCAAATTGATCTCATTCGACTTTAATAAAGGACAAAGTATCAATCCATCATTGTAGGCTTTATCCTCCCAATTCTTTGCTCTAAGAGCTTTTATATTCTCTGTTTTGATCAAAAACTAATTCAAAGGCTCACAACTAGTTAAACAGGTATGTACAACAGGATCTACCTTCATCCACCTTTCTAGTCTCAAACTAACAAAGAGTTTATAAGACTGAAATAGCTTAATGCAAAATAATAGTCATTGAAGTAGTCTCCAATGACAATGTCCACTTTAAGAATTGCATACATAAAGCATAGCTATGGTAGTGGCACCTGCACCATTTGTGTTATTTCAAATTCAGAACTCTTTATGCATTCAATGAGTAAAAGAGACTAGTGATTAAATGATCTGCAAAGAAAAGCAACTTGAACCATACACACAAAATCCAATAGCATGTACTGGACATAATTGTTTGATACAAGATCCATCATTGTACCCTATCTTAACACCTATATTGGTCTATTAAGACAATTCCCCAACAATGGTGAGGGAACCCCTTTCCCAAAAATATTAAGAATATATATATATATATATATTATCATAACTAAAGCAAAAATATTAGTGTTATTGATATCTAAATAAAAGATAAGACCACCATCTGAAAAAATAAAAAATAAAAGATAAGACCCATTATCACATAAGATGATATCCAAAGAGCAATCATCAACCTAAAAAAAAAAAACAACCAAAATGTAGTGGTTGCTTTCAATGCCTCTTGTCTTGTCCTGGTAATTCCCACGAAAGAAAATGATATAATGCGACTAAAATGGCATACACACGCACATAATGGATTGTAAGACAGCTCGTTCAACCTAACAATACTTGAGTAACAAACAGCTTATTGGTTTTTCACTGGAAATTTCAATAAAAATTAAGCTACTTTATAATTGGTATTTTTAAAAATATCCTCTTCTTTCACACAAAAAAGCAAATTCATGATAAACCAAGTTAACTAGTAGCATCAAGAACATCAAAACATTTCACACAAACAAAACATCAATCATTGAACAAGAGCAATACTATCGCATTACAGAATCAAAACTTGGCAACAACCAAATCAACAAAACAAAAGAGGGCTATAGTATATATATGTATAATCACTGAACCAACAGAAACAAAACAGAATCAACAACCAACACAAACAAAATAGAATCACTAAATCAAATTTATGATAGTTATATATATAGAGAGACAAAAATGGGTAGATCCGAACCTTTCTACCTTCTCTCAATGCCTTGATCTCCGCATATGCAATGCCTTGATCTGCATAAACGAAAATCAACAACCAAACCAATAGAGAGACCTTTGAAATCAAGAGAGAGAGAGAGAGAGAGAGACCTTTGAAATTGAAAGACAGAGAGAGAGAGAGAGAGAGAGAGAGGCCTTTGAAATTGAAAGACAGAGTGAGAGAGAGAGAGGCCTTTGAAATTGAAAGACAGAGAGAGCTTCGAAATCAAAATCAAAATCGCCAAGATGTCATTTTGAGATAAATCCCAGAGCTGAAGCAAATTTTAAAGGATTCGATTGGTTTTTCTTAGATTGTAGACAGCAGTGCTTAAAACCGAACTTCGAAATTGCAATCGCTCTGAGAAACTACGAGATTGAAGCCATACGGATGCAGATAGGTTGGCTCTGAGAAATTTCGAAATTGCAATCGCTCTGAAGAAGAATTGAGAGAGAGTAAGGGAGTGAGAGATTTGAGTGAGTGATAGATTCGAACTAGACGGTTGTGGGTTTTGAAAATAAAGGTTTGGAGAGACAAAATAGGGTTTGTAGGGAGACAAGACTTGGAGGTGTTTCCAAGCGTCTTCTATTCATAAAACGAGGTTGTTTTGATTCATATCAAATGCGACGTTATAAAAACGTCGTTAAGTATTAGAAAAAGTGACGTTTAATATAATACCATTAATTAAACGCCGTTAAATCCCTAATTTCCTATAGTGTGACATGCATTGAGAGAGATTCGAAAAGTACAAATTACCCCTACTACTACTATTCGCATTCATACATGTCACGACCCCAACCCGCCCCTAGTAGGATGGTGCCGTGATGGCCAGTAATCCGTGATTACCGAAGGCCAACTTACCAAAATCCACACACCACAGAGTACACATAGGGGGCTTACAAAAATGCGGAAGCAATAAATCGAATTACAAGTGGTCCATGAGAGTCATGTAAATCAAATGAAAAGACATATTCAATATAGTCTTACAACCAGTCCAAGTTATCAAAATACAAGTCAAATCTTGATCAAAAGGCTTCTAAGCCGACAAGTACAAAATACAATGAATATGAGCCAAGAAGCATGATTTTCAAGATCTGCCGAGATAAATACAAAATGCCGACGTAAACACAAAATGCCGGAGTAGAAACAGCATTGCCGACAAGAATACAAAACAAGGCCGACGAAATCAAGAATCCAAAATAAGCTTGCAAACACATCTAGGCGTCACCGCCGTCCTGCTCATCACCTACATATATATATATAGAGGGTGAGTATGGAAACTCAGTGAATGATACTAATAATAAAGGTTTGCATGAATATAGCCGGAGTCTGTTCAAAACAAAACATATCAAAACCATCAAAACATTAGCCGAGGTTCTATCAAGCAAAGCACATCCAAACTGTACCGAATCAAGGGATGAACCGTATTCATCTGTTAAGGCTTACAAATTTCAGGGGATGCTCACTGACATCGGCAAAACATAATCAAAAGCTGTCCGAACAAACAATACGTGTAGTAACCCATTAGTGGCAAAACAAGATTGTACGATCCGTAATCGTTTTATACAAGATGGTGCTGCGAAAGTTTAGAGTCCTCCAGCCCAAGGGACTTATGTTAGTTAGGCCCATAGCCCCTTTTTAACACAATAACCTTTCCAAGGAAGGACCGTATCCTTCATATACAAGAGACTGTGTCACTTAGGCCCGTAGCCCTTTTTGACAATGATGCTGCGAAAGTTTAGAGTCCTCCAGCTAAGGGACTTGTGTTCAAGAAAGGACCGTATCCTTTTTATGCATAATGCTGCGAAAGTTTAGAGTCCTCCAGCTAAGGGACTTTTACACTTAGTACTGCGAAAGTTTATAGTCCTCCAGTACAAGGGACTTGTGTTCCAAGAAAGGACCGTATCCTTTTTATACATAGTGCTGCAAAAGTTTAGAGTCCTCCAGCCAGGGGACTTCTCAAGAAAACATCAAGACAAGGCTCACATTAATACATCGGATTAGGCTAATCATTCATGCTTAACAAAATACTTTCATCAAAAACAAGGCAAAACAAGATTTATCAAAACGGTTTAACATAGCTTTATTAAAAGCACCACTCACCTGGCTCTTCAGGTGTAGGCTCAAAGCAAGATCAAAGTCCTGACAATCACATAGCAAATCACACTCTCAAAACGAGCTTTATATACACATAATGATCTCGGCACTACCACCGAATCCAAAACAATAACGAAACGAAACATGCTAAGTCAAGCTGGTATCGCTTGTGTCATGCCGAGGTCCCGCACCTCCTAGCCGAGGTGTGGTCCTACTGGCCACATACAAACGAAGTCGGGAAACCTGAGTTTCCCTCTGAAGAATGCAAGGAACAAGAACATCAAGAACATGCATGTTAGAACCATAACTCGTTTATTCAAAAATCTGGGGTTTCATGCTAAGAGTTCAAAAACGTGGACTTAGGCACCCAACCAAGAAGAACATGCAAGAACAAACACAATAACATGGCTCTAGCCATAAACTTCTAGATCAAAGTGCACTTTCATCAAGAACACATGAATACTAACTTTCTCTTTCAAAACCAACTCCAAATCCATGCATGGCATACAAAACAAACCCAATCATGTAATGCAGCTCGGTAATTAATGAGAACAAACAGAGTAGAGCAAGAATCAAACCTCAAAACTTAAATCCAACGGTTCGATCTACCAAGACCAAGCTCGAAAGTCACCAATCTCTCTCTAAAAGCTCCCTCTTCTCCCTTGAGAGCTTCTCTCTCTAAAACAAGGATTTGAAACCAGAAATGATTGTTTCTAAGTCCATCGGCTGTCTTATACCACAGCTCGGACACGTGGCACTACCGGGTTGGTTCTCCTCAAAAAGGTGACTGATTGACAAGACGAGTCTCTGACAAAGCGTATACAACAAGCTAGATGGCAGAACACATCGGCAAGCAAGGACATCGGCTAAAGTCAAAGCTTCTGCAAGGATAACAAGGACATCGGCTAGGGAGGTCGGCACTTGACTAAGTGGTGCCACACCTTGGCCTGGGTGTGCCACACCTCGGTCTAGGCCACACCTACCCAAGGACAGAAATCACAAAGCACAAAACATCTCGGCCTCGGCTCTAAGCACATCGGCCCAAAGAGTGACATCTCGGCAAACATGCCGAGGTGAAGATAGAGGTCAACCAAGGTTCCAAAACAATTCCAAGTACAAAGGTTGAAAGGCGAGCTAAGCTAAGCTGACCTCGGCTATACATCAAGCAAGGTACAAGATCAAGCAAGCAAGCAGTACTTAATAAGCAAGACAGAACAAAATAACAAGATTTAAATCATGGCAAGGCAAGATCATACAAAGATGTACGTAAGCATGGCTAGATCAAGATGAGGGTTGTTACAATACAACTAACCCCTTTGCCTCACGATTTTTTTTTTTTTTGGTGAACAAAATAAGTCGGCATTGCTACATACTATTTCAAAAATCAACATAAAAATGTAGGTCCCATAATGAGGTAACAAAGCTAGCATGGCATTGACATAGGTATATATAATGTTTAAGAGTCAATGATGAATTTGTCTCATAATTTTTAATAGAAAGTATATGATTGTGTTTTTTTTACCCAGTCGTCCACGGTTACATGATGAATAATTCTTCAATTGCACGGATCCATTTTTTATTAAGTAAATTATTGTGACCATTTTTAGATTTGTAAAAAATATAATAAATCTTGTAAGTTTGGTATGTAATTATATTGGCTTATCTTTGAATAAGATTAAGGGAGACTTATGTGTAGGTCATAATATGTGAACTTATTGTCTAATAAGTTCTATGATAATTAATGACGTTTTTCATCACACTATTAAAAAATGTCACTAATTGTTAATTTTAACAACAAATTAAAAATTTTGTCATAAAAAATGTTACTAATTATAAGTTTTAGCAACAGTTTAAAAAAATCATCACAAAAAAGTTACTAATTTTTAACTTTCAGCAACAGTTTGAAAAATTCGTCTAAAAAAAAAGTTACTAAATGTTACTAATTATTTTTAATTGAGCTATACTTAAGGGATGTGTTTTGTTTTGTTGTCATTAATTTTGTATTATAAGTATCAAATAAACACATTTTTTATAGATGAATTGGAGGGACGAAAACACATATTTTCTAACACAATAAGCAAATTATCAAAGTACAATTATGGTAAGGACTTTTCTTAGGTGTGCCTTGCGTATGGTATGCAAGGCATTTACACCATTTCTATTTTGCATTTACACCTTTTATGTATTGGGTTAGACGACATTTTTTGAAAATTTACACATTGGTGACCTGCTAAATGGGTCACTTTGCAGGTAAATTAATTAAACAATATAATATATTAATAATTTCATAAAAGGTCATAAAAGGTGTGAATGTGAAAATATTTTCAGAAATGAGTGTGAACTTTCACAAAATGGTCTAAGTGTTTTGACAAAAAGGTGTAAACGTTCAGAAAAAGGTATAGACTTTCACAAAATGGTGTAAGTGTTTTGACGAAAAGGTATAAACTTTCAAAAATGGGTGTAAACTTTCAGAAAATGGTGTACGTATTTTGACGAAAAGGTATAAGTTTAGAAATTTTTCAGAAAAGGTGTAACATTTCAGAAAAATGGTGTAAAATTTAGTTTAGTGTAAATTTTATCGACAAATAACAGTTTAGTCGCTAAAGGTTGAAAATTTTATTACCATCGGCCCCCCTCTTCTTTGTTTCCCACCAACACTTTCTCAGTTCTCTCTCATACGCACACAGAATAGTCATCACCAATCCTGACCCCCGCTGACCACCCAAGCGTCAGTGGCCTTTGGTGCTTATCGCCGTCTAACATCGCCACCGCCATGGCGACCGCTACGGCCACCGCTACTGCCACTGTCGCAAATCAAAGGCTTTTTTTTTTTCTTTCTCTCTATCGATCTTGGTCTCTCTTTGTTGATGTCGGCCTTTTCTCCATCAATGTCGGTCTCTCTCTGTCGATCCCTGTCTATCTCGGTCTATCTCCAGTGATCTTGGTCTGTCTGTGTCGATCTCGGTCTCTTCTCTATCGATCTCGGTCCCTCTCTGTCGATCTCGACCTGGCTGTCTCTGTCGATCACTCTCTATCTCGGTCTGTCTGTCTGTTTGTCTGTCGGTCTCTCTCTTTCTCTCTGTTCCTTCCTCTATATTAAAAATGGTTTCTTTTACATTGACATACTTGGTTGGATTTCGACTTGGAGTTGCTATTCCAAGCCCTCCCAAACTCGTCTTCTCTGAAACGGACTTCTACTGAGAGAAAGACCAAGGCCTCCAAAGTGCCACTTCTCTCTCACATTGCTATTATTTGAACAAGATGAATTCAATTTGATTGGATTTTAGGAACTTACATGTTTTGTGAAAAAACGGAACTTACACCTTTTGCGAAGTTACTTACATCTCTTGTGAAAACACTTACACTATTTATGGAAGGTTACACATTTGTGAAATAATTTATTTTGTAAAATTTACACATTTTCGTTGAAATACTTACACTTTATGTGAAAACTTACTACTTTTGTAAACAATTTTATTAAAAAAATTTACACATTTTATTGGAAGTTACACATTTTCTGAGAACAGAACTTACATTTTTTGTCAAATAACTTACATCTTCTGTGAAAAAATTTACACCTTCTATGGAAAATATGTTTTCATAAAATTTACACATTTTGTTAAAACTTACACCTTTTCTGAAAGTTTACACCTTTTCTGAGAAGTTACTACGTTTGTGAAACAATTTTTTTCAGAAAATTTACACCTTTTATTAGAATTTACACCTTTTGTGACATAACTTACATCTTTTGTAAAAATATTTACACCTCTTATGGAAAATATGTTTGAATAAAGTTTACACCTTTGTTAGAAACTTACACCTTTGTTGAAAGTTTACATCATTGGGGGAAATACGTACACGTTTTCTGAAAAGTTACTCCGTTTGTGAAATTACTTTTTCCATAAAATTTACACATATTATTGGAACTTACACCTTTTCTGAAAACAAAACTAACACCTTTTGTCACATAACTTACATATTTTGTACAAACATTTACACGTTTTATGAAAAGTTACACCTTCTATGGAGAATATGTTTTCATAAAGTTTACACCTTTTGTCAAGAACTTACACCTTTGCTGAAAGTTTACACATTTTACTGGAAATATTTACACATTTTCTGAAAGGTTACTTTGATTGTGAAACAAATTTTTTTCAGAAAATTTACACATTTTATTAGAAGTTACACATTTTGTGACATAACTTACATCTTTTCTGAAAATGTTTACACCTTTTATGGAAAATATGTTTGAATAAAGTTTACACATTTTGTTGAAAGTTTACACCTTTGGGGGAAATACTTAAAGTTACACCTTCTGTGAAATTATATTTTTCATAAAATTTACACCTTCAATGCGAACTTACACCTTTTCTGAAAACAAAACTTTCACCATTTGTGACATAACTTACATCTTTTGTGAAACCATCTACAAGTTTTTTGAAAATTTACATTTTTCATGGAAAAAATATTTGCATAAAATTTATACTTTTTGTTAAAAACTTATACCTTTTCTGAATGATTACTCCTTTTGTGAAAGAACTTTTTTCATAAAATTTACACCTTTTATGAATCTATTTACACATTTTTTAAAAATTTACACCTTCTACGGAAAATATGTTTTCATCAAGTTTACACATTTTTCCATGAAGTTTACACATTTTTTGAAAAACTTACACCTCTTCTGAAAAGTTCTTTTGTGAAACAAAAATTTTAAAAAAATTTACACCTTTTAATAGGAGTCACACCTTTTCTGAAAACAAAATTTACACATTTTTTGACATAAGTTACATCTTTGGTAAAGACAATTACACCTTTTTTTTAAAAAAAATTTACACGTTTTACGAAAAATATGTTTTGATAAAGTTTGTTAAAAACTGATACCTTTTACGAAAGTTTACACTATTTGGTGGAAATACTTACACATTTTCTGAAAAGTTACACCTTCTGTGAAAAAAATCTTTCATTAAATTTACAACTTTTATGGGAACTTACACCTTTTTTGAAATCTGAACTTACGCCTTTTGTCAAATAACGTACATCTTTTGTGAAAAAATTTTCACACTTTTTTTGAAAATTTACACCTTCTATGGAATATATGTTTTCATAAAGTTTACATGTTTTATAAAAAGTTACACATTTTCTGAAAGTCTACACCTTATGGTGAAAATACTTACACCTTTCATCAAAGGTTACACCTCTCTCGATTTTTTTTTTTTCCTGTCATATTTACACCTTTTGCAAAGAACTTACACCTTTTGTTCTACTTTTCCAGAAAAGGTGTAAATTTTATAAAAAAAATTATTTGACGAAAGGTATAACTTTTCAAATATGGTGTATGTTTTTCCGAAAAAGGTGTAAATGACTTCAGAGAAGATGTAAGTTTTGTTTTCACTAAAGGTGCAAGCTCAAATCATATGTGTAAATTTTATGAAAAAAATTATTTCACAAAATGTGTAATTTTTCAAAAAAGTTGTAAATATTTCCACAAAAATGTGTAAATTTTTAGAAAAGGTATAAAATTTAGGAATAGTTGTAAACTTTGTGAAAGAAAATATTTCACATAAGGTGTAGGTGTCGTTTTTACAAAAGATATAAGTTCCCAAAGAAGGTCTAAATTTTATCTACGAATAATAGTTTAGTTAGTATACGTTGAAAATTTTATCACCACCGGGCCTCCTTTTTCTTTGTTCCACATCGTCGTTGGCTACCATTGCTCATCGCTGTCTGACATTGCTACCACCACCGCCATCGCCACTGGTGCAAATCAAAGGTTTTTTCTATCTCTATCAATCTTGGTCTCTCTTTGTCGATCTCGAGCTCTTTTCTGTCGATGTCGGTCCCTCTCTCTCTCTCTACCGATCTCTATCCGTATCGATCTTGGTCTCTATCTATCGATCTTGGTTTGTCTGTGTCGATCTCGGTCTGTCTCTCTCTGTCGAACCATGTCTATCTCGGTCTTTGTCTGTCGATATCGGTCTGTCTCTCTCCCTCACTCCCTTCCTCTATATTAAAAACAGGTTCTCTTTTACATCGACATATTTGGTTGGATTTGGACCTGGACTCCCTATTCGAACCCCTCCCAAACATCCCTTCTCTCACACATTGCCATGAACAACACAAATACAGTTTGATTAGATTTTAGCAACTTACTCATTCTACGAAAAAACGAAACTTATACCTTTTGTGAAGTTAATTTCATCTTTTGTGAAAACACTTCCACTATTTCTAGAAGGTTACACATTTTGTGAAATAATTTATTTTGGAAATTTACACATTTTCTGAACATTTATACATTTTCGTTGAAATACTTACACCTTTTCGGAAAAGTTACCCCTATTGTAAAATAATTTTATTACAAAAATTTACACATTTTATTTGAAGTTACACCATTATGAAAACAAAACTTACACCTTTTGTCAAATAACATACATCTTTTGTGAAAAAATTTACAGCTTTTTAAAAAATTGAAACCTTCTATGAAAAATATGTTTTCATTAAAGTTTACACATTTTCTTAACTTTTCTGAAAACATTTATACCCTTTTTGAAAATTTACACCTTTTATGGAAACTTCCTTTCATAAAATATACACCTTTTGTTAAAAACTTACACCTTTTCTTAAAGTTTACAGCTTTTGGTGGAAATACTTGCACGTTATTTGAAAAGTTAATCAATTTGTGAAATAATTTTTTCCATAAAATTTACACCTCTTATTAGAACTTACACCTTTTCTGAAAACAAAAGTTACACCTTTTGTGACATAGCATCCATCTTTTGTGAAAGCAGTTACACATTTTTGAAAATTTACATATTTTATGGAAAATATGTTTTCAAAAAGTCTACACCTTTTGTTAAAAAGTTATACATTTTCTGAAAGTTTACCCTTTTTGGTGGAAATACTTGCACCTTTTCTGAAAATGTACTCTTTTTGTGAAATTTTTTTTTTCCATGAAATTTAACACATTTTATTAGAAGTTACACCTTTTATGAAAACAAAAGTGACACCTAACTTACATCTTTTGTGAAAACAGTTACATCTTTTTTGAAAATTTCCACCTTTTATGGAAAAGTTTTCACCTTTTGTTAAAAACTTACACATTTTCTTAGAAGTTACTCCTATTGTGAAATAGTTTTTCCATAAAATTTACACCTTTTATTAGAACTTACACCTTTTTTGAAGCAAAAGTTACACATTTTGTGACATAACTTACATCTTTTGTGAAAACAGTTACACGGTTTTTGAAAATTTACACCTTTTATGGAAAATATGTTTTCATAAAGTTTACATCTTTTGTTAAAAACTTACACTTTTTCTGAAAGTGTACACCTTTTGGGGAAAATATTTACACATTTTCTGAAAAGTTACTTCATTTGTGAAAAAAAAATTGCATACAATTTCCACCTTTTATTAGAACTTACACCTTTTGTGCCATAACTTACATCTTTTGTGAAAACGTTTACAACCTTTTCCATAAAAAGGTGTAAATTTTTAAAAAGGTGTAAATGTTTTCACAAAAGATGTATGTTATTTGACAAAAGTTGTAACTTTTGTGAAAAGAAAATGTGTAAGTTCCAACGAAAGCTGTAAATTTTATGAAAAGAATTATTTCTGAAAAGGTGTAAGTATTTCCACCAAAAGGCGCAAACTTTATGAAAAGGTGTAACTTTTTAACAAATGGAGTAAATTTTATGAAAGGAAATTTTCCATAAAACGTGTAAATTTTCAAAAAAGCTGTAAATGTTTTCACAAAAGATGTAAGTTATTTGACAGAAGGTGTAAGTTTTCTCTTAAAAAAGATGTAAGTACCAATAGGAGGTGTAAATTTTATGAAAAAAATAATTTCACAAAATGAGTAACTTTTCAGAAATGGTGTAAGTACTTCCACTGAAAGGTGTAAACTTTTAGAGAAGGTGTAAGGTTTCACAAAAGGTATAAATTTTATGAAAGCAAATTTTTCATAAAAGGTGTAAATTTTTAAAAAACGTGTAAATATTTTCACAAAATATGCAAGTAATGTCACAGAAGGTGTAAATTTTGTTTTAAAAAAATGTGTGACTTCCAATAACAGATGTAAATTTTATGGAAAAAATTAATTCACAAATGGAGTAATTTTTCAGAAAAAGGTGCAAGTTTTTGCCCAAAAAGGTGTAAACTTTTAGAAAAGGTGTATGTTTTTAGCAAAAGGTGTAAATTTTATGAAAAAATTTATTTCACAAAAGGTGTAACTTTTCAAAAAAGGTTTATGTTTTTCACAGAAGGTGTAAATGTGATAATCATGTTCCGTATTATGCTAATTGATCTTATTTATGATTGTAGTTATGTGTTTAGTATGATTTTGAGTGTCATTTATATGGTTATATGTGGTTTTGAATTTCTATCGGTTTGCTGTAAGAAAACCTGTTTGATTTTCTGCTTTAGAATTTAAATTGAAGGCCTTATCGGCCACAGAAACTGAAATTGATCACGCCATTGTGATTAGTGTAATTTTTAGAGCCTATGGTGAAATTTAATTGAAAATTTATTCAGATCAAAATAATTAGATTTAGAACAATTAATCAAGCACCATTGATTAGCCTTAATCAAAATTTGATTAGGCCATCCTATATAAGGGCCTATATAGCTTCATATTATCGTTTTGAGCTCATTTTTGCTGAGATTACACTCTAGAGAAAGAGAGTGTGCCGGTGAGAGAGAGAGAGAGAGAGAGAGAGAGAGAGAGAGGGAGCCCAAGTTAGAGAATTGCTCAAGAAGCTTGAAGATCTTGGAGTTTAACTCAAGGATTAACTAGAGTTTGGAAGACTTGAACTTCTAGGTGAGTAAATTTATGAGTTTGAGTTTGTGATTCTGTGAATTCAAGGTTAAATGGTAATCAAGAACATGAATGGTGTTGATTATGATGAAATTGAAGCTTATGTGCACATGCATGTGTAGAATTGCCATGAAATTGCATCATCAAGCATGTAACAAGTTGAATATGAGAAATTGAGTGTTGAATCATACATGCAAGCATGGTTTTGTTGAGTTTCATGAGTATAAACATCACTTGTGCCATTTGGAAAGGTATTGGAGTCTATAGTACACATGCATGTATAATTCAAGGAGTTTATGGAGTTTGGTTATATGTAAATTGAAGTTTAATTTTGAAGCTATGTGTTTTGTTGAGATGAATTGAGAATTGGATCATGATTTTGAGCAATTGGCCTCACATTACTTGCATACTCATGATATATAATGTGTTTCCGCATTTTTGAACCAAGAACATGGGTTTTGGGCCTTTGGATGTCGAGTTTGAGCTTCAATAACAGAACGGTATTTTGACACTGTAAGTTACATATAGTACCATTTTATGTCACATATCTATATAATAAAACAGAACGGTTTTTGAAAATATGTCAAAATGTATCAGAGATACATTTCATTTTAATGGCTCAGATCAATCCTCAATATATATTAACCTCTGAATTATTTATTTCCCGCCCAAACACTTCTCTTCCTTAACCTTCTCACCTACCCACATCTCATCCTCATTTCCTCTTTATCTCCCTCTCCCTCTCTGCTCTCACCCACATCTCTTCCTTCCTTCTTTATCTCTCTCTCCCTCTCTGTTTATTCTTCAATAGAACCCCCTTGACCACCGCCATCACGACCACCTCTCTTCTCCCTCGCAGGACCCTTTCTGTTTCTCCTTCTTCAACAGATCCCTTGACTACCGCCATCACGACAGACTCTCTCTCATCCCTCTTTATCACTTCAGTCCTCTCCTCCTCGCAACAGATCTCGCCGAAACCCTCTTTGCCTCTTTGCTACCGATGCTTGGCAAGGTACGATTTTTGTTTGTTTTGATTTCGGTTATTATTTTTGTCTGTTTTGATTTCGATTTTTCTGAATTTGGAGTTTATTTGAGTTACTAATAAATTGGTGTATTGTATCAGTCCCTTATTTTCCTCCACCGTTGTTGTTTGTTGAGTTGAGGTCTGGAGTGAAGGACAGACCCATTGCCATTCTGAGAAGGGAGGGAGAGAGAGAGAGAGTTTGAGACAAAGTTAAGAGAGACCCAGAACAAGTTACACAGATTTGCTTTTCTCTTATCCCCACACCCCAATTCGCTTCTTTCCTCCCTCAGGTAAATTCCCCTGTCTGTGTGTGTGTATATATCTATACATGCATTTTCTTTTGCATCCGTGTTGTTAGAATCAAGATAAACATTGCCCGTTTTGAAAAATCTAGGTGGTTATTTATGGGACTCAACATTTTTGAATTCTCCATTGCATGTGAGGCATGTATGCATTTAGAATTGAATCCAATTAAAGTCAGTCATGTGGATTTTAATTTCCATAATTACCCTCCTGAAATGAATCCAATGAAAAAGCTTCCTTGTGAGGAAGGGAGGGCCTTCAATGGAGGGGGACGTGCATCCTTTGGGGGCAAAGGCATATATATACGGATACTTAATGGTTTTGGTGAACCGAAAGTAGATGCTATCAAAACACTTTTGGTCAGACTCAAAAAGTGGACTGTTTTTAACTTGTGAAATATTAATATGTTATAAGATACCAATGCTTTAGTAAGTTATGAACATGTTTAAATTTCTAAGAAAAATCTTAGAAGAATATCAAGGAAACGTAGAAAGCTACAGATCTGAGGAAGGCAAGAATGGATTGTCAGAATTATTCAATTTAGAAATGATGTAATGGGTAGAGCTGGTTGGATTTGAGGTTTGGTGAAAGTAAGGTTTTGAAATTGAAGGGGGCAGAGCAAGCAACAATGGCTAAGATTTATATTCAAGCAAAATGCGAATATAAATTCTGGATATTCTTCTGAGATTTTTAATTAGGGCATTAGTGGCCTTTTGTCCTTCAAATAAATAAATACGGCTTTGTTTATGGTATATTATACAAGTATACTTTTTATTTTTTAATTTTTTTTTTTATCATATCACTTTCTACTTTTCTATATATATATATATTTTATAAAAAGTTAAATAGTATACTTATTTAGATCATCTAAAATAACTTTTTAATTTCAATTAATTAAGATTATTAGTTTAAAAAAAACTTTATCAAAATTAGTCTAGAATTCGATTATGATGGTATACTTATTTTTATAACATAGATATATAGATAAATTCCCCTCTATGCTATTTCCTCTGTGTGTGTATACACAGGTAAATTCCCCTCTGTGTGTGTATGTATCTATGTTATGATTCTTTGAGATTGAATTCTCTTTTGTTCTGATTCTTTTCATCTGTACCGCTAGAAGTGGCCACCACCGTTCAATCAACACAACCACCAGGTAGTTTGATTTCTCTTTCTCTCCCTTTCTCTCTATCTCTATTTGTTTTTGGCTCTCCTTTCCCAGATTTCTAAAGCCTAGCTGTGTTCACATTTTCTGGAGAGAGAAAGAAAGTAAAAAAAGAAGAGTAATTGAGTAATTGAGTGACGATTTTGGTATGAAGTTCACCGATTTCTTTGTTCAATTTCTTGATATTTTATTTGTATGTGTATGATTTTCTTTGTTCAATCTCATGATTTTTTTTTCTCTCTCTTTTTTTTTTTTAATAGAAATGTTTGAATGTTGGTGCTGTGAAATGTTATATTTTTGGTTTGGAATTGGATTGTTTTACTATGAAGTTTTTGAGTGGGGCTGTTGGCAAAATTGAGAGTTTAGTTAAAGTGCTGATAAAGTTGGTTTTTTCGCATCCATTTTGGGTTTGTTTTGTTTGTGTTGACAGTCACTACAATGGATAGTGGAAGGAGAGTTCTGCAATTTCTAGGATTGAATGATGAGGAAAAGAGCTCTGATTGGTTTGATGTAAGTGTGATTAATTTATTGTTATTCAAGTTAAATTTAAGTTGATTGATTTACAATAAATTGATCTTTAGCTTTGTTGGGTTGGGTTTTTTTTTTTTTTTTTTTTTTTTTTTTTTTTTTTTCAGGGTTTGAAGGTGGATCTGATAATCACTTAACTTTTTTTATTAGTCAATAAATTTTCTGAATTTGGAGTTTATTTGCATTACTAATAAATTGGTGTATTGTATTCATTGTGAATTTCATGTCTTTATTTAGGATTTTTTTTTTCCCTTCTTGTGAATTCACTCCCTACTCTTTGAAAAGAAAAAGTAAAAAAGCAAAAAAAATTTCATTGATTTTAATTTATTTTGGACCATAATGCATCTTGAGATAGTCTGTAGTTTATGGAAAATTTTACTTTTCTGTATGATCCAAAGGTTTAGTCATGGAATTCTTGGGGTTTGTTTAGAATTTCCCTTACCATTATTTATTTATTTATTTAAAATTCCTATCCAAATCCATGATCTATACTCATTTGGAACCTATGATTTTGTTTTTGTTGTTTTATAGGTGTAACCTATGTTATTTGGTTTGGTTTGATTTGATTTGAGTCTGAAATAATATTTGATCTTCATAAAATGGGTTCTGATTTTAGAAATGTATTTTTATTTTTAGTTTGATTTATGAAATGGATTTAATTCCTTAATGGAAAATGAGTGTTGATTTTTTATGATTTTGAAAAAGTTTTTGAAATGGGTGTTGAAATAAGGAACACATCGCCACCTCCGCTCTGTGACTGTCCACCGCCATTGAAAAAGAAGATCGAACAAAGAAAATCTTACCATTATGTTTTAATAATTTTATTTTGATTTATATTTTAATCTCATTATTAATTGCACCGTGTCTTTAGGCACGTGCATACACTAGTTAGATTAAAAATATAAAAATATGATATTTTTTTCCGAGTCCGTGTACCCTTAAATGTAAGATTTAATGAGTCGGACCTGTACATACGTACCTGCACTTGACACCTGTACCCGAGTCCGTGTAACACAGGAAACAACTATTTGTTTCAGTGCTAAAGTTCATGCATAGTTGACGGTATTGAACTTAAAACATAGGAAAGCCAATTGAAAGAGTTGAAATGAGGATGACGATTTTCAAATTTAGTAGAGGGCTATTCGTTCCCCACACCCAATTCTTTTCCCAGAGTCAAACCCTTTACTTTCATGGCTAGCCTTCCCAACAACTTAAGCGGCTAGAGACAATAGTTGAAAACCAATACCTTCTCCCCACCTGATTCACACAAGCGTAACAGATTAAGGAAGAAGTTTGCCTTCAGTCCTTCTCCAATATCCAACTTGTCTAAGATGTGGTCCATCCGGGCATTGTCAATGCCCTATCTTTCTGTGGTTGACGTGTCTGTAGGTGAACTCTGTAGGAGAGATCTCAACTGTGCGTGCACATAGAGTGTGCTCCCATCCCAGGTGATGTTGAACTTCTTAACTAAGTTCTTGAGTTTTTCAACTTCACGCATAGTTGTAGGGCTGAGGTGAAGAAATGTAGAAAAGTCAACAAGCCCAGGCAATTCATGAAGAAAATCTCATTTGTGGAAATTGAGAACCTTGCCTGTCATTGTACGCAACTCTTGAATGACGGTTATCTTTCTCTTGAAATTATCATCTTTCTATTAAATAGCAGTTACATTTGAAGAGAAAGGTAGCTGTCATTCAGGAGTTTCGGGCTGTCTGGACTTTATTGAGCGAGTTCATGAAATGCATACTTTCATTTGTGGGAGTATGACTTTCGTCCAGAATGAGAATGGATGGGTACGTTAGTAATATTTGCTGGCAGGCAGCAGCAGTCTTGTTTGTTTCATTGTCACATACAATTGAAGAAACTTGCTTGTATGCCCGAAAAAGTATTCTTCTCTAATCTGTCCACTGTCTGAGCACCCGAAGGTGTTGTGCTTGATTATCCGCTTTTACATAGTAGACGTCATGTAGCGAAATGTCCTCAACTTGCCATGTGAAGAACTCTTTCTTTCATGTAGCCAGAATGCCTCTTGGCAACACCACCAGTGGTCTAGCATGGGGATACTTGGCTAGAAAACTCCGCTTAAAAATAATTGTCATCAAAGTTTTTCGAGAGCTTGGAGCGTGGGCCAGGATGCAACCACCTCGATTCTCTACAACCAAGTTGCTCAATAGGAAATTGAAGCCCTCAACTTGATGGGGTTTCATTTGGTTTTTGTGCATGGGATGAGCACCAATTTCAGTGACAGCAGAATCCTGTCTAGATAGTTGAACCCCGTCATGAAATAGTTCAGTTGCTTCCTTGTCCTTTGTAGTCGGGCCTTCATAAAAGTATGTGTGTGTAGTCCTTTAGCCCTAAATCAAAAACAAAATGTAGTCCTTCCTCTTCAATTTTTGGGAAATTATGCATTCATCACTTGTACAAATAATTATTTCAATTGTAAGCTGTGTGAACTAAATGCAAAATTTTGATGTGTGTCCTTTCTTTTGACTGTTTCAAAATTTACATATGTGTTGGGAAATTATGTGTTTTGTTGTCTGTGTTTATGTAAAATTTTCAAGTTAACAGCCACATGTTGAAGTCGTTTCTTTATGTTCTTGTAAATATTGATTAGAATACTTTGCAGGAATTGTTATCATTGCATCTGATGGATATTGGTCACCTCGCACCAGCAATGTTAGTTTTCTCCTTCAAGACTTGCTACTAGTTGGTTTCGTACATATGTTTGTAAACAAATAAAATCCATCACCAAGGAATATGCTGAATTTTTTTGGGGATCAATTGTTATAGCAGCCCATGTACTTTTGTCTTTGTGTCATTTGTTTTGCACAAATTTTGAATGGCCTCGCTTTGCATCATCAATTGTGAACTTTTGTTTCAATTATGTCCATTTGATTATAACTCTTCACTGTACTTTTTGTTGTAGTCAACTTATAACTTCACTCAACTTAGATAATCTCAATCAATTGACATTACAATATTTGTTTTGAAAATCACAAACGGCATTAGCAATTTGACCAAAATTGTCCACGAAATTTAAAAATGAAGTGTCAGAATTGAGGAAGTTTAAAGTGCATTGATTCAAATTAGACAACGGACAAAATGTGTACACCACCCCTGTAATTTTTCCTTCAATCTAATTTGTATGATTTGCTATTTCACAAAGGGGAAGGAAAAGATTGAAGACAATTGGTGAACAACATATCCAAATGTCTGACACTATCGCTGGCTCTTCTCGAAAGCGGCTAGTTGCACCATTTATTTGTTACAGGTACTAGTTGTTCATTTTGACAATTTGGAATTACATTTTTTGTAGTAAAAGTACACGCCTTGTCGAAGTTCTGTTTGTGATGTTTGAAATTGGTTTTGTTTCGCATGTCTGAAAATGTTTAAATTGATGTTGATTCAGTCCCGGATGTACGAAAGGTGTGTTATACAGATTTTGGGGCCAGCTTGACATAAATACTTCCACACACATATATATATATATATGTATGTATGTATTCATATTTAAGATTTAGTGATGATAAGCTTCACGATGCTTGCATGTAGCCAGCAATAATTGAAGGAAATGCAAGGGCCATACAACACTCGACGAAAAATGGTGAGTGTGGAAATCTGTATTCTCTATAATACACTATGATGGAAACAAATGTCTGGGTTGCTATCCACATGTTGTATTGAATGGTCGAACTGGGCTTGTGATTGTAGCATGTAATTATGTCACCTTTCTATTGTTTTTGTAAATTTCAATTCATTGTAAAAGTCCAGCTACGTTTTGTCATTGAGTTTTTCCTACAACTGTTATTTGTATTTGCAATCTTATTTAATTACCAACAATGCACGCGGATTGCGTTTGGCATAAAGTTGAAGTTACAGTTATTTTGGACTCATAGTTGTTTCTTGTCTTGTACGTCTGTCCTTTCGTGCTTAAAGGGTAGAAAGGAGCTTGGGGAAAGGTAGAAGGCACTCCCCTTTGATGAGAAAAAGAGGTTTGCGGAAATGGCTAAGGCGAGCGCCAAGAAACACGCCAAAGTAGTACCATGTGCATTGAAGTCTAAAAAGGTAATTACGTACTTCATATTTTCCTAAATGCATTTGGCTAGGTCCTGCTTTGCTGACATTGTTAGTTGTATTTTTGTATTAATTTAAGGGTAAAAAATGTGTAGGGTAAAAGGCAACTCCGCATATCATTGAAGTCAATTGTTGAGCTAGTTAATCAGTTCAACGAAGCACAAAAGCAGGCTATCATAGACATTGGGTTTGGTGGCCTCCTGGGGATGAAGTGTACACGTATAGACCATGACTTGTGCGCATGGTTGGTACAAAACTTCGATCTTGACAGTAGTTCATTGAATGTTCATGGTCGTTAACTTAGGCTCACTTGTAAGGCAGTTAATGTTTTATTGGGAATACGGTGTGAAGGCGATGATGTATAGTTGGCTGGGTCATTAGAAACATATCCCAATATCTACGAAGAGGTTGGAGTTGTTAACGAAGTCATTCCTTTGAACAAGTTGAGACTCTATCTAATCAAGACTGATGGTGGGAAGGACGAGTTTCGGAGGAAATTTGCGCTTTACGTCTTGGGGGCCATGTTGTGCCCTACCACAATGACCACCTTGAAGCCATTGTTCATTCATGCCGTGAAGGACGTGAATGGTATGCGAGTTTGTAATTGGGAAAAGTTGACATTGTAATTCCTTCACAACGGTGGTCGCAAGTATAAGAGTAAAGGTCATCGCGCTGCAGCTGGATGTATTTTCCTGCTAATGGTATGCCAATAACTCGATTGTTTTTTTTCCATTCCCCTGTTCATATGTTTCGTGTATTGTTCTGTCATGCTTCAACAAATTGGGCTTGATTGGGACATACAATGTTACCTGCTATGTGAGTACGACAAATAACACTCTTCCTGACCAAGTATGGTACTTGCAGAAAGATATTTTCTGCAACCACCGTCATGAATTTAAGAACAAAGAGTACAGGGCAAAAAGTATCACGGACCTGAATGGAGGAACCAATTTTCCTACGTTGCGAAGAGGGGAACATAATTGATTGATCTTTATCGGTTTGGAAAAATCAATCAGACACAAAACTGACACAGGAAATATTATACACATTTGTAGGCAGAGTTGAAGAAGAATATACAGAAGAAACCTTGATAGGACCATTACCAAACCAAACGTATTGATTCTGGGAAAGGTTTTTTGGGTTGTAGCCATTCATATATACAAACATGTACATAACTTTTTTTTCTTGGTTTCGTCAATAAAGTCTTTGGTTTGCTGTACATTTTTTTCCCCAAAAAATATTGCATGATATGTGCCTATAAAGTCAACAACATCATAAACAAAATCAGTATTCTATGTACGTTCAGCTGCAAAATTGACAAGAATGAATGTTATTGTTACTGAATATAGTTGATTCTTATGGGAAGAAGAAATTAATTATGGTGTGCCCCTTAATGTCTACAGCTATTGTACCTTGATTGTGTTTGTCTGAGCTCCACAAGTACGTCGGCTACAATGCGGTCCACGCCTCGGCTTCATGATTAGGGTTATACCCAAATACGGGAGATGCTGCGACGTATCAGAAGGAAGTAAAATTTCCCAACAATTGTGGTAAGCACTCCAACCACTGTGTACATTTCACAGCATCGACCCACTTGTCTTCAACATACAATGTCAAACTTCATTTATGCGTTTCTATGATTAGGTGGAGTTTGATTATAGTAATGAAAAAAGCGACGCCAATGATGTTGACATGGATTCACACCATGTCGATAACCAACAAAAAGGACAGTACGATGAAGTCTGTATGAGCAACATAGAGTTTGACATTCGCAAATTGAAGGAAATGATGAAGCAAGTTCTCCAGAACCAAACAAATTTAATGAAGATGTTGCGACATTTCTAAGGCAAACAAGTTGCTGACAATGACAAGGTAATCTATCGAATCATTACGCAATTTTGACACAGTTGAGCCACATCATTTGAAGATGATTTATATGACTAAGTTGACATATGTGCTTGTATGATTAGGTGGAAGGCAATGATGTGTGTATCATTAACCTCTCCTCCAATGTTACTGAATTGAAGGAAATGCTGAAGCAACTGCTTCAACGTTTCAGTTTGGGCTGCAATGAACCGTTCATTGAACAAACCAATTTAGGTGAACTGAAGCAAATGCTACACCACCTCATCGAAGGTATATTCTCTAAACCACAACTGGCAGGCATGGAGAAACAGGGTGTGGACCCTGTTGTTGGAGTGAAGGCGCATTATGATGGCGTGGTCAAACCATCTGACGAAGTTAACCCAATGAAGTGTAATATTTTAGATGTACAAGGGGTGGATCACCAACAACAGAATGTGAAGGGAACCTTGGCAAGGGACAAAAGTCATTTCCATGATGGACACAAGCTGAACATCGAAGAAGGTGGAGACAACTAGAAGAAGGGAGGCCTTCAGTTGGGGGAAACATACGAAATTGAAGATAAATACACTCCTAACCTTTAGTCAGTGGGCGTCAAGAACGTGGCGTGAGATATGCATACTTCCTCTACTAAGCTTGGCCAACCATTGGGAGCAACTGGAATCATTAGAGGAAGAGGAAAGGGAAGAGGAAAAGAAAGAGGAAAAGAAAAAGGAAAAAGAAAAATGCGCAGAAGTGGAGTTCAAGCCACTGAGGTCGGGGATATGCAATTGTGCATCGAGAGCAAAACAAATAGTGGAGTTGACGACATCAGTTCACCTGTGAATGTTGATGGTGTGAATAAGGAGAACAAGGTACAAATACTGCCTTTAATGCCCCACAAGGTCTGAATAACAAATTCATGCCCACATCAATAATGTGAATCACTAATTTTACAATCATCTATGTTTTATTGTACTAGTTGTCAAACAATTGCATGTTTGCAGTTATGATTGCTAGCATATGTTTTTACACATTTCTAACAAACTCCACATCAAACATCACAAGTTGGGAAAACTCTGAGGTTCAGAGGTTATACATCATTTCACGTTCTTTTTTATGACTAACAACCTTGTTATGTAAGCTTCAATTTTTTTATGAAATGTGTTGTGTTAGTTCGTTGTTTATTTTTGTAGGACTCATTGAGGATGTTGGACAGCGAAGGGTTGTTATCTGTGGAGGAACAAAAACTTTTCGACTATGTATTTGACGATAGCAAAAATGAAATGTATTGTTTCATTTAGGGGTTTGGTTATGGTGTGCAACTTACACCTTACATCTTATACCTTACACTTACACCTTACACTTACACCTTTTGTGAAAAATTAAACCTTACACTTATACCTTTTTTGAGGTTGCACACCATATGCAACCCACTTACACCTTACACCTTACACTTACACCTTATACTTATACTTACACCTTACACTTACACTTTTTGTGTAAGTGGCACATGGTGTGCACTTACATACTTAAAAAAACTCCTTCATTTAGTACTTGAAAATTTAAAATGATAGTCTACTGTGAAATAACTATCGGTCTAAGGATCATTATTGCTTATAGGGACATTGTTGTTTCCATGAATTTTCATGGACGGGCATGTGTAGTTGGTACCCGGTGTGACATGCACACACTAAAACTAGGGTCATGGCTATCTGACACTATAAGTGTTGGCTGCGCACATATGAATCTGTGTTTTTCATTTGAAGAACTCAGAAACCTTTCTAATCAACTTGCCTTGTGTCTTACATACAATGTTCCGGCCAATCAGCTTGGTGGTGGTGCAATTGACTAATCGACAGAGGGATTTACACAATGACGAGAGGCATCTTGATTGGTTATTTCCCGTATATCTGTTAGTAAGTGTTTAAAGCTAGGTTATGTTTTGTGTATGACATACTTTGACAAATGTTTCCGTCAATGACCTTTATGCATTACACATGCAGACTTTGATTCTAAATAACAATACGCAAACTCTGCACCATGAAAATATCGTCACATCATTTTGCGGACATGACAGATTCACTAGTGCGATTGATGCATATCAGAGGGTAATATCAATGTTCATCCCGTTATATTAAAACGAAAATATGAAAGCCATTACATGTTTACATGCCCTCTAAACAAGGTCTGCACTTGTGTTTGCATGTAGATTTACATGCCATTCAATTACAGAGGAGTGCATTGGTTGTGCGTTAAAATTGATATGGTGGACCATGTAGCCTACCTATTTGACTCGTTCCTATCCAACTGACCAAACGAAAGGAAGCTAAATGCGGCACAAATTTTGGTATGTCCTTCTTGTGCATTTCTCAAGACTACGACAAACTTGAACATCCTTTACATAAACCAACTTCAACCTTATGGAACAGGTTCAAACTATGCACGACTTGCTACAACTACACTTTGGAAATGATTATGTTACAGACGTGCATAACTTCCACCTCCGCATGTTAGATGAGAGGCCAGTACAACAACTGGACGAGTAATCCACAATCCCTCTCTCATATTAATGTGTATCATGAATGACTGATTTAACGAACCTATTGACATTGATGACAAATTTAATGTGAAATTATTTTTGTAGCACGTTTGATTGTGGGATGTTCGTCATCAAATTCATGCAGCGACCTGATTTAAGTCCTGGTCCACACAAGGTACATTCTACCGCTTCATTTCCATTTATCAATCAAATCCTTCCTTGTATGTCCTACAATTTTAACTGATTTGTCTTATGATCTTTTTGTACAAAGTTCCATTCCTCTGTGCGTCATAAGTTGTTGGTTGACATCGTTATGGATGTCAATAATGCAAAGATTACAGAGTACCGGGAGTACCTTGATATCAGCAATGCCACAAGCTAGGCCAGTGATGGTAATGGACTGCCAGTACGCCAGTAATTTGGGTGGCAACAGGACTTCACTAATTTTTTATTCTTTGATTTCAATATGGATGTTAATTATGGCTCCCCAGTATTTTTTTTGCTGGATGATGTAAAGATGGACTAACTGCAAAGTGAAAGTCAAATGTAAACATGGATCAAACATGTCGATGTAGCTGTTGTCTTATAACCATTTTGTTTACGCATGTTTCTTGTTTGGATGAATGCGACTGAAACAAATATAATTTACGGCTATTTTTTTTACTCATATTTTGAAGAATGTACTTGTTGCCTAATTTCTCAGCATAACTTTGATGTCACAACTGTAATAAAAAAAAAAATTGAAAATTTTAAAAATAAATAAAAACTAATATAATTACAAAATATATACATAATTTGTACAAAAAATTTATAGAGCACTGAAAAGATAAAAATTATATAAAATTAATAATTGGTCGTATTTTTATTTGTTAATGAAATGAATTTATAATTTAATTACAAAAAAGAAAAAAATTAATTTTCATAAATGAAGCCAACCACATTAGACGCATTTTTTTAGAAGCCATTTCTTGTGTTTTCAACTTATTCAATTATTTGTTGATTTTATGACATTTTCTGCAACTAACAGTACAACATATAAGAGTCTTGGAGACCAATTACTTTGATCGTTAAAACTAGAAATATTGTTTGAACTCACATTTGCAGACTAATTTCTGTTGTGCTGATGGACGTGGCTAGAAGGTCACCCTCAGAAGTAAAAAAAAAAGAAGGATTTCAGCGACAAAATGTCCAAAATGGCAAATAATAAATAGACTTTGACGGACAACATAAGTTCATCTGAAAATCGTTTACTTCTTCATACAAAAAATAAGCTACACAAAATTACGTAAATGTCAACGCTGAATCTATAATTTCGCTTAACTCGAATCGGGTGTAATTAATTAGCCCTTATTTGTCAAACGGACATTTTAGTTAATTTATGATATCCGTTAACGGCGTTAGTTGCGATACAACTTCGATGAAATTTGTTAACCTCGTTTTGTGGATTTCATTTTAGGGTACATGAAGTACTACTACCACATCCTTCTCGTTGTTGCTTTGGTAACACGAAATGTCAGATCACCCGTACACTCAGACAACTCTTCATAAAAGCTGGTTATTGTTTTACACTTGCTCCCTAGTCATAATCATACTGTTTTCCTTCTTCGTGCTGTTCTACATTTGAAGTTGGCGGAAATTGTAATTTCCTATTTCCATTGATATGTTTCATATTCCAAGGAAATTGTTGTCAACATGAGTTGACATCAAAATGTTATAGATCCCAAGTACATTACCAAATAACTTACGAAATATCTGACATGGCTGTGGGCCCACACACGTGTGACTTGTGTGAGTCGGACACCTATGTCACCGATTTGGTAATTTATTTGGCTCTCTAACAGAACTCAATTATTATGTAGCAGTCAAATTGTTACTCATTTTACAGTACTACACAAGTATTTGATGATTGCATATGAATGAAAAATCAATACTTTTTGTAGGTAATTTATATATCAGCCCATTAACACATATGACTCCAGCCAAAATAAAAAATGCAACGTCTTACAGGGATGGTTAAAAAAAAAAAAAAACAAATCTACATATCTGTTGCATCATCAGCAACGTCTTTTGAAGAGTTGTCCGTAGTGTTTGATTGACTGTCCTCATCCATTGTCTTATCAGAGTTCGCTTCGTCCGCCGCCAATTTCTCATCGGTTAGCCAATCAACATTCTACTTCATAGCGCCAACTTGCCGCTCCAAACTTGACAACCGTGTGTCCACTTCATTCAACCTTTCGTAGATATCTTGCAACTGCTGCAATACAGGAGCAACATGAGCTTCAATAATAGCTTCAATCTTGCTCGAATTAGACATTTTGTAGGAATATGTGTATGGTTTATTTTACTTACTATTTTTTTAAAGAAATGTATAGATTCATAATATTACACAACATTACGCTATAAGTATTTATAAGATATGGTACATGACTTGTACGTTTTCAGAAGACCTCATGCATTGTAACATACATTGTATTAATTTCTCCAACTGGAAAAGAACATGCATTGTACCTTCCATCAGTACCATCCCACTATCGTTGATTTCCACACCCACAATTTATCATACATTCACATTTGTCATTTGTATTTGTGCCCCAACCCAACTTTTGGTCTACTCCAACCCAATTACATGTCTACTCATCCATAAAGCTTAGCAAAATTCCTCTTATCAGATACATATGCCTTTCCAACTACACCAAACCTATTACATGAAATATTCAAATTAATTCATTTGCTTTTACTCAGTTTGGGTAGATGTTTCCACCAAACAACAATAATTGTGTTCACATGTTTAAACCACAACTAAAGCAGTACGTGTTTCCACCTACTACCAACGGATTAATGACTTCGGGTTTAAGGTAATTTAACAATTACAACCAACCACTATTCAAGTTTGCAACCAATGTTATTTCCGTTGCATTTGGGTTTGTTTCTGCGTCCATATATTCTCCGTGAACCTACGAAAACAAAGTTGGACTCAATCAAGAACCGTTACGCCTATGGATGCATACCACGATAAACGCGGTCGTGGACAATCACTTGCAATGATTGACAACTCCCGACCGAAGTTAGTAGAATTGGATTATGCAGGTAGGTATATCGATTCCTTCGGTGATCGACGTTTCTTTGAAACAGGGTTCCCACTGTGGAGTTTGAACCTCTACGGGATTACAATTGCACCCCAATACAACATGCTAGCCTGGAAAAGTATTTTGGAATTCCAGTTTCACTGTTTGCCAAACGAGTTCAGTGTGAACACCACTGTTGATGTGTTTTTCTCAAGGTTACTAAAGCCTGATCGGTTAAAATGCAGTAGCAATTTCCTCATGTCAGTGAGTCCCAAGTTAAGCATCGTTTGCAAAGTGAGATTGATCAAATGACTCGTCGACTCATTAGGCACTCACGCATAGAGGACGCAAAGGCAGAGTCGAAGATACGTTGATCGAACCTGGCATCTGCGATCGAGGTTATAATGGAGGATTCTGCACTAGTGTCGGACCCTGACCTTTCAGATTACTTAGACTTTGAGGTTGTTGATTTGAGCAAGGATTAGGAGACCTGAAGATGTGTATGACATAGGAAGCGTAGTGTTGTAAGATGCCGTCGTGGTGTGAAAAAATACGACTTAGAAACTAAAAAACCGTCAAACTCTGCTCACCATTTCAATAGTGCATGGGTTAATGTTTTCATCATTTACGCTTTATTGAAGGTATTTTTTTTGTCAACGTCATCAACCGAAATCTATCTTATGATTTTTGCTGTACGATGACATGGTAATTTTTTTTGTAATGTCATTGACTGATATCAGAAGCTATCATTAACCTAAGTTTTTTGATTAATTCATGTTTTGTGAATCGTTGAATATGGACAATAAGGTTTAACTGTTAGAATCATTGAATGGAATCACAAGCCGTAATTGTAAAAAAAAATTGTGCATGACCGGCCAATGGTCTCATACACTCTAATATCAATATGGGCACAAATGTTTTGTTTTTTCAAACACAACAGTTGTATGGAAGCATACGCCATGGGGTCAACCTGTGCATTAGCAATTTTTCTCCCTTTGTGCATTTTTATGAACTAATCAACTCCCCTTCAAGCAAAAAAATATACAATAGACCATTCAGAAACAGAATATTGATATTCATTAATGAAGAAGTTTGCACAATGGTGAAGAAATCTACCACGCATTCTATGCAATACAAAAAAATAGATATATAAACTAGTCTAGGATATGGGGAAGAGAATGGCTAGAAGCTAGAAGACCTCATTCTGATTGAGCATTTGCCAGCATGGCTTGGGCTAGGTCCAACTCAGCTTTAGTTGTCTGAATTGATGAAGGACCATGTCTAATCTGGGAGAGCATCATCCTTGTTTCTTCATTAAGTTGGTCATATTGCTATTGCAGATGAGACTTTCTTTGCCTGACAGAGGCAAGTTTTGCCATGAGTTTGGTTTTCTCAAGTTCAAGTGTTGAGTATTTTTGAAGAATGGCTGAAGATGTTTGGTGGCTGAGTTTGAGTGAAGTACATATGGTGTGGGCTTCGTTTAGGAAATCTTTTTTCGTTTGAATATCCTTGGAGCAAGTTTGAACCATCTCCAAAAGGGTTGGCCATTCCGTGATGATCTTCGGTGATGTTCACTTTGGTTTAGATGCCAAATAGCAGCCACAGATCTACAACAGATCTCCCAAATAGCTTACATGTGGGTGCAATTTTGATGCAATACAGATGCAATTTTGATCGCAAACAGATCTGCCATTTGATGCAATTTTGTTTAGATGCTTGGGTGACGTTCAATTTTGTTTAGATGCCAAATAGCAGCCACATATCTGCAACAGATCTGCCAAACAGATCTACAACAGATAACAAATGCAATTTTGATGCAATTTGATGCAATACAAATGCAATTTTGATGCAATACAGATGCAATTTTGATGCAATATAGATGCAATTTTGATACAATACAGATGCAATTTTGATGCAATTTGATGAAATATAGATGCAATTTTCAACTTGCTAATAGAACCAAAGCATCAAAAAACAGATATGCCAAATATGCTTTAAACTTGCTAACAGATAATAGTTGAGGCCACAGATAAGTGACAAACAGATACTAGTTGACAAATAACAGATCTGCCAAATATGTTCATTACAAACAAACCTGTAATAGATAACAAAAGTTGTTCATTACAACCAAAATTCATTCACCTAGATAACAGAACCTGCAATAGATAACATGCCATATATAAGTGAGAAAGCATCTGCAAAATTAATTCATCCACAAAGCATCTACAAAATTCATCCACATAGCATCCACAAAAATTCATCCACATAGCATCCACAAAATTCATCCACAGATCTGCCAAATAGCATCCACAAAGCTCTAACAATGAGACTGATGTTTCCCAAAATTCATTCCATAATAAAATTATAAGTTACATCATAATAACTTATAAAATTCATTCCATAATAAAATTCATTCCACAAAGCTATTAAGTAAGTTATATAAGTTACATCATAATAAAATTCATTCCATAAACATAAGTTACATCGTGAAGTACAATACAACCAAAAATGGTAGAAACTTCCATTCAATTTCCCAAAGTACAATAAACTACAAAAGTTACATAATCAAGTACAAAATGATAGAAAATATAATGAAATATACCATTGCTTTGATATTATTTTCTATCATTTCAAGCCTTCAACCATAGTCATTTTCCAAGTCATCAAGCCTCGTCCTTACATTGTTAAAGTCTTCTACTGTTATAGCATCACAAGCTCTAGTGTTGGAACGGATTCTGGATGTAACATCTTCATCATCTTCATCCACGAACTTGAAGTAATTGCAATGGGGAGTGGGAGTGGTACTCTACAATGCATGACAATCAATTAGTTGAATAAGACAAATATTAATGTGACTACTAAAGGATTAAAATTTCCAATGCATACTTACATATTTTGATGGGCAAACAAAGAAAAAACGCCCTTGATTTCCATTCTCATTGGTTCTTACAATATATATGGCAGCAGTTCTTCCACAATTGCACAGCCTCGGTTGTAATCTTATGTTGCTATTGTTAGAAGAAGAAGCCATTTTTAAATCTGCATACATGAGAAATTTGTAGTGCTATTCTATGCTTGTGTTTGATGGGTGTAGACACCCCATTTTGAAACGTCCTCAAGACTTGGACGCCATCCTTTGAACACTCGATGATCATCCATGCTCGTGTTCGTTTTGAGTTCTCGGAGGTCTCGGCTATGCGCCTTGCCTCAAGATCTCTCAACTTGTATGTTTTGTTCTTGGTTGTGGACCAAACACTTTTTTTTTGCTTCTAAGGGAAGAGGGTGGCTTGTTTACCATCCCCTCAACCCACTGGCCAGGGCATGATGCCATCGGCCCCTTTTTCTTGCCATTAGCCAAGAGTGTTGGCCGATCGGCACTATATTTGGTCGACCGGCACTTGTGTTGGTCTATCAGCCATTTTTGGTGGCCGAACCCTGTTTATCTTCTTTATACAGATATTTTATGCTAGCTGGTGCAGTTGGCATCCACAATTCACTCCCTCCATACACGTGTATGGAAGGACATGCCCTTTGCTAGGCTTCTCTTGGAAGCTTTAAAAGTTGAACTTCTATAAAGAGGGAGTCCCTCCTCCCTTCTCTAGGGTTCAATAAAATTAGGTTGAGAGGGTGAGATATAGTTTTGTATCTATATTCCCTTGTTTGATCCTATTTTGTGCTCAAAAGTGTTGTTTTGTCTTACTATTGTACACAGACACACACTAGAACACCATCCCCTTGGAGCTGAGGTCCCTTGAGCTTGATTTCAGAGTTATTGGACTAGTTTTGGTCAGAGGAACCTACTGGAGCCTTGTTCTTGAAGAAGTTCTACGAGGGTGAGCAAACTTGTTTTAGATACCCCTTTCTTGTTTAAGCTTTTAACCCTTCTTGCTTATTGTTTTGAGCTTAGTTTATAACTGATAAAAGTTTTGATTTTTCTTTCTTTAGAACTTCGTTTGAGGTCTTTTTGAGGTTTGGGGTTGTTTCCCCCCTCTTAGGCCTTGTTTTAGGCCATCCCTTTTGGCCATTGTTCTTGTCTTTGTATGACCTCTCTACCACTGAAATCCAGAGGATTTTCTATGGTGAAGAGGTGGTTTCGGTGTCTTAAATAGGAGAGGGTCATCCCCTCTCCTTGTCATCTTCAAGGGATGCATAAATGGCTTATGTTGGTGGCTTGTATGCCTAGCTTGTTTTAGCTCCATTTCAGTATATATTAGGCTTTGTTTTGCCATGATATAACACTATTTTGACTTGGTTTAGACATACCATGCATGCTTTGTATACTTGTCTTGAAATCCCATGATTTGCCTTAACATGCACCATGTTGTAACATGTCTTTTTAGCATGATTTTGGCTTAACTTCAAGAAGCTTCTAGCCTTATTTTAACATGCTTAAGCTCTGTTTTTCATTGTTTTGGTCATGCTTGCATTGTTTTGTATAGCTACCATAGAATCTAGCTTGTTAGCTTTGGGTGCTTAAGTCACTAGCATGCTTTTGCTTGGGCCATTTCAGTGATTTGGAATCATTTGTCATGTTATTTTAGTCCATATTTCATGCTTTTATGCTTGCATTGGTCATCCTTTCAATGTCTTGAAGAGTTGGCGTCTTATGCTCCATGATCGGTTCATAGTGCATACCCCTATACTTAGGTCTTAGATGCCATCTAAGTGGGTTTTTGAGTTTGTTTTAACATGCCACAAATCTGATTTTGGTTGTTTAAATCATACCATGTTTGGTTTTAATAGGTGTAGTGTAACACGCTCTTTGGTAGCCTTGCATGCCTCTTGTTTTCGGCATTGTGTTCTAGCATGTTTTAGCTTCATTCCTTGCATGTTTTAGACTCATTTTGACCTGCCTTGGGACTGTTTTGAGTGCCCTTGGCCCTTTGGGGCTTGCTTCATGTAGCCTTGGTTTGAGTCCCTTGGCTAGTTTCAAGTTTTAGGTTTTATTGCATGCCTTAATTGCATGGTTTGGTTGATTTGGCATCATCCCTTGCATGATCTCAAGGCTTAACATGTTTTCCTACTATCCATGTTTGTCTCCCTTTAAGTGTTCTTAAAAAGTTGCTCTACAATGCTTAAAGTAATGGACCATTAGCATGCATGTTTGTATGTGTATTTCATGCCTTTGTCGCATCATTTTGGCCGCTAATTTGGACTTATTTGAGAGCTGTCCATTTCGGTTTAAGACCATCCCCGCATGTTGTTGCATGCTTGCCTTGTATGTTGTCACATACTAGTTGCATATTTGGTAAATTGCATGTTGTAGCATGCTAGTTCAATTGTGCCTTGTTGTGTACTTGGTCCATGACATGTTGTTGCATGCTTAAGTTGTAATGCATTTGGCATGCATTCTCTTTTTTTAGTTGCTTAACATGTTGTTACATGTTTGCCTCATATGTTGTTATATGCTTGAATGTTGTTACATGCCTTGCATATTTGCATGCTTAAGTCGCATTTTGCATGCTTGTTAGCTTGCATTTTGTCATGTGCTAGATATGTTGTCACATATTCTTGCATGTTTGGATGCATGTTAGGTAACATTGCATTGCATTTGGCATGCTTAGCCTTGTATGGCATTGTCATTAACATGCTCATGTTGCACTAGTTTTGCTTGCATGTTCACATCCCTTGCCTCTTGATCAACCATGATAGAGGTTGGGGCCTTTTATGTGTTTTGCGCATACATTCTATATTAATTTGCACACTTGGCTTCTTTGGCCATCATGTATTGAAATGCGTGATTGATGGCCCGATGGTCAAGAACCATACTTCCTAGAGTTCATGACATGATAGGAAACGTGGTTATGCACACATTGCTTTGAATATACATTGCCATGCTCTGTTTGTCCTTTGCTGTAGGAAAATAGCATTCTGCAGGAAGAGATGGCTGGTCGGCCATCTTCAGTGCCGGCCGGCTAACTATATTTGCCCGAGAGCCCCATTTTTGGTCGATTACTAGTTCCCCTTGGCCAGTGACCATTCCTCTTGGCCGGTGGCCTCTCATAGCACCCAGAAGGTGATTCAGAAGCATCCTTGGAACTTGTGCAGTTTTCAGAGGTGCAGAGCAGTGCAAACAGAGGCAACATGACATGGCGATGGATTTCCGAGCGGAGCCGAGCATGCATACATTTGTCCTTGTTCCCGAGGCCTTTTTACTACTTTAGTAGCTTAATTAATTTGTTTAATTAGTTAAGTGTTGGGTAATAATTAATTAGCTTGTAGTTAGTTAATTTGTATTATTCTTTTGGCCCCTCATTCGAGAGAGGTGCAATTGTGTAATCAGCGTGCGTGTGTGTGATGCATGTCTTCCAAACCTCCATTTCTTTCTCCCTTTTACTTAACCGCTTACGATGGCTAGTTCTAGGGCACGTTTCAATTAGCATCCTTATGCTATGCATGTTTGCATACATTTATTCGTATTGCACGCACCGGGCTTGGAGCATCATACTAATTGCATAGTGTTTCAATTCCAACTTGAATACGTATATCGAGTTGCCGCATTTCACATGCCATTATTAGATTAGCCGAGCCTATTCTAGTTGCATTTTGCATGTGTTGCATTAGCCATCTTAACATGAACTAGGATCATGCATGATTTCTAATTAGTTTCTTGTTTTGGCTCAGAGTACATTATGAGTGTTTATGCTTTAGCATCTTGCATGTGTGTAAGTGTTAACATGACAGCATGCTTGCCATGAGGCTAAGTACTTATATGATATAACTGCCTGAATGCCTGTGGGTGAAGGTTGGATTGCTTGAATTGGAATAATTCATCGAAATCCGTGTTTTAGCCTACTTGCGAGTAGCAAAATTCAAATCTATTTCCAAACAAACGGATATCCGATGCTTTGTTCCAAGCTAGGCAATCTAGTCTATACTTGTTTTGCTGTGCGCAACACGTAGTAAAGATTAGCCAATTAACTGGAATAAGAACGCATGTGTTTTCAAAAACTCGATATCATGCTTAGTACAGGCCGATCTTCTTATCGAGTGAGTGGGGGTCCTCATAGATGACCTTCCCCGATCGTATCCAAGTTCCCGAGCTGAGGCAACTTTGGTGATGACGGACACGTGGCCTTAGGCAACGAGTCAGGGTTTCTTAAATTCCCCTAAAAGAAATATTTAGGTGGCGACTCTGTATCTGGAAAAGTAGTCCATGTTTGACACTTCTTTCTTAAAAATCAGTTTTTCAAAACGATTTGCCGGATTTAGACTCTTTGGTGATTTATCAGTCTTGCATTGCACTTTGCGAGATCAGATTAAGAACCGTGACATTTGAGTCTGAACTGTAGTAAGCCCAATTGAACAAAACGGGATATTTCCCGCGACGTTCGGGGACGTCTACAGTTTCTGGCAACTCTACTGGGGAGTTTGAGAACTTGACTCGAACTCATGATATCTTGTTTTAATTACGCTTATGTGTTTCTTTGCATTGTTTGTGCATTGGTGCGCCTAGGACACAATGTTTGCCGTATACTATTCCTGAATGATTTGCCAAAGGCTCACTTTGAGAAGCGTGCCATAAGGCTGACCAGTTGCGGGCTCCGCCATGATGGGAACACAAACCCCTATTTTTACCAGGGCACCCTTTTTGACCATTCAACCTAGTGCATATCGGAAATTTTAGTGACCATTCCAAACTAGGACAGGTTGCTTATCTGATTGTAGGTTGTTTGAAATTGCTGTGTGCGTAGTGAAACCCTAGCTCCGGACAAAATAGGACAGGGAAACCCTACCCCAACATAGGGGTGTTTTGGTTCTTACTTGCTTGTTATGTGCTTTTGAGTTGACCTCTACATGGTATGCATTTATTAGTTTACAAGTTTGGGTATCAGGCCCGCGGGCATCAGTGTTTTGAGAATCAGTTATATCTGTAGGTATCAGATTCAGTTTCGGGACAGTGAATTTGGAAACAGTGATCAGTGACCAAATACAGGTATTCAGCTATGCTTATGTCTGTTCTGGTGAAATTGGGCTAAAATGCTGCCTGTTTTCCCTTTTAGTTCAGAGATTTGGTTCAGAATAGCCAGTGTTCTCCTTCGTTAAAGCAAGGCAGACATTTGATCCGTCAGTCACCGGTCATATCACCTCCGTTCAGTTCAGTGGATTTATGATGGCACAAAATTCAGAGGAAATTGTGGTTATGGCAGCCGCATTAGACCAAAGAGTCATCTTCCACGGTGAAACCAACGTTGAGGTGCCACACCCACCCAGATCACTTGTTGTGCGCCCGATCTGGGAACCCCAGTTGTTTCAAGCTCGTGAACCCACCACATTTGAGTTAATGGGAATGATTGGCGACCTCTAGAGATCTGTGGCCTGTGGAATGTTAGCTCCGCCACCAACCACACCATATGCCGGGAACTTCATGCCGCAGGAGTCCCCGCTACTGGAGCGAATTGTAATTGAGCTTAGCCAACCTGAAGTAGTCTCAAGCTCCGGCAAAGATATGTCAGTGACAACGGGGCTTCGTACTGAAGTAGCAACCCAAACCTTTCAGCAAGCTGAGGCTGGTGGAAAGAACAAGATGCAGGCAGACGTAGATCCATATGAACAACTCCAACAAACTGTTGAGGCTCTGAAATTCGGGGAGTTGAATAAGCAACAAGTACTCGCAGTTGTGGCTAAGACTGTGGATGACATTTTCCCTGCTCAGACCGAGAGCAGTTCAAGCCAAAGGGAAAATTGGGATAGGGATCGTCGTACCGGAACAGTTCTTTCCCATCCTAACCTTGCACCTGGAAAAGATCAGAGAGCCAAGGCAGCACCTGCTGATCTTTTTGCTAGTGCGTCCAGCAAAGGTCCACCGGTTTCGAAGTATCTGCCCTGAGGCCGCAGGGTCTTTCATCCCCTCTACATGCCTTTGTCCTAGGCTCTTCGAATCCTCACTGAAAAAGGTCATCTCAAACCTCTTAAGCCTCGACCTCTCCCGAGTAATCTCCCTCTCTCACATGATGCTACTCAGTACTATGCGTACCATCAACAGGCTGGTCACACAACCGACAATTGCTTTCGTCTTCGCCACGAAGTGCAAGATTTGATCGATGATGAGGTCATCCTCCCACCTAGCTCAGCAAAGTCTGTCACCACTGAGTTCGTGGACTTCGAGGATAATACAAGTATGTGATCAGATGTTGTTCCACTTGCGGGTGGGGTTTGGTTTATTTCAGATGTGACGTTTGGCACGCACTATTTTGAGCATTTGCGAATGCTAATTTTTTTGTACTTTCTGACTTAGGTGTTGAGTCAGTTCTATGATTTTGTTTCGAGTCTGTCTCGTTGTTTTGAGTCGGTCTTTTTGATTAAGGTCTGTCTTGTTGTATCGAGTCAGTCTTGTTGTACAGAAGTCGGGTGATTCCGAGGGTTTCACCTTGGACATCATTTTTTTTTTGTTTTGTGATTGTCCTTTTGCTTTCTTTTGAGTCTGTCTCTACTATGGAGCCAATTGCAACCAGGAAATCTGAATGAAACAGCTGTGGCTGTCATGTTTTTGTGCTTATTACTATTTTGAGCCTGTTGTGCCAGCAAGTTTAAAATAAAACGGCAGTGCATTTCACTTGCTTTTCTGTGCCTTGAAATCATTGCATTTAACTTAAGTTTTTCAAAACTTTTCAAATAATGTGTTGAAAACGAAGAGGAAGGAATTCCTCGGGTTTTATAAAAATTTGATCAACTGAGAGAAAGAAAGACGTGCTAAGCCCTTAATGAATGAGATCATGCTTGTTAATGTGAGTACTAAGAAGGATCCTAGCTTGATCCAGATTGGTTCTACACTGTCTTCAGCGCGAGCAATTTGTCGCTTTCTTAAAAAATTTCAAAAAATTTTTTGCGCCGTCTTGCGAAGACCTGTGTGGAATCACTCTTGAGATTATACAGCTTAGGATCGCTCTCAGCCTCGAGACTCGACCCCCTTACTTTCAAACCATTGAACTTGGATTTAGAATATTCAACGGTCAACCACAATGTGAGGCCTGTGTGGCCAGATTTGACGCAGCCCTTGAACTAGGGGCAAAAAATGTCAGATAGTGCACTCGAAGAGTCAAAGATGAAGATTGGCAAGAATGCCAAATCCCAGAAGGGAAGAAAGAAGAAAGTTTTGTTGAAGAACAACCGAGTTCCTATCCACAACACTAGGGGCAAATTCAGCCCCCATTGGATAGACTCCTACATCATTAGCGAACAACAATCACTCTCCTGGATTTAGATGGCTTCAAGATATCAAAACTATTTGACATGGACAAAGCTACACTTTTACCCTTGAAAGGCTTGCTGGGTCGAAAACCCGGAAGGGCGACCCAGGAAAAAGTTAGAGCAAGAAAAAAAGAAAAAAAAAAGAAAAAAAAAATGCAAAGATTGAAAAAAAAAAGAAATGAAGAAAAATGAAGAAAATAAAAAAAAAGAAAGAAGAACAAAAGAAAAGAAATGAAAAGAAAAGAAAAGAAAAACAAAGCTCACAAGGTTGAAAACCCGGAAGGGCGGCCATGGCAAAAGTTAGAGTGCAAAAGAAGAGGTTAATACCCGAGTGTACCTTAACTGAAACTACGTAAGGCTTGATTCCCATGTTTGGGATACGTAGGCAACTTCATCTTGAAGTCCAGCCATAAATAATTCCAAATTGATGGTGTCCATGTAATGGTTTTGATCATCTCTGCCTTCTTTGAATCCGAGGGATCAGTTGTAACCGTCACTTTGAGGACTGTTTATAGTATGTTGTGACGCTATTCAGACAAGGGGCAACTTTCCATTGCCATGAGTCGTCATTCAAACAAGGGGCAACTTTCTGTTGCCATGTAGTGCCATTTAGACAAGGGGCAATTTTCCATTGTTTTGGATCCAAGGTTGTACATCTCAAGAGTAAATTCTGTGTTGGTCGAGCAGTGGCCATTTGTAAAAATAGTTTTTGAGAATTTTTATTGAGGTTGACTAATTCTCTCAAAAACTATTCCATCTTTTTCAAAACTGGACCATTTTCTAGGACCCAAAAAAGGAAAATTTTCAGTGCTCATAGCCTGACTTGCATGATTTCAAATCAGAAAGTTGAACAAGCATGTTAATCTAATTCTCATGTTGGTCAAAATTATTTTTGTAAAAAGTCAAAAAAAAAAAGGTCAAAATGATGAATTATGGGCACAGTTGAGTTAGGAGTTTTGTCTTTTCCTCATTGTCAACATACCTGCCAGAAAAGGGCACAACTGACGCTAACAGCAAAGGGCTGAAAGCTCTCTTATCCTCCAAGCAGCGAGGTATCAAGCCAAGTGCGAAGCACGCATTGGAATAGGCCAAGATACTCCACTCCCTTATTCGTGGCACCAACTAGACGTCACCAGAAGAAATAGCCGTGAGCTGATAATGTTGGACATGAACCCACAATTTTCCGTTTATCCATTAACCACCCAAGGGAGGGATAAAAAAATTAGAGAGATTGAAGAATATAGAGATGTGCGTTGAGAGAAAAAGTGAAGAAAAAGGGGCTTTTTCAGAAAAACAGAGCCTGAGGGCCGAGTGATACGAGAATACAAATGAGAAAGGGTGGGAAACAATACCCGAAGAAACTGGCTCCTCGTGCACCGAGAGGTATCCCGCCTTTGTAACACGTCTGTGTGTCATGTCTTTTGTTGTTTTGTTCATCTCTTTTTTTTTTTGAGTCATTTCGAGTGTTTCTCGATGTGTTTAGGTTGTTCACCTTTTTGTTTTCCGTTGTTGAGTCTTTTCGCTATGTTCAGTTGTAGGCTCAATACCCGGTTAACAATTAATTTCAAAATGATTTGTTTTGTGCTTAGAGTGCTGCACCATTCTCCATATTTGTGCAAAACAGGATCCGTTCTTTCATAAAACTGTAGGGTTTAACCCAGGTCATGTGAGAACAGTAGAACCAGGACCTATCTAAAGTTATAGGTTCCAGACTGTGATGCAAAAGGAAAGAGGAAGAATTCGGAGCATCTGAGTTTGTTTCGACTTCTGCAAATTCCGTCTTTACATCCCGTGTGTTCAAACTGAACAGAATGCTGTGTTATGGGCTGTGTGTTCAAAATCAGCAGTGTCCTGCATGAGCTGTGTGCTGAATGAATAAGAATGCTGTGTTATGGGCTGTGAGTTCAGAATGAGCAGTGTTCGGAATGGGCTGTGTGTTCAGAATCAGCAATGTCCTGCATGAGCCGCGTGTTCAAAATAAACACAGTACTGTGTTACGAGCTATGTGTTCAGAATGAGCAGTCTATGCGTTGAACATGTTGGAAACTTGTGATTGGTTCCACTTCCAGTGCCTTCCGGTGTTGATTTTGCAAAGTCATACCTGTGTTACTTCAATTTGCTTATCGAGTTGTTGTACATTTGTTTATCGAGTTGTATTTCACACTCTTTAAGTTATCTCTTTTGCTTATCGAGTTGTAATTACATTCGGTTAGCTTGTCGAGTTCTTTGTTTTGTTTATCGAGTTGTTTTGTTGTTAGTTGATTCACTACCTGATTAGTTGCAATTTGAGTGTTTGGTTTTCAAAACAAAGTTCGATCTCATTTACATTGTTATGTAATATGATGCGATGCGATGCGATGCATAGAATGTACAAATGCAACACTTTTTCAGCAAAAAGCTTGTTTCATTCCATCATCTTTTCAAATACATAGTTTTGAGAAAGTAAAACTTGCCTGAAGCAATACAATGTGCTCAAACTACTAGTAAAAAGAAAAGTAAAGCAAAAAGAAGAGAAAAGCAACAAAATCTCTAAACAGAGCAAAGAAGAAAAAGTAGCAGAATGTCTTGATCAATATCAGTCATCTCAAGTGCGGGAGTCAGTCCTGGTCCTCTTCCTGGACGAGGGTCCAAGGTCACCACCACCATCTCCATAGTTAGAATCTGAGCTATCTTCGGCCTCGCCCTGGGACGACGCTGCCTTCTCGTCAGAATCATCGGGGGAAGGCTCTGGTGAAATGCTCTCGGCACAGGTGTACCTATGTCTACCTCAGCTGTGGATAGTCATCCTCCGCCTGACTCCCCTTCCTCCTCGAGTAGGAACAGATGGTCTAGCTGGAGCACCTCCCGCAGCCGGAATCTGAAATGGGGCCTTAAAAGAACAAATGGCAAATGCATCAATTACAGATAAAGTGGAGTATGAATATCAAACACAATGTATGAGTACAGTGTATGAATGCTGCGAGCAATGCTGTGAGCAGTATGTGGGTTGTAGTGTATCAGTGCTGTGGGTACTATGTATCAAGTGCCATGTTGATAGTGTAATGCATCAGATTATGTATAAAACAAATTAGGCGGGGTTTGAGACTGTGGTTGAAAGAACTTACCGGGATATTGTAGATGGTCAATAAGTAGATGCACCGCTGTAACATCCCTACCGCCGAGGCTGTCAATTCCAGGGACTGGCGAGTGTACTCGACGGAAGCCTGCAAAAGTGTTAAAGTCATTAGTAATCTGTGGGATATCAAATGAATTGAAATAACTGTACAGAATGCAAAGTTTAGTAGTACATACCGGGGTCGAACCATAGATTCCGACAAGCTCATGATCAGCCGGAGGAGGAGCGAAGGGAATCTGATGGGTCTCCTCACCCTGTCCTCAGCATGTGATCGTCGTAGGTAGCTCTGGCCATCCAGCTCCCTGTCCTCTCCGGGACCCACTCTTGCCTCGGGCCGGAGGTGCCCTCGGTGCCCCCGCTCCTGCTGCTGGCGTCGCTGGCCTCTCTCGCTCAGCTCGACGAGCACCAATCAAAGGCCGCATGATGTAAGCCTGAATATACTCAGCGTAGTCACCCTCGTCCCTGAAAGGCTTAGAGTCCTAGTCAATCGTATAGTCTATCATCTCTTCCAAGGTGTACCTCTCAGTGTGCCTCGTGTGGGTAGGAGGAGGTACTGGAACTGTCTGCTCGGGCACGCCCAAGGTTTGTCGCAGGAAGCCCTCTCCAAAGTACCAAGCGCGGCAAATCAGTCCCTCTAACAAGACCCTGAACTGGGCGGTCTCTCGAGCACCGACATACTGCTTCCGAACTGCGTCAGGCAATGGGGCCCAAGGCTGCCAGGTGATCTGCAAATAAAACACAGATTGTTATGTACTGATATTGAGAGCACAATGTAAAAGTGAAGCTTAAATGAACTGTAATGTTTGACGTACCTCGGCTGTGGTGATGGTGTCAAAATAGCGGCGGAAGAACATGAATGACTCTTATGGCCTTTGCTCACATCTCATGTCAAAGCGGTAAGAGAATGGAACGCCAAGGGGGACCTCCTCATCTGGCATTGGGGCAAGTCTCAGGAAGTAGGCATATACCCACAATTGAAAAGTATAACAGAGCAGACATCAGTATGCTTATCAGATAAAGCAGAATGCAAAATAAAGCAGATTGTGCATGTACCGTGTGTGTAGCGTACAACCAGTGTGAAATAGACTGCATGTGTGCAGTGTATAGAGTACAGATAATGTAAAACAGAAAAGAGAAGGTGTACCTCCCAGGCTCGCCAGTAGCCTCCGAACAACTGTCTGTTGCAGTGAAAAGATGAGCTCATGTACCCATAAAGTGTGGCCAGGCCAGCGCCACCCCAGTCGTAGCGGCGGATACGTGTCACATCCACTAATGCACTCAATAGGTAGAGGGCGACGGTGTTCGCCCGATCGGCGAAGAGCATGGTTCCCAATAGGAACATGATAAAGCCACGAGCATACTGCTCCTCCTCCTCCCGAGTGGTAGGCGCCTTGATCCGGAAGTGATCCTCGAACCATGAGTACCTCACAAATCCTGCCCGGGCAAGAGGTGGCTGAGTGCCGAGCAAGTATAGATGAGCGGTGTCCCACCCGTCCATATCTGTGTCAAAGGGGATCGGATCTCCCCCCACTCCAATGCTTGTGAGCATGGAGAAGCCAAAGGGAGTCATCGTCGTCTCCCCGGTGGCAGAAAGGTGGAAAGAGTCGGTGGTATCCCACTACCTCTCCATCAAAGCAGCAAGACAGGGCCTTCTCGTAGTGAGGCGCGAGAGTCCCCATGCAGAAGGTCCCAAAATCGGCCTGGTCGACAATACGAAGAACTGCGTCAGGTAGCTCCATGTACCAACCTCGGGCGGCAGTGTTCCCATACCCCCGGAAGGCATGGGAATCTCCCTGTGATCAAAACAAACAGTTGCGAAGCAGTGTTACAAATACAATGTTGAATGCGCTTAGAATTGATTGAAATGCAGTGTGTCTGCATGTGTCAGAGTCTACACCGATATTGGGTGTGAGCGTGCTCACAGTGAACTACAGCATATGATGTATCAGTATGTTTGAATTGTTCAGTTGAAAATGTAGCGTATGTGCACGTGTTCAGATTCAAACAGATATTAGGTGTGGGCATCCTCATAGTGAACTACAGCATATGATGTATCAGTATCTTTGAATTGTTTGGTTGAAAATGCTGTGTGTGTATGTGTCAGAGTCTACATAGATATCGGGTGTGGGCGTGCACACAATGAACTACAGCATATGATGTATCAATGTGTTTGAATTGTTCAGTTGAGAATATAACGTGGGTACACGTGTTCAGATTTAAACAGATATTGGGTGTGCGTGTGCTCACAGTGAACTACATCATGTAATGTATCAGTGTGTCTGAGTTAAGCAGTTAAAGAACAGAATCGACTATCGCAGTTATGTGTTCTACATTGCAGAAAATGAAATAGAGAAAAAATATACCTCAGAAGCGCCGTAAGACAGATGTGACTCTGGCTCACGCAACAAAAGCTCCAGTGGCATGCCTCGTGCATAGCTCCTGAACTGGCGGATGCCATCGGGAGGCAACACGTGTATCGCCGGCCTATAAGTCACCGGATCGAACGGCCGGATGTGAAGAGGTAGGAGCTCAACCTCGGGATCCACATCCATCTCTGGGGGAGTCCCACCACGTGGAATGTCGTCCGCCATCTCAAAAGGAGCGTGAAAATGGTCAAGAATGTGAAAAATAGGCGAGAATGCCAAAAGTCAACCCCGAGAGGATGAAAAATGGAAGGAAAGGTCGGGGTGTGGAAAAGGCACAAAGATTGAGGTATGACTCGGGAAAAACAAACCCCAAATGGTGGAAACCAAGAAAAGGCCACCGAAACCAAGATTTGTTCGGTTCAAAGTGTGCGAAACGGTGAGGGTTTCATGAATCGAATGATGAAAAAGTGTCAAAAATAAGAGAAAAATGAGGATCGAAGGTTGGAAAATCACCTAGAGAGAGAGATGGGAGGGTTTTTCGAGCTAGGAGGAAGTTAAAATATAGGGTTTGAGGCCCTATATTTAAAGACCCATGGCTAAATGTCAAAACTGCCCCGACATTGCCATTTTTGGCCCGTCACCAAATTGTCAGCCGATCGGCTAAATAGTTAGCCGATGGGCTTATTTTGTGGCTGATGGATGACCGGTGGCCTCCCTTTGGGGTCAGTGAACCTCCCACACCCTTGGTTAGGTCAGGTATGTGGTTTGGAACCTTTATCTCTCAAGGCAGTGCAAGGAAGTGGACTTTTGAAGTTTAACCGGCTTCCGTGTTGACCTCGAACCATGTCTTCTGTATGCGACGCTCGGTACGCGCAAGGTGTATCCCTTTCGTATCCTTTGGTATCTTGCAAGATTCAATAACCGTTTTAAATGCGTTGTATTCCATGTTTTGTCTTGTTTATGATAAACATACATAGGTTGCATCGTTATGCACGTCTACACGCATTGTAGCGCACACAACTTGCATTGTTATGCACTGTTCGCTTGCATCGTTATGCACATCTACACACGTTGTAGCGCGCACAACTTGCATTGTTATGCACTGTTCACTTGCATCGTTATGCACGTCTATATGCGTTGTAGCGCACGCCACGCTTGCATTGTCATGCACTTCCCTTGGGTCGCATTGTCTTGCACCCCCCCTCCATCCGTGTTATTTCACGTGTTTCATTCGCATCATCATGCACCTTATCAACAACTTGCATCGCCATGCATCTTCCATTTGCATTGTCATGCATTTCAATAATCATGCATTATCATGCATTTCAGTTCATGCATTGTCATGCATGTCTCATTTGCATTGTCGTGCATTCCAATAGTTTGCATTGTCACGCATTTCAATAATTATACATTGTCATGCATTTCAGTTCATGCATTGGCATGCGTGTCTCATTTGCATTGTTGTGCATTCCAATAATTTGCATTGTCATGCATTTCAGTTCATGCATTGTCATGCGTGTCTCATTTGCATTGTTATGCATTTCAATAATTTGTATTGTCGTGCATTCCAATAGTTTGCATTGTCATGCATTTCAATAATCATGCATTATCATGCATTTCAGTTCATGCACTGTCATGCGTGTCTCATTTGCATTGTCGTGCATTCCAATAGTTTGCATTGTCATGCATTTCAATAATTATGCATTGTTATACATTTCAGTTCATGCATTGTCATGCGTGTCTCATTTGCATTGTTGTGCATTCCAATAATTTGCATTGTCATGCATTGTCATGCGTGTCTCATTTGCATTGTTATGCATTTCAATAATTTGCATTGTCATGCATTTCAGTTCATGCATTGTCATGCGTGTCCTATTTGCATTTTTCGTACATTTCAATAATTTGCATTGTCATGCATTTCAACAACGTGCATTGTCATGTATTTTTCGTTTGCATTGTCATGCATTTCAAACAACTCGCATTGTCATGCATTTTCCATTTGCATTATCATGCATGTCAATCTCTCGCATTGTTGTATATTTTATGTGTATTGTCTTGCACCCCTCTAACTTGCATTGTCTTGTACGCTCCTTCTTCGAAACACTGGGATACGTCCCTATGTTTCTTTTTCTTTTCCGAAACATCGGGATACGTCTCTATGTTTCTCCCTCTTATTCTGAAACACCGGGATATGTCCCTATGTTTCACTTTCTTTGGTTAAGAGCATTCGAAACATGTTCTAATGCTTAAACCACCCTTCTCCACTTACGTGCCGCGTGTGGACGTAAACCACCTTTCTCCACTGGCGTGCCGTGTGTGGACGTAACCACCTTTGGTTAAGAGCATTCGGAACATGTTCTAATGCTTAAACCACCCTTCTCCACTTACGTGTCGCGTGTGGACGTAAACCACCCTTCTCCATTGGCGTGCCGTGTGTGGACGTAACCACCCTTTCTCCACTCGCATGTCGCGTGTGGACGTAACTAACCCTTTCTCCACTCGCGTGCCGCGTGTGGACGTAACCATCCCTTTCTCCCTTCTCGCATTGTTACACACATTGTATGCATTATTGCGTATGCTTTACTTACATGTGTTTATACACCTTTCTCCCTTCTCGCATTGTTACGCACATTGTATACGTTATCGCATATGCTTTACTTAAATGTGTTTATGCACCTTCTCGCATTGTTACACACATTGTATGCATTATCGCGTATGCTTTACTTACATGTGTTTATGCACCTTTCTCCCTTCTCGTATTGTTACACACATTGCTATACGTTGTCACGTATGCTTTACTTATATGTGTTCATGCTTTACTTACATGTGTTCAGGCTTTCCTTGCTTCCCACATTGCATGCGTTGTCGCGTATTGCTTTACTTACATGTGTTTATGTTTCAAATTGCATTGTCATACACCCCTTGGCTTTCGTTGTCACGCATGCCCTCCTTGCATTGTTATCCACCCCTTCCACCCGCATTGTCATGCACCCCCTCACTTGCGTTGTCACGCACTTTTCACTTGCATTGCTATGCATGTTTCTAACAATGTTATACCTGTTAAGTTTCTTTCTTTTTCAGGCACAATATTGTATGTACGGTTCATTTGAGGCTGGTGCAACCAGATGAACCGGACAGTATTGTATTCTCCGTGTTAGACGTAGTGAGAATTATATAATTTTCTTACATCCTTTCTGCATGAAATGTAGTTAGATTTGTATATGCTTTCTTAAAACTACTGCATGTTATGCTTCGTTACAGCTTTCTTCACATGATCATAGGTTATGATTTGGCTTTGTGCATATCACTTGCATCTTGCCCCTGCCTTCGGGCACATATCTTGCTATCTTGCATGCTTGTCTAAGTCTTCGGCCTTGTCAAAAATGGGTCGTCTCTGGGCTTTGACATTCACTCCTATCACTTTGTGACCTTTCGAGTTCTGTTAAAGAGGGGCAACTGTAGAAACCCCATTTTTGACTGCCCCCAAGACTTGGACGTCATCGTTTGAACACTCGATGATCATCCATGATCGTGTTCGTTTTGAGATCTCAGAGGTCTCGGCTACACGCCTTGCCTCAAGATCTCTCAACTTGTCTGTTTTGTGCTTGGTTGTGGACCAAACACTTTTGTTTTTGCTTCTAAGGGAAGAGGGTGGCTTGTTTGCCATCCCCTAAACCGACCGGCCAGGGAATGATGCCATTGGCCCCTTTTTCTTGCCATCGGCCAAGAGTGTTGGCCGATCGACACTATATTTCGTCGATCGGCACTTGTGTTGGTTGATCGGCCCTTTTTGGTGGTCGAACCCTGTTCATCTGCTTTATGCAGATATTTTATGCCAGCTGGTGCAGCTGGCATCCACAATTCACCCCCTCCATACACATGTGCGGAGGGCTTTGCTCTTTGCTTGGCTTCTCCTGGAAGCTTTAGAAGTTGAACTTCTATAAAGAGGGAGCCCCTCCTCCCTCCTCCAGGGTTCAGAAAAATTAGGTTAAGAGGGTGAGATATAGTTTTATATCTATATTCCCTTGTTTGATCCTATTTTGAGCTCAAAAGTATTGTTTTGTCTTACTATTGTACACAAACACACACTAGAGCGCCATCCTCTTGGAGCTGAGGTCCCTTGAGGTTGATTTCAGAGTTATTGGACTGGTTTTGGTCAGAGGAACCTACTGGAGCCTTGTTCTTGAAGAAGTTCTACAAGGGTGAGCAAACTTGCTTTAGATACCCTTTTCTTGTTTAAGCTTTTAACCCTTCTTGCTTATTGTTTTGAGCTTAGTTTATAACTGATAAAAGTTTTGATTTTTCTTTCTTTAGAACTTCGTTTGAGGTCTCTTTGAGGTTTGGGGTTGTTTCCCCCCTCTTAGGCCTTGTTTTAGGCCATTCCTTTTGGCTCTTGTTCTTGTCTTTATATGACCTCTCTACCACTGAAATCCAGAGGATTTGTGGTGGTGGAGAGGTGGTTTTGGTGTCTTAAATAGGAGAGGTTCATCCCCTCTCGTTGTCATCTTCAACGCTTGCATAAATGGCTTATGTTGGTGGCTTGTATGCCTAGCTTGTTTTAGCTCCATTTCAGTATATATTAGGCTTTGTTTTGCCATGATATAGCACTATTTAGACTTGGTTTAGACATACCATGCATGCTTTGTATACTTGTCTTATAATCCCATGATTTGCCTTAACATACACCATGTTGTAACATGTCTTTTTAGCATGATTTTGGCTTAACTTCATGAAGCTTCTAGCCTTGTTTTAACATGCTTAAGCTCTATTTTTCATTGTTTTGGTCATGCTTGCATTGTTTTGTATAGCTACCATACAATCTAGCTTGTTAGCTTTGGGTGCTTAAGTCACTAGCATGCTTTACTTGGGCCATTTCAGTGATTTGGAATCATTTGTCATGTTATTTCAGTCCATATTTCATGCTTGTATGCTTGCATTTGTCATCCTTTCAATGTCTTGAAGAGTTGGTGACTTATGCTCCATGATCGGGTCATCGTGCATGCCCCTATACTCAGGTCTTTGATGCCATCTAAGTGGGTTTTTGAGTTCGTTTTAACATGCCACAAATCTGATTTTGGTTGTTTAAATCATAACATGTTTGGTTTTAATAGGTGTAGTGTAACACCCTCTTTGGTAGCCTTGCATGCCTCTTGTTTTCGGCATTGTGTTCTAGCATGTTTTAGCCTCATTCCTTGCATGTTTTAGACTCACTTTGACCTGCCTTGGGACTGTTTTGAGTGCCCTTGGCCCTTTGGGACTTGCTTCATGTAGCCTTGGTTTGAGTCCTTTGACTAGTTTCAAGTTTTAGGTTTTATTGCATGGTTTGGTTGATTTGGCATCATCCCTTGCATGATTTCAAGGCTTAACATGTTTGCCTAATATCCATGTTTGTCTCCCTTTAAGTGTTCTTAAAAGTTGCTCTACAATGCTTAAAGTAATGGACCATTAGCATGCATGCTTGTATGTGTATTTCATGCCTTTGTCGCATCATTTTGTCGCTAATTTGGACCTATTTGAGAGTTGTCCATTTTGGTTTAAGACCATCCCCGCATGTTGTTGCATGCTTGCCTTGTATGTTGTCGCATACTTGTCGCATATTTGGTAAATTGCATGTTGTAGCATGCTAGTTCAATTGTGCCTTGTTGTGTACTTGGTTCATGACATGTTGTTGCATGCTTAAGTTGTAATGCATTTGGCATGCATTCTCTTTTTTTAGTTGCTTAACATGTTGTTACATGTTTGCCTCACATATTGTTATATGCTTGAATGTTGTTACATGCCTTGCATATTTGCATACTTAAGTCGCATTTTGCATACTTGTTAGCTTGCATTTTGTCATGTGCTTGATATGTTGTCACATATTCTTGCATGTTTGGATGCATGTTAGGTAACGTTGCATTGCATTTGGCATGCTTAGCCTTGTATGGCATTGTCATTGACATGCACATGTTGCACTAGTTTTGCTTGCATGTTCACATCCCTTGCCTCTTGATCAACCATGATAGAGGTTGGGGCCTCTTATGTGTTTTGCGCATACATTGTATATTAATTTACACACTTGGCTTCTTTGGCCATCATGTATTGAAATGCATAATTGATGGCCCGAGGGTCGAGAACCATACTTCCTAGAGTTCATGACATGATAGGAAGCGTGGTTGTGCACACATTGCTTTGAAAATACATTGCCATGCTCTGTTTGTCCTCTGCTGCAGCAAAATAGTATTCTACAGGAAGAGATGGCTGGTCGGCCATCTTCAGTGCTTGCCGGCTAACTATATTTGGCCGAGAGCCCCATTTTTGGTCGATTACCAATTCCCCTTGGCCGGTGACCATTCCTCTTGGCCGGTGGCCTCTCACAGCACCCAGAAGGTGATTCAGAAGCATCCTTGGAACTTGTGCAGTTTTCAGAGGTGTAGAGTAGTGCAAACAGAGGCAACATGACATGGCGATGGATTTCCAAGCGGAGCCGAGCATGCATACATTTGTCCCTCTTCCCGAGGCCTCTTTACTGCTTTAGTAGCTTAATTAATTTGTTTAATTAGTTAAGTGTTGGGTAATAATTAATTAGCTTGTAGTTTGTTAATTTGTATTATTCTTTTGGTCCCTCCGTCGAGAGAGGCACAATTCTGTAATAAGCGTGCGTGTGTGCGATGCATGTCTTCCAAACCTCCATTTCTTTCTCTCTTTTACTTAACCGCTTACGATGGTTAGTTCTAGGGCACGTTTCAATTAGCATCCTTATACTATGCATGTTTGCATACATTCATTCATATTGCATGCCTCGGGCTTGGCGCATCATACTAACTGCATAGTATTTCAATTCCAACTTGAATACGTGTATCGAGTTGCCGCATTTCACATGCCATTATTAGATTAGCCGAGCCTATTCTAGTTGCATTTTGCATGTGTTGTATTAGCCATCTTAACATGAACTAGGATCGTGTATGATTTCTAACTAGTTTCTTGTTTTGGCTCGGAGTACACTGTGAGTGTTTATGCTTTAGCATCTTGCATGTGTGTAAGTGTCCAAATGACAATATGCTTGCCATGAGGCTAAGTGCTTATATGATATAACTGCCTGAATGCCTGTGGGTGAAGGTTGGATTGCTTGAATTGGAATAATTCATCGAAATCCGTGTTTTAGCCTACTTGCGAGTAGCAAAATTCAAACCTATTTCCAAACAAACGGATATGCGATGCTTTGTTCTAAGTTAGGCGATCTAGTCTATACTTGTTTTGCAGTGCACATCACGTAGTAAAGATTAGCCAATTAACTGGAATAAGAACACATGTGTTTTCAAAAACTCGATATCATGCTTAGTACAGGCCAATCTTCGGATCGGGCGAGCGGAGGTGCTCATAGATGACCTTCCCCAATCGCACCCACGTTCCCGAGCCGAGGCAATTTGGTGATAATGGACATGTGGCCTTAGGCAATGAGTCAGGGTTTCCTAAATTCCCCAAAAATAAATATTTAGGTGACGACTCTGTATTTGGCAAAGCAGTCCATGTTTGGCATTTCTTTCTTAAAAATCAGTTTTCCAAAACGATTTGTCGAATTTGGACTCTTTGGTGATTTATCAGTCTTGCATTGCACTTTGCAAGATCAAATTAAGAACCATGACATTTGAGTCCGAACTATAGTAAACCTAAATGAACAAAACATGATTTTTCTCGGGACGTTCGGGGACGTCTACAATGGGGTTAATAGTAGTTCTATTTGAATTTGAGGGACAGAGTGTATGTCTTTACTGAAAACATCTATTTGTTCAAACTACCATGTTTAATAGCATTTGAATAGAGGTTACACAGACTAAACTATTAATAGCATTTGAACAAACATGGCAGTTCAATGTTAGTCATTTTCTTCAGTTTCAAACATAGCATTTGTGATTAATTACACACATGTTACACACATAGCAGTTTCAAACTGAACATACATAGTTGTTTTACAAACATAGCAGTTCAATGTCAATTCAATTATCAATCACACATGTTACACAACTATTATCAACAAATCATACTGAAGTGAAATGATTATGGGCAGATTATTGGAGTATTATCGACACAACTATTATCAAGAAACATGCTCTAGTTTGCTAACAAAAAGAATGATTACCTGCTAGCAACTAGCCAACTGAAAGACTATAACGCCACTCCCTAGGGCCCCCAATTAGGCTGACAACTTGGGTTTATGGGAAAACATTGTAACGCTAACGTACCTCTGGAAATGAGTTCAATTTTTAATTTATGCCTCACTTGCTCAAATAAAGCTTGACCATTATATGTGCAAGCATTGAAGTGGTCATTACTACTTACATGAGATTGCCATAAAACGAGTACAACATATGGCCAATTGATTTTCGTAAAACAGTGGCATGCAATAGGTGCAAAAATTAACGACAACATATCATACTTGAACAATAAACAAAAAGTACAACTCATACAATGTGGGTACGACTGAATAGTCCATTCATTGTAAGTTGTTAAAAGTGACTCTCGTTTTCTATAATTTGTGAGTAACGTTTTTTCTGCATCCTTATAAATATTGCATGAAATTCTTTGCAGAAATTATCGTAATTGGATATGGGCGATATGTCAGACAATGCGAAGCAAATGTGAGTTTATGTCATTCACTATTTCGTACGATTTGGTTTGCAAGGATATGTTTCCTGTACGTAGTAAATTCCACGGTGCGTTCATGTAGGACATATTGTGGCCATATGTACTGTAATCGGGAGGTTATGCGATTTGAGTTTCACACATTTGCGATAGCCTCAAATTTCACCATGAATTTCGTGTAATGGATTAAAACTCTGTCCATTTCTTAGCAGAATATGTGCACATACGTCACATGTAGTGCATTATGCGGAGATAAATTGTGAAATCCATAACTGACTAAGTTATACTAAGCCACTTCAGTTAATAATTTTCTGTTACAACGAAAAACGACATTACCAATTTCACGAAAATGACACACCTTTTTAAATGACAAGGCAAAATTGACTGTCTTTAAAGTTAACCGACGAAGATGACAGAATGCACAAAACGTACATACCACTGATGTAATTTGGCCTTCAATATAATTTCATTTACGCCGATATTTGTTACAGGGAAAGGGAAACATTGAAGCCAAGTGGCGAAGATTCACAAATCAAAACGATTGACATTACCAAGCCCCCTCGTTGAAAGCTGCCAGTTGGGCCATTTATTTTTTTCAGGTTCGATCTGTGTCCTTAAAAGCGGCTGATAGTATGAATCCCTCTCGTTAGAAACGGGTGACAGCAATTTGCACAATTGTGCATTACATATTTTGTACTCACAGATTGCGACTGTGCAAATTTCACTTTGTACTCATAAGAAATTAAGATTTTAGAGACCAAAAATAAGGGTCAAAATAATTTCTTACCAACCTAATATTGTTGTTGCGGAAAACGTGTGGTTATTATATTTTTAGCAATGAAAATTGGACATTACTGATGCATTATTATGTATTTAGGACCAAATTTGTTTGTGTCACAAAGGAAACCATTTGTGGACCAACTTATTTTGTCCATAAAATTTAATTTATTACTATCCTTTACAAAGTTTTGTCGGTAAAAGCCTTTGTAGACACCCCATTTTTGACCGTCCTCAAGACCTGGACGTCACCGCTTGAACACCCGGTGATTATCCATGTTCGTGTTCGTTTGGAGTTCCCGGAGTCCTCGGCTACGCGCCTTGCCTCAGGACCTCCGAACTTGACCGTTTTGTGTCTGGTTTTGCACCAAACACTTGTGATCTGCCTTGGAGGGGCAGGGAATGCCTTGTGAGGCATCCCCACACACCACCGGCAGTGGCTAGAGGCCACCGGCTGGTTGGTGTTGCCATCGGCACTATATTGTGCCGGTCGGCAGTCAATTTTGTCAAAATGACAATTTTACCCTGCCGACTACTGTGCAGTTGCTTTATGAGATATTTGAAGGCAGCTATCTTGCATTTTTTTCCCCTCCATACACGTGTATGGAGGGATGAGCCTTTGGATTGACTTAGCTTGTAAGCTTTGTTGTCTATAAGAGAAGACTCTCTTCTCTTGGCTCAAGGGGGTTGAAGGGTTAGACATTTTAGAGAGAAAAGACAGAGAAGAACCTCTGGTTTTAGGGTTTGAGTTCTATATCTATTCTATCTCTGTTTTGCTCTCTTGTTTTGTACACTAGGTGTTTGTGTCTCACTATTGCACATCAACACCTAGTGTTTCACCTTCCCTTGGATACTGAGGTCCCAAGAGGTTATTCTTGGTGTTCTTGACTGGTTTTGAGCTCAAGGAAGCAACAACATCATCTTTGGTGAAGAAGGTCAACAAGGGTGAGAAGTTTACTTTATTTACCCCATTCTTGCATCCCTTTTTTTACCTGTCTTAAAGCTACTTTTAAGCTTAGTGTTTAATACAAAAAAGTTCTGTTTTTTAGTCCTCTTGATAGTTTATTAAGGGTACTTTGTGCTTTGGGGATGTTCGACCCCTCTTAGGCCTTGAAAAGGCTTCATTTTGTGCTATTTTGTTGAGATCCGAGACTTTGGTGCTTGGACCTCTTCACCACTGAAATCTTGAGGGATTTCAGTGGTGAAGATGGTGCCTTGAAGTCCCAAGAAGGAGAGGGCCACCCCCTCTCCTTGATGTCCTTGAAAAGGGCAAGTTTTGCCTCTTGAGGGAGCATTGTGATTGAGTGTGTGTTGAGCATGTATGGACTATTATTCATGCTTAGAATATCATGATTTAACATTGCTATGTGTTGGTTTGGGTCCCTCATGCATGCTTAGCATAGTTGCCATGTAATGCCTTGTATTGCCTTAACATGCCTTAGGTTGTTAGCCCTAACTTGAGCATGCTTTAGGCTTAGATTTGTGAATGTTTTGTGCTTATTTTGACATGTTTTAGCTCTGTCCTTAGTCATTTGGGTTGATCTTGGCATGCATTATATAGCCCCTTTGCATTTTAGGCTTGCTAGCTTTTGAGTATGCATATGTAGCATGTGTTGCTTACCTCATTTTGATGGTTTGGAACCATTTGGCATGTCATTTCAGTCCTTTTGGTGTGCTTGTATGCTTGCCCAAGTTGCCTCTTTATTTCCTTAAAAGCGCATGTTGTATACCTCATGTTTTGGCCTTTGTATGTGCCTTTATACTTGGACCATTTAGATGCCATCTAGGTGTTCCTTGAGTGTTGTTTAGGTCTGTCTCTGACCTATTTTGAGTCCCCTTGGCCTTGTGAGGCTTGGTGGGTTTGACCTCGGTTTAAGCCCTTTGGCTTGCCTTAAGTGCTTGGACCTTAAATTGCATGTTTAACTTGCTTTGTTGCTTGGTTTAGCATCATATTTTGCATGATTTTCAGAGCTTTCTATGCATGCTAATTGTCCATGTTTAACTCATTTCAAGTGTGCTTGAATGTTGTCTTGTTTATGCCTAAGTGTTGGATTATGTCTGCTTGCATGTGTACATGTGTTGCATGTATCTTAATCTTCACTTCTATAGCATTTGGCCACTGTTTTGAGCCTTTTTAGAGTTGCCCAATTCATGTTTAACTCCATCCTTCAATTGGTTTGCATGCTTATCTTGCATGTTCACTTGTATGTTTGGATAAGTATATTGTATTGCTCATATTGCATATAGATGACATGGTTAGGACTTCATTGCATAGCATCGTGCATGCTTAGCCTCTTGAAGTGTGTGTGATAGAGGTTTAGCACCCTTATGTGCTTGTTTGCATTGCATGCATTTGAAATCAAAGTTGCACACTTGGTTCTTTGGGCCATCATGCATGAAAATGCGTGATTGGTGGTCCGAGAACCGAGGCACATGTCCCTTTGAGTCACAAATATGATAAGGGGCATGATTGGTGCACACATTGTTGGAATTACATTGCCATGCAAGTTTTTGCCCTCTGCTACTATGAGTTGAGTTGCGCGAGCATTCAAAGGCCGAGCAAGATGTTTAGTGCCGACCGTGATCCATTGATAGCCGATGAGTTCATTTTGTGCCGGTGGCCACATATAGCGAGTGGACATTACTGTTTAGCGGTGGTGATCCCCATTCAAGAAAGTAGTTACGAGGCTGGCGTTTTCGGAGCAAAGCAGAAAAAGCGAGGCAAGCTAGGCATGGCGATTGCAATTAAGCGCGGAATCCGGCATGCATGCATTGCCCCGCCTGAGGCGGTTTATTGTTTTTCTTAGATTAATTAATTTGTTAATTAATTAGGTTATTTGTAATATTTAATTAACTCGCGTAGTTAATTACTTGTATTATTCTTTTGGTCCCTCCGAGTGAGGGCATAATTGTAATAAGTGTGGGTGAGTGTGGTGTATGTCTTCCAACCCCCATTTCTTTCTCCCTTTTACTTACCCGCTTTCAATGGTTAGTATTAGGGCATATTTAAAATTAGCATACCTTATGCAATGCATGCGTGCATCCATGCATTTGTTGACATGCATCGGGCTCGGTACATCATACAAACTGCATTGTATTTTCAATTCCAAATTGAATACAGGCATCGAATAAAGTGCATTTCACATGCCATCTTTAGGGTTAGCCGAGCCTACTCTAAATTGCATCTTCGCCTATGTTGCATTAGCCATTTAACATGATCTAGGGACATGCATGTCTGCTAACTAGTTTCTTGTTTTGGCACGGAGTACGATGTAAGTATTTATGCTTTAGCATATCGCATGTGTGTGAATGTTGCCATGACAGTATGCTTACCATGCGGCTAAATGCTTATGTGAGATAAACTGTTTTGAATGCCTATGGGTGGAGGTTGGATTGCTTGAGTTGGGAAGACTCATTGAAATCCGTGTTTTAGCCTACTTGCGAGTAGCAAATTCCGAAACTATTTTCAAAACAAACGGATATGCAATGTTTATTTCCAAATTAGGAAATTTAGTCTATACTTGTTTGCTGCGCGTATAACATAGTAATTCTAGGTTAATAATTGGAATAAGAGCATGTAATGTTTTCAAAATCGGATATCACGGTTAGTAGAGGCCGGTCTTCGGACTGGGCGAAAGGGGGTGCTCATAGCTGACCTTCCCCGATCGTACCCAAGCTCCCGAGCCAAGACCACTTTGGTAATGACGGACACGTGGCCTTCGGCACCGAGTCAGGGTTTCCTAAATTTCCCATTAAAAAATATTTAGGTGGCGACTCTATAATCTGGCAAAGTAGTCCATGTTTGGCACTACTTTTTCAAAATCCGTTTTTTCTTCAAAACGATTTGCCAGAGTTGGACTCTTTGGTTCAAGATTTAGAACCGCAACACAACACAAAAGGGAGTCCGAACTATAGAATGAAGCCCACGGGCGCGTCTATAGCCATATTTTTTACTTTTCGGGTCAAGCTTTTAGTGACTATCCTGATGACAATACAAATTGGTCCCTAAATGTCAATGGTTGCGATTTGTGTACATAAATGTATATATATCTGTTCATATCTAACATATACTTACGCCGAAATTCACAATGGTTGCAGCAGCAACAATTCAAGGAAAGACAAGAAGCAGACAACCCCGGAGCGAAAATGGTTAGTGTGCAAACATGTACTAAGTATAGTACGTTGATGGAAACACATGACTGCTGCGATAGCAAAGTATGGACTTCTATTCCATGCGCACACTAGTCATGTGCTTCTATTGTATTACATTCAGCGATTTCTAGCAGTCATAAACGCTATATTGCATGTTCTTATAAACTCCGATTATTTGTAGAAGTCCATGTCCATTTTTATTTCAAATATGTACGAAATAGTAATTTCTATGTGCAATCATATGTAAATACCACAAAATACGCACACATTGCGAGTGATACAACTTTTGGTGACAATTATTTTGGACTTATAGTTCTTATTTGTCCTGTATGTGCGTCACTTTGGTGTAACACTTCTACAGGCGTAAAGGATATTGGGGAAAGGTGGAAGGAACTCCCCTGTGATGAGAAGAAGAGGTTTCAGGACATGGCTAAGGCAAGTGCCAAGGAACTGGGCGAAGAAGTTACAAAGAAATCTGCAAAAGTACTTACATACTTAATGTTTTCATAACTGCATTTGGGGAGGACCTGCTATGGACATAATGTTGGTTAAATTTTTGTATTAATATTCACGTTAATAACATTGTAGAGTAAAATGCAAGTCCGCATATCATTGAAGTCAATTGTTGATATCGTTAACCGGTGTAACGAAGCACAGAAGTAGGCAGTCATTGATATTGGGTTCGGTGGCCTCCTCGGGTTAAAGTGTACCCGTATAGATCACAACTTATGCCAATGGTTGGTATAGAACTTTGATCTCGACACTTGTTCATTGACTATTCATGGGCGTCACCTGAGGCTCACCTGTGAGGAAGTTCATGTTTTATTGGGTATACGGTCAGAAGGCGATGACATGCAGTTCACTAGTTCAATAGACGCATATCCCAATATCTACGAAGAGGTTAGAGCTGTTAAGGAAGTCATTCCTTTGAACCAGTTGAGAATTTATGTAACTGAAACTGATGGTGTGGATGAGGAGTTTCGACCGAAGTTTGCGCTGTACGTGTTGGGGGCCATGTTGTGTCTTACCACAATGACCGCCTTGAGCCTGTCGTTCATTCATGCCATGAAGGACGTGACCGGTATGCGGCCATGTAATTGGGCAAAGTTGACACTGCAATTCCTTGTCAAAGGTGTTCGGAAGTATAAGATAAAAGGTCAGCGTTAGGCAATTGGATGTGTTTTCCTTGTAATGGTAACATAATCGACTGTTGTTTGTTTGTACCATGCCGATTACATATTTCATCCATTACTGTCCATATGGTTTAATAAAATGCTAGTCGTTGTGAAATACAAAGTTGCCTATTATTGAACATCATGACAAATATACTTGTACGAGTCACATTTTTGTAACCAGAAAGAGCTTATCTTTTTAACCGGAAAGGTGCATGGGGATTCTGCCATCGACACACATAAACACATAGATATGATTGTGTTGTAAGTTGTACGAATCAATAAGTCCTTCGTTCGCAAGAAAAAAGGTGTAAAACATAGCCACCGTACCATTGTCAATTGCAAACTTGTATGCCATCAACAATTTTTTCACATCACAATTTCCTCACTTTGCATTGTTAACGAATACAAATTATTTTGCTCGAAAATGTAAAATAAATATCTTTTCCCCTTTATAATGCAGCTATTTTACTTGGATCATTTTGCCCTTTCTTGTAAGAGTACGTCGTCTACTGCACGCTCCATCCCTCGGCTAAATGATTGGGGTGATGCCGAAATACGTATGAGAAGGAAGCAAATGTTGGAGCAACATGAGGTAATCAACCCATTCGTTGTGCACATTTGACAGCATTGCCCCACCTGTGTTATGGAAACAATGACAGACTTCATTTGTGTTCCTATGATTAGGTGGGTCTATTTTTGGGATCGTACGATTCGTGATTCCAAACATATCATTCGAATTGATTCTGTAGGAAATTGATTTGAATAGGTTCTGTGAATCAGAAAAAGCTGTGAATTGTAGCTAAATCGGTGAGCCAAATTGGTGAATCGTCAATCCATTCGACTTGGTAAAATTGATGTTAGGCTAGAATACTGCATTTAGGTTTTTTATTGTTCAACAAGGGCTGACACGCCCTTTTTAAGGTATTTCGGAATTTATGATTAGCGTATGCCATATTTTCACTTTTGCGGGAAAAACATGAAGTTTCCCTCTAGACAATATTGTTGCCTTACAAATTCAATTTTATGTACTACTTCCATTTATCAAATGAATTTTGGTTAAGCCATGAAGTCAGATTTTTGGAAAAGCTTGAAGATTTTGGTTTTTTAACCTTGTAAAAAGGTCAAAACGTTGTCGTTCAGCTATTGTTTGTTAGTTTGTAATTGAAAGTTTGTCTTTGTTTATCTAAATGGGAAAAGCTCAAGTGGTAAACATGGCATCCAGTGTGAAGTTTTTATCCACACCAGATAAGCATTATTTAGAACAAATTTTTTGTTCATTTTAGACAAATGGAGTAATTAATTTTTATTAGATATATTTAATATGTAAGTGTGTACATATAAGTTGTGTGCAATTTAAGAAAGCTGACCGAAACTTTATGATTCACAGTTCAGATCGATTCACGATTCAGTACATTACCATTTTCATTGATGATTTGAATCTCGATTTGACAACTATGTTAGGTGGAGTTTCATCCAACAATATAGGAAAGCAACGACATTGATGACGCAATCAACGTACACCATGTCCATAACAAATAGAAACCACGGATTGATGAAGTTCGTTTGAGCAACGTTGAGTCCGACATTGGTGAACTGAAGGAAACGATGAAGCAAGTGCTTCACAGCAATACAGAAATACGGGACATGTTGCTTAATTTTCGAGGTAAGGAAGTTGTTGACAATGCAAAGGTAAGCAAAAGCAATTAGTACACATACTTCACACAGTTCATAGAGGTTACTTCAAGATGAAATATCGTACTGAGTTAATGTATGTGTTTGTGTGATTAGGTGGAGTCGATTGAAAGAAATTGTAACATTAACATATCCTCCAGCATTGGTGAACTGAAAGGAATGTTGAACCAACTGGTTGCAGCTATGTTGTCTAGGAAACAACCGTTTAATGAACAGACACATATTGCTGAAATCAAGCAAATGATGGAGCAAGTGCTGGAAGGTTTATCGAAAACAACACAATTGCCTCGTGCAAAGGAAAAGAGTGTTCACCCTAGTGTGGGAGTCGAGTTGCATGACGGTGGTGTGGTCTTCCCAAATTATTATGCTAGCCCAATAGAGGGTAATCTTAAAGATTTACAGGGGGTGGATTGCGAGGAAAATATTGTGACTGGAATGTTGTCCAATGAGATAATTGATATGCTTGTTGGACAGTTGCGTACCGTCCAAGAAGTTGGGGACACACACAACAACCATAGCCTTGCCTTGGAGGAAACATACGCAAGCGAAGAAACCAAATCTCTTTCGGTTCAGTTTCTGGCCATCAAGAGCATTGCAAAAGAGAGTGTATCATTCTTTGTTGATTCGTAAACCTTGCCTCTAATCCGAAGAGAAGCAGACAAAGTGCATACTTCTGCTGGTAAGATTGCCTAAACATTGGGAGCGGGACAAATTATAACAGGCAGAGGAAAAGGAAGAGGAAGAGGTAGAGGAAAAGGAAGAGGAAGAGGAAGAGGAAGAGGTGTTGAAGCCATAGGCGTAGGGGAAATGCATTTATGCAACGATAGCAAAATAAGTACTAGACTTACTGCAGAAAAATTCTCAAGTCGCAACATCACTTCACCTTTCGTATGTTTCATTACCAATTGATGCCAACAACATTACTGATCATAATTAAACCATTATTTGTGTTGTATTTTAATAGTTGTCATTCTAGTGCAAGTTTGCACTAACAAATGTTGTACAATTGTCTTACAGATTTCGGACGGAGTCCTGTCCAAACTGCACAGGTTGGAGAAGCAATTCCGTTTTAGACATCGCTTCACCAATTTTAGATGCATAAGGATGTGTTACGTATTTTGTAAATTTATTTTCTGAACTGTGTTCAGTTATTTAATTGTTTATATTAATAGGAGGAGTTGATGTTACTTGATTGTTTATATTGATAGGAGGAGTTGATGGTACTGGAGAGTATAGAGGTTTTATTGGCCACCGAAGATAAAGTTGTTAACTCTGTACTTAACGATAGGAAAAATGAAAGGTACAGTTCAGTTGACTACTTGCAATTAACTTGTTCCGTAGTATTTGTGAAATAAGTTTGATTTGCTATGGATACTTGTTCCCTGTAGGGACATTGTCGTGTCTATGAATCTTCATGAAATGCCTTGCGAATGTGCTATTGAATGTGACATGCGCACGCTTAAACCAAGGGCATGGCTATCCGACACTGTAAGTCGTGGCATCTGACAATGTTATTTCCACTATATTTGCATGATAGACAATTCCATGTAGGGACATTGTTATTTCGTATTAGATTTAAACAAATTGCAAACTTTATTTAGCAAGTTGCCTCGTCTGTTACAATGTTCCAGCCAATCAACTTGGTCGCTGTTCAATTGACTAACGGACAGTGGCAAGTACACAAAGACGAGAGGCATGCTGCGTGGTTCTTTCCAGTATATCTATCGATAAGTAAGTGTTTTAGGTCGGTTGTGTATTGTAGATGACATATTTTTAGAAATCTTTGGCTGACTGACCTTTACACACCAAACATGCAGACTTTGATACTAAATCAAAAAACTCAATTTCTGAACCATGAAAATATCATCAAATCATATTTTAGACATGACAAATATACTGGTGTGCTTGATGCATGTAAGAAGGTAATATGAATGTCCATCCCATTGAAGCGAGTAGAATTAATATGAATGTCGATTCCATTTACATGAATGTCAATGTGAATATGAAAGTGCGTAGATGTTCGCATGCCCTCTAAACAATATCTTCACTTGTGTTTATGTGTAGATTTACATACCTTTCAATTATAGAGGAGTACATTGGTTGTGTGTACAAATAGATATGGTAAATCGTGTGGTGTACCTATTTGACTCATTGGCATCCGCCACACTGGACACCAACAAGCTGAACGTGGCAAAAATGTTGGTACGTCGTGCTGAATTTCACAAATTTACTTCCACACTGTGACATCCTTCACATAAACCAACCGTCACCTTCTGTAACAGGTTCAAACAATGCATGCCTTACTGCAACTATAGTTTGGAAATGAATATGCTCAAGACGTGCGTAACTTTGACGTCCGCATGTTAGAAAAAAGGCCATTACAACAACTAGACGAGTAATCCACAAACCCTGCGTCATATTTACTTGACTCCTGAATGACTCATTTAACGAACTTACTTATATTTACGAGAAACTTAATGTTACATTTCATTTGCAGCACTTTCGACTGTGGGATGTTTGTGATCAAGTACATGCAGCGGCCTGATATACCGAGCGGTCCACACAAGGCATATTTTACCGCTGCATTTCCAATTGCGAAATAAATTCGTTTATTTCCTACTGCTGTAACTGTACCTGATTTCTTTTATTCGCTTTCTCTATATAGTTTCATCCTTCGGTGTGTCGAAAGTTGGTGCTTGACTTCGTTATAGATGTGAATAATTCAAAGATCGACGAGTATCTTTCACGCATGTGATTGATTGCAATTACAACAAATAGGGCAACGATGGGGAATGACCTGCCAGTACGAGAGTAATTTGGATGCCCAAGCACAACTGGATTACTGCATCAGCTTGTTGTGACAATTTTTAGGTCGCAGCTGTGATAATACTAATTTCCCATGCATATTGATTGTACACATAATTCTGATTTTTGGGACTGGAACAAACGACGGAAAGTAGTAATGTTTGTTCACTTTTGTCATGGCCTGTACGTACTTACAAAATTGTGCATAAGTTGGATGTCGCAACTCCATCGATCAGTGGAATTATGGGTACGTGTTTGGGTGGGTTGTGGTCACCCTATGTTAGCAATAAATCGATGCAGTTACACTTGAATTCGTACAAATACCATGTGACTGAGCGATGTCTTTCTTTGTGGGGTTTTTTTGAATGCCATAATTTTGTCCAAAAGAAAGCAAAAAAATATCCCACAGAACAAGCAAATAGCAGTGACTATAATGCATCAACAAGGGTCCACCTATCGACAGGAATTCATGTGGTCAACAAACTGTTGTAACTCTCCTGTTGAACCACCTTACTATTATGTTTCCAACTGTCCCTACACATTGTGGGCTTCACATCAATAGGTCAAGCTTTGTATTCTGCCAATGACCATTTCTGTAATCCACCCAGTTAGTCCATGCAATATCCTCATAATTGCTGCACCATGTGGGCCCTCACGTGTAGTTAAACTAAACCCCTTTTATATGTGTAACTAATGGACTCTGACATTGACTTTGGCACATGTTATGTTGTGGTTGATCTACGTGTCGACAGGCACAAACAAGTACAAATTTTATACTGCAAATAATAACATAACACCAATTCCTAATCAATCCCAACTTAAAGCACGTAAAGGAGTTTGGTATTACAACTTAGAAGAAATATAACATTTCATGCTCAAGTCTGACTATAAATCATGCTTATTACGAATGGACAGAAAATCGACAACAATTTCAAGTAAACAATTAAACCAAAGTTACCAGCCAATTGATTCAAACTGATTGAAATGCCTGACAAGTAGAACTTGGATACTGATTTGAATAAAGAACATGCACTTGATGAGAGGACTTGAAAGTCCTGCCACGGGTGAATTGCGTGTACAAGCCACTGCATGGACAATCCAATTACGAAACAACGATACACGTTGTTTTAATAGTACAATACGAGTACATGTACGACTAGGAACTGATTTGAAAACAAAGCACGAAACTGGAATCTGTTTTCTTGAGTGCAATATTTATATTGTCAGCTAATTGTGAGTGCGAAAGTGGGCACCTGTTTAAAGTTGGTTGAACTTAATGGTGCCCATATAATCGTGTGCCACGCCAATGATGGTACTTGGAAGACTCTGCTCATGATGATGGTAACCTCAATGGTCCGATACATAAGAAGAGAACTGATTTTGCTTCCCTTCAACAAGGTTGCCTTCAAAGAACCACAAAAGGATCTTGCTTGGACATGGTTTCATGCCCTGAAACATTGACGGAACGTACAAGTTGAATATCTGTTATAAAAAACAGAAGAACACCGTGGGTTTGAACGATACGATTTTCACAAGAACCTGTTCATTTAATGATAAAGCTACTCCTAAGTTATGCAAGAATTATAAACTGCTTAACTTGTGTTGCTCATGATGTTGTCCTATCTTCGGCCAACATCGTCAGTTTTGATATCTATATACTCTTTTTGTGGCCCATTATTGCATGATCCCACACTTTAACCCCATAATTAAAGTGTAACTGCCCCCTAATTTTGAATCTTCCAACTCTGCCAAATATTAAATGTACCCTATCGACCTTCCTTCTAACTCTCAAGTTGCCTTATCTGTTAAATGTTCCAGCTAATAAACTTGGTCACAGTTGAGTTGACAAACAAACAGTGGCAAGTGAACAAAGACGGGAGGCATACTGCCTGGTTCTTTTAGTATATCGGTCAGTAAGTAAGTGCTTTACGTCGGTGGTGTATTGTAGGTGACATATTTTCAGAAATCTTTGGCTGAATGACTTTACACACTAAACATGCAGACTTTGATACTAAATAAAAATACTCAACCTCTGTACATGACAAATATACTGGTGTGCTTGATGCATGTGAGAAGGTAATATCAATGTCCATCCCATTAAAGTGAGTAGATTTCATATGAATGTTATTCCATTAATATGAATGTCAATGTAAATATGGAAGTGAGTAGATGTTCGAATGGCCTCCAAACAATGTCTTCACTTGTGTTTATGTGTACATTTACATGCCTTTCAATTATAGAGGAGTACATTGGTTGTGCGTACAAATAGATATGCTCGATCGTGTGGCGTACCCATTTGACTCATTGGCATCCGCCACACTAGACACTGACAAGCTTAACGCGGCAAAAATGTTGGTATGTCCTGCTGAATTTCACAAAACTACTTCCAAACTGTGACATCCTTTATATAAAGCAATCCTTGGAAGGGCAACCACATAGAAGATATATAAATGGAAAATATGTGAAGAAGTATTATCCAACCATGTGGGAAACTTTGAAGGGGAGTTGACTACTTCATAACAATGCACAAAGGGAGAAAAATTGCACAACAAAATAAAAAACCATACAACAGACCATTCAAAAATAGAGTATTGATATTCATTAATGAACAAGTCTGCACAATGGTTTGAAAGATAGCACGCATTTTGTGCAATACAAAAAAATATATGTATAAACTAGTCTAGGATTTGGGGAAGAGAATGGCTAGAACACCCCATTCTGATTGAGCATCTACCAGTATGGCTTGGGCTTGGTCCAACTCAGCTTTAGTTGTCTAAATTGATGCAGGACCATGTCTAATTTAGGAGAGCATCATCCTTGCTTCTTGATTAAGCTGGTCATGTTGTTGCTGCAGATGAGCCTTTCTTTGCCGAACAGAGGCAAGTTCTGCCTTGAGTTTGGTTTCCTTAAGTTCAAGTGCTGAGTGTTGCTTAAGAATGGCTGCAGAGGTTTGGTGGCTGAGTTTGAGTGAAGTAAATATGGTGTGGGCTTTGTTTAGGAAATCTTTTTTGGTTTGAATATCCTTCGAGCAAGTCTGAACCATCTGTGAAAGGGTTAACCATTCCGTGATGATCTTGGCTAGTTGCTTTAGTTAAATGGGGTTGAAAGGATTAGGAGAGAGGTTTAGAACAGCAGAAATACAGGCCAAGGTTTCATCAGGTTTGTGGAGAATGATTTCTTCAACTAGGGTGTTAGTGAGGTTGATGAAGGTGGTTAAGGATTGTTGAGTTTCAGTATGAAAGAGATGTAGCCTTTGTGGCAATGGGGATATTTCGTCTAGATGTTGTTCAAGAATAGAAAGTTCGGCCCAAATATCTTGAGATGGAATGATGGCCTGTGAACATTAATAGTTTGGTGAGAATATATGCTGCAAGTAATAAAGAGTAAATAGGATCAGGTTGGAAATGGTAGTACCTGTCCTGATAAAGTGCGTGCATACAGTTGGCCTTGTTCGGCTGTGGTTATGGCAGTAGGAGGAGTTGTTTTAGGTACTGATGAAATGGTAGCATCAGCACCTTTAGGCTCTTTTTCTGGTTTTGGTAAGAGGGAAAAGTCATGAGGACATTCAAATTCTTTCTCAGACATTGGTCTTGGAGATGAGTCGTGTATTATGTCCATCCTTGTAAATTGGAGAAGAAGAGCAGTTACTTAAAGAGAAGTTTTTTTTTTTTTTTTTTTTTTTTTTTTTTCAAACGAACAGTCACATTTGTATTTCTATTTACCTTGGTTGTTGTGAACTTCTGGTTGAGGGGATTTTGTATTGTCATCTGTTGGAGAGGATTGGTTGTTGATTGAAATGTCAAAATCAATCCTCTCTGATTGTTTTTTTGAAGTTTGGGAATTTAAGGAGTTGGATGGTGATGGTTAAGGGCTAAAGACAGAAGGAACAATAATAGGCTCAGTGCCCCCTAGGTAATCAACCTCCATTAGGAGAGCCCCAACTATGACATCCTTGAGAGCAATAGGAGAAGGTTATAGTTGTGAAGGATGTTGTGATGCAGATTGTGTAGATTGCTGTGGCGAAGACTGTGAAGGAGGTTGTAATGAAGTTTGTTGAGATGCTTAAGGTGGTGGAGGAGTTGGTTCTAGAGTGGGTTCCCTGGGTACATTGGTGATGAGACTAGGAATTGGATGAATGGGTTGAGGAGAAGTGGAAGGATGCTGTGATGCATATTGTGTAGATTGCTATGGCAAAGACTGTGAAGGAGGTTGTAATGAAGTTTGTCGAGATTCTTGAGGTGGTGGTGGAGTTGGTTCTAGAGTGGGTTCTCTGGGTACATTGGTGATGGGACTAGGAATTGGATGAATGTGTTGAGGAGAAGTGGAAGGATGTTGTGATGCATATTGTGTAGATTGCTGTGACGAAGACTGTGAAGGAGGTTAGAATAACATTTTTTGAGATGCTTGAGGTGGTGGTGGAGTTGGTTTTAGAGTGGGTTCTTTGGGTACATTGGTGATGGGACTAGGAATTGGATGAATGTGTTGAGGAGAAGTGAAAAGATGTTGTGATGCAGATTGTGTAGATTGCTGTGGCGAAGACTGTGAAGGAGGTTGTGATGAAGTTTGTTGAGATGCTTGAGGTGGTGGTGGAGTTGGTTGTAAAGTGGTTTCTCTTGGTACATTGGTGATAGGATTGGGAATTGGATGAGTGTGTTAAGGAGAAGTGGAAATCCTCATCATCAGCAGCAGTAAGGAGTAATCTCCTTCTTTTTCTCTGCACAAAAGTAAGTGATCAGTCGGGCGTGAATTGAAATGGAGATGATGTAAATATGTAAAGTGAAGGCATACTTGGTAGAGCTGCCCTGAAGGATTTGATGTTGTTTGGCGAACCATTTGGCTAAGAGGGTGTGGACGCACCCTGAGGGACTTATGCTACCACAGTTCGGACTCGTTTTTGTCACGGTTCTAAATCTGAACCACAGAGTCCAAATCTAGCAAATCGTTTTGAGAAAACAGATTTTTGAAAGAAGTGTCAAACATGGATTGCTTTGCCAGATACAGAGTTGCCACCTAAATATTTTTAATGAGAGAATTTAGGAAACCCTGACTCGGTGCCAAAGGCCACGTGTCTGTCATCACCAAAGTTGCCTCGGCTCGGGAACTTGGGTACGATTAGGGAAGGTCAGCTTTGAGTACCCCTGCTCGCCCGATCCGAAGATCGGCCTCTACTAACCATGATATCCGATTTTGAAAACGTTATGTGTTCTTATTCCGGTTATTAGCCTAGATTTACTATGTTATGCGCATAGCGAACAAGTATAGACCAAATCACCTAAATTGGAACAAAACATTTCATGTTTGTTTTTGAAAAATGGTTTGCTACTCGTAAGTAGGCTAAAATGCGGATTTTGCCACCCTCAAGTGGGCTTTAGAAAAGATGGTTTTGCCAATATCTAGTGGGCTTAAAACTCATAGTTTTAATGTGTTATTCCAATTCAGGTAATTCAACCTCCATCCACAGGCATTCAAGCAGTTATAACACATAAGCAGCTAGCCTCATGGTAATCATGCTATTATGGCAACATTCACACGCATGCGATATGCTAAATCATAAAAGCTTAACTAGTACTCCATGCCAAAATAGAAACTAGTTAGTAATCATATGCATGATCTTAGTTTATGTTAAGATGGCTAATGCAACACATGTAAAATGCAACTAGAATAGGCTCGGCTAATCTAAGATGGCATATGAGATGCTACAAATAACATGTATTCAACTTGGAATTGAAATACAATGCAGTTAGTATGATGCGCCGAGCCCGGTGCATGCAAGACAAATGTATGGATGCAAACATGCTATCATACTGTATGCTAATTGAAACATGACCTAATACTAACCATCAAAAGCAGGTAAGTAAAAGGGAGAAAGAATTGGGGGTTGGAAGACATACACACACTCACACACACTTATTACACAATTGCCCACGCTCGGAGGGTCCGAAAGAATAATACAATTTAATTAACCTACAAGCTAATTAAATATTACAGACCACCTAATTAATTGACCAATCAATTGAATATAATTAAGCAGTAAATAGCAGCCTCGGGAAGAGGGTCCAATGCATGCGCGCTTGGTTCTGCTCGGAAGTCACTGACATGCACAAGATGCCTCTACTTTGGCTGTTATCCTCCACTGAAGGCTGCACGAGTCCCAGGGTTGCTTCTCTGAGTGCTGTAGAACACCACTGGATAATAGGATTGGTCACCGGCCATGTATAATGGTCACCGGCCACAAAATACTCCATCGGCCGAAAATGGATGGCTGGTCGGCACTGAAGATGGCCGGTCGGCACTGAAGATGGCCGGTCGGCCAAATCTCCCTACAGAAACTGATTTGACAGCAGCAGAGGACAATACTTGGCATGGCAATGCATTTCAAGCAATGTATGCACCAACCACACTCCTTATCATGTGTATGACTCAAAGGAGGATGGGCCTCGATTCTCGAACCATCAATCACGTATTTCTATGCATGATGGCCCAAAGAATCAAGTGTGCATTTTGATATGGGATGCAATGCTCATAAACACACAAGGAGGCCCAACCTCTATCATACTCACTTCAAGAGGTCAGGCATGTATGCTCATACAATGCAATCCTAAGCATAGCATGCAACCATGGAAATGCAAAGAAGCATACATGGTGAGCATGCAAACAAGCAAAGGGATGGACTTAAACTAGATTAGGCAGCCCTCAAACAAGCCTAAAACAGTGGCCAACAACTAAGGAAATGAGGCCAAATGCACATATAAGCATGCATGCAAATAAGGTCCAACTCCTAGGCACATAAAGGCAACTTCCACGCACACTTGAAAGAGATTAAAAATGGATAATTAGCATGTACATTAAGCTCTGAAATCATGTCAAAGATGATGCCAAATCAAGCAAACAAGACAAGCATAGCATGTAATTGGTCCAAGCACTCAGGGCAAGCTAAGGATGTATTGAACTACCCTTAACAAAACGAAACATGGCATAAATTGAATGACCAAAATTAGAGGTTTAGGATGTTGAAACAAAACTAAAACACAATGACATGGCGTCCTAGGAGGCCTAAACATGATGGCATGCATGGAGGCCTAAACGTGGAGCATGAGATGACAACCTTATAGAGCATTAAAGGGACATCGAATGCAAGCATATAAGCACATCATGAGGTCTGAAATAACGTACCAAGTGATTCCAAACCACTGAAACAAAGCAAGGATGGCATGCTAGAGGGGCCAAAGCTTAAGGCATACAAGAGGGATTGCATAGTAGCTATACAAAGCAAGACATGAATGACTCAAATGACCTAAAACAGTCCCTTAGCACATCAAAATATGCATGTAAGCTTCACAAAGCTCGGCCAAAACACATGAGCATGGTAGTCTAAATGCTGTGCATATATTGAGGCAAATCATGGCATTACAAGGCATGTATGCTAAGCAAGCATGGTGTACCAAAACCAACTAAAAACAAAGCTATATTATGACATAATAAGCATAAAAAATAGTCAAGGCATCCTCAACACACACTTAAACTAGATGCTCCCTCAAGAGGCAAAAAAAGGCCCTTTTCAAGGACAACAAGGAGAGGGGGTGGCCCTCTCCTTCCTAGGACCTGAAGGCACCATCCTCACCTCTGAAATCTCTCAAGATTTCAGTGGTGAGGAGGCCCAAGCACAATGGTCCCGGCGCTCAACCAAAATGGCACAAAAATGGAGCCTTACAAGGCTTGAGAGGGGTCAAACAACCCCAAAGCTTAAAGCAACCTTAACCAACTATTTAGAGAACTTAAAAACAGAACTTTTCTATGTTATATGTTAAGCTCAAAAACAGATGCAAGATAGGCTAAAAAGCTTTACAAAAATGGGATAAAAAGGGACAAAAGTCTTACCCTTGTAGACCCTCTTCACAAACAATGTTCCAGCAGCTCTTTTGGTTCCAAACCAGTCCAAAAGCTTCAAAGAAAGACCTCTGGTACCTCAATAACCAAGAAAAGGTGTGATGGTGGGTGTTTGTGCACAAAAATGAGACTAAACACACATTAAACACAAGAGAGATATATAGAGATAGAAGAGATACAAACCCTAACCCCAAAGCTCAAACTCTGGAAAAAAAAGTTGTCTAAAATTGTTTAACCCCTTTACAAGAGAGAAGAAGCTCTTTCTTATAGAAAATTAGTCATGTAAAGCTTCCAAAGGAAGCTAACAAGAGGGAAATCCCTCCATACACGTGTATGGAGGGGGTGAAAGTGCATGCCAGCTGCACAAAAATATTTGCAAAAGCAGATGCACAGTAGTCGGCCGCCCAAAAATGCAATTGACCAAAAAAAGTTAGCCAGCCGGCCATCTATAGTGCCAGCCGGCCAAACATTTGGCCGGTGGCAACAAAACGTAGCCGGTGGCCTCAAGCCATGGCCGGTGGAGTGTGGGGATGGCGTACAAGCCATTCCCTGCCCCTCCAAGGCAAAACACAAGTGTTTGGTGCAAAACCAGACAGAAAACAGTTGAGTCGAGAGATCCTAAAGCAAGGCGCGTAGCTGAGACCTCCGGGAACTCAAGACGAACACAAACATGGATGATCACCGAGTGTTCAAACGGTGACGTCCAAGTCTAGAGGACGGTCAAAAATAGGGTGTCTACAGTTGCCCCTCTTTGACAGAACTCGAAAGTCATAACAATGACGGAAGTGAATGTCAAAGCCTAGAGACGACCCATTTTTGACAAGGCCGAAGACTTAGACAAAGCATGCAAGACAAACAAGATATGCGCCCGAAGGTAGGCCAAAATGCAAGACAATGCACAAAGCCGAACATAGCTTATGATCATGCAAAGAAAGCTGTAACGAAGCACATACAATGCAACAGTTTTAAGCTAGCATATACCAAACTACACTACAGTGCAGAAAGGATGTAAGAGAATTATGCAATTCTCAATACGTCTCACGCAGAGGATACAATACCTGTGCAGTTCGTCTAGTTACACCATCCTGAAATGAACTGTACATACAATATCGTGCTTGAAAAGAAAGCAAACTTAAGAGGTACAATATTGTTAGCAACATGCATAACATGCAAAATGACATGCAATATATACAAAAGTATGTATAATAATGCAAATAGAAATGCAATCCAATTGAAACCATGCAAACGATATGCAATGCAATTGAATCATGATCCAATCATGAGCGGTTCAAAACCACACAAATGTCAAATAGATTGATGGAGGTAACAAGTCCGTCTACCATAGAAAAGGTGCCGCAACCCTCAAAGCGCGTACACATGCAGAACTATGAGTGATGTAGATGGACGCAAGAACAAGTATTGGGTAGAATGACATAAGTGGGGAAACAACCCGCTAACGAAAGAACAATGATCCTAATGCTGGATACAAAAATTACACTACAATGTAATATATACAATGGATATGGCATGCAACCAAACCAAATCTTGCCTAGGAAAGGCATGGACACATACAAGCCATGTCTAACACAGAAAAGGTGCCGCAACCCTCAAACCAAGTTCATCAAGGAATAGGCGCGTACACATGCAGAACTGTGCTTTAACATGAAAAGTATGAGCACATACCAAACCAAGCTCAACAAGGAAAGGTGCAAGCCATAGATGGAGGTGATGATGCAGTGAATGCATGTAAGCTACAATGCGATATTTACGATATGCACTGGAATGGAATATTTACGATGATATGCATGACATATGCAGTATTTACAATGAATGCATGACATATGCAATATTTACAATGAAATGCATGACATATGCTCTATTTACAATGTAATGCATGACATATGCACTATTTACAATGAATGCATGACATATGCAATATTTACAATGTAATGCATGACATATGCACTATTTACAATGTAATGCATGACATATGCATGTGTTGTGCACACCAATGCACCGAAGGTCTTGCACCTTCTAAGGATTTAAGGTCTCCTAGACCGTGGAGTGCGCGAGGCAGTGCAATGCACAAAATAGTGCGATTGAATGTATGCCAAATGCAATGAGATGCGCAAAATAGCGCGATTGAATGCATGCAAAATACAATGAGATGCGCAAAATAGCGCGATTGATGTGATGCACAAGACAGTGCGATCGAGGTGCGCAAGATAGCGCGAATGAAGTGTGATGCACAAAAGCGGTCGATCGCTGCAAATACGGTAGACGATCGTTAGTGCACAAGCAGCGAGTGCACAAAGGCGGTAAGTGAGTAAGGTGCGCAAAATAGCGCGAATGAAATGTGATGCACAAAACAGTGCGAATGGACAAGATAGTGAGATGCGCTAAACAGGGCGATGCATTTGAAGTGCACATGGGGCAACTTTCGAATCCTGTAAAAGAAAAAAGGATACGGAAAGGATACACCTTGCACGAATTCAAGTGCCATGCACAGAAGATGCGGCCCGAGGTTGAAACGGAGGTCGGTTGAGCTTCGGAAATGCACTTTTCTTGCACTGACTTGAACAATGAAGGTCTTAAACCACTCATTTGACCCAAACAAGGTTGTAGGAGGCTCACCGGCCAGAGGGGGAAGCCATCGGCCATTCACCGGCCACCAAAAAACATCATTGGCCAAATGTTTGGCCTGCCGGCCAAAAATGTAGCCGACCGGCCAAAATGCGATTCGAGGCGGTTTGACTTTTCATATGGGTCTTTTAAAATAGGGTTTCGAACCCTATTTTCTTACTTCCCTCTAGCCGAAATTTCATCCCCTCTCTCTCTAGAGCAATTTCCCCTCTTCCCTTCTCCGTTTTCTTGCGTTTCATGCCCGTTTCATCGTTTGATTCGCGAAGTTCATCGCGTTTCGAACACTTTCATCCGATCGAAACTTCGTTTCGGTGTAGTTTTTTCAATTTCTGCCTGTTGGGTTTTGTTTCCACCAAGTTTTTCTTGATTTCCCCACATTTTCCACATTCCGGCTTTTTCAGCCATTTTCCACCCTCTCGGGGTTGACTTTTCGGTTGACCCTTCGTATTCTAGCCCGGTTTTCCTTCTTCGGCCATTTCCTCATCACATTTGGCATGGTGGATGATATTCCACGGGGCGGGACTCCCCCGGATCACAAGATGGATCCCGGGGCCAACCTTCTCCCCCTGAGCGTCCGTCCATTCGATCCGGCAACCTACCGGCCGGCGATCCACGTGCTACCTCCTGACGGTCTTCGTCAGTTTCGGAGTTTTGATAGGGCGATGCCTCCAGAGCTTCTTCTACGTGAGCCTACATCCCATCTGTCCTTCGGCACTTCCGTGGTAACATTCCTTCCTCTATTTTACTTTCCGCAACGTAGAACACTTAACTGCCAACTGCCATAGCTGATTATGTTCTTAACTGCTTAGCTCAAATACACTGATGCGATGTACACTGTAGTTGACTGTGAATACACTTGCAACTGAGATCTGTTCGAAACTGACACGTGCACACACACTGCACTGGCCCTAAACCATTCAAACACTCGGCGAACACTGTATTTCACTGTGAGCACACCGGCACCCGGTATCTGTTTGAGTCTGAAAAACGTGCACACATGCTGTATTTGCCTTAATTCTGAATGCCTTTCAAAACTGGTATAGTTAGCATTGCTTTGCAATTGTTTGTTTGAAAATAGTGAGATTCCCATACCATCTGGGGGTATGGGAACATCGCTGCTCGAGATTGGTACGCAGAGCTACCCGATGCGGTTCGCCACATCGTGGATCAGGCCGGCTTCGGCGCATTCTACAGAGGACGATCCAGACTCACCACGAGCAGGCCTCTCCCCGCCGCTCTAGCGGAGAGGTGATGGGACACCACCGATTCATTCCACCTCTCTGCGACGAGAGACATGACGATGACTCCCTATGATTTCTCGATGCTCACAGGCATCGGGGTAGGGGGTGATCTGATCCCCTTTGACACTGATATGGATGAGTGGGAGGCCGCTCAGATATATCTACTTGGCGAGGTGCCACCACTCGCCCGTCCAGGCTTCGTCCGGTATTCGTGGTTCGAGGTCCAGTTCAGGCTCCATCCAGCTTTGACCGTGGAGGCTCCGATGACCCAGGAGGCGGTGGAGCAGTACGCCCGCGGCTTTCTCATGTTCCTACTGGAGACAACTATTTTCATCGACCGGGCGAATACCATGCCCCTCTGCTTACTTAGCACTTTAGTGGATGTCACGCAGATCCTACGCTATGATTGGGGTGGCGCCACTCTGGCTATGCTCTACGGATACATGAGCTTAGCTTCCCGTGGCAGCGGACAGTTGCTCGGGGGTTATTGGCGAGCTTGGGAGGTACATTTTCCTTCTCTATTTTATTTATTTTTTTTTTTTCATTTTTGCTTTTCTACTTTTTGTACTCTGTATTGAACTCTGTACACTGCACACACTGTAGTCTACTTTTCACTGACTATATACTGTACACACGACACACACATACTCTGCTTTACACTGACTGTACACCACTCACACTGTATACACTGTACAATACACGGCTCTGCTATTCTGCTTTATTTTGTACTCTACTTTATCTGATAAGCATTCTGGCATTTACTCTGCAGTTATGGGTTTATGCCTACTTTCCGAGACTCGCCCCCGTGCCAGACGTGGAGACCCCTCTCGTCGTTCCATTCTCACGCCGTTTTGACGGGAGATGCGTGCGGAGGCCTCGGGAGACGTTTAGCTTCTTCCACCGCTGTTTTGACACCATCACTCCCACAGAGGTATGTTCAACTTTAGAGTTTATTTAAGCTTTGCTTTGCACTGTTCTTTTAATAACAGTTAGATAACAAACTACATTTGATGTCTAGATTACTTGGCAGCCCTGGGCTCCATTGCCAGCCGTGATTCAGGATCGATTTGCCAGTGTTGAGGAGACCTCGCGTTTTTGGATTCTGCTGGAGGGCCCGGTCTGTCGGGCTTGGTACCTGGGTGAGCGTTTCCTATGCCAGACCCTAGGGTTACCAGGGCAGATAGTCCCGGTTCACCCTCCGAAGCATATGAGGGAGACCGAGAGATTCACTGCCGAGCAGATGGCCGACTACACTATTGGCTGGGATACGATCCGCTTCCGAGGCATAGGCGACTACAGAGAGTATGTGGAGACGTATATCATGCGGCCTCTGAGCGGTGGCTGTTGAGTTGAGGGAGAGAGGCCCGTGGTGCCAGCAGCTAGGGCAGGAGCGGGGGCTGGAGTAGGAGCATCGAGGAGAGCCCAGGTCCGTGGCAGGGGCGGAGCTCAGAGAGGGCGGGGGGCTGGCTGGCCTGCACTGCCCACCTCGCTGACATACAGAGGGCAGGGTGGGGCGACCTACTAGATCCCCTTTGCTCCTCCCCCGACTGATCATGTGTTGGTCGGTTTCCACGACTTGCCTCCGGTATGTACTACTGCATTTTACGTCTTGCATAGTCATTTCATTTCAGTTTATTTGATATTCTGCAGAATACTGATGCATCTAATACTTTTGCAGGCTTCCTCCGAGTACACCCGGTAGTCCCTGGAGTTGAATGCCTCCATGATAGGGATGCTACAACGGACCTTCGACCTCCTGGCCCTTTACAGTATTCCGGTATGTTCTTCAACCACAGTCTCAAACCATACATAAACTGCTTCACATAATCTGATGCACACCACAACACTTGACACACTAATCTCACGGCATCTGATACCCTGTACTCATACACTGCATTCTGCACGGTACTTTGCTCACAACATTCACACACTGTACTTATACATTGCATTCTGCACTGATAAACTGCTCACAGTATATTCGTTTGCCTTTTATACTTTTCAGCCTCCTTTCCAGATTCCCACTGTAGGAGGTGCCTTAGCTGGACCTTCCGTTCCTGTTCGAGGGGGAGATGGAGAGGGTAGAGTATACCCCCGCACCAAAGCAGGGCGCACTCACATCGGGAGTAGCTCACGGGCTCCAGTTCCTGATGATGATGACGAGGAGTCGGAGGCTGAGGCGAAGGTAGAGTCATCGTCGGAGGAAACCGGAGATGGCTCAGACTCGGTCTCAAATGACAGTGCTGGTGATGCTCCTGGACCTTCGTCCAGGAAGAGGACTAGGACGGACTCTAAGGCCTGAGACCTTGACATTGATTTTGCTATTTTTCTTCTCTTTTTGTACTTTTTCCTTTTTTATTGGTAGTTAGGGTACCTTGTACTGCCGCAGGCAGATTTTGTTTCCAAAACTTATGTACTTGAAACAGATGATGGAATGAAACAAACTATTTTTTATTTGAAAAAGTGTTATATTTGTATATTTCATATATTGCATCGCATTACATCATGTTACACCTCAATGTAAATGAGATTGATTTGATGTCTGAAAATTAAACACTTGCATTGCAATAAGCAGATAATGAACTAGCTAACAGCAAAACAACCCATGCAAACCACTGCTTAACCTAAACACACAGCCCATACTCTACTAGGGATTAGTCTGCATACAACCTATAATACAGCACTCAGTTCATTCTGCAAACAGCAAATTTTGAACAAACAGCCCAATCTGACAAGACGGACTACAAAAGTTGAAACCGGCTGAAGTTGAAGCACACTCAGATGCTCCAAATTTTCTTCTTTTGCTTCGCATAAATGTAGAGAATGGCACAACACTCTGAGCATAAGCGATTTTTTTTTTTTTTTTTTTTTGAAATCGAAAAAGGGTTTTTCAACCGGGGTATTGAGCCTACAACTGAACACAGCGGAAAAGACTCAACCAAAAGGTACATGACCTAAACACAACGAGACATGCTTAGAAAATACTCAAATAAAAGTTGAGGTAAACAAGACAAAAGACACGACACACAGACATGTTTACAAAAAACGAGAGACCTCAAATCTTGAGGAGTCAGTTTCTCTGGGTATTGTTTCACCCTTTCTGATTTGTGATTCTCACATCACTCGGCCCTCAGGTTCGGTTTTTCTCTCAAAACCCCTTTTGCTCACTTTTCTCTCGGCTTACACCTCTCTATTCTTTATTCCCTCATTTTTCGTCCCTCCCCAGGGTGATTGATAGATGAATAGAAAGTTATGGGTTCAAGACCAACACTATTGGTTCACGGCTATTTCTTCCGGTGATGTTCAATCGATATTCCGGACGGGGAATGGAGTATTTTGATCCATCCTAATGTGCGCTTCGCACTTGGCTTGATACCTCGTTGTTTGGAGGATATTGAGAGCTTTCAACCCTTTACTGACAGCTTCAGTGATGCCCTTTTCCGGTGCATAGAGTGCCTTTCTGGCAAGCATGTTGACGACGGGTGAAAGACAGAACACCTAACTCGAATGTGCCCCTAGTTCATCACTTTGACCATTTTTTTGTTTTGGTTTTCTACTAAAATAGTTTTGATCAAGGTGAAAGTTAGATTAACATACTTGTTCGATTTTTGATTTGAAAATCATGCAAGTCAGGCTATAAGCACTGAAAATTTTCCTTCTTTGGGTCCCAAAAATGGTCTAGTTTTAGAAAATGGAATAGTTTTTTGAGAAAATAGTCAACCTCAGTAAAAATTTTCAAAAACTATTTTTGTAAACGGTCAATGCTCAACGAGCATGGAACCTACCCTTAAGATGCGCAACCTCGGATCGAAGGCAATGGAAAATTGCCCCTTGCTTGAAAGGGGTGCATGGCAATAGAAAGTTGCCCCTGGTTTGAACGGCGACTCATGCCAACGGAAAGTTGCCCCTTGTTTGGATGATGCCGCAACATTTTATAAACAGTCTTCGTCAGTGATGATCACGACCGAACTCTCGGACATGGAGAAGATGATGATGGTCAGAACCAATATATGGACACAGTCACTGTGAAAGCGTTGGTGGCTGGACTTCAGGATGAAGCTGCCTACGTAGTTCCAGTTGTCACAACCGAACTATCGGATTCAGAGGAGGCAAAGGTGATCAAAACCATTACATGGACCAAGACGCTATGAAAGCATTGGGGCTGGACTTCAGGACGAAGTTGCCTACGTATCCCAAACATGGGAATCAAGCCTTACGTAGTTCCGGGCTTAAGGTACACTCGGGTATTTAACCTTCACTTTTTTTTTTTTTTTTTTTAGGCTCTAACTTTTGCCAAGGCGCCCGATACGGGTTTTCGACCTTGCGAGCTTCTATTCTTCTTTTCTTTTGTCAATTCCTTTTTTTTTCTTTTTTTCTTTCTTTTTTTCTTTTCCTTTTTTCTTTGCTTTGCTCTAACTTTTGCCTGGGTCGCCCTTCCGAGTTTTCGGCACAGCAAGCCTCTCAAAGGGTAAAAGTGTAACAAGTCCATGCCAAATGGTTTTGAGGTTGAAGCCTCCCTGTATCCAGGAGAGTGGCTGTTGTATTGACTTGCAGAAGGATTCATCACGGTTGCTTCACGAGCTTCTTGCGGTGAGATCTGACCTTCTCGATTTGATTTTGGTGCCTCTTGTTTGAGGGCTGCTTCAAATCTGGCCACACGGGCCTCACATGACGATTGACCGTTGAACGTTCTGAATGGGTTCAAGGCTCGAAAACAAACGAATTGAATCTTGAGGCTGAGAGCGATCCTAGGCTGCACAATCTCAAGAGCGATTCCACATAGGTCTTCTCAAGACTGCGCAAAACATTTTGTTTTTGAAAGTTTTTAAGAATACGACAAATCGCTCGTGCTGAAGACAGTACGGAACCAATCCGGATCAAGCCAGGGTCCTTCTCAGTACTCACGCCAACAAGCATGATTTCATTCATTAAAAGGCTTAGCACACCTATCTTTCTTTTAAATTGATCAAAGTTTTGTAAAACCCGAGGAATTCCTTCATCTTCGTTTTTATCACCACAGTGTTCAAAATGATTTTGGAAAAAAAAAACTTAATGATTTTCAAAGCAAAAGAGAGCAGGTAGAATGTACTATCGTTCCATTCAAATCCTCTGGCACAACTAGCTCAAAATTACAATAAGCACGGAAACATGATAGCCGCAGCTGTTTCATTCAAATTCCCTAATTGTAACTGGCTCCACAGTAGAGACAGACTCAAAAAGAAAACAAAAGGGTAAGTACAAAACAAAACGGTGTTCGAGGCAACAACCCCGAAATCACCTGACATTCTATACAAAGGGGACTGATTCGCTACGACAAGACAGAGCCTTAAGCAAAAGGACTGACTCAAGACAATGAGACAGACTCAAAACAAAACAAAAGACTGACTCGACACCCAAGCTAGAATTTACAAAATTAACAATCGCATATGCTCAAAAATGCGTGCCAGACACCACATCCAAAACACACCGGGCGCCGCCCGTAGATGGTTCACTCCCTGATTACATACTCGCAGTATCAGTATCCTCAAAATCCAATAGCTGGGTAGTAACAGACTTGGCTGAGGTGGGTGGGAGGATAACCTCGTTATCGATCAAATCCTACACCTCATGACGGAGGCGGAAACAATTATCAGTAGCATGACCTGTTTGCTGGTGGTACGCGCAGTACAAGGTAGCATCATGTGTGAGAGGGAGATTCTTCAGGAGAGGCCGAGGCTCCAGGGGTTTAAGGTGTCCCCTTTCGGCGAAGATCTGAAGTGCCTTTGACAACGGCATATAGAGAGCGTGGAAGACCCTGCGCCCTCGGGGCAGGTACTTTGAAGGTTGAGCATTCTTGCTAGACGCACTAGCGAAAGGGTCGGCAGGTGCTGCCTTGGCTTTCTGATCTTTCCCAGGTGTAGGGTTGGGAGTGGAAGGAACTGTTATGGCATGACGGGGCCTGTCCCGATTTTCTGACTGACTTGAACTACCCTCAGGCGGAGTTGGGAAAACATCATCTGATCTTGGTCGGGGCGAACACACACTGCTTACTCATCCCCGGCCAAAGCCTCAAGCCTACGAGTTGTTCACTAGGATCGGCATCCGACTTCACTTTGTCTTTACCTCTGGCCTCAGCCTGATCGAGGGTTTGGGTTAATGTTGATACATCATAGTTGGAGGCCATCTCCGGTTGGCTAAGCTCGATCACAATTCATCCCACTAGCGGGGGCTCATGCGGTACAAAACTCCCAGCATATGGTACGGCTAGTGGCGAAGCTGACATTCTGTAGGCGAGATCTGCCACGAACCTCTGGAGGTCACCTATCATTCCCATCAATTCGAATGTGGTGCGCTCACGACCCTGGTACAACTAGGGGGTCCAGACCGGGTACGCAACAGACGACTTGGGTGGATGTGGTACATCAACATTGGTCTCATTTTGCAGAGTGATTCCTTGATCTAATGTGGCCATCATAACCATGATCTCTTCCGAATTCTGCGTCATCATAAATCTGCTGTACTAAACGGTGATTGATGGGTCAGATATCTGTCTTGCCTCAGCAAGGAGGAACACTGACTATTCTGTATCAACTCTCTGAACTGAAAGGGAAAACAAGCGAGATTTCAAATTTCAAATGGATCAAACACATGTGTAGCGAACAAGCTACTCTACTATCGATCATCGTTTCCCCGAATCATCGCCTAAACACGTAATCGGATACCCATAGATATAACTGATTCTCACAAATACCGATACTGGTGCCCTCGGGCCTGATACTCAAACTTTGCAAATTGATATGTGCGTTCCTGTAGAGATACACTCTAAAAGCACATAACAAGTAAGAGAGAGCCAAAACACCCCTATGTTGGGGTAGGGTTTCCCTGTCCTATTTTGTCAGGAGCTAGGGTTTTACTACATACACAGCGGTTTAAAAAAAAACCTATGATCGGGTAAGCAACCTGTCCTAGCTTGGAATGGTCACTACGGATTCCGAATATGTACTAGGTCGAAGGGTCAAAAGGGTGCCCCGGTAAAAACTGAGGTTTGTGTTCCCATACTGGCAGAGCCTGCAACCGGTCAGCCTTATGGCATGCTTTGACAAAGTCAAGCCTCTGGCAAACCGCTGAGGAATAGCAGATGGCCAACACGGTGTCCTAGGCGCACCAATGCACATGCGATGCAAAGAGACACATAAGCAAAATCAAAACAGGCTATCACGAGTTCGAGTCAAGCTCTCTAAATCCCCAACAAAGTCGCCAGAAACTGTGGACGCGCCCCGAGGGACTTATGCTACCACAGTTCGGACTCGTTTGTCACGGTTCTAAATCTGAACCAAAGAGTCCAAATCTGACAAATCGTTTTAAGAAAATAGATTTTTGAAAGAAGTGCCAAACATGGACTGCTTTGCCAGTAACAGAGTCGCCACCTAAATATTTTTAATGGGGGAATTTAGGAAACCCTGACTCGGTGCCAAAGGCCACATGTCCGTCATCACCACAGTTGCCTCGGCTCGGGAACTTGGGTATGATTGGGGAAGGTCAGCTATGAGCACCCTCGCTCGCCCGATTCGAAGATCAGCCTCTACTAACCATGATATCCGATTTTGAAAACGTTATGTGTTCTTATTTCGGTTATTAGCCTAGATTTACTATGTTATGCGCATAGTGAACAAGTACAGACCAAATTGCCTAAATTGGAACAAAACATTTCATGTTTGTTTTTGAAAAATGGTTTGCTACTCGTAAGTAGGCTGAAATGCGAATTTTGCCACCCTCGAGTGGGCTTTAGAAAAGATAGTTTTGCCAATAACTAGTGGGCTTAAAACTCACAGTTTTAATGTGTTATTCCAATTTAGGTAATTCAACCTCCATCCACAGGCATTCAAGCAGTTATAACACATAAGCAGCTAGCCTCATGGTAATCACGCTATTATGGCAACACTCATACGCATGCGATATGCTAAAGCATAAAAGCTTACCTACTACTCCAAGCCAAAACAGAAACTAGTTAGTAATCATATGCATGATCCTAGTTCATGTTAAGATGGCTAATGCAACATATGCAAAATGCAACTAGAATAGGCTCGGCTAATCTAAGATGGCATATGAGATGCTACAAATAACATGTATTCAACTTGGAATTGAAATACAATGCAGTTAGTATGATGCGCCGAGCCCGGTGCATGCAAGACAAATGTATGGATGCAAACATGCTATCATACTATATGCTATTTGAAACAGGACCTAATACTAACCATCAAAAGCAGGTAAGTAAAAGGGAGAAAGAATTGGGGGTTGGAAGACATACACACACTCACACACACTTATTACACAATTGCCCTCGCTCGGAGGGTCTGAAAGAATAATACAATTTAATTAACCTACAGGCTAATTAAATATTACAGACCACCTAATTAATCGACAAATCAATTGAATATAATTTAGCAGTAAATAGCAGCCTTGGGAAGAGGGGCCAATGCATGTGCGCTTGGTTCTGCTCAGAAGTCACTGACATGCACAAGATGCCTCTACTTTGGCTGTTATCCTCCTCTGAAGGCTGCACAAGTCCCAGGGTTGCTTCTCTGAGTGCTGTAGAACACCACCGGCTAAAGGGATTGGTCACCGGCCATGTATAATGGTCACCAGCCACAAAATACTCCATCGGCCAGCAATGGATGGCGGTGGAGCCTTGAGATGGCCGGCCAAATCTCCTGAACCGACGGTTGTGGCGAGAGGACAATACTTGGCATGGCAATGCATTTCAAGCAATGTATGCACCAACCGCACTCCTTATCATGTGTATGACTCAAAGGAGGATGGGCCTCGATTCTCGGACTATCAATCACGTATTTTCATGCATGATGGCCCAAAGAATCAAGTGTGCATTTTGATATGGGATGCAATGCTCATAAACACACAAGGAGGCCCAACCTCTATCATACTCACTTCAAGAGGTCAAGCATGCATGCTCATGCAATGCAATCCTAAGCATGTGAGCTAGCATGCTACCATGGAAATCCAAAGAAGCATACAGGGTGAGCATGCAAACAAGCAAAGGGATGGACTTAAACTAGATTAGGCAACCCTCAAACAAGCCTAAAACAGTGGCCAACAACTAAGGAAATGAGGCCAAATGCACATATAAGCATGCATGCAAATAAGGTCCAACACCTAGGCACATAAAGGCAACTTCCAAGCACACTTGAAAGAGATTAAACATGGATAATTAGCATGTACATTAAGCTCTGAAATCATGTCAAAGATGATGCCAAATCAAGCAAACAAGCCAAGCATAGCATGCAATTGGTCCAAGTACTCAAGGCAAGCTAAGGATGTATTGAACTACCCTTAACAAAACGAAACATGGCATAAATTGAATGACCAAAATTAGAGGTTTAGGATGTTGAAACAAAACTAAAACACAATGACATGGCGTCCTAGGAGGCCTAAACATGATGGCATGCATGGAGGCCTAAACATGGAGCATGAGATGACAACCTTATAGAGCATTAAAGGGACATCGAATGCAAGCATATAAGCATATCATGAGGTCTGAAATAACATACCAAGTGATTCCAAACCACTGAAACAAAGCAAGGATGGCATGCTAGAGGGGCCAAAGCTTAAGGCATACAAGAGGGATTGCATGGTAGCTATACAAAGCAAGACATGAATGACTCAAATGACCTAAAATAGTCCCTTAGCACATCAAAATATGCATGTATGCTTCACAAAGCTTGGCCAAAACACATGAGCATGGTAGTCTAAATGCTGTGCATATATTGAGGCAAATCATGGCATTACAAGGCATGTATGCTAAGCAAGCATGGTGTATCAAAACCAACTAAAAATAGAGCTATATTATGACATAATAAGCATAAAAAACAGTCAAGAAATGTTCAACACACACTTAAACTAGATGCTCCCTCAAGAGGCAAAAAAAGCCCTTTTCAAGGACAACAAGGAGAGGGGGTGGCCCTCTCCTTCCTAGGACCTGAAGGCACCATCCTCACCTCTGAAATCTCTCAAGATTTTAGTGGTGAGGAGGCCCAAACACAATGGTCCCGGAGCTCAACCAAAATGGCACCAAAATGGAGCCTTATAAGGCTTAAGAGGGGTCAAACAACCCCAAAGCTTAAAGCAACCTTAACCAACTATTTAGAGCACTTAAAATCAGAACTTTTCTATGTTATATGTTAAGCTCAAAAATAGATGCAAGATAGGCTAAAAAGCTTTGCAAAAATGGGGTAAAAAGGGACAAAAGTCTTACCCTTGTAGACCCTCTTCACAAACAATGTTCCAGCAGTTCTTTTGGTTTCAAACCAGTCGAAAAGCTTCAAAGAAAGACCTCTGGTACCTCAGCAACCAAGAAAAGGTGTGATGGTGGGTGTTTATGCACAAAAATGAGACAAAACACACACTAAACACAAGAGAGAGATATAGAGATAGAAGAGATACAAACCCTAACCCTAAAGCTCAAACTTTGGAAAAAAAATGTTGTCTAAAATTGTTTAACCCCTTTACAAGAGAGAAGAAGCTCCTTCTTATAGACAATTAGTCTTATAAAGCTTCCAAAGGAAGCTAACAAGAGGAAAATCCCTCCATACACGTGTATGGAGGGGGTGAAAGTGCATGCCAGCTGCACAAAAATATATGCAAAAGCAGATGCACAGTAGTCGACCGGCCGAAAATGCGATTGACCAGAAAAAGATAGCCGGCCTGCCATCTATAGTGCCGGCCGGCCAAACATTTGGTCGGTGGCAAGAAAACATAGCCGGTGGCCTCAAGCCATGGCCGGTGGTGTGTGGGGATGGCCTACAAGCCATTCCCTACCCCTCCAAGGCAAAGCACAAGTGTTTGGTGCAAAACCAGACACAAAACAGTCGAGTCGAGAGATCTTGAAGCAAGGCACGTAGCCGAGACCTCCGGGAACTCAAGACGAACACAAACATGGATGATCACCGAGTGTTCAAACGGTAACATCCAAGTCTTGAGGATAGTCAAAAATGGGGTGTCTACAGTGGGATATCCCAATCACTTAGGTCTGTACTTAGAGTAGGAGTAGTGGAAGGCTCTTCTCTCTTGTTCACCGTGACCTCTATATTGACAAGGGTATGGGTGGTAGTTCCTCTCTGTGCCTGTGTCTGCGAGGCTGCCCATGAGTCTTCCATTAATTTCGGAACTGAGGGGGTGTTTGTCTAAGTAGTTGGATCCATTGGAGCCTTGCCTTTATGTTGGTCCCTAACGAATGGTTCAGTAGCAGTCCCAATTTTGGCTGTCAAAGGTCAAACAAGTTAGTGTTGTAGAGAAAAAAAAAGAAAAGAAAAGGGCATGAGACAATCAGGGATATAAAGTATATGAAGGAAGGATACCTGTAGCCTTAAGCTTGGAAGGCAAGAATATTGGGCCCTGATTATCAATACAAGTATCATGAAGGCAGGTTTCAAGTGGCTTACAGAAAATAATGGTAGTCATAAGTCCCCACTAACGGTCAAAAGCAGTGGAGCAGTCCGAAGCAAGTTTGAATAAGAAGAGGCCAAAATCTTGGAAAAGTTTGTTGTTCTTTATCAGAATGGATTCAGCTTGCCTAGGATCTTTGAAGTAGATTCTGGACCTAATCTCCTCATAGATGGTTGGGTGGAAATAAGGATAAGGGATACCCTGGGAAAGACCTAATTGCCTGGACCATTGATTGGGACAATATGTCTCAAAACTGCAGTTCGACATCTTGGTGGAAGATATGGAACAGCCAACCAAGACATGTCTACAAGTGAGACTGTGTCTCCAAGTCTCATTTTGTGATTGAACTTGCTTATCGTCTAAATGAGAAGGGTCTATGAAGAGGAAGCGAAGTCTACTGGAGGAGAATTGAAAGTTTTGAAATGGCATGTACAAGTTGGAAGGTCTTTTCAAAGGAAGGTTATAAAACATGGTAAGATGATTTGTGAAAGTGAGGATGGGTTGGCTGTTATAAGTGAGTAATTGTTCAACATAGGAGTGGAAAATTGATTTCTAGGTGTTAGGTGGTGGGGGTCGTGCCTCAGGGAAATAGGTATACAACCAAGCTTGGACGAGCTAGAAGGGTCCACCACAGTTCCCAGAAATCTTCTTGTCGACAAAGAAAAATAGGGCCTTATAAAGGGTGGCAAGAAGATAAGGGGCTAAAGCCATAGCTTGGCCATCTTGCATACACAAGGGAAGGGGGAGGTACTCCTTGGTGATCTTGTACCCAGGGACACAAAAAAGAAACTGAAAAAGCCAAAGTAAGTAAAAAGCAGTTCTTTCTTGGTCCTTTACAGGGGAACCAGGCTTGCCTTTGTATTTCTCGGTGAAATTTGTATAGCTCATGTCAGTGTTTAAACTAAATGTCACTTTTGGAGGCTCAATGAGAGCATGAATTTCATTGCCCAAGATTGGGAGACCAGTCAAGTGAGCTACATCTAAGATTGTAGGGGAAATCATACCAAAATTGAGGAGAAGGGAGTTACAAGGTTGCAACCAAAAGCATGCAACAGCAGCAATCAACCCCTTTTCCATGTCATATTTCTTGGTCGACAGTCTAATTGCTTCACTACTGCCCTAGTGCTTCCATACTTCAGAGTCATGACCTTCAATTCTTCTGGCCTATCTTTGCCAAATAGAGTGCAGTGACCTCGACCTCTGTGAGTTTCTTGACATTCAGTTAGCCCACTTAAGTCTAGGTTGGTTGAGAAGAAGGTTCTCACCATTACCAAGGGGATAGTATGGAGCTAGCTTGTCTGGGAAGTAAGATGTGAAGATAAGGCCTAGAGTAGCCTTAACACGAGCTTGTCTTTGCGTAATAGGGTAATACCTAATTTTAGAGGAAGCGTCGTGCTCGATAGGGTCTGGGAAGCGGAGTAGGTCTTCATTGTTCTCCTCAGATAGAGATGGTTGAGATTTTTTGGGCGCCATGGCTTAGGGTTTTGTGGTGCTGTGGTTTTGAATGGCAATGCCTGAGAAGAAGGAGTACAATTTGAGGAGTTCGAATCAAAGGGAAATGAAGTGGTTTGAAGTTGAAAAGGTGGGTCTTTTATAGCTTATGATGGGGCCAATATATTTAAATGCTCTTATATTGGGTTGTAGTTTATGTTTGTTTTGGGCCCATATTAAGAAATTTGCTATTGGACTTATCTCTTGGGCTCAGGGAAATAAATCTATGTGTTAAATACAAATTGGGCCCAAACAATGGCCCCCTTGTTCAAGTTAAATATCATATGACTTGGACCCCCACAAGGGGGGCACCCCCATGACCCCCTATCTTTCTGATTGGCTAGTTTTTTTTTTTTTTTTTCCTTCTCCTCCAATCACTAGCCCCCACTTGTGTGTAGGGGGGTGGTGGCGGTGGTGATTGGATGGGGTCTCAATCACTTCCCCAGATGGTCCACTTAATGGAGGACACGTGGCCAAGTTTGAAGGAATGTCCACCAGTTAAAAGTGGGTTCTCTGCATGTGGATCACCCACAAGTGATGGGGGCAGTTTTTAGCACCAGTCATGGAGTTTTGGGCACACTTTCAGGAGGAAGCATGAGACAAAGCAGGAGCCTTGCTCTGTCGATAGTAGTTTCAAACAGTTGGTGGCCATGAAATAAACAGAAGAAATGGGAGATCGATAGATAGAAGTGGAGGTTTAGTATACTTGGAAAGCCTAGAAGGGAGTTCATGGGTTTTGATATCCGCATACTATTTTTGTGGCCCATCATTACATGATCTCACACGTCTACACCATAACTGCCACTGCAACTGCCCTCTGACTTCGAATCTTCAAGTCCCCTCTGCCAAATATTGACTCTTCCCTGTCGACCTTCCTTTTCACCATTGTGGGGCATGTCTCTCATCATTATAAGACAAAAACTGACAGAATATTATCCACTAAACACAACCACAATCCTTGCAAACTGGGCCATTGAACCACAACACTTGGCCACTCACTGTAATTGCCCCCTGACTTTGAATCAGCAAACTCTGCCAAATATTGAATTTTCCTTGTAATTTAATCAATATATTCAATGTCGGTAAACTTGTTAATATTTGAAATAACCTTTTTCTGGATTGTAATGACTTAAACACAATTGTTGTCCTACATTTTACTTAACCACAATACACAACTTATTTATATTGAAAACAAAATATACATCTTGGGTTTATAATCATAAAAATGGAAACTACTTTTTTCAAAAAAAAAAAAAGTTCACTCATATTTTCAGCTAAATTATGATTGGTTACTTTTAAAAAAATTCCTCTTTGCACCTATTTTTCCCACATCCTGCCAACAGCTGCTCCATTGAATTGAGGACACATGGCAAGTCCACCTGAAGACAAGGGTTATCAACTAACATTGAATCTTGCATGCCACCTGACTTACACGGTGGAGCAGTTATTGGCAGTGCTCATGGATTTAGTGGCCAGCCTCCAAGAGGAAACATGAACGAATTGGGAGTCTGTATCTGTCGAGGAAAGGCTAAAAGGACTTGGGCATAGGTGGCAACTTCAATGATATGCACTTCAACAGGTACAAATGAAGGTTTTATATGGTTTCAAGACATGAAAATGACCGTGTAGTTACAGAAGTTGCACAGAAATAGTTCTAGATTCGGCAGATCATGGGGTTGTGGGAAATAAGAGCTATAAAGGGCAGAAGGTTTACAGATAGAGAAAGGACATGAACAACAACACAACAACTTACTTTCTACATTGTAACTTCTAAGTAGTTTTTTCCGTTCTCATTTGTACTTTTTCACTAGGTGAACTTTGGTGATTTCAACCTCAAATTAGCAAAGGTTTATCTTCTACGATTTGTTACCATCAGCTCATATCAGAAAGTTCATTTTACTTGTTTGCTTTGTTGCCATCAGTTCATCGAAAGAAGTCTTCATCCTTTTCAGGCATTCGAACCAATACCACAATTGCTTGATTTTCTTCTTTAACTTGTCAACTTTAAATTACTGCATGGTTGCTATCGATATAGGCCCACCATAATTTCACTAACAATAAACCCATCACTTTCATAGTTAACATGAAATAATTTCACAACTCTTGTTCGTAACTCGTAATTCATATAGCAATCGGCATAGAGATAAAGTAAACGAGTTCGTTGGGTTACTTTCTCCAAGTAACACCCAAAATCAACTGCCACTTGGATTATATACAAAATGCATGTGCTGGGATGTAATTTTGCAAAACCACATGGACAAAATTCATATTTTACTCGAAATATAATACTAATTTACCAAAACAAGTCATAACAAATCAATACGAAGCCAAACACATTGTTAGTTGATAAACCACACCGCAAAAAACCCTTCAGTTAAATCCAACCAAATATGGAACAGAAACAAGCAACCCACAATAGGAATCTTGGAATGCAGACATAAGCCAATTTCCAACCCAAAACAATGCACAAACAACCCATATATATCTCACCTTCAATTAGTTTTCAAAATGACAAGTCACTACAAACACAAATGACAACATCACTCTAAACAATATGTGAAATTTACAACTCGTGGCCTTGTACATAAGTAACATTGTGCCATTTCCTGGCATTATACGTAACCAATCATTTACACGTTACGTACAGCAATCCGTGCAAAATGAAAACTACATACATATCTACCCTGTTCTTCACAATGATGTGTTTTCAATTGCTAGTACTATCTATCTAATAAATTCAGGGAATAAATAAATCATACAAATTATACAATTACCTGATTCACCTCATCAATTGTGGTCGAATCATTTTTGCACACTGCTGCTTCGACACTACCATATTGGCCCACAGGCTGTTTGAAATCAGGAGAAACATCGAAAAATAGTCGTCGTTGCTTAATGTGCGGTGTACTTGGATCCATCAACCTAGTTTTCCAGCAAATGGGCAATGACTCCGCATTGTACTCACGATCAGTGACGTGGGTTGTATCTGCATCTGAGTTACTACCCACTGTTCGGCTAAACCGAACCTTAGGACACGTTTGCTTTGTGTGCCCAATGCATTTGCAATTGCCACATTTTCTTGGTCTTCGATAGTTGAACAAGGCCCGTCCCGGGTTCCCTTTTATCTTCACAAGATCAGGATCTTCTACTCCAAATTGTCGTGGGATTGAATGTTTCCCTTTGTCTCCATCCCCATCGTTCAGATTCCTCTGATATAACTCCTTCATCCAGCTCATCATCGAAAGACATGCATCCCTAGCCTCTTTGAAACCTTTCGTTGATTGCGAGGCATAGAAACACATTTCATTGTAGGAAGAACTCAATATCCGATAACAGGCTGTCTGTGTTGTAGTGCTATCAATTGAGGGTTGAGGCCATTGTTGGCCGTCCTTGCTTGCAGCCTTTGTCCATTTATACAGCACAAAGTTGGGGGAATTTGCGTTAAATTTTCGACTTTCATAAAACATATCATGTGACAGCAAGGTAGCCCCGACAACTCAAACTTCATGCAAGAACATCTCATTATAGCATCCACTGGATTGTGTGTTACTATTCATGATCTATCCTTCACCTTGTACTTATGAATATAGTAGCATTTCTGACCATCCGACAAAGGGAACACGTCCTTGACATTCAACTTCCCCTCTTCTAAGATTTCATCACAAAACATTCTAAATATATTTTGGGGTGAATAGCTCAGCTCCATGTCTCTCTATATCTCGTAATGGAGTAATCAATACTAGAAAAGTGTTATTTGTTTCAGCATAATCTCCAGCCACGTTATACCTTATCCTTGCAAGAGCCTGATCATAGTGCCTAACAAATTCATATAGCTTCAGTTTGTATTGGATGAAGGGATTGAAATAAGCATTCATACTCTTCGAGCGTTGAGTGCTCTTCATCCCAACAAAGAAATATCCATGCATATATGCCTCAACCCACATATGGCGCTTCTCATATGTCTCCAACACCCAGCTGTTGGTTTGAAGTCCAAATTTTTGGACCATTCTCGTCTAGCCATGCTCAAACTTTGCCTTAGTCGTTTCCATGTCCATGCACTGCTTGAAAGCGTGTGCAAAGCTACTTTTGTGAACATTTGAAACAACATTTTTCCTAAGATGCCAATTACATAATCGATGTCTCGCATCTGGAAATACTCTTCTAATTGCCTCTCGCATTGCCTTATCCCCATCTGTCAGTATGGACACAGGTGCTTTATTTCCCATCGCCTCTATAAATGTTTCCAAAACCCATGTGTATGTATCAATTGTCTCATTAGCTAGCAAAACACATGCAAATATCGTGGTCCTAAAGTGGTTAGTCACACTAGCCAACATGACAAAAGGTTTCTTGTACGCATTGGTTTTGTAAGTTGAGTCAAATATCAACACATCACCAAACTTTGTGTAGTTAGCCCGCGATTTTGAATCTGCCCAAAACAGATTTTGTAACTTGTTATCCTTACACACATCATACTTGTAAAAAAAACGTGCATCAACATCAAGTTTTGCACATAGGTAAACCAACGCACCCTGCGCATCACCATCCTCAACTTCTGCTCTACGTTCGGCGTGAATATGGTTGTGCAGATCCGTATGGATGAAACCAACATTCTCATAAGACCCGGATTGATTTACCATATAGTCAATGATTTGGCTAGTCTTGACACCGACGTTGTGCGTAGCCATTGCTTGAGCTTTGTCAGCATTGTTTAAATCGCAATGTGACCTCAGATACATCGCACAGTGTTGTTTCGCCAATTCATGGTTGTGGTCTGAGACGAAGTGAGTCATAACATACTTTCCCTTCACCAAAGATCTACATCGCATCATGCAAAATTGGGCTTTGTGACCTACTCTTGTTAGTGCCTTGGGAGCTCTACTCTTCTCAACAACACGGTCCAAGTATTTTGGTAATCTCTGACCTTCCCTTGAACACAACCACAGCCTACTAACAATTTTTCCCTCTTTATTTGTGTTAAATCTGGATTTTCGTATACTAAATCCCTTAGCTTTAGCATATGCATTGTAGAAAGCTTCACCATCTTCAACCGAATCAAATTTTTGTTCTAGAATAGCACGTTCAACATCACCAACCATGTCATTGCGATGAGCATCGTCAACTATTTCTTGTTTCACATCAGCTCCGCCATCTTCAACGTTCATGTTGGTTGCTTCTTCATTGCTTGGACCAGCTTCGCAACCATGATAAGGTTCTGCCCGACTTTCATTAATCAAACGAATGTCATCTGTTTCATTTGGAATGTCATAATCATCACCTTCCCTTTTAACTTCCGCTAGGGCCATACTGCACATGACATTAGTACAAACAATTACTTGATGACTGAAAAATGTTAATACAAACACAAACATGACATTTTCACACGGTTTAATTGTTTGTGCAAACACAAACACTCGCTTGAGAAAGAGAAAGGTTGGTTGCCAATGGAGGGGTTTCCGTTTGAGCGAAGCGTAGAGCGGTTGAAGTTAGGATGGAGGTTTAGTTGAGGGAAAATAGCAGAAGTGAAAAGGCCAGAGAGAGAGGGAGACAGCTCCATACCTCATATCTAGTTGGAGAGAACGCCTTCACTTCAGCGATGGAACCAACACAGCCTTGTAATTCCATTGTTGTTGGAAATCGCCCATTATACTATTCCTTATAGAGCTTCGTCAATGGAACCCAGCAGGGGCTTCTCGCTGTTAATGAAAATCAAGGGTTACACTGACTCAACCTTACGTAGAGAGGAGAACAGAGAGAGATAGAGACGAAATAGAGAGAGAGAGAGTGGGATGCAATCATGCAAATACAAGCATTAACTGGTTGCCCCAGTTTCAAGTTTTTCACGATTAAACAATTCAATGGTCTTGATCAATTATTGTAATCTAACGGCTAAAAATTGGGTTGCATATGTTGTGCAACCTTAAGGGGGTTGCACACTTAAACAGCGCCCATAATACATATGACAAATTTTCATTTATTTATATAATAGATTCTTAACATAATCTTTAGATTGATACAGATTAACAATTTAAAATTATTTTTAGATTGATACACTAATAAACCACCAACAATTACGTTATGTATAAATAAATGAAATTTCATTTATTAATAATTTATCATTTAAAAGTTATCAAATTATTTTCCACAAAAAAATTAATAAAAAATATTGAATTACACAACTTTAATCAATAAAAATTAAGTAGAGACACTAATAAACCACCAACAATTGCATGAGTAGAATCAAGAGCCTTTATTGTCTCTTCATTTTCCTTTTTTCTTTTGGTTTTGATATCATTTTATCGTCATTATTTTTATTTATTATTATTATTATTATTATTTTTAGGGTGGCCATAATGTGAATTGCCAGATGGATGGGTGACTTTATTCATATGTGCTTATCCTTTTAACTTCTTCAAATCTTTCTTTTATGATAAAATACTTCTGATTCTTTGCAAAAAATAATTGGATGGTGCCATATGCCTGCTAATTGACTTTGTCCCAATTTTAGTCTGGTGGTATTATATACATTAATTAGTGTACACACTAGTATATCAACTACTGTACCAACTAGTGTTATAATATTATTATTGACCACATTTATTATACAAGTTACAAATATCCAAAACCATACAAATAATGCCATATCATCTATTAGTACACTAGTGTGTACATTAATTAATACATATAACATTATTCATTTTAGTCCGACATCATTTTAGGTTTAACCTTCAAAGCAATATCCAAATCTTGTCGGATAAACGTGTCTAAAAGTTCAAAATTATTAGTTTCGTCTAACTTTTCAACTTCCAACTTTACCTTAGAGATCGTAGTCCCTTGTCTTGGTTTGATTGAAGAACTCTCTGTTTGTCAATTTTCCTCCAATTTTCATAATTACCAACAATTATACAAGTAGAATTAAAATGAAGCCTAGGTTAAAGAACCAAGTTCTAATACTAATTTTTGTATGAAGAGCCTCTAGAAACCTCAACCACACTAAAGGTTAATAATGACTATGTATATTGAGAACAAGAATACAAAAAATAAAAAATAGTAAGAAGGAGACAATCATACAATACACCAAAAAATTAGGTGTTTCGACTGAGCCTATATTCACGGACAATCTAGTAAGTAATAATTTTTAGTATCAAATAAAACAAATGCTCAAAGAGCTACAATAGCTCTCAATCTCTCCGAGTGACTCCAACTCATATCTCTTTGTATTTAGAAAACGTGAAATCAAATCACTGTTTACGTTTGAGGTTGAACACTTTCATTAATGTGGAACCATCTCTACAATTATTTATTTATTATTTTTAATTTTTTTTAACATAAAAGTTTTTGATACAAAATTCAAAAACATGTTGACAACTATATATACACACATCATGGACTGATACAAATCTTGGGAGAAGATTTCTTAGTTGCCCTAACAACCCATGTGCAATCGGACAGTACAGATCATTCATGGTCTGTTGAAGAAGTTGAATTAGTTGGAAGCAAAATTGAAGAGAAAGACTGGAAGAGAGAGAAATTTATGGATTTATTTGGTTTTGTCATGGTTGGTTGTAGGAATGTGGTTTCCAATGTAAAATTATGGACTATTTATTGATGTATAGTTATCTAAGAATGAATGGAATGTGTAACCTGTTTATGAATGATATGTAATGAGTGAACTATTAATAATGAAAAAAAAAAATCTGATTTGGAGATAAATATTTTGTGTTTAGTGAACTATTATTTTGTGTCAAGCAATTTGTGTTGCGTGAACAAACACACAAGTTCACTGTTTTTGCAATATTGGGAAAAACAAATCCCAACCGGTCAACCACCCGGTTATCCTCCCAGTTGATCGCCCGGTCGACCAGCCACGTCACCCATTCTATCTACTTGACAAAAATAGACGATAGGGGGCATATTGATAGGATTTCAAAAATTTTGGAATAAAATTAAAATTATTCAATGATTGGGGGTGTAATTGATCATCAAGGTGAAGTCTGGGGGATAAATAAAATTTTCTCAAATTCTTAGAAGTTTATTTCTAGATCGAAGTTTGAAATTGACCGTTGAGAGGATCTATACATATTTGAAACTTTCTTGCTTATTTTTGGTGTTTCTATTTATTGAATTAATTAATTAATTTATGTTGCAAGATAAAACTTGCTAATTTATTGAATCAATTAAATACATGTTTTTTTTTATAATTTAAAATTATATTTATTTTATGTTATTGATCTCTGATATTGTCTTGTCACTTGTAATTGGAGAATATCTTTATTTACATCTTTGTTTTATTATTTTGTATATACACACACATATATATATATATATATATATGACTTTGTGGTTTATTGTAAAATACACATGGATAAATTTTCAATTTTAAGAGTGTTTAATAACTTGATTCAACACTTACAAGTGAATATATTAAGTGATAATTAAGTAAGTTCATTTGATAACCATAATTGATATCATTTAAAAATTAAATACTTCTTAAAATATAAGTTAAAACTTAAGAAAATTTTAATTCATAAGAAATTTACTTAATTTTGATTAAATTTATAAATACTAAATATAAGTATCGATATATACTATTATAAAATCACTACCACCAACATCACCATCGCTACGATTACTACCAACACCATCACGCCACCACCACCACCACCACTACCACCATTGTTACCTTTACTACTATTATGCAACCACCACCACTACTGTTGCCGCTACCGCCACCATCACTATTGCTACCACTAACACCACCATGTCACCGCCACCACTACTGTCGTCGCCCCCACCCTCTACCACCATTACTACTACCACCTTCATTACCATTATCATTGTTAACAAAAGTACCACTATCATTTTACTACCACTACTATCGTTACTGCCATTGCCACTGCCATTACCACCGCCACCGCCACCATCACCGCCATCATCACCATCATACCATCATAACTTATTTTTATCAAATAGGTTTTCAGCTTAAAAACTCAACATTCAATTTTAAATACTTAGTTTTCAGTCTTCAGTTTCTTCTATATTGTTATCGTAGTCTATGTGCCATCATTTAATATTCATTTTTAAACATTTTATGTGATATCCTAGTTACTAGTGAGACTTATATGGGAGTGTAATTTGGATTTCTATTATGTTTTAGGACTATTATTGTCTTTGGAACTCTGAGTTTCTTTATTGACGTCTATTCTTGTTTTTCTAAATTGTTCTTGTCTTATGTTGTCTTTTGAGTTGAGAATTGGGTTTTGGAGTTATGTTTCAAACAGGTTGAGGTCGGTAATTCTGGGGTGATTTTGACTGAGTGAACTTGAGTTCGCTCGAGCAGTGGGTTGGTCGCTTGAGCGGTCATTTCTTTCTCCCAGTTCTAGGTTTGCAGACTGAACTTCTTAGAGTTTGCTTTCTTTTCTTGAGCATAGGTTTCATCGCTCGAGCGATCGATTCTGCAGAGATGAACTTTTGGGAGTTTGGTTTCTTCACTTGAGCCTAGTTTTGGTAGCTTGAGCGATATGTTGTGTTTGCCGCTCGAGAGTAGGTTTCATCGCTCGAGCAGTCTGTTTGAAAAAAGCTGCGAGGAAAGTCAATTTTTATTCACTTTTTGATATATCTCTTTACAAAATATCTTTTTCTCTTTTGCTCTCATATCTCTCTAAAAACCTTGCATAAATTCTTCAATCTACCTTTCTCGATCTTTGTGCCTTGGGATTAAAGGTTTAGCTTGAAAAGGGGGTTGTTCTACTCTGAAAAGTTCGAATTTCCATCTTCGTTAATTTTCAGGGGTTTGTCCGTTAATTTTTTAGGGTTGTTCTTCTCTTCCTCTTGCTTTGAGGTAGGAATTTCTTTAATAATTTGTATGTTGTTTAGCCTTATTATGTGTTATTTAGATAGCTTAACACTTTGATTGATTTTGGGTTTGATTAATGTATGTTTAATGCATAAAGAGGGATTTTCTTGAAGTTTTCTTAAAATCTCATTGGTTTGTTGATGTTTATACGTAATCTTGAAAATTTAAAGGAAAAGGCCTTTAAAAGGAGAAAGCCAAATATTTTACCAAAACCCTTAAGTCGTGCTCAAGGTTGTAAAGTGGATTATGTGGTTAGATTTATTGTAAACTCATGATTTTTGAATTATATAGAGATGGATGAGGTTTGAGAAATGTGAGGCAAGACAATATGAAAATGCTGTTAGAATTACTAGTTATGCTCTTAATATTTATATCGTCAATTTTGGAATATATTGAATAGAGATAATTGTTTTGGCCATCAGTGGAAGATAGCATTGACTTGTTGTAGAAATTGCATGGGAGTTAGGTTAATCAAAACCAATTCACTCTTGCATTTCATTTATTTAATTGTTTCATGCCTATGCATTTGAAAAGTGTTGTTTTATGAATAGGGCTGAATATCGTGGTGAATCTAGTTAGGAGATGTGGTTGAGGTTAATTAAGTTGGCTTTTATGTCCTTGGTGAAAGTTCAGAAATCCATACGGTTAGAATGTCTTCCTTCTAGTTAGTTTTTGGTAAAGTGGCTTTGATAGTGCTTTTAAAGCCCACTTGCAGACACATGCTTAAAGATTACCAGCATGTGTATTTACTACCTTGTTTTCAGTTTTGAAGCAAAGATATAAATTGTAATTTGAACTCTAGCATAGCATTGTTTCAAAATGGGGAAAAAAAAGCATGTTCTGTAACGACATTTCATATTCATTCATCATATGGTTTTGTTAAACATGATACATGTCATTAAATTTGTCTCTACTGGGCTTTAGCTCACCTTACGTAGAAAAACATTCAAGTGCTAATGGTATACCTTCGCCAAGAGAATAGCTTGGAAGGAAGTTGGAGCTCAACACTCATTTTGTATTTTATTTTGTGTAAGCATAGGGCTTTTGGTGTATAGGGCTTTTGGTGTATTGGGCTTAAGACTTATTTTTGTTGTAATCAAGTATAATATTGGAACCTTGTAGCCACTAAGGAATGAAACTGTAATAGTTTAGATATAAATATTTATCACTCATATGCTATAGATGTAGGTTTTAGAATCATTGAATGTATCAATGCATGTGAAATGATCTTGTAATCTCAACATGAATATTATGAATATAATGTGTTGGCATTTAATTAAGCTTCCTTTTTTCATTGAGCACTGTATATAATTGGGGTGTGGAAGTGGATAATTCGGGTCATATATTTCAGGGGCGTGACATTTTCTCTAATAATATTTTTGATTAATTATTATAAAATCCTTCAATGTTAATGTTAGGAATCTGGGAGCCCACAAGCGCATAACAATCAGTAGCCCAATTCGTCAAGGAGAAACTTTAAAGCCCACATGCTTAACATTAGGGCCCAACATACATTTTTTGAAACTCATACCCACTTAAATAACTTAAGTTTATAAGTGGAGAGCCCATCTAATAGATATTAAGACTCATCTCTTTTACACTGTATTTGATATGAGACTTTACCTTCACACATGCTCCAACATTTAAAATTGTCCTTTTGGTGCTTTAGTTATTAACTCTAATCAATTGAGGATGTTTTGTAGGCATATGAATGTGTTGATGCTTTATGTAATGGCTTATGAACACTATAGATATGGATGTGCTGCACAAGTCCCACAAGCATGAGATACTTGGCTATTTTGGTTCACTTGGTAGCTTGGATTTTTGAGGTTGATTTGGCAGTTTCATAGTGTTCTTATCTTTGTTTTTATATATAGTTCCATTAAAGAGCTTGAATGCGCTACAAGTAAATTGCTATGACCTTTGTTTTGACAATCCCAAGTGACAAAAACTTTGATTTGTATTCATTCATTTCTTATGTATTGTTGTGAGGTTTATTGAGAGTTTTAGTCAGAATCCTATCTTTAAGACTGGTCTGGTGATATTTGAGCAAAGAATTATTTTCATGTTTGATTGCTAAAGTGAAAGAAATGTCGCTCGAGCGAAGTTGTGTTGGAAAATAATGATTTTTTGGTCACTTTAATACGAAATTAAAGTGGCTCCCAACCATTGATTGAGGTGGGTCCAAATGGGTCTGGTTTCTTTGCAATAACATCTTTACACCACAAAAAGAATGGCCAAAAATTATTAAGATTTGAATGAGAAATTGTTTCATAAAGTTGGCCTCATGAATAAGGTATTGGGGAGGTGTGTAACTACCTATTCCATATTAATTATAGAGGAAAGTATTGATGAGTATTAAAATCGCTAATTTTGTCTAAGGTTGTGAGTCCTTTGGAACATGCAAATTTTTCAAAGGAAGGAAGTTACGAACGTTTCAAGGATGGGCTTGGGTCAAGACTATGATCCAAGTTAGTTATGCGAAAAAGGCCACATGTGCACGCCACTTGCCTGGACCGGACCAGACCGGACCGAGCTGAGTCCTGGTTTGTGGATCTTGGATCTTGGTCTTGGGCTTGGGCTTTGGCTTGGGGCTATAGATAAGGTGTGGGCTTGGGCAAAGTTGGTGGCTTACCCATTTTAATCTATTTCTGACTAGGTCAAATAGCGGTGGCTGCTTCAGATATATACACACGTGTGTATAAAGTTGGTAACCTCTATATTGATAATGGATTTAATCCTGTATTGGTTGTTAGCCTTCATGGCTAAGGACTCCTCTTCTCTCCCCCCTGTATATAAATAGAGACCACCCTCCTTTGGGTTTCTCCCCAGAAAATTCTCTTGTTATCCTCTTGTTATCCTGTTTCTCTACCTATAATATTATTCCTAGTGTAAGTGAGTTCTGCCAATTGTTTTGTTCGCTCTTGCAGTATTGGTTCTAGTTGTCATATCTTGGGAGATAGACGCCGACGTTCCTCCAGCACCCATCGGTGAGGCGGCGAATTTGTTTTAAAGAAACCGTGTATACCATAGGCTTCAATTTGCTTTTTTGTTTAAATATTCTCAAAATTTGTTCTGTGTTATACTTTTGTTCTTCAAATTGTAATATCCAATTTCAATTAGTTCTATTATTTTTGCTTTGTAGTTCGATTTATAAGTCGGAATTTGTTTTATTAATTTTTTATTATTAAATACTCAATATACAACTATCTTAAAGAAAATTTATTTGTGTTTAAAAAATAATTTAGAAACAGATTCTTGTTGCAAAGCGGTATGTAATGGATTAATTTTTCTAGGAAATATTACTTCTTTTGTTGACTTGTTCTTTGTTAAAAAAAATAAAAAATAAAAATAGAACTAGTGGTGTGTTGTTTCTAGAATTATTTGCATGGATGTTGCTTTCTAATTTTTCTATTATTATTATTTGAATGCTTATTGTAATTCTTGGGAATTGAAATTAATTTAATTATTTGGAGTTATTAGTTTATTATCTAGCATTTTATTCTTTAGTTAATTTTTATTTTGTTATTGCATAAGGTTGCTAGAAGTGGGTAGAAAAAGTAGTGAATTGCATTAGTTTTTATAGTTTACATATAGATTTTTTTTGTGTCTTATTTTGTTTTTCTACTAATTTTCTTTATAGGTATACCTATGCGAAAGGAAATGAAAAAATAAGAACAAAAGAAAACTAATATAGTTTGGGATAGTAAATTTTTTTTTAATTTTTTTTTTGTTTGAACTACTAACCTTCTTGTTGAACAAAAATACCTAAGCAGGGAAAGGAATTTTTTGGACTTTGAATCCTTGTTGTATTGGTTTTGTTTACAATTTTATTGCTTATATATTTTTGGTTGCAACTTATTTGCTTGTAAGTTTTGGTAGCAATTTTTAATTGCTTATAAGTTTGTTTTTTGAGACTTGAGGTTTTATTAACCTAATTTATCCCCTAGAAACTTTATTTTGAATTTGTTTACCACTGACAATAAGTCAACGAGTTCTTGGAAAGTTTTGTCAAAAAGGCACTTATGTTGTGTAAGATTAATTGGGTTTTAAGTAGGACCATTGTCACCCCTCTAGTCTTTCTAGAAACTTTTCTAATTTTGTTTGATTTCTGAAGTTAGTGTTGAGATTAGTTTTGAATTAAATTTCAGTCTTTAGGATTTTCTAATGTTAATTGTTTTCTGGAAAAACATAATAGTTGAAATTCTATTGTGTTTTTAAGAAATGACAACTATGACTGATGCTGATGTTGATGCAACTAATACCGGAGTAGTGAATGTTGATGGGAATCCAAATCCCATATCAACTAGATTGTCAACCCCTGTTGTTAACCTTGCTATGACTCTTGTCCTGGGGGGACCGCTCAATTCTCATGAGCACCTAGAGAAGTTCACCGGCGTGAATTTAAAGAGATGACACAACTCTTAATCTTCCAAGATTTTTGAGTGATGATCCACCAACCATGGAGGAGACTGAGCAAGATAAATAACAACCGATGGCTCTAGACGTTTGGAAGTAGTTAGACTTTCTTGGAAGCTAAGAAGTTTGCAAAGGATTTGTGAGATTCCTTGGACAAGAAATACAAAATCGAGGATGCTAGGGTAAAGAAATTTATTGTTGGCTGATTTTTGGATTTCAAAATAGTGGACTATAAAACCGTCATGAGTTACGTCTAAGATTTCCAGGTAATTTTACACAAGATACATGCAAAGGGTATGCTCTTGAGCAAATAATTCTAGGCAGCTGCAATGCTTAAGAAGTTTCCAAATGACTGGAAGGAATTTAAGAACTACTTGAAACACAAGCAAAATGAGATAATAGTCGAAGAGCTCGTTGTTAGGCTCCATATTGAGGAGGATAACAGAAGAAATGGGGGAGTGCCCTCACTGCAAAGGCCAATATCGTTGAGCATGGCCAGTCTTTGGGGGTTAAGAAGAAGTGACTAGTGAACAAAGGCTCAAAGTTGGGCTTGTAGGTGGTGTCACAAAGAGGCCGGTCTAAAAGCCGCAAGAACCAACTTATAGGTTTTATGGGAAGTACTATAACTATGGTAGTGATGGGCATAGGGATGTTGATTGCTGCAAGAATAAGAAGCCTTAAAAGAAGAATCCTACACAGAATAAGGTCTAAGCTCACACGGCAGAAATGACTGATCTTTCTCAAGATGTAGATGATATACATCTTTCTGTAGTTGTTCTTAAGGTGAATATGATGTGATCCAATCTGAGGGAATGGTGGGTGGACACTAGTGCCATTCATCACATTTATGTAGAGACGAAAATGTTCAAAACCTTCGAGCTGGTTACAAACAGCAAGAAGTTGTTCATGGGGAATTCTACAACTTCAACCATGGAGGGAAAAGACAAGGTAATCCTGAAGATGACCTTAGGAGAATAGCTAACTCTGAACATTGTCTTGTTTGTGCTGGACATTTGCAAAAATCTTTTCTCGGGGTCTCTTCTAAGTAAGCATGGCTTCCGTATGGTTTTTGAATCCAATAAGGTTGTGTTGACTAACAACGAAGTTTATGTGGGAAGGGGGTATATGTTAGGTGGTATGTTCAAATTAAATGTAATGACTATTATCCCTAAGATTAATGAGAAAGTTTCTTCTTCTGCTTACATGCTTAATTCTTCTAATTTGTGGCATAGTAGACTAGGCCATGTGAATTTTGAATCTTTACGTAGATTAATCAAATTAGATCACATATCATCTTTCAAGATTAATTCAAATCACAAGTGTGAAACTTGTGTGAAGCAAAGTTGACTAGGACTTCGTTTCATTATATTGAAAGAAGTACCAAGCCTTTGGATTTAGTGCATAGTGATATGTGTGACTTGAAGTTCATACAATATTGAGGTGGCAACAAATATTTTATTACTTTTGTTGATGATTGCACTAAATATTATTATGTGCATTTATTTAAAAGAAAAGATGATGCCATTGATAAATTTATTCTTTATAAGAATAAAGTTGAGAATCAACTAAGCCAGAAGATTAAGGCATTAAGAAGTGATTGTGGTAGTGAGTATGAATCACCATTTATTGAGATTTGTGCTCAATATGAGATTATCCACTAGACCAAAGTGCCTTATTCCCATCAGTCAAATGGCATTACTAAGGGAAAAAATAAGACGTTGAAGAAAATAATGAATGTGATGTTGATTACTTCTGGGTTGTTACAGAACATGTGAGGGATACAATTCTCTTTGTGAATTACATTCTAAATAAAGTACCTCGGAAAAAGGTGGACAAGACCCCGTATGAATTATGGAAAGGCCACAAGCCATCTTATAAATACTTACAAATATGGGGGTGTAGACACCCCGTTTTGACCGCCCTTAAGACTTGGGTGCCTCACTCTGAACACTCGATGATAAAATGTTATGCTATGCAATCGTTCGATTTCTTTTCCAAAATGATTCGGTTTCAAGTTCTAAAACCTAAACCTTGCACCCCCTTTGAACCAAAACCTTATTTTTTCTAACCTAAACACTCAGAGAAAAGCTAGCCAACAAGTGGCCGGCAGGCCATTTTCAGGTGGCTAGCCATACCCCTTCATGGTCGGCCGTCCATGTTTAGCACATGCAGATATTTTACAACTGCCAGCTGTCCCCATGTGCATGCCTTGCACCACCTGTCTCTTTATAGATATTTCCAATGTGAGAACCTATTTTTCCATAAATACAAGGCCCATTCATGGTTTGGGGTTAGAAAATTTTTTCCAAGAGCCGTAACTTGTCCAACACACTTCCCTCTTCTCTTGAAATAGACATACACTATACATACACCTTCAAAGCTTAGACTTGAGGCTTTTACTAAGGTTCTTGAAGATAATTTCAGCTCCTTGAGAGTGCTCAACTTGAGGTTTATGAAATAGGAAGCTCTCACTCTCTTTCAAGGGGTAATCTTTGAGCTCTTTCACCATCTTTTCTTTCTATTTTCCTTGTGTACTTTCTGTTTTCAAAGCTATTTTAAGCTTAAAAATGTGATTTAAAGTCAGAAAAATATGAGGGGTTAGCTACCATTCCTTAGGCCTTGTTCCATAGCTTTTTGCTTCGCCTTTTTCTACTTTGTTTCTTTTGGTTTTGGCCACTATTTTTTTGGAGTTTAGGGACTGTTTAATGTGTTTATTTAATGTATGCTTTGAATATTATACTTGTGTTGTTGTAAGTCCTCATGGGTTTGGTGTATAGGCCATAGCTTCTAATTCATTTAAGTTGATAGTCCTTCTTCTTCTTCTTCTTATTTATTTATTTTTTTTGCATGCTATTGTAATCACCCACTTTTCATTCATAATCTACAATCTCCCTCCTTTCTTTGTTTCTTTTGATTAAGAGTTGTATTAAATAATAGATCACTGCTTAAGGCATAAAAAAGAGATCCCTCGTGCTAAATGGTTTAATCTCTTCAGAGGTTTATTACTGGGGCATTATATCTCTCTTATGCTAAGTATGATCGTTTGTTTAACAAACTCCTTTTATCGCCGATGCATTACTTCTAAGAGACTAATTTTCTAGTTAGACCCTTGGAAATCATAAAGGAAAGATTCATTATAGCTCATTATCGAGTTTGGATTTGGAGTCATTATCTCTTATTTTGGGTTTGACTTCAAATTCATTATCGCTTATGAATGAGTTTGAATCGTCTTTTGTAATTTCCCCCGTAGAAAAGGGCTTGAAGAGCTCATTTCTCGAGTCAAGTTGTGCTTGATATTCTTTATTGCTTTGAACTTAGTGGACATAATCATCACCTTTGGACAAAAAGGAAGAAAAGATAATGAAAATGAAAAGGTAAAGTAAAAAAGGCTAATAAAATTAGTGTAAAATAGCGTAAAAAGATAATAAAATTTGGTTAGGTTCAGTCGGACGTTGTACTGAACCTATTGCGTCTTGAATCATCGTAAACTATTTCAGTGATATTCGACGATTCATAAAGCAAGTATACCCCCTCCTTTGAGGTAACTCCATGATAGGGAGGAGGTATTGTCTATGTTTTGTTTCATTTATTGAGCTCTTGTCCTATCATTTCTAAGATCATCATGCAACAAATTTACGATGATTGATGATTTGAGAATCAAATCTACTCCTCCCTTGATCAGCTTTATGATGGGGAATGGCAGACATGACAAACATCTCCTAGAAACACTATGCTTTGCTTTGTTTCAGTTCTATTGCAGTAGGGTATTCCCCAAAAACAGTGGCTGGCCAGCCATCATTCTGCATGGCCGACCACTCTCTTAGGCTGGCCGGCCACCAATTTTGTACAGGTAGTGGTATTTTTACAACAGAACAAAATAGATCCTGAGGCCAAAACAGAACAAATTTTTGACTGCAAACAAAGCTGATCCTAGCAGCAAACAAAGTGGTTTTCAGAGGGTCTTTTCAATTATACGGATGCAGTTCTTCACCTCCCATTCGAGTCTATTAGATTATTAGCTTTTAGATTCGTATGTTATAGTTAATTAGTTGCTTTGGTTCCATTTGAATTTGTAATAGTTAATTAATTAGTTTATTCAATTGTGTTGTAATAATTAGTTAAAGTAGGACATTCATTCAGACTGGGCCACCTTGAAATATTTGTATGTCTTCCAACCCCCATTTCTTTCTCCCTTTTATTTATATCCTTATTGTGGCTGTAGATAGCATCATGTTTTCGTTTCATATCATTATCATGCTTGGTATCTATTTTTGCATACATAAGGTTCGGTTCATCATTTTTGAATGTCATTATCATTTCTTACTTATTTGAATATGTGCATTATTGCATGCTTTGAGTTAATGCATATGACATGTTAATAAGCTGAACCTAGTAGTTGTATTCTTGTATATGTTGCATTAGCCATTTTTCATATATGATCATACATTTTTCTAATTATTTTCTTTTCTTTGGCTTGCCTCAGTTTAGTACGAGGTGAGCATTTTTACTTTAGCATATTATATGTGTGTTTGTGCTGCCATGTCATGCATACCACCCTGAGACTACGTGCTTATTTGAAATATATCTTTGAATGCCTGTGGATGAAGACTATTTCTCTTAAGTTAGAATGACTTTGATTAGTGTACATGTGAGCTCACTTTTCCTTAAAGTAGCACATATTCAAACCTCTTTTCAAACAAACATGAAATCAAAGCATTCCAAAGTGGGTGATGTAGTCTATACTTGTGTGTCTCACATAGTAAGTTTTCATAATAATCAGAACATGAACATATACTGTCTATAAAAATCACATCATGATTAGTAGAGGCCGATCTTTGATCGGGTGTGTAGGGTGCTCAATTCATGACCTTCCCCTCTTATACCTAAGTTCCCGAGCCAAGACACTTTGATTATAACGGGCAGGTGGCCTTCAGCACAAGTCACGGGTTTCCTAAATTTCTCAAAAATATTTAGGTGGCGACTCTAAAATCTGGCAGTGCAGTTCATTTTCGGCGTCTCTAATGATTAACGGAATTTCTAAGATTTGCCAGACTTGGACTCTCATTCATTTTCCTGTTTAACATTGTACTTTTGAAACTAGATTCAGAACCACGGAAGTCCAAACTATAGAGCTATCATATCCGAAGAGACTAAACCCTCCGGGGAGTGCGAAAAACCAACTACAGTTTCTAGCGACTCAGCTGGAAAAATTTAGAGAACTTGACTTGGACTTCATGATGTGACATTTTATTTACAGATATATGTTCATTGCATTGCATTTGCATAGTGCTTTAAGTCACTATGTTTACCATCTGATATCTTGGACGTCTTACTGGAGGCTTGCCAAAAGCTTGCCAAAAGGCTGGTCGGATGTAGGCAATGTCATGTTGGGAACACAACCCTTGGACCTAGGTTACTGCTGTACCATTTGATTATCCTTTTGCTTTTTGGTGTTAGGTGTGAGAGGTGTATTAGGTAACCTTGCTGAGGTACCCCTTCGACCAATTGGCCTAGTGCATATAGTAAAGCTTTAGTGACTGTTCCAACATAGGATAGGATGTTTTGGTGTTAGGTGTGAGAGGTGTATTAGGTAACCTTGCTGAGGTACCCCTTCGACCAATTGGCCTAGTGCATATAGTAAAGCTTTAGTGACTGTTCCAACATAGGATAGGATGCTTACCCATATGTAGGATTTTGTGAAACTACTTGCTTGAAGTAGTGAAACCTTAGACCATACCAGAGTTAGGACAGGGTAACCCTACCCTCTCATAGAGGTGTTTTGGCTCTCTTTACATAGTATGTGCTCTACAGTGAAACTATACAAGGGTGCTTCATATCAGTGGTACAAATGGTATCAATTTGTGGGGTAGAATTTAGTGGGGAGTACAATCCTACAACTATGATCACATCTGTTACGATAAAATCTTGGCTGAGGTGTTGTCCGATTTCTAATTGTTGCTTTTTCTTTCTTTCTTTTGCTAGGTAGTCTAAAACCATAGCTTCAAAAAGTTCTGATATCCCCCCAAATGCTATGGACCCGTGTCGAAAGACTTTGTAAGGTTGGAGATCTTGTTTGGGGACAACCAGTGTTTGCCTTACTGTCACTAGTTGCAAGGAGAAGAAAAGTCAAGTGAGGTTCACCAGTTCAATTATTTCAGCAATCACCCCTCAGTTCACTATACTTAGTTCACCTCAAGCACAGTCACCTACTCCTAGAATGGCTCAGTATCCATTATCAGATTTGGAGGAATTACTAATTCTTCTTCAGCAGTCAGTTGACACACTCCAACACGACATGGCCTATCAAGCTAAGGTCACGAATAGGTTGCAACAATAACCAGCTACAACTTCTGCTTTACATATACCTAACATGGCTACTCCTATGCTTGGTACTACTGCTAATGCTGTTGCTGCTCAGGATCTACCAACCAAGGGTGTTTCGGCTTTTCTCGTTTAGGCAGACCCAATTCCAATACAGGTATTTAGAGCTCCAGTTTACCAAATTGAGGCACCTTTTGAATTCGAGGTTGAGCCAACCATGCTCAAAGTCAAGAAAATGGAAAAACTATTCAAGAAGGCACAAGGGGTTAACTCCACTCCAGATATAAAGGATGGGTATACTGAATCTGCTGTTACTTTGCCGGAACAGTTCAAAATGCAGCATATTGACCGCTTCGATGGCGCTAGGGATCCAATGGTACATCTACGTCTGTTTTCTGATATCCTGTGACCAATGGGTTTGACCAGACTTCAGAAGTTGTCGCTCTTTGACCGAACCATGTCAGGTATAACTGCCATTTGGTATGCTAAATTGGAGGACTCTATGAAACAGAGCTGGAAGGAATTGGACGAATCTTTCATTGCTCAATACTCTTACAACACACAGATTGAGGTCACAACTCGTGATCTTGAGGCAACACGCCAGGAGTAGAAGGAGGGCTTCTCAAAATTTGTAACTAGGTGAAGGGCCAAGGCATCGATGATGACCACCCGATTCTCAGAAAAAGACCAAATTCGGATGGTTGTCCAGAATCTTCACGGCAAGTTGCTGCAGAAGATGATTGTTCTCCCCTTGTTCACATTCAAGGAACTTCATGAAATGGGAGTTCAGATTGAAGACACGATGAAGCAGGGTATCATCGTCGATGACAAGGAGTCAGCTAAGAGGCCTTTTATTCACAGTTCCAATGCTGCCTGGGGTAGCACAGCTGCGAGGCCTTTAGAGGTGAGTGTTGTCACCACTACCAAAACCGCTGACCCCTTTGCCAATATGAGCCCACAAACTTCCCATTCTACTCGACCTCCAGGTAGGGTTTCAACCAACTTCACATGGCTCTATCTCGAGCCATGCAAGTGTTAATCAAAAAGGGACATTTGAAACCCCTAGACCTTCAACCATTTTTAAACCCTCTTTCGCCAAAGCATGATCCCACCAAGTATTGTGCTTTCCATCAACAACAAGGCCATGAAACAGACAGATGCTTCCGCTTACATCATGAGATCCAAGATCTCATCGACAACAAGGCTATAGCTCCATCCCAAAAGCCAAACACTGTAACCAACCCACTCCCTAACCATAACCAAGTACCACCCCCAATCTAAACCTCATAAATCTGTGGTGACAATGCCCGAAGAAGTGGAGGTTTTGACCTTGGAATGAAGTGCCAGTCTGTCATTGGAGATTTCTAGAGAATTATCTAAGTGGGAATATGACCCGGGTCAATACATTATTCCTATTGCTCAAACCAAGCCTAAAGTAGTACTGCTAGGTTCAGTTGATGTTAATGTGATTAGAGAAGATGGCCCAAACCAAGGGTTGGATGATCTTGTAGACCTTGAGAAAGATTTAGACAACCTCCAATTCTTCAAAGAACAGGAGCAGGGCAATGTGCAGATTGGTTGGTTTGATCTGAGCCTGTCAGTTGATAATTGGGGATGGTTGAGTCATGAATCTAACAAAGATGAGAAAATTAGAGTTAAGTTCGAGGGAAAGAAAGTCGCAGCAGCTGTAGTAGCTGGGGAAACTGAAGAGAAAGGAAAAGTGCCTAGGAGAAGTAATACAAAAAAACAAACCCAAGAATTGCGTATTGATGAAATCGCAAACGCAAAATAGGAAGCTGTGCTGGGGTAGTTTGAATCGGAGAGGATTGAAGATAGTCGGAAGGCCGCAACACCTAGTCGCCCTAAGGGAGATAATTGTCCTATAGGAGTGATTCAAGTTAAGCCAGACAACTCTCTGTCAGCGGATGAAGGTGAATGATGGAAAGACAGCGATTTGCATCTTGCCTACATAGATGAAGACGGGGGAGATCATATCCCGGACAGCACTTGGTGTGCAGAAGAAATAGACCACCTAAACAGAAGTAGACGGTATTTTCAAACCTCCACATTTGGATCAAGCTGAACCCTTAAGAAATGATAGAGAGATTAAGAAGAAGAAGGAGAAAGAGAAGAGACTGGAAAAAGAGCTAGTTCTGAAACAACTGAAAAAGATTTAGGCTGATATTTCTATTTGGGGCCTTCTCACGGCTTCATGAGTACGCCGACATGTAGTTATTTTGGCGATGGATAAAACAAGTTATCCATCGATACTATACCAGAGCAGCTCGTTGGCATGATCTTCCTAGGTAGCACCAAGCCTATGCTCACCTTTTTTTGACAAAGAGTTGCTACCAGAAGGATCGGCTCATAATAAGCCACTGTACATATCTGTCGAGTGTAGAGGAAAGTGGGTTCCAGTGGTTCTAGTGGACACCAGCTCTACTATCAACGTTTTTCTTTCTCGCACTGCCTATGCAATAGGCGCGAAGTCGGCAGATTTCATCCCCACAACTCAGGTGATCCGAACATACGACAATATGAACAGAGAAGTTATAGGGACGGTGAAAGTACAAATCCAAGTGGGCCCCTTCGAGCATGAGATTGAGTTCCATGTGCTTGATGTACCGGCCACCTTCAACCTACTTATGGGAAGGCCCTAGTTGCATTACATGAAGACTGTGTCCTCCATCCTCTATCAAATGTTGAAATACCCTCATGAGGGAGGGGTTTATACCATTTTTGGGAACTCATCTATTCATCCACCACCGGAGGTTACTACACCTTTGTTGGAAATCAATCACGGTGATTACAAAGTGATTCTTTCAGGATTCACTCTGGCAGAAGCCCAAGTGGTATAGACAATTCTAGTCGAGGATAAAGGCATGTATGTCATTGCTCAGTCCATTTATTTCATGAAAAAATTGTAGCACATTCCCAATATAGGGCTTGGAAAAAGTGGAAAAAAAGGTGTTGCGGTGCTAGCTGAGGTACCACACAATCCACATGCCTTTAGGTTGGGTTATGTGCCCACCAAAGAAGACTAGAGAAGGAAATGAGAAGAGATGAGAGAAAGGGCCAAGGCAAGCAAGCCAGAAAACACTACGAGCTGGTTCATAGAGTAATCCAGGGAACGTTGAATGGGCACTTTGTTAGAGGAGAAGGGAATTTCCCCTTATGCGGCTTTCCTAAGCCTTGCGTTGATTCTTTAACAAAAAAGCGTTTCCTGAGTTTTGAAATATTCTTCGACCACCAGCTTCAAGACAGTAATGAAGAGAGGGCTAATCCAAGTGTCAATGCCGGCCAGAGTAAAGATGACGATTCAGACAGCAGTAAGGTTGGAGTAGGGGCAACACTAGCCGATCTCTTGATAGATTCTAAGACCAGTATGAAGAACTTGGCGGATACCACTACTATTTCTATGATTGGAGAGGAACTAGTTGTGGACTCCACCAGTTGCATTCTGGATGCGTCGAGGGCTCCAGGCCTCATGTGGCTGTTGGAGAAGGGCTTTATTGCCAGTTTTGAATCGGATGATGAGACTAACTCTGATTTCACTGAGTCTGTTGAGTCAGAATTAGATTCGAGTCAGTCTAAGGAGTTTGAGTCTGGCACTTTTGGAGGTGGTAACCCAGGTGCCAAAGTCCTGTCAAGGTCTTTTATTAGTTTTTCTTTTGAGTTAATTGTAACAGAGGACCTGTATTTTATTAATGGGAATGCAACGGACTTTACCTACTTCTCTATGCCTTTAGTTTGCTGCGCTGATATTGATTTTCAAAATTTTGACTTAAACGAAGAGGAAGAAATTCTCGGGCTTTGAAAAATTTGATTGACCAAGATGAGGAGAGGCATGTTAAGCCTTGTGTATATGAAATTATTACAATTAATGTGGGTACTGACAAAGATTCACACTTAGTCTAGATTGGGTCTACGTTGTCTTCAGAGGAACGCGAGCGTTTAATTGCTTTATTAAAAGATTTCAAAGATGTTTTTGCGTGGTTGTACAAAGACTCACCTAGAATTGATCCTGAGATTGTACAGCACTGGATCCCTCTTGACCCCGACGCCTGACCAATCAAGCAGAAACTCCGCAAAATTCGTCCAGATTGGATACTAAAAATTAAAGAAGAAGTCACCAAGCAAATTAATGTAGGATTCTTGATGGTATCGGAATATCTGACTTGGTTGGCTAATATCATTTTAGTTCCCAAGAAAAATAGTAGAATTAGAGTTTGCGACGACTTCAGGGATTTGAATAAGGCTAGTCCAAAGGATGACTTTCCGTTGCAACACATTGATAAATTGGTAGACTTCACTGCAGACCATGCGTTGTTGTCGTTTATGGATAGGTTTTGAAGGTACAGCCAGATCTTGATGGCACTTGAGGATAGAGAGAAGACTGCGTTCACCACACCATAGGGTACCTACTGCTACGGGGTCATGCCATTTGGGTTGAAGAACACCAGGGCTACATATTAGAGCTTTGCAACCACAATCCTACAGGACATGATCCATAAAGAAGTTGAGGTGTATGTGGATGATATGATTATAAAATCCAAAGAACAAGAAGGCCACTACATCGCACTGGAAAAATTCTTTGAAAGGATCAAGGAGTACTGGCTGAGGTTGAACCCACATAAATGCACTTTTGTGGTGACTGCAGGGAAAATACTGCAATTTCTGGTTACACAGAAGGTAATTAAAGTAGATCCATCCAAGATCAAGGCCATCTTAGAAATGCCACCACCAAGGACAGAAAAAAGGGGTGCGTGGTTTTCTGGAGAAAGTACAATTCATAAGGCGGTTTATCTCCAAATTAAGTTTGACTTGTGAACCATTATTTGGTCTCTTGAAAAAGGAGAAGTGGTTCCAATGGGACGATCAATGTCAGTATGCCTATGAGTAGGTCAAGTAGTACTTTCAGAATCCGCCTGTATTGTCGCTGCTAGCCACTGATCATGTATGTGTCAGTGACAGAATCAACCATAGGGTGCATGCTAGCGTAAGAATCAGAAGCTAAATTGGAAGAGGCCATTTACTATCTGAGCAAGAAGATGTTGGATTGTGAGACATGTTACACTCCTCTCGAAAAGGCTTGCTTAGCTTTAGTTTGGGCTACTATGAAGTTGAGATATTACCTGTTAGCCCACTCCGTAATTCTGGTTTTGAGATTAAATCCCATTAAATATCTCTTTGAGAAACTGACACTTACGGGTAGGCTAGCTCATTTGTTGCTTCTTCTCTTTGAGTTTGACCTCAAGTACGTCACTCGCAAGTCGGTCAAAGGAAGAGCAATAACTGAATTTCTGGTAGAGCACCTAGTAGAAGGAGATGAAGCAGTAGAGTATCTATTCCTAGATGAGAAAATCCTGCAGGTCGAAGAAGAGACTCAGAAAATGTACTTTGATGAAGCGGCTAATCAATATAGTTATAGGATAGGCATGTTGCTTATAGCACCCTGATGATTCCCATATATCTCTAGCTTTCAAACTCCGATTCAAAGTATCTAACAATGAAGCAGAGTACGAGGCATGTATTGCTGGATTTGAAGTTGCCCTAGAAATAGGGCCAATAAGGTTGGATGTCATCGAAGACTCAAACGTGGTTGTTTCTTATGCCAGTGGAAACTGGAAGGTCAAAGAAGAGAAAATAAAAGTTTATCACCAGACCTTAGACATTCTGATTTCAAGGTTTGAAAAACTGACATTCACACATCTGCTAAGAGAGAACAACCGGTTTGCTGATGTGTTGGAAACTATATTTTCCATGGTAGACATACTCGGAGTTAAGATGCGTTCGATTATCATTGAACAGAAATATGTGCCTGCTTACAAGACAATAGCCGCAATAGACGAAGTTCAGGACAAGAACCCCTGGTATCATGACATTTAGAACTTCTTGGAAAAGGACATGTACCCATAAAGGGAAAATGCCAAGGATAAACAAGGAATACAATGTCTACCCATTCAGTTTGTCATATGCAAATGTAAGCTGTATAAGAGAGGGCATCTAGAAATGCACAACCTTTGCGTCGAAGAAGAAGAGTCAAAATGTCTCATGGAGGCCATCCACAGAGAAGAGTGTACAACACACATGAATGGTGTGATGCTGGCTAGGAAGATCCTCAGACAAGGCTATTATTGGTCAACCATGGTGGAAGATTGTATTAACTTTGTTCGGCGGTGCCATAAGTGTCAAATCCATGCTAATCGCATGAATATCCCGCTGTCAAGGCTCTACAACATGACTTCACCATATCCTTTCTCAGTCTGGGGAATTGATGTCATTAGAGTAGTCTCACCAAAGGGCTCGAATGGACACGAGTTCATTCTAGTGGCGATCGACTATTTTACTAAGTGAGTGGAAGCGCAGTCATACTCAATGTTGAAAATATCACATATGGCCAAGTTCATCAGGAATAACATCATTTACAGGTATGGAGTGCCAAAAGAGATCATATCGGACAATGGCTCACACTTCAAAAAGGAGGTTGCGGATTTGCTTGGGAAATACAATGTGGCATTTCATAAGTCATCAACATATAGACCACAGATCAATGGAGCCGTTGAAGCTGGAAACAATAATGTCAATAACATCTTGTGAGAAATGATGGAAACCTATGAGGACTGGCTATATAAACTACCGTTTGCACTATGAGGTTATAGAAAGTCAATTTGAACATCTACAGGGGCAACCCCCTACTTGTTGGTATATAGGATGGAAGTTGTTTTGCCGATTGAGATCGAAGTACCGTCGCTGAGAATAATGGCTGAGTGTCAGATAGTAGAAGTGGATTGGCAACAGAACAAATTCGAAGAGTTGATGTTGTTTGATGAGAGGAGATTGAAGACATTGTATCATATTCAGGGATATCAGTGCAGAATTGCCAGGGCCTTCAACAAGAAAGTCAAATCCAGAAACCTTAATGATGGAGATATAGTGCTCAAAGACAATCGAGCTTCCATCCATGACCCTAGGGGCAAGTTCAGACCCAATTGGACTGGTCCCTACATCATCGAATCTGTATGGTTATGAGAAGCAATCATCCTTATGGATTTAGATGGCTTAGAGTTCTTACAACCGATCAATATGGACAAGTTAAAGAAATACTATCCTTGAGAGGCTTGCTAGACCGAAAATCTAAAAGGGCGACCTAGGCAAAAGTTAGAGCGTGAAAAATTGGAAATAAAGAAAAATAGAGCTCGTAAGGATGAAAACCCGAAAGGGAGACTTTGGCAAAAGTTAGAGTGCAAAAGGAGAGAGTTAATACCTGAGTGAACCTTAACCGAACTACGTACAGCCTGATTCCCATCTTTGGGATACGTAGGCAACTTCATCCCGAAGTTCGGCCATAATCACTTTCAACTTAACTATCCTATCCATTGTTGCTCGGCCCATCTCATCATCGGTTGATTTGTTTGTTTTACCTCCATTTGGCAGAAGGGCCAATTGCAAGATGAAGCAACGGGTATAACAATAGTGAAAGTGAATGCAGTTGTGGGCAGTTATGATCTTCTTGATGTACATCTTGAGGATTGATTCCATGCGTGTCAGGTAGTGACCGTTTGTGAAAATTGTTTTTGGAAAATTTTAATGAAGTTGATTTTTTTTTTTTTAAAAAAAAAAAAAAAAAAAGATTCAATTTTTGTAACACAGATCATTATTTGGACCAAAAAGGAAAATTTTCAGTACTCACAACTTTAATTATATGATTTCAACACAAGTGCACCCTCAAACTCTCAAGTTAAATCAAAGTTGTTTTTACATCATAAAGTTGAAAAGAAAAGTTAAAGTAATAAACTAGGGGCTCAGATAAGTCTGGTAGTGGTCCTCTACTTCTTGCCCACATTCGTAAAAGTCTCTGCCACCAAGGATGGCCCAACCTATGTCTCATCCTTAAGCCAAGCCAAACACTCAGCAAAAAGGGCACAACTGAAGTTGGTAGCGGGGGCCAAAAGCTCTCTCATCCTCCAAGTGGCGACATATCGAGCCAAGTGCAAAGCATGAATCGGAAATAAAGCTGGATATTTCACCCCCTCATCTAGACGGGTTTGATCACACCCAAACTGGCGTTTGAACCGGAATGGGAAGTAGAATACACAATGTATGAGGCCAATCAACTATATACCCTGTTAGTGGGACATGCTGTAGCTTATCTCGGATAAGTTAAGCTAGGGGCAACGTCAAATGATATCAATCGCGAATCTGCTGCACATCCATTCATACCACAACCCCTCTATGGAGAAGTTCACTAGCTGCGACTGAAAAAAGTAGGATCTGGCTGAATAATCGGGGCAAGGGTCCACGACCTTCAACTTATCCGTCAACCACACCTGGAAAGGAATAAAAAGAAAAGAGATTAAAGAATAGAGAGATGTGCGGTGAGAGAAAAAGTAAGAAAATGACTTTTAGAGAAAATAAAGAGTGAGTGCCAAAGTGATGCGAGAAATCATAGATGAGAAAGAGTGGGAAAAAATACCTGAAGAAGTAGTGGATTCCCTATAAACCGAGAAGTCTCTCGCCGATGGAAAGCGTCCAAACCCATTATGGTTTCAGCCAGTGCCAGGCCTATACAACTTCAGCCCTCCTTGAGGCGTTGGCCCACTTCAATTAGTCAGATGTTGACTCCGCTACCACTAGAGGCAAGAAGATAATGTGCAATCAACCATATGCAGAGAGCATGTTGGCGATAACCTCGCCAAAGAAGATCACGCCCATTTCTGATGTCAGAGAAACGGCGAATTAGGCCATGAATGTCTAACTCCCCATCATGAGCCAAAGATTTAGCCTCCTTGAAAGAGAGGCTACACATTTGCTCAAGAGCCTGTGCATGGCCCAAAAGGGTTTAAGGCATAATTCCCTTGTCGTGCTGGGACTCCATTAATGCTTGAAACTCTTCGAGAGTGTAGACGCGCCCGTGGGCTTCACTCTACAGTTCAGACTCGATTTGTGTCACGGTTCTAAATCTGAACCAAAGAGTCCAACTCTGGCAAATCGTTTTGAGAAAAACTGATTTTTGAAAAGAAGTGCCAAACATGGACTGCTTTGCGGATTCTGAGTCGCCACCTAAATATTTTTTAAAATGGGAAATTTAGGAAACCACGACTCGGTCTTGAAGATACGTGTCAATCATCACCAAAGTTGACTTGGCTCGGGAGCTTGGGTACGATCGGGGAAGGTCAGCTATGAGCACCCCCTTTCGCCCGGTCCGAAGACCGGCCTCTACTAACCGTGATATCCAATTTTGAAAACATTACGTGTTCTTATTCCGGTTATTAGCCTAGATTTACTATGTTATGCGCACAGCAAACAAGTATAGACCAAATCGCCTAAGTTGGAACAAAACATTACGTGTTTGTTTTGAAAAATAATTTGCTACTCATAAGTAGGCTAAAATGAGTTTTGCCACTCTCAGCGGGCTTTTAGAAAAGACGTTTTGCCACTATCTAGTGGGCTTTAAAACTCACAGTTTAATGTGTTGTCCCAATTTAGGTAATTCAACCTCCATCCACAGGCATTCATGCGTTATATCACATAAGCACTTATCCTCATGGTAAGCATGCTATCATGGCAACATTCACACACATGCGATATGCTAAAGCATAAAAGCTCACCTAGTACTCAAGCCAAAAGCGAAGCTTATTAGAAATCCATGCATGGACCTAAGCATCTTGAAATGTCTAATGCAACACATGCAAAGATGTAATCTAGGCGACTCGGCTATCCTAAACATGGAATATGGAATGCTACAAATAACACGTATTCAATTTGGAATTGAAAGTACGATGCGATTTGTATGATGTCTGAGCGATGCATGTAAACAAATGCATGAATGCACGCATGCATAGCATAAGGTATGCTAAAATTAACGTGCCTAATCTACCATCATAAGCGAGGTAAATAAAAAGGGAAGAAAGACGTGAGGTTGGAAGACATACACACACTCACACACCCTTATTACAATTATGCCCTCACTCGGAGGGACCAAATAAATATCTGATCCCAAATAATAAATCAACTATCCTAGCTAATTAATTATTACAGACCCTTAATTAATTAACAAATTAATTAAACTCTGAAAGCGATAAAAGGCCTCGGGAAGAGGATGCACGCATGCTCGGATCCGACTTGCCGGAAAACCTACAGGTGCCACTCGCCTCTGTTTTTGCCTGTCTCTCCAAAAATTACCAAAGTTTGAAAAACCTTCCTTGAATCTTTGTTGTACACCACATTTGGAGGAAGTTCGCATCATTTGTCTAGAAAGATCACCGGCTGCTCTGGAGTCCATCGGCCAAAAATGAAGTGCCGGTCGGCACAAAATTCCTACAGGAAACAGTTTTGACAGCAACAGCAGACAGCAGTGTATGGCATGGGTTTTTGAGCATATATATGCATGGCTAATGCCCCCTGTCATGTAATAAACTCAAGGGAGCACGGCCCTTGACCCCCGGGCCATCAATCATGCATTTCAATGCATGATGGCCCAAAAGCCAAGTTAGCAACTTTGATATCAAATGAAATGCACATCAAACACACAAGTGAAACCCAACCTCTATCATACTCAATTCAAGAGGCAAGGCATGACAATGCACATGCAACCTAAGCATGCAAGCTAACATGCAAACATGCAATGCAACTAGGCAACACGCACAATGCTAACAACATAACATGCACAACGCATTGAAACATGGCATACACAATGCAAGATGGACTTACACCAATGTGAATGGGCCTCAACCACACTCACATCAGTGGCCATTAGAGGAAAATGGGATTCTCGAAATGCGTGCGTATATGCATAACCGAGGACCGATCCTAAGGCACGAATGCCACTCTATCAAAGCATGGCAAGGCATGAAACATGACATATGAACATGCGATGCAATGATGGACTTAAACTAACATGGATGGCTCATAAGCATGCCAAAATCGTAGCCACAAGATGAAAATGGGGCCTTTCGAAATGCGCATGCGTATGCCTTGAACCGAGGACATGGCATCATAATGCAATGAGAGTAAAATGGCATATACAATGCAATATGGACTTACACTAACATAAGTGGGCCTCGGCCACACTCACATAAGAGGCCATCGGATAAAAATGAAGTGCCTCGAAATGCGTGCACTGCAGACGCATAAACCGAACAATGGCCCTAAGGCATGGAATGACACTAAAATGCAAATTGGACTTACACTAACATGAGAGAGCCTCAGCCTCACTCACATAAGAGGCCGATGGATGAAAATGAAGTGCCTCGAAATCGTGCTGCAGACGCATAACCGAGGCAATGGCATAAAGCATGAAATGACATGGCAAATGATATGCAAACATACTAATGGAATTTCAGCACTGAAATGTAGGGAAAACAGTCGAATCATGGCCAAAGTACACCCGATGCACGGAATAGTCCCGAAATGCGAATTTAGAGGCGAAATGGCCTATAGCTATACTAAATATGCACAATTGGTACCACGACATGCAAAACAGTAGCAAGGCAGCCCCCAAAATAGCATTTTACAGTACAAAACATGGCCAAATAGTAAGCATAGATAGGACAACAATGGCATGCAAAAGCAGGGGCCAAGAGAGGGTATTGAAACAAGTGATGTATACGATATTCAAATGGAAAAATTTCCTTCTACAACACTGATGAGGGACCAAAAATATGCATATTTACAGTAGATGACATGCCTCAAATCAGTGTGAAAATATGCTAAGAATGCCATGCAAAAACTTGGATACTATAGGCCATAACATGAGGTACCCTAAACATTCATCCAACCAACAAAGACCTTTCATGAAATATGTCCATAAGGTCAAAATAAGACTCTTTCCAGACCTGATGATGGCCGACAACAGAAGCTAGACAGACCAAACAAATCATGCAATTTTACGATAAATATGAGAGATTACAAAGCAAGTGCATGATAGAGAGGCAAAACATGGTTGAGCCCTTCTTCAATGTTGAAGAAGGGCTCAAAATGAGCCTACTTACAGTTCATTACATGCTCAAAAACAGATTACAAATGAGCTAACAATAGCATGCAAAATAATGGCATTCAAAGAGGTATTGAAACAAGTGGTAGTAGCAAGTCCCAAATAGGTAAGAACCCTTAAGGGAAGATGAAAATAAGCTCAAAAAATGGTCACTTTCAGTTTTGGTCGGAGCTTAAAACAACAAGTAAAGAAGGTAGAAAAATGGTACAAAAATGGAGCTCAAAAGGGGAAATGAGTGCTTACCCTTGTAGACCAAAACCTTGGCTGCTTCTAGGACTGAAAATGGTGCCTATTAGCCTCTGAGATGAGCTCCAAGTCGCTGGAAATGGAGTGGTGGTGGTGAGGCTAGGTGGTGATGAAGAAAAGGGGGGAGAACTTGAAGGATTTTGGTGTTTTGATGGTTAGAATATATAGAGAGAGAGAGAGATACAATATATGAGCTCCCAAATCAGACTTTCTGACCCTTAAAACAGATCTGGAGGGCTGTATTAGTAGGCAAAAACGTTTAGAAAAGAGGGGGAAAAAGAGGGGGGAAAAAAGGGGGGGAAACATTTCAAGTTTCCCTCCAAAAATGGCCAAAAGGGAAAGTGGCAGCTACGGGTTTCAAACGGCTGAGAGTCCTTCAAAAAAGTCGGAAAGGGGCTCAAAAAAAGGAGCGTTCTAGTTTTCGGGCAAGTCCAACGCAGCCCACAAGTACGCCTAAAATACCGTGCAAAAAGGCCCAAAAAGAGGTAAAAAAAGGCAAGTGACAAATGGAGATGTCAAACAGTAAAAGGTCCTTAATCAAACATGAAATGGACCTCAAAATATGACTATCTCAAGTTCGGGTCGAAGCCCAAAAATGTATAATGAAGGCTCGGGAGCCGAAACACGTAATTCGGGGCCCCGAAAGTGGGCTGTTAAGCACTGGAAGTGGTGTCCGACCACGAAGTTGGTCTCTCAGACCACAGTGTCCCTAAAAAGGGAGTAAATAGGATGCATGCCAAAAATCGGGGCAAACGGAGGTGGTTAGTCGGTCCCGAACCGGGAACCAGGCTCCAAAATGGGCAAAATGGCCTATGGGCAAAATGGCCTATGGCCACGAAATGTAGCCTACGGCCATTGAGAGATGATCTACGAGACCTCTCCCTCCCTTCTCAAAGAGAAAACAGAGAAAACCGAGCCTGGTTCGCAAACCGAGGCAAAGCACAAAAGAGTCCGGAAGTCGGAGGCAAGGCTCGAAGGGACTCATAACCTCGAAACGAGCACAATATGCAACATCACCAAGCGCTCAATCGGTGTGTCGAGTCTTAAGGTCGGTCAAAATAGGGTGTCTCTGATTGCCCCTCTTTGTGAACTTCGGAAGTCATAACAATGACGGGAGTGAGTGTCAAAGCCAGGCGTCCCATTTTTGACAAGGCGAAGACTTAGACAAAGCAATACAAGCTCTGAGATGAAGATATCGCCCGGCGGGGCAAAAATGCAGACAATGCAAGAAGCGAACACAACTTATGATCATGCAAAGAAACATAGGGACATATCCCGGTGTTTCGGAAATGTATAAGCATTGGAACGTATTCCGGATGCTCTTAACCAAAGATGGAGACACATGGGGACGTATCCCGGTGTTTAGGGACGTATCCCAAAAGTTAGGGACGTATCCCAGTGTTTTAGGGACGTATCCCAAGGTTTAGGGACGTATCCCAAAGGTTAGGGACGTATCCCAAAGGTTAGGGACGTATCCCACAGATTAGGGACGTATCCCAAAGGTTAGGGACGTATCCCAAGGCTTAGGGACGTATCCCAAAGGTTAGGGACATATCCCAGAGATTAGGGACGTATCCCAAAGGTTAGGGACGTATCCCAGAGGTTAGGGACGTATCCCAGAGATTAGGGACGTATCCCAGAGATTAGGGACGTATCCCAAGGATTAGGGACATATCCCAAAGGTTAGGGACGTATCCCAGAGATTAGGGCGTATCGAGATTAGGGGCGTATCCAAAGGTTAGGGCGTATCCCAAGGGTTAGGGGCGTATCCCAAGGATTAGAAAAGAAGAAACATAGGGACATATCCGGTGCTGCAAGAATGAGAAACATAGGGACATATCCGGTGTTCCAAGGAATGTGAAACATAGGGGCGTATCCGGTGTTCCGCAAGAGAGGAGAAATGTAGGCGTATCGGTGTTACGCAAGGAATGAAACATAGGGGCGTATCCGGTGTTCGCAAAGAGGAAAGCGTAGGGCGTATCCGGTGTTTCGAAAGAAAGCGTAAGGGCGTATCCGGTGTTCGGAAAGAAGAAAGCGTAAGGGCGTATCGGTGTTTCGCAAAGAGAGAAAACGTAAGGGCGTATCCGGTGTTTGAGAAAGCGTTGGGGCGCATCGATGTTCGACAAGGAATGAAACATAAGGGGCGTATCCGGTGTTCCGTAAGAAAGGAGAAATGTAGGGGCGTATCCGGTGTTTGGAAAGGAGAAACGTAGGGGCGTATCCGGTGTTTGAAAAGAGAGAAAGCGTAGGGGCGTATCCGGTGTTTGAGAGAGAAAGCGTAAGGGGCGTATCACGGTGTTTGGAAAGGAGAAGAAAGCGTAAGGGGCGTATCCGGTGTTTGAAAAGAAGGCGTGGGGCGTATCCGGTGTTTCAAAAAGAAAAGCGTAGGGACGTATCCCGGTGTTTCGAAGAGAGAAACGTAGGGACGTATCCCGGTGTTCCGAAGACGAAGTGTGCATAATAATGCAAGATAGATGTGCATAATCAATGCAATGAATGAGCATAACAATGCTAGTGAAGTGGGTGCATAACAATGCAATTGGAATGGGCATCACAATGCAAGCATAAGAAGTGCATAACAATGCAGGTGGAAGGATGCATAACAATGCAAGTGGAATGTGCGTGACAACGCATAGTTGAAACAAAATGCCGAATAAGGAAATACAAGCCTTAATGAGACCCGGATAAAACCGCGACCTCCGATTTACCTTTCGGAGGGGTTTGCAACACATTCAGTTCAAGAACGGGCACACCCTGTTCATATTAGAGAGAGATAACATCTGCTGCTGCTTTAATCGCCATTCTGACTTGAAGCAGGCTTACACTTGGGATAGAGGCACGCTCATTCTTCGGAACACTGACAAGGTCTGAAGAGGTACATACGGAATGCGATCTCGGAGCTTACCGAAGTTGGAACAAACTCAAATGCCCAACATTTTCCTCTTTCGCTTTTGCTTTGCAGTCCGGAACCATTATAAGCCGGATAGGTCCTGGTTCTACTGTTCACACTTATCGGGGATGGACCCTGCAGTTTTCGAAAGAACAAATTCCTTTTTTTTTTTTTGCACAAATGTGGAGAATGGCACAGCACTCTGAGCACACAACAAATCGTTTTTGAAATTGAGAAAATGAGTTCTCGACCGGGTATTGAGCCTACAACTGAACACAGCAAAGACGACCCAACAACGGAAAATAAAGGTAAACAACCTAAACACATCTAGTGACACTTGAAATGACTCAAAACAAGAATCGAGACAATCAAAACACAACGAAAGACTCAAATGTGCGCAGGGAGCCTGTTTCATCAGGTATTATTTCCCACCCTTTCTCATTTGTGGTTCTCACATCACTCGGCATTCAATCTCTTGTTTTTACGAAAAAGCCCTTTTCTCATTTTTCTCTCATCGCACATCTCTCTATTCTTCAATCTCTCATTTTCAATCCCTCCCTGGATGGTTGATGGATAAAGCGCAAGTTGTGGGCTCGTGCCCCTAGCATTACTGCTAGATTCTTTTCTTCTGCACCTGGCTGACTAACATCGGTTGATGATGTCCTGCTGGGGAGTTTGGACGTGGTTAGATCTGTCCAGATGAGGAAGTGGAACATCTTGATCCATTCCAGTTTGTGCTTCGCACTTGGCTTGATACGTCGTTGCTTGGAGGATGTTGTGAGCTTTCAGCCCTTTGCTGTTGACTTCAGTTGTGCCCTCTTCTGGCAGTTAGAGTGCCTTTCTGGCAAGTATGTTGATGATGGGGAAAAGACAAGAAGCCTGACTCAACTGTGCCCCTAGTTCATCATTTTGACCATTTTTTGTTTTTACTTTCTACTAAAACAATTTTGACCAACATAAGAGTTAGATTAACATGCTTGTTCGATTTTTGATTTGAAATCATGCAAGTCAGGCTATGAGCACTGAAAATTTTCCTTTTTTGGGTCCAAGAAATGGTCCAGTTTTGGAAAAATGGAGTGGTTTTTGAGAGAATAGTCAACCTCAGTAAAAATTCTCAAAAACTGTTTTTGGCAAACGGCCACGGCTCAACAAGTACGGAACCTACCCTTGAGATGCGCAACCTCGAATCCATAACAATGGAAAATTGCCCCTTGTCTGAAGGATACCGCATGGCAACAGAAAGTTGCCCCTTGTTTGAATGGCACCACATTGCATTGAATAGCGGAAAGTTGCCCTTGTTTGAATAGCACTACTGAGCGCCGTGAGCAGTCCTCGAGTGATGAACACAACCAAACCCTCGGATCTGAGAGAAGGCAAAGATGGTCAAAACATTGCATGGACACGTCGAATTTGAAGTGTTCTGGTGGACTTGAATGAAGTTGCCTCGTATCCCAAACATGGGAATCAAGCCTTCGTAGTTCGGGGTTAAGGTACACTCGGGTATTTAACCTCTCCTTTTATGCTCTAACTTTTGCCAAGGCGCCCGATCTGAGTTTTCGACCTTGCGAGCTTCTTTTCTTTCCTTTTCAATTCTTTTCATTTTTTCTCTTTTTTTTCTTTTTCTTTTAGGCTCTAACTTTTGCCAAAGGCGCCCGATCTGGGTTTCGACCTTCGAGCTTCTTTTCTTTTTCTTTTTTTACGTATTTTTTTCTTTTCCTTTTGTATGTATTTTTTGCTTGCTCTAACTTTTGCCTAGGTCGCCCTTAGGGTTTTCGCCCGAGCCTCTCAAAGGGTAAAAGTGTAACAAGTCCATGCCAAATGGTTTTTGAGATTGAAGCCCTCTGTATCCGGAGAGTGGGTGTTGTATCGATTCTTGAAGGATCCCTCTTTGGCTCTTGAGCACATCGGATATTTTTGCCCCTAGTTCGAGGGTGCTTGATCTAGCTTTGCAAGCTTCTTTTGAAAACACTTGAACTTCTTGATCGACTCTCTTGCCCCTAGTTAGAGGTTGCTTTGAATTTGGCCACCTTGAACCTCACGTTGTAGTTAACCGTTGAACATTACGAGTTTGAGTCAAGGTTTAAAAATGAGGGTCGAGTCTCGAGGTGAAGCGATCCTAGGCTGCACAATCTCAAACGACTCCACACAAGTCTTCGCAGGACCCATAAAACATTTTTGAAAGTTTTTAAGCGACAAATCGCTTATTGCTGAAGACGATGTAGAACCAATGGATCAAAGCTAGGGTCCTTCGGTACTCACACTAACAAGCATGATTTCATTCATTAAGGGCTTATGCGCCTCTCTTTCTCTCGAGTTGATCAAAGTTTTGCAAATCAGGAATTCCTTCCTCTTTGTTTTCACCGATGTTCAAAAGTTTTGAAAAACTCAGGTCATTACAATGACTTCAAAGGCTGAAAAAGACGAGTTCTTAGTCAAATACTATCATTTCAGAACTTCTAGCATAACTGGCGCAAGGCAGAAGAAATGCGAGAGCGTGAAAATCACTGCTATTTCATTCAAAACTGTTGGCACAACTGGCTCCCTGGCAGAAACAGACTCAAAAGAAAGCAAAAGGACAAACATGAAACAAAATGGTGATGCGAGGCAACACCCGGAATCACCGACCTTAACAAAAGCAGGCGACTCGATACAGCGAGGCAGACTCAGCAGGTTGACTCGATACAACGAGACAGACTCAACATGGTGACTCGATACAACAAAGGCGCACAATACCCAAGTCAGAAGGTAGGATAAACAACATTCTCAAATGCTCAAAATAGTGCGTGCCATCCATCACATCTGAAGTAAACTGAGCACCGACAAGTGGTTCATCCCCGATCACATAACAACACAGTCCGAGTACCGGGGATATAAGACCCATACGGAGCTATGGTTCGGGACTACCTAGCAAAGAGGAATCATGCGACATCTCGGCTGATTTCACCAAAAGCAGAGATATGAGCAGTGAGCAGTATGTTCTATTATCGATCCTTTGTTCCCGAAATCAACGCCCAAATCTGAATCGATACCCATGAGATATAAGATTCTCAAAATACTATCTTGGTGCCCTTGGCGGATACCCAGACTTCATGGCTGGTATATGCATTCCTGTGAGATACACTCTAAAAGCACATAGCAAGTAAATGAGAGCCAATACACCCTATGTTGGGGTAAGGTTTCCTGTCCTATTTTGTCGAGGAGCTAGGGTTTCACTACATATGTGCGGTTTCAAACAACCTATGATCGGGTAAGCAACTTTGTCCTAGTTTGGAATGGTCACTATGGATCCGAATATGCACTAGGTCGAATGGTCAAAAGGGTGCCGGTAAAACCGGGGTTTGTGTTCCATCTTGGCAGAGCCATAGCCAGTCGACCTTATGGTCATGCCTTGACAAGACAAGCCTCCGACAAACCGCTCGGGGAATAGCGGATGGCCAACCACGGTGTCCTAAGGCGCACCAATGCACATGCAATGCAAAGAAACACATAAGTGTAGTCAAAGCAGATATCACAAGTTCGAGTCAAGCTCTCTAAAATCCCCATGAAGTCGCTAGAAGCGTAGAAGCCCGTGGGCTTCACTCTCTGATTTGGACTCGATTTGTGTCCGCAGTTCATCTGAACCAAAGAGTCCAACTCGCAAATCGTTTTGAGAAAAACTAATTTTTGAAAAAAGTGCCAAACATGGACTGCTTTGCGGTTCTGAGTCGCCACCTAAATATTTTTTTAAAATGGGAAATTTAGGAAACCACGACTCGGTCTTAGAAGGCCACGTGTCCGTCATAACCAAAGTTGACTTGGCTCGGGAGCTTGGGTACCATCGGGAAGGTCGACTATGAGCACCCTCTCGCCGGTCCGAAGACCGCCTCTACTAACCGTGATATCCGATTTTGAAAACATTACGTGTTCTTATTAGGTTATTAGCCTAGATTTACTATGTTATCGCCTGACAAACAAGTATAGACCAAATCGCCTAAGTTGGAACAAAACATTACGTGTTTGTTTTGAAAAATGATTTGCTACTCATAAGTAGGCTAAAATGCAGGTTTTGCCACTCTCAAACGGGCTTTTAGAAAAGACGTTTTTGCCACTATCTAGTGGGCTTTAAAACTCACAGTTTTAATGTGTTGTCCCAATTTAGGTAATTCAACCTCCATCCACAGGCATTCATGTAGTTATATCACATAAGCACTTATCCTCATGGTAAGCATGCTATCATGGCAACATTCACACACATGCGGTATGCTCAAGCACACAACCTCACCTAGTACTCAAGCCAAAAGCGAAGCTTATTAGAAATCCATGCATGGACCTAAGCATCTTGAAATGTCTAATGCAACACATGCAAAGATGTAATCTAGGCGGGGCTCGGCTATCCTAAACATGGAATATGGAATGCTACAAATAACACGTATTCAATTTGGAATTGAAAGTACGATGCAGTTTGTATGATGTACCGAGCCCGATGCATGTAAACAAATGCATGAATGCACGCATGCATAGCATAAGGTATGCTAAAATTAAACGTGCCCTAATCTACCATCATAAGCAGGTAAATAAAAGGGAAGAAAGACGTGGGGTTGGAAGACATACACACACTCACACACCCTTATTACAATTATGCCCTCACTCGGAGGGACCAAATAAATATCTGATCCCAAATAATAAATCAACTATCCTAGCTAATTAATTATTACAGACCCTTAATTAATTAACAAATTAATTAAACTACTGAAAGCAGTAAAAGGCCTCGGGAAGAGGGACGCATGCATGCTCGGATCCGACTTGCCCGGAAAACCTACACCGTGCCACCTCGCCTGTTTTATCGCCTGTCTCTCCAAAATTACCAAAGTTTGAAAAACCTTCCTTGAATCTTGATGTACACCACCATTTGGAGGAAGTTCGCATCATTGTCTAGAAAGATCACTTTGCTCTGGAGTCCATCGGCCAAAAATGAAGTGCTTGGTCGGCACTATTTATCACGGTCGGCACAAAATTCTGCAGGAGACAGTTTTGGATAAAGAATGACAGACAAAGATGTATGGCATGGGTTTTGAGCATATATATGCATGGCTAATGCCCCCTATCTTGTAATAAAATCAAGTGAGCTCGGCCCTTGACCCCCAGGGCATCAAGCAGGCAGTTCAATGCATGATGGCCCAAAAGCCAAGTTAGCAACTTTGATATCAAATGAAATGCACATCAAACACACAAGTGAAACCCAACCTCTATCATACTCAATTCAAGAGGCAAGGCATGACAATGCACATGCAACCTAAGCATGCAAGCTAACATGCAAACATGCAATGCAACTAGACGGCACGCACAATGCTAACAACATAACATGCACAACGCATTGAAACATGGCATACACAATGCAAGATGGACTTACACCAATGTGAATGGGCCTCAACCACACTCACATCAGTGGCCATTAGAGGAAAATGGGATTCTCGAAATGCGTGCACGTATGCACGCAAACCGAGGACCGATCCTAAGGCACGAATGCCACTCTATCAAAGCATGGCAAGGCATGAAACATGACATATGAACATGCGATGCAATGATGGACTTAAACTAACATGGATGGCTCACAAGCATGCCAAAATCAGTGGCCACAAGATGAAAATGGGACGCTCGAAATGCGCGCACGTATGCACGCGAACCGAGGACATGGCATACGCAATGCAATGAGAGTAAAATGGCATATACAATGCAATATGGACTTACACTAACATAAGTGGGCCTCAGCCACACTCACATAAGAGGCCATCAGATAAAAATGAAGTGCCTCGAAATGTGCACACTGCACGCAAAACCGAGGCAATGGCCCTAAGGCATGGAATGACACTAAAATGCAAATTGGACTTACACTAACATGAGAGAGCCTCAGCCTCACTCACATAAGAGGCCGATGGATGAAAATGAAGTGCCTCGAAATCGTGCTGCACACGCACGCAAACCGAGGCAATGGCATAAAGCATGAAATGACATGGCAAATGATATGCAAACATACTAATGGAATTTCAGCACTGAAATGTAGGGAAAACAGTCGAATCATGGCCAAAGTACACCCGATGCACGGAATAGTCCCGAAATGCGAATTTAGGGCGCCAAATGGCCTATAGCTATACTAAATATGCACAATTGGTACACGACATGCAAAACAGTAGCAAGGCAGCCCCAAAATAGCATTTTTACAGTACAAAACATGGCCAAATAGTAAGCATAGATAGGACAACAATGGCATGCAAAAGCGGGGCCAAGAGAGGGTATTGAAACAAGTGATGTATACGATATTCAAATGGAAAAATTTCCTTCTACAACACTGATGAGGGACCAAAAATATGCATATTTACAGTAGATGACATGCCTCAAATCAGTGTGAAAATATGCTAAGAATGCCATGCAAAAACTAGGATACTATAGGCCATAACATGAGGTACCTTAAACATTCATCCAACCAACAAAGACCCTTCATGAAATATGTCCATAAGGTCAAAATAAGACTCTTTCCAGACCTGATGATGGCCGAAAACAGAAGCTAGACAGACCAAACAAATCATGCAATTTTACGGTAAATATGAGAGATTACAAAGCAAGTGCATGATAGAGAGGCAAAACATGGTTGATCCCTTCTTCAATGTTGAAGAAGGGCTCAAAATGAGCCTACTTACAGTTCATTACATGCTCAAAAACGGATTACAAATGAGCTAACAATAGCATGCAAAATAATGGCATTCAAAGAGGTATTGAAACAAGTGGTAGTAGCAAGTCCCAAATAGGTAAGAACCCTTAAGGGAAGATTAAAATAAGCTCAAAAAATGGTCACTTTCAGTTTTGGTCGGAGCTTAAAACAACAAGCAAAGAGGGTAGAAAAATGGTACAAAAATGGAGCTCAAAAGGGGAAATGAGTGCTTACCCTTGTAGACCAAAACCTTGGCTGCTTCTAGGACTGAAAATGGTGCCTATTAGCCTCTGAGATGAGCTCCAAGTCGCTGGAAATGGAGTGGTGGTGGTGGTGCTAGGTGGTGATGAAGAAAAGGGGGGAGAACTTGAAGGATTTTGGTGTTTTGATGGTTAGAATATATAGAGAGAGAGAGATACAATATATGAGCCCCCAAGTCAGACTTTCTAACCCTTAAAACAGATCTGGAAGGCAGTATTAGTAGTGAAAAACGATTAGATAAGAGGGGGAAAAAGAGGGGGGAAAAAAGGGGGGGAAACATTTCAAGTTTCCCTCCAAAAATGGCCAAAAGGGAAAGTGGAAGCTACGGGTTTCAAACGGCCGAGAGTCCTTCAACAAAGTCGAAGAGGGGCTCAAAATAAGACGCTTTGTAGTTTACGACCAAGTCCAACGCAGCCCACAAGTACGCCTAAAATACCGTGCAAAAAGGCCCAAAAAGAGGTAAAAAAGGCAAGTGACAAATGGAGATGTCAAACAGTAAAAGGTCCTTAATCAAACATGAAACGGACCTCAAAATATGACTATCTCAAGTTAGGCGGTTAGGCGGTCCCGAACCGAGGCACACGGCCTAACGGCTCCGAAAACCGGGAACCGGGCTCCAAAATGGGCAAAATGGCCTATGGCCACGAAATGTAGCCTACGGCCATTGAGAGATGATCTACGAGACCTCTCCCTCCCTTCTCAAAGAGAAAACAGAGAAAACCGAGCCTGGTTCGCAAACCGAGGCAAAGCACAAAAGAGTCCGGAAGTCCAGAGGCAAGGCTCAGAATCGACTCCGCAACCTCAGAACGAGCACAATATGCAACATCACCAAGCGCTCAATCGGTGACGTCTGAGTCTTAAGGTCGGTCAAAAATAGGGTGTCTACAGAAAGTAGGACACATCTTTTGTGATCGAAAGCGAAATACATGAGTAATCAGGTCCCAACAGCGGGTAGCGGCATGGAGGAACAGAAAACAAAGCAAAGTGCGACTCAAAGTAATAAGAGCATCTATGCCGAAGCTATTGAATTTCACCTTTCCGTGTCGTCCAAAGTGGCCGTCCAATCTTTGAGCTTTTCCACAGGAAAAATCTCCATTTTTAGAGAAAACAACATAAAAGATGAGGTTTTATTGAAGAAATAACAAGAGAAGACCTTTACAGAAGATAAGGTTATGTGAGTGGTTGATAGCTGTTGCCACCTATCTAGCCACAAGTCTTGGCTGATGGGCCACTTACCTAGCCCGTACATTTCATTGGTCGGCCTGCCAAGCATGCTGGCCACACAGTTTGGCAGCAGTGTTATGTCTGCCCTCTTTGTTTTAAGTCTTGTTTTGAGTCTTTTGTTTCTGGCAAGTATAAATAGGTGTTTTACTTTGTTTTTCCTTTATTGAGTTGTATTTTGTATTTTGGTCGGTTGCAGGCTCAATATGTGGTTACGAACTTGTTCAATTATGATCGTTCTCAATTTTTATTCAAATACAGTCATTTTTTATGCAAGTGTTGTGCCATGCTCAAGATGCTATGCAAAATGAAATCCTTTCTTTCATAAAACTACTGGGTTCAACCTCGATTATAGTTTTTACAAAAGAGAAAAAACAAGTTTTCAAAACAAAAAGTAAAGACCTATCTAAAGCTATACAAATTTTTGAACTACTAAAACAAAAAGAAAAGAGTAAGAAGAATGTAAAAATCAGTGTCGGTCACATCAAGTGTATCAAGAGGCCCTCTTCGTCGTCTTTTGACGAGGGGACTCAAGATCACTATCACCATCAGCACTGCTGTCATCAGAGGACTGTGACTAAGGACCAACCTCATCCTCTTCGCTCTTAGAGCTAGAGTGCTCACTCATCGTCCCCTCAGTGCCGTTGGTCTCAACATCATCTCCACTCAAAGTCAACTATGAAGATGAGGAAGTCTCTTGTGCCTGAGACTCTCTACTCTGACTTTGGCACCTCTACCTCTGCCTTGACATCTAACCTCACCCTTGCCACATACAGTAGGCTGTCTACCTTTTCTCCTCGTAGTAGGAAGAGGTGTCGCTGGTGCCACCAGTGCCACAGGTATAGGTAGAGGCTGAAAGCAAGAAACAAAGTATTAGTATAGTTTGGTACAAAATTAGCATGAGTATGGCAATAAGAGAATCAGAGCAGTAGGATAGATGAGAAAAATGAGGTACTAGATGACTGTAGTGGGCGAGCAGGGCCTCCTTTCTCCGTGCCATCTAGACCAATGAGTCAAAAAACTAAAGTAGGTCGTCCACATACTCCACCAGTACCTACAAGTGAGTTTGAACATCAGTATAAAAAAATAAAAATAAAAAATATGAAACACAAGTTGCAAGGTGGAGTACATACCTGCTATATGTCTAGGTCTATGACGTACTTGCGCTCCTCTGGATACTCAACTGGGATCTGGTGGGCCGTCTCACTCGGCCACCAGTAGGTGATCGCCATCGGAATCTCAGGTAGACCAGCCACATAAACGGTGGGAGAAGCCCCTCGAATATCAGGCTCGGCCACACAAGCGGCACCTCTAGCAGTAAGAACATTTGCAGCGCCTCCCGTATGAGCTCTGGTTAGAGGTGACATAAGGTGGGTCTAGATGAACTCACTGTAATCCCCAACCCCACGGAATAGATCGACATCTTACCCGACCATGAACTGCACAATAGCCTCGACTGGTAGACTATCAGTCGTCCTCATGGGTAATGGAGGAGGAGCAGGAACAATAGGGTCTAGTAGCTCTAGGGTTTGGTGCACGAAGCTCTCCCCCAAGTACCAAGTCCTGTAGAAAGGACTCTCCAACAAAATCCACAACCTAGAGGTATCCCAGGACCCAGCATACTTGTTCCTCGTCCCGATTGGGATAACCACCCCTGGCTGCCACGTAATCTACAAACAGAGAATTAATAGTTGTCAGTTGTCTCAATTATTAGAGTAGGGTATGGGCCAAAGCAATAGAAATGGAATAGAATGGGCATGAGTTTAGATTACCTCACGTGCCATCACTATGTTGAAGAATCGGCAGTAGTAGGCAAAGGTGGTGACACTACGTCGCCGAGGATGGCACCTACCGTTATATCACCTGGAGTGAGGCATAGCTACCTCTACCTCATTTTTCAACACCGAGGCAAGGGTGGGAAAGTAGGCATACACCCAGAGTTGTAAGAAAAGATCAATTTGTGAGTTAACAGGCAGAGGCAAAAATAAAATCAGAAAATGCAAAGCAGAAAACATATTTTTTAACAGAAATGGAAATAGAAAGTGCAGTATGTGCCTCCCAAGCTCTCCAGTAGCCTCTGACCTTGTTTCCCTTGTTGCGGGAACCTGAACTCATGTAGCCATATAGAGTGGCGAGACCAGCACCACTGCAGTTGTAGAAGCGGACTCGTGGAAATGCAACCAAGGCGCTGAGCAGATATAGGCCTACAATGTTCCACCTATTTACAAACAAAGTGATGCCGAGAAGATGGACTAGAAAACCCTGGGTGTACTGCTCAATCTGCTCTTGAGACTCAGGATGACTCCCGTGGAAGCAATCATAGAACCAGCTGTATCTCACCATAGCTAGCCTATCAAGGGAGGGCATGCTCTAAGCAGATAAATCTAAGTGGCCTCCTATTGGCCCATGTCAAGATCGAAGGGGAATGGATCACCCACTACTTCCAGCCCCGTAATCATAGAAAAATCATAAGGGATCATTATCATCTCCCTTGTGGAGGAGAAATGGAAGGAGTTGGTGGTGTCCCACCACTTCTTCACCAAGGCACTGAGCAGAGATTGACTCACCTGCAGCCGTGAGAGGCCCAAAAAAAATAGACCGAAGCTTGCCTCATTAACCAACTCTTAGACCCTGGAAGGGAGCTCCTAGCACCTGTCCCTTGCAGTCACTGCCCCATAGCCTCTCCAGGCAAGAGCATCACCATGTGTTGAAAGAAGAATTTCTTAAAATGCATGGCAGATAAAAGATTGTAACAAATGTCAAAGCATGATAGATAAAAAAAATGTACTAAATGTCAAAGCAAGTAAAGTGCATCAAGGTTTAAAGATTCTTACCTCAGAGGCGTCGTGGGAGAGATGCGATGCATGCTCCCTCAAGAGAAAGTCCCCAGGTGCAACTCAAGCAAAGTCCTCGGAACACAACATGTCACCAGGAGCTATCACGTGTGTACGCGGATGGTAGGTAGCTAGGTCGAATGCCCTCACCCTCAACGGTGATAGCTTGGGCTCAGACTCCGGCGGGTAGATCTCCTTCACGGCAATGTCAAATGCGATATTTCCTGCTGTCTCGTCGTCTTCCTCAATCATTAGCTCCTCCACACCCGTAACGAGGGAAAACACTGGCACCTTGGGGAGGGCACCATTATTTGGGATATCGTCAGCCATGAAGAATATAGTAGGTGGTGAGAGAAAAATAAGGAAAATGAGGGAAATAGGCGAAAACACCAAAACCCAAACCCCAGGAGAGAGAAAAAGAGACGAAAAAGACAAAACTCGGAAGAGAGTACAAAAAATAAAAAAATAAAAAAAAACTTGAGCCAATGAGACAAAAACAATGAGAAACCCAAAAACTTAACCAAAACAAAACCCAATCAGTTCAAAACGTAGGGGGCCAAACGGATTTTACAAAAAAAGTTTGTGTGGGTCGTTGGGTGAAGCGAGTAGAGTGAAAATCTAGGGAGAGGGAGGGCCTAGAGAGAGAGGGAGTGTGATTTCAGATGGTATGTGGATGGAAAAAGTGGGCCAAATCTTGTTTTTAAAGAGCCTTAGGAGTGCAAACTCGAGATTGTCCCCGAAACAGATCAGGTGGCCGACCGTACAAACAATTGGTCAGTCAACCCATCTTTTGGCTAGCCATGCCTATTAAGTGGCTTTTGGCCTTTTTTTGCAGAGATTTTCCTTATTCTATGGATTGAGGGTCTTATGTTCATCCTAACAAGGAAAATTAAGGTATTTGGGTTTGCTTCAGCTTTAGAAAATTCTGAGATTGCATTCCAGATGTACCGTTCCAGGTCCCGTCATTTCTCTAGAGTGTTAAAATGCCCCGATCTCAAGCTTGAGCAAGTTGTATCCTTTTCTGAGCATTTGAGGACCTTCGAATTGTAAGTTGGAGATCTTTATGAGGTGTTTTCAAAACCACTGCTTTTTGTTTATCTTACTCTGTTATGTTGCATAGAACATGCATCATATTGTATTTCACATCAATTATAGCAATTTTGTCGCATCCATGTGCATTACGCTTTTCATTCTATTGTGTTCACCTTTGTCACACGAGTGTGATTTGGCTTGTACCCCTTACCCTTTCTATGCAAGGCATAGTTTGGCCTGCACCCTTCACCCTTTCTACGCGAAGCGTATTTTAGCACATATCTTTTACCCTTTCTACGTAAAATGTAGTTTGGTTTGCATTTCTCCCCTCCTTTCGCATGAAACATGTGTTAGGATGCTATTTTCATTTGGTTAAAACCTTCCCTCTCTCCGTATGAAATACGGTGAGATACGTTTGTTAGTTACACCACCCCATCCTTTCACGTGAAACGCATTAGGATGTTGTTTTCATTTGGTTAAAACATTCCCTCTCTCCGTATGAGATAGGCATGTTGGTTACACCACCCTCCCCTCCTTTCATGCGAAACTCGTTAGGATGCTGCTTTCACTCGATTACAATCTTCTATATCTCCGTATGAAATACGGTGAGATACGGCTATTCGTTACACCACCCTCCCCTCTTTTCGTGTGAAACGCGTTAGGATGCAATTTTCACCCGGTCAAAGCCTTCTCTCTCTCCGTATGAAATATTGTGAGATACGCATGTTGGTCACACCATCCTTTCATCCTTTCGTGTGAAACGCATTAAGATGTTGTTTTACTCGGTTAAAACCTTCCCTCTCTCCATATGAAATATGGTTAGATATGCCTGTTAGTTACACCACCTTTGCCTCCTCCCCCCCCCCCTCTTTTGCGTGAAACTCATTAGGTTGCCCTTTTACCTGGTTAAAACCTTCCCCCTCTTTGTATGAAATGCTGTTAGACACGTCTGTTGGTTACACTGTCTTTCCTGCTTTCATGTGAAACGTATTTGAAATTGTTGTTTACTTTCTCCTTTTTGTATGAAACACGGTTGGACTTATTTCGATTTAAGCTTGAAGCTTGTTGTATACACCCCATTTTTGACTGTCCTAGAGACTTGGACGTCATTATTTGAACACTCGATGATTTTTTATGCTCGTGTTCGTTTTGAGTACCTGAAGTTCTTGGCGGAGTGCCTTGCCTTCGAGAATCTCAACTTGTCTGTTTTCTACTTAGTTGAGGACCAAGAGCTTGTTGTTTCAAATCTGGAGGAGAGGATGGCTTATCGACCATCCCCATAGTCCATCAGCCATGTCTTATGCCTGCCGGCCATCAGTGGTGGCCGGTCGGCCACATTTATGGCCAGTCCGCCACTAGTGATGATTTTTCTCCTTTTTCAGATATTTGTTTGCCAACGGTGCCAGCTGTTGTTCACTGAAGGACATCTCCATACACGTGTATGGAGGGATGAATACAAGCTCTAAGCTTGTTTTTCTATATATAGGGGGGCACTCCCCCATTTTGGAGGGTTAGACAATTTGGAACAAAATTCTCTCTCTCTCTCTCTCTCTCTCTCTTCTTATTTTGTGCTTTGTAGTTAGCTTTCTCTACATCTTGGCACATAGACTCTTGATGAATCTTGACTACCTTGGAGCTGAGGTTCCAGGAGGTCTTGGTGCCTTAGAAAGGGTTTTGAGCTTGAATTTGTGCTTGAAGTTTTCTTGTGCTTCAAGAGGTATAAGACTTATCTTTAAACTTGTCTTGCATAACTCAAGTTACTATTCTTTTGTACTATTCTGACCTGTTTTTTCAACTACAAAACTCTGTTTTTGGGGCCTGAAAATGGTAGTTTAAGTCTTGGTGAGTTAGGGGTTTCTCTCCTCTTTTTTGTTCTTTGGCTTGTGAAGCCTTTTGTGCCATTTCTTACCACCCTTAAACAAAACCTTTTTGGCCCTTTTAGCCACTGAAAATTAGAGTTATTTCAGTGGTAAAAATCAACTTTTGAAGTCCCAAATAGGAGGGGTTAACCTTCCCTCCTTACGTCTCACTTGTAGGCCTAGTTAGCATCACATGGTAGCATGTTTTTGTAGCCTAACTTAGCTTATTTCTAGCATATGTTTGCCTATGATTTGGAATGATTTAGCTCTATTTTGGGTTGCTTTGGTCATGTGAGTCATGTTTTGCATAGTTATAGTGCAAATGGCTTCACTAGCACAATGTTTTAGGCCTTCACACATGATATTCTTGAGTTAGTTGCATGTTGCAATGTCTTTTTACATATAATTTCAGCATATATAGCTCTGTCACTTGCTCATTTGTTTCACTCTTTCATTGCTTTTGAGAATTGCACTTGTGTCTTGTTTGCAAGCCTAGATAGCTTAACATGTGAGCATGTTTTTCTAGCATTTTGTACCTAAATATCAGTATGGCTTAGTCACAGTTTTGACTGGTCTTAGCTCTGTTTTGAGTTGGTTTGGATCTTTGCGGCTTGTATTGTGTGGTTGTAGTGCAATCTCCTTCACTAGCTTAATGTTTTAGGCTTTTTAACATGAATTGCATGGGTTGCTTGCATGTTCTAGTGTTATTTTGCACTCCATATCAGCACTAAAATCTCTGCAATCTACCTCTATTCTTCACTCTTTCGTTTATTTTGAAAGTGACTTCGAACCCCTTGTTGGCTTGAGTGTGGAATTGAGACCCTCATGCCTAATGGTTTAATTCCTTCGGGAGTTCATTACCAACAGCATGAGGCCTCTTTCATGCTTAAGGTACTTGTGGTTTAAGCCCTCTTTCATTAGAGGACACTCACCTTTTGGACTAACCAATTAAAGAATGGATTGGTAATCTAAAATTAGTAAACAAAAACGACAAAGTAAAAGAGGCAAGATAAGCATCCTGTGTTACATTGCTTGTGTTCAATCGGGCATTATATTGAACACAAGGAAGATTGGAGCATTTCATACTCAAAGTGATGAAATGAGCCAATCTCCTTGGTTTCCATTGCCTTTGATCACACATGATAAGGTGATGGTCCTGTGTCTTGTCTTGCACACAATGAAGTTATACTTCTTGGTTCTTTGGCCATCACACATTGAAAATGCTTGGTTGGCGGTTTTGGAGCCAAGAATTACACTCCTTTGACCTCATGTAATGATAAGGAGGGTAATAGTACACATACTCCTTTAGAATACACTGTTTTGCCTTTGTTTGCTCTTTGTTGCAGCAAAAAAGAAAAGTCCAAGGAAGTGGTGGCCGACCGGCCACAAGAAGTCGTCGATAGCCACCAATTGTAGCCGACCGGCCATCAATGAAAAGTTGGTTCAATATGTTCCTAAGGTGGAGCATAGGTGTGCTGGAAGTTGGTGTAATTTTTAGTGGTCAAAACAAGTGTAAACAGAGGTGTCTAATGGCAAGGCGATGGATTTTTAGGAGGAAGTCAACCGAGCATGCATGCCTCCCTCACCCTCGAGGCCATTTAATTGCTTTAATTAGTTAGTGTAACTAGTTAATCAATTCCAGTTTGTAATATTTAATTAGCTTAGAATAAGTTAGTTAATTTGTTTCAATTGTTGTAATAATTAGTTAACTAGAATATTTAATTAGTTTTGGTTTGTAATAATTAGCGTAGCTAGTTAATGCTTATTCATTCAGACCCTCCTTCACGAGGGCATAATGTTGTAATAAGTCTGCGTGTGTGTGTGTGTGCATGTCTTCCAAACCCGTGTCTTTCTCCCTTTTATTTAATCACTTTCGGTGGTTAGATTAGGGATCATGTTTCAATTACCATACCTTATGTTTGCATGATTGCATTCATTCATTTGTCTTGCATGCACCAAGGCTCGGCGCATCATTCAAACTGCATTGTCAATTCAATACTTATTTGAATACGTGTTTCAAAGCATGATATCAAAGTGTTGCAAATGCCATATTAGTAGCCAAGCCTATTAATTGCATTCTTTGCATGTGTTGCATTAGGCATCTTGTATAGTTAGGATCATGCATTCTTTCTAACTAGCTTTTGTTTTGGCTCAGAGTACTCGGTGAGCTTTTACGCTTTAGCATGCTTGCATGAGTGTGATTGCCATATTGCCATGATTCGCATGTTTGCCATGAGGCTATGTGGTTATTTGCTAAACTGCATGAATGCCTGTGGATGAAGGCTTTGTTGCTTGAATTGAAACAGTTCAACGAATGCACGTTTTAAGCCCACTTTACGAAGTGGCAAATCATGTTTTAAGCCCATCATGTTTGATGGCAAATCCACGTTTTAGCCCACTTGAGGGTGGCAAATTCAAACCATTTGCACAAAACATGAGTTGAATTCGTTCCAAATCTCGCAACTTAGTTTATACTTGCTTGTGTGTGTCACATAGTAAAGTTAGCTAAATAATCAGAATAAGAACAGAAAGTTTTTAAAATCTCATATCGTGATTAGTAGAGGCCGATCTTTGATCGGGCGAGTGGAGGTGCTCATTTCTGGACCTTCCCCTCTCGTTTCCAAGTTCCCGAGCTGAGGCAACTTTGGTGATGACGAACACGTGGCCTTTGGCACGAGTAAGGGTTTCCTAAGTTTTCCAAAAATAAAATATTTAGGTGGCGACTCTGTAATCTGGCAAAGCAGTCCAATTTTGGCATTATTTGATCTAAAATTGATTTTCCAAAAAGATTTGCCAGATTAGACTCTTTGGTGTTTATCAGTTTCACATTGCACTTTGTGAGATTAGATTCAAAACTGTGACAGGAGTCCAAACTGTAGGACCAATTCGAGCTCTCCCAAAGGGGGCGCGAAAAAGTCGAGCTACAGTTTCTAACGACTCTACTGGGGATTTAGAGAACTTGACTCGAACTCATGATATGTTGTTTTATTTACACTTATGTGTTTCTTTGCATTGCATTTGCATTGGTGTGCCTAAGTCACAGTGTTTGTCATCTGTTATTCCTGAGCGGTTTGCCAGAGGCTTGCTTGGAAAAGCTCGCCCAAAGGCTAACCGGTTGCAAGCTCTACCACGATGGGAACACAACCCTTGGATCTGGGCTACCGCCTTACCGTTTGATCCACCTTTCACTTCTCGGTGTTAAGTGCGAGAGGTATATTAGGTAGTCTTGCTGAGGTACCCTTTTTGACCAATCAGCCTAGTTGCATATCGAAAGCCATAGAGACTATTCCAAACTAGGACAGGTAGCTCACCCGAATGCAAGATTGTATGAAACTGATTGTTTGCGTAGTGAATCCCTAGCTCCTGACGAGATTAGGACAGGGTAACCCTACTCCATCATAGGAGTGTTTTGGCTCTCACTTTCTTGCTATGTGCTTTTACAGTGTAACTCTGTAGGAATGTATGTATCAGTTGCAAGTCTGAGTATCAGTTTGAGGGTATCAGTTTTGAGGCAGAAAATTTGGAGCAGAAATCATTGTCTGAGTTCAGTCATCCAGCTTATGATTTCAACTGTGTGTTGCCCTTGTCTAAGCCGAGGTGCTGTACGTTTTTTGATTTTTGTTTCTTTTACTTTATTTTTCTTTTTGCAGAGGTAGTCTTTTACAATTGCTTCAGACGAGGCAGTTAACCCCTGAGCACTCTGGACCCGAGTTAAGAGGATTTACCGATCCGAGGATCTTATTGGAGGACAACCAGTGTTTTCTTCGCTACCCCCAGTTACCAGATGGAGGAGAGTTAGGCATAGCTCACTATAGACACCCCATTTTTGACCGTCCTCAAGACTTGGTTGTGCTTGTAGGTACACCCAACAACTGGTTCGATTGCTCATCGAGCACTCAACTATCGCGGCAGAACGTCACCGGTTCGAGCTTCTCAGACCTTGTATCCTTTCTGCCTCATTTTTGGACCTTGACTAGGTCTTGTCAGAGTGTACTCTGTGGTGCACTGCCGGCCATGGCCTTGACCCTGTCGGCCCTTGGTGAAGCCCTGCCAGCCAATGGTGTCGCACTGCCGGCCATTGATGATGGCCGGCACCCCCCCTCTCTCAGCTGGTTTTCCATCAGATCTTTTGAGCCAGCTGGATTTTTGTTATCTCCCCTCCATGCACGTGTATGGAGGCATGGAACTCTTGCAAAGCTTCTTGAAGAAGCTTTGCATTGCCTTATTCTATATAAGCAAGAGGACTCCCTTTGTATCAGAGGTTCTGGAGTTTTGAAGAGCAAAACCTCTCTTTCTCTCTATATTACTTGAGTTTTGTGCTTAGAAATTGGATTTCCTTGCACTTTTACACTACAACCCTTAGCAAAACACCTCCACCATCCATTCCAGCATCTTGGAGGCCATTTGCAAAGGTTGAAAGCTCAGAATCTTGGACCAAAAGCTGCTGGAAAGCTGCTCTTCAAGGGTAAGTCTTCATTTCCCTTAAACTTGCATTTTTTTTTGCTTCATCTATAAGCCATACTTGCAAGCTCTTTTGGACTTTGTCATAAACTAAAAAGTGTCATATTTTGAGCTTCTCTTGAAGATTGTATAAGGACACTTTTCTGTTTGAGGCCTCCTACACCCTTGTATGCTTCTTCCCTCTTTGTAGGCCTATTTTTACATCATACCTTAGTCCTACTTGTGAGCATTTTCGAGATTGGTCATAAACTAGAAAAAGTTTCCTTTTGAGCTTATAAACATGTTTGTTTAAGATACTTTTTCTGTTTGAGGTCATATTCCCCCCTTTCATGCTTTAATTCATCATGTTTTGAGCTATGCATTAGAGAACTTGGTTTGGCCTCTTAGCCACTAAAATCCAGTGGATTTTTAGTGGCTTAGACACTATTTTGAGAGCCCAAATCAGAAGGGGGGTCCCCCCTCTCTCTTCTTGTCTTGTTTGGTGGTCTTGTTGACCTTCCAAAGGACCTCTTATTTGCATGCTTCTAGGCCTTATTCCAGGCCCTTTTTAGTGGGTTTTAGGACCCCTATAGGCTATTTCCAGAGTTGGTTTGGCCCTGTTGAATGTCCATCATGCATGTGCTTAATAACCTCTTGCATGACCCTCCAAAGGAGCCCCTTATTTTTGTATGCATTGGCTGCATTTCTGTGATTATTTGGGCATATTTTGGCATGTTTTGTTCACTGATTTTGGCTGGTTTGGTGAGATTTCATATGCTTCATATACATGCCATACAACTTATGCTTACTAGCCAATCTTGCATGTTGCCTTAGCCTCTCATGTGAGCACCTTTTGGCCATGCTTTGAACTAGAAATGTTCATGTTTTGGGGTTTTCTTGGCTTTGTCTTTGTGCTTCATACTCAGATAACGCATGCTTTGTATAGCTGTAGTGTAATTGGCCTTGCAAGCCTTGTGTTCCGGTGATTCATGCATGCTATCTTTGGGATATTTAGATGATTTGGCATCACCTAATACTTCATTTCAGAGCATGTGCCATTGCCACATTCCTACTTCATTCATGCTTCAAGTGTCTTTGAATGTCGCGCATCATTGTCTAGTTTAAGGCTTAGCTTGTATGCTTACATGTCTAGGTGTTCGAGCCTTCATTCTGGCATGTTTAAGTCCTTGTTTAGGCTTCATTAAGCTCTGTCCATGCTTAGTTCACGCATTCATGTCACGTATTGCATGCCTCCTTTATATTGCTCTTTGCTAGCCTTCATGACTTCAGACCTTCGCATGTTATACTTCTGCTATTTAAATGATTTGGCATCATTTATCATCTCATTTAAGTGCATATAGTGTTGTTACACTTGCACATTCGCCACTTCTTAGGCACGTTTGAGAGTCACCCCTTTTAGGCCCCTTTGACGAATCTTTCGCATTTGGCATGCTTGAGTATATTGGGTGGCTTAATTCATTGCTATGGCTACTGATTTGGACCTAGTTGAGAGCCGTCCATCTTTGATGTAAGCCCATCTTACCATGTTGTCACATGCTTGTTCCATTTCGTATGTTGTTGCATACTTGTTTAACTCCACATGCCTTGCATGTTCACACGTTCATGTTGCATTTTGTCATGATTGTCTAAGGTTGTCACCTAACATCATGCTTGTTGCATGCTTGAATTAGTTACATGTTTGCACACTTACGCCATATTGCATGTTTGCCATGCTTATGTGTTGCATTGTTTGGATTAAGTATTAATCCGAGCACGAGGAACGAGGGGCGTTTCATACTCCAAATGATGGAACGTGTCTCAATTCTCGGTCGCCGAAGCTCTTGATGATTCATGATAGAGTTCTAGGCTTTACTTGCTTTATTTGTGCATTCATTTTCATATTGATTTGCACAAGTTGGATCTTTGGCCATCATGCATCGGGATGCGTGATTGATGGTCGTGGATCCGACTATGCCTCTCCCTTGATGTTTTGAGGTGATTTGGTGTGCCATAGTGCGTACATGTCCTTGGGAAACCCTCCATTTCCTCTATTTTGTGCTTCGTTACAGTTTGGTGTCACAGCACACCAGTGGCTGGCAGCTTGCCATTGATGGCCGGCAGTGTGCCACTCTAGGCCGGCAATAGACCACCTTTGGCCAGCAGTGCTCCCTTCATGGCCGGCAGGCCACTGGTGACTTCCCCTGCAGTGTTTTGGTAAGTTTTAGCAATAAGCACTGAAAGACACCCTGCAAACAGAGCCTCTAAAGAGCAACCGGAAGGTCTTCCAAAGCGAGGAACCGAAGTGAGCATGCATACCTCCCTTCTTCAAACAGAGCTGGAATAGCACCATTTATTGCTTTCCCTACTTGCTAGTGAGTTAGCATTCATTTATTTGTAATAATTAATTAAGTTGTGTAATAATTAGTTGTAGCTAGTTATTCAATTCGGATCTGTAATAATTAATTAGCTTGTTAGCTAGTTGATTAGGCGGCCTGTATTATTTATTCGGTCCCTCCGACTGAGGGCAAATTTGTAATAAGTGCGCGTGCGTGTGTGCATGTCTTCCAACCCCATTTCTTTCTCCCTTTTATTTAACTGCTTTTGATGGTTAGATTTAAGGCATATTTCAATTAGCATACCTTGTGCTATGCATGCGTGCATTCATTCGTCTGTATTGCATGCATCGGGCTCGGCGCATCATACTAACTGCATAGTATTCCAAATCTAACTTGAATACATGTTACTCATCACATTCCACATGCCGTCTTAGATTAGCCGAGCCTATTCTAGATTGCATTTTGTATGCGTTGCATCAGCCACTTAACATGGACTAGGGTCACGCATGTTTGCTAACTAGTTTACTGTTTTGGCACGGGGTACACTGTAAGTATTTTACGCTTTAGCATCTCACATGAGTGTCAATGTTAACATGACAACATGCTTACCATGTGACTATATGCTTATGTGATAAACTGCCTGAATGCCTATGGGTGAAGGGTGAATTACTTGAATTGGGGTAATTCATTGAAATCCGTATTTTAGCCTACTTGCGAGTAGCAAATTTCAAAACATCTTCAAACAAACGGATATGCAATGCTTTGTTCCAAATTAGGCGATCTAGTCTATACTTGTTTTGTTGTGCACATCACATAGTAATTCTAGCTAATTAATCGGAATAAGAACACAAAACGTTTTCAAAATCAGATATCCTGGTTAGTAGAGGCCGATCTTTGGATCGGGCAAGAGGGGGTGCTCATAGCTAACCTTCCCCGATCGTACCCAAGTTCCCGAGCCGAGGCAACTTTGGTGATGACGGACACGTGGCCTTAGGAAAACGAGTCAGGGTTTTCTAAATTTTCCCATTAAAAAATATTTAGGTGGCGACTCTGTATCTGGCAAATTAGTCCATGTTTGGCACTTCTTTCAAAAATCTCTTTCTCAAAACGATTTGCCGGATTCGGACTCTTTGGTTCAGATTAAGAACCGTGACAAATCGAGTCCGAACTGTAGCATGAGGTATCTACAGTTTCTAGCGACACTACTGGGGAATTAGAGAACTTGACTCGAACTCATGATATCTTGTTTTGTTCACACTTATGTGTTTCTTTGCATTGCATGAGCATTGGTGTGCCTAGGACACCGTGTTTGCCGTATGCTATTCCTAAACGGTTTGCCGAAGGCTCGCTTCAAGAAGCGTGCCATAAGGCTGAATGGTTTCGGGCTCTGCCACGACGGGAACACAAACCCCGGTTTTTACCGGGGCACCCTTTTTGACCATTCGACCTAGTGCATGTCAAAATCCATAGTGACCATTCCAAGCTAGGACAGGTTACTTACCTGATCATAGGTTGTTTGTAACCGCTGCGTGCGTAGTGAAACCCTAGCTCCTGACAAAATAGGACAGGGAAACCCTACCCAACATAGAGGTGCTTTGGCTCTCTTTTACTTGCTATGTGCTTTTAGAGTGTATCTCTACAGGAACACACATATCAATTTGCAAGGTTGAATATCAGGCCTACGGGCATCAGTGTTTTGAATCAGTTATCTGCGGGTATCCGATTCAGTTTTGGGGGCAGTGATTTGGAAGTAATGAATAGTCGTTGAGAACAGTGGATTTCAGCTTGTCAGCCGTGTGTTAATTATAACCGACTGTGTGTTGTGTTTATTTACGCTGTTATGCTGTTCGTTTGTCTGCTCGTTTATTCCCTTATTATTGTTTTATTTATCTTTTGCTAGGTAGTTTAGCACAATTGCTTCTGACCCAGTAGATATTCCCCAAGCACTATGGACTAGAGGTGGTCGACTCCATCGATCTGAGGATCTGGTAGACGGACAACCAGTGTATCACTCTCTATCCCCGGTTACTAGGCGAGGAGTAGGCTAAAGCATCGATTCAGTGATCGAGACAAAGGGTTTTGTCTACCCCACGGTGTTTAGTAGGGATCGAGGACCCGATTCTCCACGAGAGAGGAACATATACCAATTATTCGAAGAAACGAGCAGTATGGCGATTTAGAGGAGATGGTGTGCGGCTCAAGAAATGTATGAAAACAATGCAACAAGACGTTGTCCGACAGACAGAGTTCACCAAGTAACAAGCCACGGCTGTGAATGAACAAGCAGAGTTAATCGTGAGGCTACAACAGCAAACCGGAGCATTTGCTTCACAGCATGTTCCTTCCCCGCCAGGAGTTCCAAACCTCGGGGAGATAGCTAATGTTCAGAATGATACACACATTCCCACAGGACCGCCTCCACCCCCGATCCTACCCCAAATTCAACCCCAGTTATCTAAAACACCCACCAACCTACCGGACTCTCCCTTTGAGTTCAAGACGGATCCCACAGCGCTAAAGTTGAGCAAACTCAAAACGCTGTTCAAGAGATCCCAGGGAGTCAAGACCATACCTGACATTGAAGAGGGATATACCGACGCAGCTGTGACGCTGCCTGACAGGTTTAAAATGCCTCATATCAACCGATTTGATGGATCCGGGGACCCCATGGTGCACCTGAGGTTGTTTTCGGATATTTTAAGGCCAATGGGCCTTACCAAACTGTAGAAACTATCTCTGTTCGGCCAGACCTTGTTGGGTGTGGCGGCCATATGGTATGCCAAATTAGAAGATGACGTCAAAAGAAATTGGGACGAGATGGCTGAGGCCTTCATTGCGCAATATTCATACAATACACAAATCGAGATTACGACTCGTGATCTCTAGACAACAAGACAAGAGCCTAAAGAGAGATTCTCGGAATTCATGACTAGATATAGGGCCAAGCTTCGATGATGACCTTAAGGCCCACAGACAAGGATCAGATTCGGATGATTGTGCACAATCTTCAGCCGAAATTGATGCAGAAGATGATTGTACTCCCCTTCCCTACCTTTTCTGATCTACATGAAATGGGGGTACAAATTGAGGATGCCTTGAAGCAAGGCTTAATTGACAATGACCTGGAACAACCCTGAAGAACTTTCAATCGCAGCAACAATGAGGGCTCGAGCGGCGCTACGACTATAAGAGCCTCCGAAGTGAGCATGGTCACCAACCCGCCTTCAAAAACCATGGCAGCTACGCCATTTTCCAGCGTGTCTGGAAGCCATACCCAAGCAGCCAAATACCCACCCAAAAATACAAGAACCTTCACTCCACTGTACATGCCCCTGTCCAAAGCTTTAGGGGTTTTAATCAGAAAAGGGCACTTGAAGCCCCTAGAGCCGCGGCCGTTAAAGGAAAAACTTCCCTCTGCCCATAACCCAACCAAATACTGTGCATTCCACCAACAGCACGGTCATGAGACCAATCTGTGCTTCCGATTACGTCATGAGGTTCAAGATCTCATCGATAACGGGGTGATTATGCCTCCCGAGAAGCCCAATGTTACAACAAACCCTCTCCCCACACACAACCAAGCTCTACCTCCTAGAAGAATCAACTTCATCCAAACTGGGGTCGTGTCTTACGATCCTAGTATCTATATCACCCCTTCTCACCTACCTAAACCGGAGGTACTCCTTCTTGATTGCACCAACTTATGCATGATGGACAACTCTATAACCCAACCTAAGCCAGTGGTGGTGACAGTCGAGAACAGAAGGGAGGAGATTTCAGAGGAAAAGAGGGTTGTTGGGCCAGAGTTTGAGAAGTCTGGGAGTTCTGTCGAGAAAGCGTATAGTCCGAGCGACTACGTCTCGTCAATAGGCCAGAATGGCCTAGATGTGGACTTGCCAATAGAGGCAGAGCTGTGTGTGATCCAAGGGGATAGTTTGGGACAGAGGACAGATGATTTGACGGCTGTGGAAGAAGACCTTGCCAATCTCCAGTTTTACAATGACCAAGATCCAGCGGGCGCAGTAGTCAACTGGTTTGATCATGAGGAATCGGCAGAGACTACTGGGTAGTTGGATGATAAATCGGATGTGGTAGAAGAGTTCCAACCAGAACAGGGCCCAGCAGGGGCAAGAATATCAGTGGCGGCCGGAAGGGTCGAAGAACAAAATATATTGCCGAAGAGCACCGATGTCAAGAGTTTCGCTCAGGATAGGAGCATTTTGAATACAGGGATTATTGAGCAGCCAGTTGTGTTGATACAATCGGAATAGGAAAGATTTGAAGATTCCGAGAGAATGAGGAAGGCAAAGGCCCATGTAGGGATTGAAACTACCATGAGCACAGAAACAGAGAATGCTGCGAGCACAGGGATGGGAGGTACCGCGAGTACGAAGATAGTCATACCAGAGCCAGACAGGTGTCTGTCGACTGCTGATGGAATGTGGTGGGAGGATGAGGATTTATGTCTTGCCCATACAGACGAAGGTTGGGGGGACAACCAACCCGATGACACTTGGTACCTTGGAGAAGTTGACCACATGACACGGAGCGGACGGTACTTCAAACCTCCATACCTAGATCAACCAGAAGCTTCTGGGAAAGATAGGGAGGCTGAAAAGCAAAAGGAGAAACAACTTGAAGAGGAGGCTGTGCTCAAACAATTAAAAAAGATACAAGCAGACATCTCCATCTGGGCACTCCTTATGGCATCACGAGTGCACAGATAGGCTGTCTTATCCGCCATGGACAAGGCAAAGCTCTCGATAAAAACCACGCCAGAACAGCTGGTAGGATTAGCCTTTCCGAGAGGTGCTACCTTGATGCTGACTTTTTCTGGCAGGAAACTGCCACCTGAGGGGGCAAACCATAACAAACCACTCTACATCTCTGTGGAGTGTAAGAATAAATGGATACCGGTGGTTCTTGTTGATACCAGATCTGCCATTAACGTCTGCCCGGCAAGGACAGCGTACGCGATCGGTTTGAAAACCGCGGACTTTTTACCAGTAGCCTAGGTAATTCGGGCATACGACAACACAAGTAGAGAGGTCATGGGGACGGTGAAAATTCAGACTAAAGTTGGGCCAGGACAGCATGAGATAGATTTCCATGTCTTAGAAGTCCCGGTGACTTTCAACCTGCTTTTGGGGCGGTCGTGGCTACATCAGGTAAAGGCAGTATCGTCCACTTTGCATCAAATGGTGAAATACCCCCATGGGAAGGGAGTAGCCATCGTTTTTGGAAATTCATTGATTCATCCACCACCGGAGGTATCTACGCCTGTTCTAGAAATTGAGCATGGCATGGAAGATATGTTTATATCAGGTTTCACCCTGGCTGAGGCTCGGGTTGTACAGAACATCATGGCTGCTAATGAGGGGATATATGTTAGTGCTCAGGCAGTATACTTCATGAATAAGCTCCAACATGTCCCCGGGATGGGATTGGGAAAGAGTGGCCGGAAGGGCGTTACAGCACTGGCCGAAGTGCCACACAACCCCCATACCTTTGGCTTAGGTTATCTGCCCACCAAGGAGGATTGGGTAAGAAAGGGTAAGGAAATGGCTGGAAGAGCCAAAGCGAAACAAATGGGGAAACCTTTTGAGTTGATGCACCGGCCCATCCGGGGTACCCTAAACGGACGCTTCGTCCGGGAGGGAGAGGATTTTCCATTCTGTGGCTTTTCGGAGCCGTGGCTGAATGCTGAAAGGAGATGTGTGCCAGGTTTCGAAATTTTCTTCGATCTATGGTTATCTGGGGATGATGTTGCCGAAGAGCAGACAGACCCGACGGTTGAGTTTGAACAGAGCAAGGAAATGGAGTCTGAAGACATCGAGATTGAACTGGGGGTAACACTGGCATGTCTACTCTCAGATCCTCTGATCGAACAGAAGTGCTTGGGGGATAACTTCTCGGTGTCCATGATCAGGAATGAAACAGCTGCGGGCCTAGCATCAAATATTTTGGATGCATCCATCGCACCCTCTCTCGTTTGGCAGTACGAAGAGGGATTTTTATCAAACAGCATCGGGTCAGGTTGTGAGCCAGAATCTGATTCCACCGAGTCTTGTGAGTCAGAATCAGGTTCCAGCTCGACTGAGTCTGAGTTTGGTATTCCTGGGGGTGATAACCTGGATGCCACAGTCCTGTCCAGGTTGTCTTTTTCTTTCTCTTTTGAGTCTGTTGTAACAGAAGAATCAGACAGTTTGGAGGTACTTAATGAGAATGGTATGGATGTGGTTTCCGAGTACTTTTCTGTGCCTTTGGTTTATTGCTTGAATCAGGACTTTCAAAATTTTGACAAAAACGACGAGGAAGAAATTCCTCCGATTTTGCAACGATTAATTGATCAAGAGCAGGAAAGATTTGTTAGACCTTTAGTTGATGAAATCACTACTGTGAATATTGGTACTGAGAAGGACCCGCAGCTAGTCTAGATCGGGTCCACGTTGTCTTCGGAAGAACGCGAGCGCTTAGTCGCTTTATTAAAAGATTTCAAAGATGTTTTTGCATGGTCCTACGAAGACATGCCTGGAATCGATCCTGAGATTATGCGACCGGATCCTCTTGACCGAGGCCGACACATCAAGCGAAACTTCGAAGGATCCATGATTGGGCTATCAAGATTAAGGAAGAGGTCACCAAGCAAATCGATGCAGGCTTCCTGCTGGTATCCGAATACCCGACTTGGTTGGCCAACATTGTCCCAGTGCCAAAGAAAGATGGAAGAATCCGAGTATGTGTGGATTTCAGGGATCTGAATAGAGCTAGTCCGAAGGACGACTTTCCCCTGCCGCATATCGATGAGTTAGTGGATCTCACAGTGGGGCATGCTTTGCTTTCGTTTATGGATGGTTTCTCAGGCTACAATCAGATAGTGATAGCACCTGAAGACCGGGAAAAGACTGCCTTCACCACCCCGTGGGGGACCTACTACTGTAGAGTAATGCCGTTTGGACTGAAGAATGCTGGAGCTACATATCAACAGGCCGCGACCACAATATTGCATGACATGATCCACAAAGAGGTTGAGGTGTACGTGGATGACATGATTGTCAAGTCCAAAGAAAGAGAGGGCCACTACATCACCTTGCAAAAGTTTTTTCAAAGGATCAGAGAATTTCGGTTCTTGGTGAATCATGATGCACATTCGGTGTTCTGTTGGGAAAAATGCTGGGGTTTCTAATTACACAAAGGGGCATCGAAGTCGACCCTTCCAAAATCAAGGCCATCTTAGAAATGCCACCACCAATGACTGAAAAAGAGGTGCGAGGCTTTCTGGGTAAAGTGCAATTCATAAGACGGTTTATCTCAAAATTAACCTTGACTTGTGAACCACTTTTTGGTCTCCTGAAGAAAGGAAAGAAATTCCAATGGGACGGCCGATGTCAAGCTGCTTTTGAACAGATCAAAGAATACTTACATAACCCACCCGTGTTATCACCGCCAGAGTCGGGGAGACCGTTGATATTGTACCTTTCAGTGACTGAAACCACAATGGGCTGTATGCTCGCACAAGAATCAGAGGACAAGGTAGAGAGGGCCATCTACTATCTGAGCAAGAAGATGCTAGAGTATGAAACTCACTACACACCATTGGAAAAGGCTTACTTAGCCTTAGTATGGGCTACCAGGAAGCTGCGGCACTATCTATTAGCTCACTCCGTAATGTTGGTTTCACAACTGGATCCCATCAAATATCTTTTCGAGAAACCGGCACTTACGGGTAGGCTAGCTCGCTGGTTGCTGTTGCTTTCCGAATTCGATCTGAAATATGTGACATGTAAGTCAGTCAAGGGAAGAGCAGTAGCAGAATTCCTAGCTGATCATCCAGTGGAAGGGGGTGAAATAGTTGAATACTTATTTCCAGACGAGCCCATTTTGCACATCGAAGATGAAATTTGGACGATGTACTTTGACGGAGCATCGAACCAATACGGATATGGGATAGGAGTGTTGCTGATAGCACCCGACAATTCTGGTATCCCTCTAGCCTTTAAACTCCGGTTCAAAGTCTTGAACAACGAAGCAGAATATGAGGCATGTATTGCCGGTCTATAAGCAGCCCTCGAACTAGGGGCAAAACGGTTGGACGTCATTGCGGACTCGAACCTTGTTGTATCTCAGGCAAAAGGAGATTAGAAAGTCAAAGAAGAAAACATGATAATATATCACCAGACCTTGGATTTGTTAATTCCTCGGTTTGAGAAGTTAAACTTTACTCATCTGTTAAGGGAGAACAACAGGTTCGCAGATTCACTAGCAACTCTATCTTCCATGATAGACATCCCGTTCGGAGTCCGGATGCGTCCCGTCATCATTGACCAAAAGTTCACGCCAGCGTATGAATCAATTGCTGCCATAGGTGAGGTTCATGACGAAAACCCCTGGTATTACGACATTTGGAACTTCTTGGAGAAAGAGACGTATCCACCAGGGGAAAATGCCAAAGATAAAAGGGCAATCAGAAGAATGGCTGTTCAGTTCATCATCTTCAGGGGTAAGCTGTATAAGAGAGGCCATTTGGGAATGCATAAGCTATGTGTAGAAGCTGAAGAATCAAAACACCTGATGGAGGCCATCCATGGAGGAGAATGTGGTGCACATATGAATGGGGTAATGTTGGCTAGGAAGATCCTCAGACAAGGTTACTATTGGTCCACCATGGAGGAGGATTGTATTGGCTTTGTTCGGCGATGCCACAAATGTCAGATCCATGCAAACCGCATGAACATCCCGCCGTCAAAGCTGTACAATATGACTTCACCATGGTGTAGACACCCCATTTTTGACTGTCCTCAAGACTTGGATGTCACCGCTTGAACACTAGGTGATTATCTATGTTTGTGTTCGTCTTGAGTTCCCGGAGGTCTCGGCTACGCGCCTTGTCTCAGGATCTCTCGACTCGGCTGTTTCGGGTCTGGTTTTGCACCAAACACTTGTGTTCTGCCTTGGAGGGGCAGGGAATGGCTTGTGAGCCATCCCCACACTCCACCAGCCATGGCTTGATGCCACCGGCTGTGTTTTGTTGCCACCGACCAAATGTTTGGCCGGCCGGCACTATAGACAACCAGCCGGCTATCTTTTTTTGGTCAATTGCACTTTTGGCCGGTCGACTACTCTGCATCTGCTTTTGCAGATATTTTTGTACAGCTGGCATGCAGTTGACTTCCCTCCATACACGTGTATGGAGGGATCTCCCTCTTAGCAAGCTTGTCTTGTAAGCTTACAAGATTAAGCTCTATAAGAGGAGGTCTTCTCTCCCTTCATTAGGGTTAGACAAAAAAAGCTAAGGAGAGCTCTAATATTAGGGTTTTGAATTTGTATCTCTTCTATCTCTATATCTCTCTTTTGAGCTTAGTGTGTGTGTTTAGCCTTAGTTTTGCACACAAACACCCACCATCACACCTTATCTTGGTTGCTGAGGCACCAAAGGGCTGTTCTTGAAGTTCTTGAGTGGATTCAAGCCAAAGAAGGCTGTTGGAGCTTCATTTGTGAAGAAAGTCTTCAAGGGTAACAACTTTGCTCCTTTTTACCCCTTTCTTGCATTGTATTTTTGCTTGCCTTGCAACTATTTTTGAGCTTTGTGTATAACATATAAAAGTTCTATTTTTGTAGTTCTCTAAATAGTTTGTTAAGGGTGTTTTAAGTTTTGGGGTTGTTTGACCCCTCTTAAGCCTTAAAAGGCTCTCATTTTGTGCCATTTTGAGTGAGCTCTGGGACCATTGAGTTTGGGCCTCCTCACCACTGAAATCTTGAGGGATTTCAAAGGTGAGGATGGTGCCTTGAGGTCCTAGGAAGGAGAGGGTCACCCCCTCTCCTTGTTGTCCTTGAAAAGGGCCATTTTTGCCTCTTTAGTGAGCACCATGTCTAGGTGTATGTTGACCATGCATTGACTGATTTTTATGCTTATTATGTCATAATATAGCATTGTGTTTAGTTGGTTTAGACACACCATGCATGCTTAGCATACTTGTCTTGTAATGCCATGAAATTGCCTTAACATGCTTTGCGATTTGAGCCTTGTTTCTAGCATGATTTTGGCTTAGCTTTGTGAAGCTTTTATGCATATTTTGGCATGCTTAAGGTATTTTTTTGGTTGCTTAGGCCATCTAGGGCTTGCTTTGTATAGCTACCATGCAACCTCTCTTGTATGCCTTGAGTATCGACCCCTCTAGCATGCTTTACTTGCTTCATTTCAGTGGTTTGGAACCACTTATCATGTCATTTCAGTCCTCATGGTATGCTTGTATGCTTGCATTTGATGCCCCTTTAATAGTTTATAAGGTTGTCATCTTATGCTCCACGTTTGGCCCCTTTTGTATGCTCCCATGTTTAGGCCATTTAGATGCCATCTAGGTGTGCCTTTACCCTTGCTTTGGTCTGCCTTGGGATGGTTTTGAGTCCCTATGGCCCTTTGAGGCTTGGTTGGCATAGCCATGGTTTAAGCCCCTTGGCTTGCCTTGAGTTTTGGACATTGTTGCATGCCATGCTTGTCTTGTTTACTTGGTATGGCACCTTTTCTAACATGATTTCAGAGCTTTCTATGCATGCCATTTGTCCATGTTTATCCTCTTTTAAGTGTTCTTAAAAGTTACCTTTTGATGCCTAAGAATTGGATCATGTATGCATGCATTCTTGTATGTGCATTTGGCCCCATTTCCATAGCTTTTGGCCACTGATTTTGGCATGCTTGAGAGCTACCCATGTTAGTTTAAGTCCATCTTTGCATATTGTTGCATGCTAGTTAGGTTACATGTTGTTACGTGCTTGCCTATCCTCACATGTTTGCATATTGCATGTTCACATGCTCATCTTGCATGCTTAGCTTGCATGTTTAGGTTGCATTTCATTGCACGCATGCTTGGCCTCTTGAGATGCTTGTGATAGAGGTTAAGTCCCATTGCTTGATTATGTGCATTGCATTCCATATCATGATGCACTCTTGATTCTTTGGACCATCATGCATGGAAATGCGTGATTGGTGGTCCGAGAATCGAACACCATACCTCTTTGAGTCATAAATATGATAAGGAATGTGGTGGTGCATACATTTGCTTGAAATGCATTGTCATGCCTTGTTTTGCCCTCTGCTGCTGTCAAAACAGGATTCTGCAGGAAGCTTTGGCCAGCCGGCCATCTGAAGTGCTGACCGGCCATCCATCAGTGGCCGATGGCTTCACAAGTGGCCAGTGACCACTCACTTTTGGCCAGTGACCATCCCACATGGCCGGTGGTGTCCCCCAATGTCCAGAGAGTGCACCTTGGGACTTGTGCAATTTTCAGAGAAGCAGGGCAGGGTAAACAGAGGCAACTTGTGCATGGCGACGGATTTCCGAGCAAACCCGAACACGCATGCATTGGACCCTCTTCCCAAGGCCTTTTACTACTTTCCTTAGCTTAATTGATTTGTTAATTAATTAGGTGGTCTGTAATTATTTAATTAGCTTGTAGGTTAATTCATTTGTATTATTCTTTTGGTCCCTCCGAACAAGGGCGAATTTGTAATAAGTGTGGGGGCGTGTGTGCATGTCTTCCAATCCCCACTCCTTTCTCCCTTTTACTTACCTGCTTTCGATGGTTAGTATTTGGGCATATTTAATTTAGCATACCTTATGATGTGCATGCGTGCATCCATACATTTGTCTTACATACATCGGGCTCGGCACATCATGCTAACTGCACTTGTATTTCAATTCCAAGTTGAGTACTTGTTAGTTGCAGCATTTCACATGCCATCTTTAGGGTAGCCGAGCCTATTCTAGCTGCATCCTGCATGTGTTGCATTAGCCATCTTAACATGAACTAGGAATCACGCATGATTACTAACTAGTTTATTGTTTTGGCACGGAGTACGATGTAAGTATTTACGCCTTAGCATCTCGCATGAGTGTGAATGCTAACATGACAGCATGATTACCATGAGGCTAGTTGCTTATGTGATATAACTGCTTGAATGCATGTTGGTGGAGGTTGAGTTGCTTAAATTGGAATAATGCATTAAAACTGCGAGTTTTAAGCCCATTAAATAGTGGCAAAACCATCTTTTCTAAAAGCCCACTCGAGGGTGCCAAAACCTGCATTTTAGCCTACTTGCGAGTAGCAGACCATTTTCAAAACAAATATGAAATGTTTTGTTCCAATTTAGGCAATTTGGTCTATACTTGTTTGCTGCGTGCATAACATAGTAATTCTAGGCTAATAACCGGAATAAGAACGCATAATGTTTTTCAAAACAAGATATCACAGTTAGTAGAGGCCGATCTTTGATCAGGCGAAAGGGGGTGCTCATAGCTGACCTTCCCCAATCGTACCCAAGTTCCTGAGCTGAGGCAACTTTGGTGATGACGGACACGTGGCCTTTGGCACCGAGTCAGGGTTTCCTAAATTTTCCCGTTAAAAAATATTTGGGTGGCGACTCTGTATCTGGCAAAGTAGTCCATGTTTGGCACTTCTTTTCTAAAAATCTGTTTTCTCAAAACAATTTGCCAAATTTGGACTCTTTGGTTCAGATTAAGAGCCGTGACAATTTGAGTCCGAACTATAGTGAACCCAAAATGAACATAACGGGATTCATCCTCCCGAGGCATTCGGGGACGTCTATACATGGCCATTTTCAGTTTGGGGAATCGATGTGATCGGGGCTGTCACTCCAAAGAGGTCGAATAGACATGAGTTCATCTTGGTCGCAACAGATTATTTTACAAAGTGGGTCGAGGCCCAATCTTATGCGGTGTTGAAAGCTTCACATGTCGCAAAGTTCATCAGAAACAACATCATCTGTCGTTACGGAGTCCCAAATGAGATCATTTCAGACAATGGTTCCCATTTCAAGAAAGAAGTGACTGACTTGTTAGAGAAATACAATGTGGCTTTTCATAAGTCATCCACGTACCGGCCGCAAACCAATGGAGCGGTCGAGGCCGCCAACAAGAACACCAAACACATACTGCAGAAGATGGTGGAAACCTACCGGGATTGGCCAGATAAGCTACCGTTTGCTCTGTGGGGCTACCGGACTTCAATCAGAACTTCTACTGGGGCGACTCCGTATTCATTAGTCTATGGAATGGAGGCCGTTCTGCCTATTGAAATTGAGGTTCCGTCTTTGCGAGTATTGGCTGAGTGTCAAACAGCCGAAGCAGATTGGCAGCAAAGTAGATTTGAAGAACTCATGCTCTTTGACGAGCGCAGCCTGAAAGCACTGTACCATGTTCAAGGTTATCAGCGCAGAATTGTCTGGGCTTTTAACAAGAAAGTTAAGTCCAGGAATTTAAAGGAAGGAGATTTGGTAGTTAAGGACAACCGAGCTCCCATCCACGACCCAAGGGGCAAGTTCAGACCCAATTGGACTAGCCCCTACATCATCAAAGCTATCTGGTCGGGTGGAGCTGTCGTTCTGATGAACCTAGATGGCCTAGAGTTCTCCCAACCGATCAATATGGACAAGTTGAAGAAATATTATCCCTGAGAGGCTCGCTAGGCCAAAAACCCAGAAGGGCGACCTAGGCAAAAGTTAGAGCATGAAAAATTGGAAAATATAAAAACTGAGCTCGCAAGGTTGAAAACCCGCAAAGGGCGGCCTTGGCAAAAGTTAGAGCGTAAAAGGAGAGTGAAAATACTCGAGTGAACCCAAACCCGAACTACGTAAGGCTTGATTCCCATCTTCGGGATACGTAGGCAACTTCATCTTGAAGTTCAGCCATAAACCTTTCCCCGATCAACCTTGCCCATTTGATCATCTCAGCTATCTTTGCCTATTCATCATTCAAGAGTTCAGTTATGATCTCCGGTGCAGTGCTATTCAAACTAAGGGCAACTTTTCATTGCTGTGAAGTGCTGCGGTACTATTCAGACTAGGGGCAACTTTTCAGTTGCTGGGATCCAGGGTTGTGGATCTCGGTGACAGATCTCAAGCGTGTCCAGTTCTGATCCATATTGAAAGTAGTTTTGAAAAGTTTTAATAAAAGTTGATTTTGTTCAAATTAATCTTTTTACAACTATGACCATTTCTCGACCAAAACGGGAAATTTTCAGTACCACAATCTTCAATTCCATTGATTTCAACACAGAGTCCTCTTGCTCTTTCATACAAATTGAAGTTGCTTTTCATTACATTCATATGGAAAACTTGAAAGTGCTAATAAAGCAATAAACTCGGGGCATGGATGCGTCAGGTGTTCCTATGCCCCCTTCTAGAGCTGGTCGAAGCCTTTGGTGCCAAAGTGGGCCCTTCCTATGCCTCTTCGTTGAGCCAATCCATGCACTCATCAGACAAAATGCAACTGAAAGTGGGAGCGGGGGCCAGGAGCTCTCTAGTCCTCCATGCTGTGGCATACCGAGCATGCTGTGCACCTCGAACCGAGAATGCAGCAGGGTACTCTATCCCCTCTGGCGGGCAAGTCTGATCATGTCTGAACTGGCGCTGGAACCAGAACGGGAAATAGAAAACACAGTGTGTCATGCCAATCAATTGAATCCAAGTTGACGAGTCATGCTATAGCTCATTGCCGGCAGATTGAGCCAAGGGCACCGCCAAGCGATGCGGTCTGCAGACAAACTGCACATCCAGCTGTACCACCAACCCTCATCAAGGGCATCGACCAGGCGTTGCCTGAAGAAGTAGCCACGAGCTAAATATGCAGGGCAAGACTCCACAATATGTAATTTGTCCATCAACCACACCTGGAGAGGGATGAAAAACGAGAGAATAAAGAATAGAGAGATGTACGATGAGAGAAAAGTAAGGAAAAGGGTTTTGTGAGAAAAATCGAGCCTGAGGGCCGAGTGATGTGAGCAATAAACATATGAGATTGGGGTGGGAAGCATTACCTGCAATAGTAGTGGCCTCCTTGCAAGCCCAGCCGTCTCCCGATGATGAAAAGCATCCAAGCCCATTAATGTCTCAGCCAATGTCATGGCGATGCAACTCTTACCCTTCTTCAAACCTTGGGTGACCTCGATCAATCGGACACTAAATCCACCAGAGCTCGAGGCAAGTAAAAAATGAGATAGCAAGCATAGGCAAAGCTCGTGTCGCCGATAGCCCTGCCAATGATGGTCGCCGCGATTGCCATCATCAGAAAATCGGCAAACCAAGCTTGGGATGTCCAGCTCCCTATCATGAGTCAATGATCGAGTATCATGTAAAGTGAGGCCACATTTGTCCTAGGGCTTGGACAAGGCCGAATCGAAGTTGAGGCAAGATTTCCTCGTTATGCTTGGACTCCATTAAAGCTTTGAAATCCTCAAAGGTAGGACACATCTCTTGCTCGCTAAAGCTAAAGACGTGTGTTACCGGATTCCAAAACCTTACCGCGGCATGGAGGAAAGGAAGGTGCAGCGGAGTACGGGCCAGTGTGAATAGTGCATTCAAGCTAAAGCCCCAGAAGTTCAACTTTTCCGAGCCGTCTAGAGAAGCAATCCAATTTGTGAGCTTTTGGGCAGAGAATGCTTCCATTTGGTGCAAATTTGAGCTAAAATGAAGAGAATCCCGAAGCTGAAACTCATATAGAAGATAAGGTAGTGAGTGGAGGACAGATGTCATCATTTTGGAGAGTCTGCCATCTATGGCCGGTAGTGGCTCATCAGTGGCTGGCAGTGCCACACTAATGGCCGGCAGGCATCCACTGGTGGCTGGCAGTACTCCCCTCTTGCTTATTAGCTCCCTCATTGAAGACCTAGTTGTCCGTTGCAGTGGAGCCATGTTCTTTGTGTCTTTCAGGGTCTTGTTTTGTCCTGTTGGACTTTGTTGTGTCTTGTTTAAGACGTATTATTTTCTTTTTCGGTGTCAGGTTGTAATTATCTTCCTTTAAGTCATCAAATAGTTGCAATTTACTTGTCGAGTTGTAAATTTGCTAGACTTTGTTTATCGAGTTGTTTTGTTATTAGTCAGTTCACTACCTGATTAGTGCAATTTCAGCGTTTGATTTTCAAAACAAGATTTCAATTTCATTTACATCGTTGTGTAAAGTAATGCGATGCGATGCACAGAATGTACAAACGAAACACTTTTCCAACAAAAAGGTTGTTTTCATTCCATCATAGTTTCTTTTTACAAAAGAGTTTTGTTTCGAAACAAACCCGCCTAACGTAGTACAATGTGCAAAAACTACTAGTAAAAAGAAAAATAAAACAAAAAAAGGATCAACGTCAGATGTAGCAAAATGTCTGGATCAGTGTCGGTGGTCTCAAGTGCGGGAATCCGTCCTGGTCCTCTTCCTAGACAAAGGTCCAGGGTCTCCACCATCAGCATCTGACTCTGACTCTGACTGCGGACTCATCGCCTCCTCGTCAGACTCATCATCATCAGAGATAGGTCCCTGTCAACTAGTCCATCGTCCTGCTCCCTCTGCTGCTCGAGGAGGTACTGAAGGGCCCGTCCCTGCTCTTGTTGGAACACCCGATGGGCCTGGCGACAAGAAAGGAATCTAAAAGAGGGACAATCCACCAAAAATGCATTAGTAACCAAGGTATATCTGATGTAGCAAAGTGTTGTACTGTGAAAAATGAATCATTCGCAGTGAATGCATGTCGTGAACAATGTATCGGACGAAGGCAGTGTGCAAGCTGTATAAATGATGGTGTGTTAAGAAAAGACTTCAGGGCACGAAGTGCAGTTTGAACGAACTTACCAGAATGCTATAGATACTGAGTAGGTCCATGCTCGTTTGCAGCATCCCTATCACTGAAGCCGTCATCGCCAGAGACTGACGAGTGTACTCAATGGGAGCCTACAAAAATGGTTGAAATCATTAGTACTCTATACAATATCGAGGGAGATCAAATGACTGTACAAGGGATGACAGTGTAGCACATACCAGAGTCAAGCTGTAACCTCCGACAAGCTTGTGACTAGCTGAAGGAGGAGCAAAGGGAACTTGATAAATCTCTCCAACTCGCCCTCGAAGTGTTATAGTAACAGGCAACACTGGCCATCCAGACCCCTGTCTCTTCTCAGAACCACTCCTCCCACGAGACCTGCCCGCTCCGCCTTTACCTCTCATAGCTGGAGCCCTCTCTCCCCCTCTTCCTCGGACACCAGTCAAAGGCGGCATCAGATGTGTCTGAATGAAGGTCGCGTAGTCGCCCTCAACACGGAAGTAATCTGTCTCCAATCCTACCATGAACTGGATCACCTGGTCAGCAGATAACATGTGTGTCTCCCTCATCAACGGTGGAGGCGCCATCGGGACAAATCGGGCAGGCAACCCCAAGGTCCGACGCACAAAGCGCTCACTCAGAAGCCAGGCCCGACAGATCGGCCCCTCGAAGAGGATACGGTACTGAGACGTGATTTGGGCAGTGTAATACTGATCTCGGAGCCCTGATGGAATCACCTCCCATGGTCGCCATGTAATCTGAGAAAGAGAACCAACGAGATGATTAGTCGTCAAATAACTAAGGCAGTTGCATCGGTTTACTCAAAATAACCTTATTGCAGACTTACCTCACGTGTTGCGACTGTGTCAAAATACTATCGCAAGAACATGAAGCCCTCCCGGGTCCTACGACGAAGCGGACCATCATATACATCAGAAAATGGGACCGTCACTGCAGTCTCCTCCACTGGATCTGGAGCAAGCGTCGGGAAGTATACATATACCCAAAGCTGTTGAACAAGAGGTGATCAGTACTGCGCAAGAATCCAGAAAACGGAATGCAGAATGCTGTATAATATATAACAAAGGCAGATGCTAGATCCTGTGCGTGCAGTGTATGGTGCACAATGTGTAGTAGGCATGATATGTAGAAAATGCAAAGCAGAAAGCATACAGTATGACAGTGAGTACGAAGAGTACAATTGTTGAACAAAGAAAAACGTGCAAATGCTAAGCAAAGTAATGAAAAGGGGAAACTAGGTTGCGTACCTCCCAAGCTCGCCAGTAACCTCCAATCACTCTCCCGCACATCCGAGAAGTGGAACTCATGTATCCATAAAGAGTGGTGAAGCCGACTACGCCCCAGCTATAGGAACGAACCCGCGGGAGCACCACCAGAGTGCACAAGAAGTACAAACCCACAGTATTCCACCTATTTGTAAACAAGGTGGTACCAAAAAGGAACAGGAGGAAGCCCCTAGCATATTGCTCCACTCCCTCATCAGTCTGAGGATCCTCTCCACGGAACTGCTCCTCGAACCAGGACTATCTAACCATACCCGCTCGAGCAAGGAGTGGACATGCTCCAAGCAACACCTCCCATGCAGCCACCCACTCCCCCATGTCGGTATCTAGGGGAATCAGATCACCTGCCACTCCCAAACCGGTGATCATAGCAAAATCTAAAGGAGTCATGGTCATCTCCCCTGCTGTGGAAAAATGGAAGGAATTGGTGGTGTCCCACCACCTCTCTACAAGAGCCCCCAGGAGAGGGCGACTCGCTGTAACTCGTGTCAGCCCGCAGCAAAATATATCGAAGCTGGTCTCGTTGACAATCCGGCGAACCCCCGTGGGGAGTACATCGTACTAGTCGCGAGCGGTCGTAGCACCGTAGCCTCGAAAGGAGTGAGATCCCTCCTGTTGAAAATACAATTTCAAATCAAATCAGTGGTATATTGAGAACACATGTTCAAATCAAATGAGTAGTGTATTGAAGATGCAGTTTAAGTCAAATCAGTACAGTTCGAATCAGATCAGCAGTGTGTTGAAAATGCAGTTCATATTAGATTAGTGAAGTATTGAAAATACAGTTGCATCCAGGGCAGTAATGTGTCGAAGATGCATTCGAATTCAGAATATTGACACATGAGATGCGGTTATGTGCAATGTATACAGGGTAATAATGTGTAAGGTGCATTCAAGAATAGATCAGCAATGTATGAAAGGCAGTCAGACCAAAGTATGCGATGTAATCAGATCGAAACAGCGCAAAAGATGTAGGCATTCGAAAATGATACTACACAAAAGACAAAGGTGGTACCTCTACGGCAATGGTCGACAAGTGAGACATCGGCTCTCTCAATAACAAGTCGTCTGGTACATCCTCATCAAAATCGGTGAAGGTATGGATGCCTCTCGCCACTGGAATGATATGAGTCTCCGGATGGTACACCGCAGGGTCGAAGGGACGTACATCTAATGGTAATGGCTGAGGCTCAACCTCTGGCTCGGCTGCAAACTCTGCCGCTAACTCTACCGGAGGGAGTGTCGAGAAACCCTCATCATGAGGCACATCGTCTGCCATCTGAGACGAGTGCAAAAGGAGAATGCAAAAACGAGCAAAAATGAGCAAAATAGTGAAGTTTAGAATGAACTTAAACCCTAAAAGAGAGAAAATTCAAGAAAAGTTGAAAAACCCGGGAAAGTGAACTAACCTCGAGAGAAGATCGGGGGAAATGATCCTTGAATTTGGGAAATGGTGAAAGAAGCCTCATATGCAATTTCTGATCGGTTCAAATCGAAGAAAACCAAGACTTCTTCGCGATGTAAAGTTGGATAGGGTGTTGGGAAATGCGTAGAATGCACGAATCTAGAGAGAAGGCACTCCTAGAAAGGAACAAAAGTGATTTCTATGGAAGGGTTTGTGAGGAAATGGGTTAGTTTTGAGCCAATTTAAGGGCCCACGGCTTGAAAGCCTCTTTTGCCCGAATCTGCCACCGATGGCGGCGAGAACTTTATCGGTGGCAGAGTGTCATCGATGGCGGCGATGGATCTGAATGGCGGAAGTGGCCGGCAGTTGCCCCGGATCGAGAAGCCTTCTTCAGCTTTCCTGGCTTATTTGATCTTGGAATCTGTTCCCGAGTCCCAGCAATCCTGTAGAATGCTCAAAACTTAATGCGAAATGTCTCTGCGGGGGCTCGGCAGTCACGTCCTCAATATACAATGGTTTAAATCCATCAATGCGCACGAGGTGTATCCTTTTGACGCGCCCTAAACCCTTCGGGAGGTAAACCGGAGGTCTCCTTTTAAGAAGTTGTGGGGAAGTGGTTTTTGGAAATACTCTTCTTATCTGAGAGGACGCTCTTGATTCTCAGCTAGTCACCTGCAAAGGCAAATATTCCGGTCGAGGGTGCCGGGATTAGCACTCCGACGGGCAAGTCAGTTCCTCTACTCAAGAAAGCTTGTTTACTTAGTTTAGTGAAGTATATTTTTTTTACATACTTTTCTAAATCTGAAGCTCTTGTATTTATATTCATTCTTCTGACCTCGAACCCAGTGCCCACCTTTTACTTATTGTCCTTCTGTTTATTCCAATCATAAATCTCTCTGTCTATTCGGCGATCTTAGTATATTCGGCATCTTAGTTGATTGGTACGGAGCCGAACAATCTCTGAGTTATGGGATATACCCCTTCTTCCTCTTCTATATATTCAGCTCCCACAATTGCCCCCCAAGCATTCTCCCAACATCTGTTGGCTGGAGTGCTTGGTTCCGGGTTCTGAATATTCAACCAAAATTTTGTCAATTGAGCCCACACAATATTCGTCTAAGTACACCCCCTTTTGGTTGTCGTACCGACTTCCCGTCTCTTCGTACATGCCTATTCATTGTGATTTTAAAGACTGGCATCCCTTCGTATTCACATTCCACAGTACTGGTCACTAGGTTGCCTTTTGGATCGTTCTTGCAATTTTGTCTCTTCCAATATCTTCTTCTCCCTCCGTAAGTTTTCCACTTCTTTGCTTTGAAAAGTATTCCCATTTTATTCTTTGGCATATCTGTGTCAATCTTTAGGGCATGGCGAAACATTTGAAAGACCTCCTTTCGTCAAATCGAATTGCTGGTTTTAGACGCCATTTCTCTATTCCCAATGACGTCCGTCTGTCGCTTTTGGCAGACGGCACCCTTGACATGGAGAGGGAGGACGAAACCTCAATCGTCTTTCCTCTTTTGTCAATCGCAGAGGGTGGAGTGCGCTTCCCCTTGCACCCGTTTCTTAGGGCTGTGCTTCGCCATTGGGATTTAATCCCTTCTCAACCTAATGTGAATTTCTTTAGAATTATAATGGGGGTTATAGCGTTGAATCGTTGCCTTGGAATTAACCTTGGCATTCGACTATCAAACCTTGCTATGCCTTGGCTAAGTCCTCCCACGGCAAGGACGTTATTTCCTTAGAGCTAAGGACACCGACCATCAGCTAATCACTATGCTTTCCAGCTCTGGGAAACGAGTTGATGACGTTATGGTCGTTGTCCAGGGTAACTAGGAATTCGGCGAAGGGAAAGATCGTGTCGACCCTATTCCTAGACGGAGGGGCGAGCCAGGTCGTCGAGTATCCCCTTGTTTTTGTCATGTATTTATTTTTATTGTAGGACCTATTTCATTGAAATCTTACGGCTTCGTTTCGTGCAGGGAGGGGTCTGAAAAAGATATTACCTTCAACCCTCGACGTCACCCTTTCAGATATCAGGGTCGCTCTTAGGTATTTCGGCCGGCAAAGTCTTCAGAAACAGGGGAGGGCGGCTCACATTCTGCTTTGTTACGAACCGACATACACAACCTTCTCGGTGGCGGAAAACATACCGATTCCAAAGGGTGAAGATTCCCTTACTGCTCTTATTCTGTCCAACTTCAAAAACTTGAGGCAGATAGGCTTTGAAGGGTCCGATTCGGAGCAGAATGAGGTATCTGATATCGCTGAATCAGATCAATCCGAGGCCGAGTTTGAGGAGGTATTGGATTCCGCCGCCCCTCTATTTACGTCGGGACCAGGGAATCTTCCTTCTGCCGACGTTTTTCGACACACACAGGATCTTCCCATCTCAGACTCCGCAAATATGGCCGGATTGAGTCTGACAAAGCTTGCCAAAAAGGCGAATGTGGAGAGGTTAGCCGCGAAGAGGAGCCTTTAAATGCGAGATACCGCCCGCCACCAAATCTCGACTTCCCCTTCCTGCTGCCAAATTCGAGTCTTTGGGGGTTCTAGAGGAGACGAAAAAAGATCGGGATGCCGAATCTCCGTTGGTCGGGGAAGTCGGCCGAAAAGTTGAGGGAAAGGCAGGGAAACGCCTCTCGACCTTAAGGCTCGACGAACAAGGTGGTAAGCGTCCTCGATTAGAGGGGTCTAGTGAGGCTGTTCCTTTTTCATTCGTCCAATGGTAAAGGACATGCCGGTTCCCTCTAACGCTTCGGTGCTTAAAGATCCAAAAGTCGCATTTGGTGTGGCTACTTCCGTGTCATTGCCGTCTAATGTTGAGGCTTTCCGGGTGGAACCAGATATGAATGCGACAGCATTGGCCGCGCAATCGGCACTCCTAGTATGTGTTCTGACTTTTCTTCACCTCATCCAAGTACTGTTGAGGTTAAGTTTTTTGGGTTCTTTTGCAGACCGTCGGCAACTCAACGCCGTCAAAGAGATTGGCCGCCTACGAAAGCAAGTATAGGGCCAAAGGAAGAGGGCCGAGAATGCAGCTTTGAGAGCGAACAAGGAAGCTTCTCGGGCCGAGGCCGAGGTAGAAAAGGCCCGTATTGTAGATCAATCCCGAGCGGACGCCGAGAAGAGGGCGGACGCGAAAGAAACGACGTTGGGATTGTCCTGAGCGGCTATGGCCGACTGGAGGTGAGTTGGTATCGTGGAAAGGCGCTTCCAAAGCATTCGGGAAAGATCTTTGGGCTCGCCGAATATGTGGACAGTCTCGCTTAAAACAGGGGGTTCAAGCACGGCTGGCACAAAGCCCATGCTGCAGTTGGAGTTTCACTGACTATACCAGTGCCGTATGAGCAAGTGGATGTCGAGCCGTTGGAGACTGATTCCGAAGGCTGAGCTGGGCGAATGACTTAGGATTTCACAAATGTATTAGGAACTTACAAATGTATTAGGATTTTACAAATGTATTTTTAAGCTTTGTCAGACATTTTTGTATTGATTTTGTATATAAAAAATGTTGCGATATAAAAAATGTCGCGAGCCGAATATATTAATGAATGATTCCTGACATTTTTGAGCGGGCTTATGGCTTATTGATTTTCTACATATAACATGTCGAGAGCCGAATATATTAATGAATCTACCCTTGACATGTTATTGTTTGAAAATCTACTTGGCATAAATTACTCGGCATTATTGTTTGAAAATCTAGCCGTCTAGGTTGATGAATTGAGCCCTTGCCCCAGGGATAGCGCTTGACATATAGCCTAATAGATTAATGAATCTGCCCTTGCCTTGGCCAGGGCGCGAGCGAGGGACTGAATGAGCCGATGGCTCTGAATCGGGGGCTAGGTAAGGCATAAATTACTCGGCGTTATTGTTTGAAAATATAGTCGTCTAGGTTGGTGAATCGAGCCTTTGCCCCAACGATAGCGCTTGGAATACAGCCGAATAGGTTGGGTAAGGGGCATGCGACTTTTGACATTTTCTCGGGGGAGCTACATGTACCCCAGAATAAATGGGCGAGTTCATGCCAACAACTTAACTCTTCCTTATTCAGGCTTCAACCAGACCTAGCAGGGGCCAACATTGGCTGGGTTTAGAGATTAAAATGAGTCGCAAAAGCGAGCCTATTCGCACGGGAAGGAGAGCGTCCATGGATTGGGAAAAAGAGCGGTCCCCCAGTCGTCGAAGCAGATCACCCCGAAAGGACGGACCACGGGGAGGTTCCCCGCACCCACGACCCCTTGTTGAGCCAGACGCGGAGCCACGACCGTTGAGTTTTGCAGTTCTGGTGAAGAATAGACCAATGACGGAAGCGGATTCTATAATTAAAGACCCGGATGTGGCGGTCGAGTTCCCCCGGCAGATTTTTCCGCCGAAGGTACAACAGTCGATGGTCGGACGTCGAGATTTCGAAGTATTTCGAGATGGCATTCACGGGGCTGTCAAAGGACTGTATAGCGCTTATGAAATCGGGATGCGTCTGCGCGAAGCCCGCCGCGAGAACGAGAAAAACAATGAAAAGAATCGCAGTCTGGAGGCTCGTGCGCAAAAAGCTGAGAATGAGCTTCCAGAGCTAAAGAGTGTTCGAGCGGCCAAGTCGGTGGTGGACGGCCAAACGAAAATCATGAGGGAGAGGGCGAACCGAGAGGCCCCAGGTTATGAGAGCGGATATCAGGATGGCGTGAAAGCCGAGATTAGGAAGGCCAAAACGAACCTAGCGGAGAAGGTCTACCGATGCGAAAACCGTGGTTTCAAGCATGGCTGGATCAAGGCCCTTCAAACTGTGGAAGCTCTTGGGTCCGTGGGCATAAATTCGGCTTCGCCCCTATATCATCGGCATTACCTTCCGTATTCCGAGTTCGAAATTGAGAAAAGCGACGACGAAGATGCCTACTGAGTGCGCCATAATGTGGAATAAATAGGACTATTTTATCGAATGCTCGAAATGTATCGAAATGTATAGCGGCCTTTGAATAATTAGAATTTCTTTATTAGCAGATTTTAAAATGTTTTGCGTGTAATTAAACGCCCTATGTCAATTTATTGTCAGATTTTGTACTGCGTAATGTAAACATTCGGAAATACATCGATCGGCTCCAATGTAGGAACCATGTATTTGGTCAGTTAAATCATGACATCCACGAAGGGCGCTCCGAATCCGGAGATTTATTCGGCCCTTAGATGTCATGCGCCCAAAGGGGCTCCGAATATGGAGACTTATTGGGCCAATCGTGATATCCACGAAAGGCGCTTCGAATCCGAAGACTTATTGGGCCAATCGTGATATCCACGAAGGGCGCTCCGAATCCGGAGACTTATTCGGCCAATCGTGATATCCACGAAGGGCGCTCCAAATCTGGAGACTTATTTGGCCAATCGTGAAGCGTATAAACTGAAGCATGAAAACGAGCAACTTTTGCATTACGGTAGAGCATGTACAAGTACCAAGCCCACAAATCGGGTCATTGGTAAAATTTTCGTAGATGCGTTGAATTCCAAGGCCGTGGCAGGCTTCTTCCTGACATGTCCAAGAGCCGATATGCCCCTGTTTCTGCACTGGAGTCTATTTGATAGGGGCCGTCCCAATTCGAACACAGCTTTCCGTCGGCCGGTCTCGCATTTGGAAAGTACCTTCTTCTTTAGGACCCTCTCTGAGTGTAGTGGCCTTAACTCGTTGATTGTATGACTTAGCGAGCTGCTGCGATATCGCCATGCGAGGTATGCCGGTCTCTTCGTTCTTTGATCAGATCCAGGTCCAGGGCGAGCATCATGTCATTTCAGCCTGTATCAAAGGCTTGTGATTTCAAAGTTGGGAAGCCGATTTCCAAGGGTAAGATTGCTTGGGTTCCGAAGCATAGGGCGAACGGCGTTTCTCCGGTGGACCTCCTCGGCGTTGTCCGGTGCGCCCACAATACACTTGGCAATTCTTCGACCCATTTTCCTTTAGCTTTTTCCAGTCTCTTTTTGATGCCATCCAAGATGGTTTGGTTTGAGGCTTCGGCTTGACCGTTACTCTGGGGGTAGGCGGGCGTAGGGAAGGCGCGATACCATATTTTCTGCATAGTTCTCGATATACGCCACAATCGAACTGGGTGCCGTTGTCCAAGATAAGAGCTCTTGGAATGCCGAATCTCGTAATAATGTTCCTCCATAAAAATCGCTTTATGTCGGCATCTCGTATGTGCGTTAGGGCCTCCGCTTCGACCCATTTTGTAAAGTAATCTGTTGCTACGATTAGGAATCGCTTGTTTCCTGGGGCCCTGGGCAACAGTCCTACAATATCAAGCCCCCATTGAGCAAACGGCCAGGGACTGGTGATAAAGTTTAACTCTTCGGCGGGCAAATGGGTTAGTGGGGAGAACTTTTGGCAATGTTCGCATCTTTTAACATAATTTTCTGCGTCGGCTCTCATTGTCGGCCAATAATACCCTTGTGTTATAGCTCGATGGGGCGAAGGCGTCCAGATGGGCTCCTAGCGCCCTCATGTATCTCGCTTAGAAGTTCCTCCACTTTATCCGGGTGTACGCATTCCAAATAGGGACCGGAGAGGGACTTTTTGTAAAGCCCTCCCTGTGGATCCAGATAGTATCGCAGGGCCTTATTGCGTAGCTTGTGTGCTTCTTTTTTGTCCTCTGGGAGTTGTTCAGAAGAGAGGAATCCGGCTATGGGGTCCATCCAACTTGGTGCGGATTCTATAATATTAATGTGGATTTCCTCCGAAGGGCCGATACTCGGCTCCGGGATGAAACCTACTTCAATGGTCCGTTTGAGTTCATAATTGATGGCGGAGGCTAGGCATGCCAGGGCATCTGCGTGTGTGTTCTGATCACGTGTTATTTGGTTCAGTTCGTGATGGTCAAACTTCGTTAGCAAAGAGTTGGCCGTTTTCATAAAGGCAGCCATACAGTTGTTTTTTTCAGCGTATTCCCCCTTTAGCTGGTTGATGACCAATTTGGAGTCACAGAACACTAGCAAACGCCGAGCGCCAAGAATATGTGCATTTCGTAGACCGACTAAGAGGGCTTCATACTCGGCCTTGTTATTTGATGCTTCGAAGCCAAGCTTCATGGCCTGCTCTATTATTGCGCCGTCGGGAGACATGATTACTACACCGGCGCCGCAGCCCCGTTGATTAGACGATCCATCACAGTATAGCTTCCAAATATCCCCGACATAAATTCTCCAGTTCGACTTTGATCGAGCTTCAACCTTTGGAAGAACGTCGGCAGGTTTAAGGTCGGAAAGCCCGCCTGTGAATTCGGCCACAAAGTCGGCAAGCACCTGTCCCTTAATTGCGGTTTTGGGTAAAAACTGAATGTCATATTGGCCGAGTTCAAGAGCCCATTTTGAAACACATCCTGATGCTTCCGCGCCGTAATCTTGATCGGAGGGTGTCTGTTATCACCCCAATGCTATGCCCCTGGAAGTAATGCATCAGTTTTCTTGCTGCCATGACCAAGGCTAGAATGAGTTTTTCCAGCGGAAGATAACGTGTCTCGGCATCGACCATTGCTTTGCTCACATAATACACTGGTCGCTGCTGCCCTTCTTCTTCTTTTAATAATACTACCGACGGCCCTATCGGAGACGCTAGATATAGAATGAGGGTCACCGTGGTGGTGTTGTCAAGAGAGCCTTGGCGGAGGTAGGTCTTGAGCCGGTGAAAGTCGCCGCGATTCGCGCACCATTCAAAAGCTTTGCCTTGACGTAACGTCTGGAAGAATTGTCTGCATCAGTCTGTTGACCGACTGATGAATCTATTGAGTGTAGCGGCCATCCCCATCAACTTTTGGACTTCTTTTACTGATCGGGGGGAACCGAGTTCTTCCAAGATTGCTGTGACTTGCCTCGGGTTGGCTTCGATTCCGCGGTGGTTGACAATATAACCAAGGAATTTGTCGGAGCCGATTCCAAACGCGCACTTTGAGGCGTTCAGTTTCATTCTATATTTGCGCAAGATGCTGAATGTCTTCTCTAGATCGACTATGTGATCCTGTTATTCTTTGGACTTGACCACCATATCGTCAATGTAGACTTCCATGGTGTGGCCGAGTTGTTCTTTGAACATGGCAGTGACCAGTATTTGGTAAGTTGCCCCTGCATTCTTCAGCCCAAAAGGCATGACTTTGTAACAGTAGGTTCCTCTTAGTGTGAGGAATGCAGTTTTGTCCTGGTCATCTGGATGCATGGCGATCTGATGGTAGCCTCTGTAAGCATCGAGGAAACTCATGCATTGATGGCGCGCCGTGGCATCAACGAGTTGGTCGATTCTAGGTAGGGGAAAGCAGTCCTTGGGGCAAGCTTTGTTCAGATCCGTGAAGTCGACGCACACTCGCCAAGTTCCATTTTTCTTCTTCACCACCACTGTGTTGGAGAGCCACGCGGGGTAGGTGACTTCTCTAATTGCCCCGGCGTCAAGCAATCTGTTGACTTCTTCTACGACGGCAGCAGTGTGCTCTGCGGCAGACCGACGGCCTTTCTGAATGACGGGCTTGCATGTGGGGTCGACATTCAGGTGGTGCTGTGAAACTGATGGGTCTACACCTAGCATCTCATACGGGGTCCACGCAAAGACGTCGAGGTTGGCAAGTAGAAAGGAGATCAGCTGCTGTCTATCGGCTTGGTGTAACGAGGTGCCAATCATGAAGAACTTTTTTGGGCTTCCGTCGATGTCAACTCGGTCTAAACTTTATGTGGCCTTTTCGTTTGGTTGTTGCCCGACGTCATCCAGGATTTCCCGATTGGGTGCCTTAATGGAGTTTACCTGCAATTCCTTTGGCATTTTGGCGGCCAAGAGGTAACATGCTTGTGCCGATTTTTGGGATCCGCGGATCTGCTCGATGCCGTGTTCTGTCGGGAAACGTAACAATTGATGGTAGGTGCTTGGGACGGCCTGCAAGGTATGCAACCACGATCGCCCCATAATGAGATTGTACAGCGACGGCAGTCGGACGACCAGGAATTCTACATCCACCGTTCTGGAACCCGCTCGGACGGGTAGGTTGATTTTTCCCAGTGGGTATTCGGGATTGGCATTGAAGCCGAATAGTGGATAAGGGGCCGGGGTCATATCTGATTCGGTGAAACCGAGTTTGATGAAGGTTTTATAATACATGACCTCCGAAGTGCTGCCCTGGTCTATAAGAACGCATTCGACGGTGAACCGGTAAACGGGTAGCGCGACAACCAGTGTGTCGATGTGAGGGAGCGTTACGCCGATCAAATCAGAATCGTCGAAGGTGATGCTTGGTGATTCTTGGGGTCGCTTTGCTGGCGTGAGTTGCTGCTGAGGGCCTGGGAGAGACTGGATTGCATGTATGGCCGAGGCATCTGGCAGGCTGTATATCATATGGATGTTATCGTGCGGAACACTTTGGTGGAGACGTTCGTCTTGTGTCAGCTCCTCAAAGTAATCTGTTGAAGCACAACGAGCGTCAGTGTTTTGCTGTTGGGCCCGAGATCGTTGGGCTCCTGCCCCTGGGGGTCGCTTAGAGACCTGGCGCACTGTTTGTTTGGACTTTGCTATTTCCGAGGCTAGATCGTGGCGAAGGCGCTCGTTCTCAGCGATGGTGCTATCTAAACTCTGTTTGGTCTTTCTAGCTCATTCCAAGATGGCTAGCATCGAAGTGGTTTGTGAATCGACATTCAAGGCACGTCTCGCAGCAATGATTTCCTTCTCGAGCATGTTTCCCGGAGTGAGGTCGACTCTCTGTGTGATCGCATCGGTGGCTATCGGAGAATCTTAAGTCACGCCTTCCATGGATGTATTTGAGTATTCCCACAGACGGCGCCAATTGTGGGGAACTGATTTTTGGAAATACTCTTCTTATCCAGGAGGACGCTCTTGATTCTCAGCTAGTCACCTGCAAAGGCAAATATTCTGGTCGGGGGTGCCGGGATTAGCACTCCGATGGGCAAGTCAGTTCCTCTACTCAAGAAAGCTTGTTTACTCAGTTTAGTGAAGTATATTTTTTTTACATACCTTTCTAAATCCGAAGCTCTTGTATTTATATTCATTCTTCTGACCTCGAACCCAGTGCCCATCTTTTACTTATTATCCTTCTGTTTATTCCAATCATAAATCTCTCCGTCTATTCGGCGATCTTAGTATATTCGGCATCTTAGTTGATTGGTACGGAGCCGAACAATCTCTGACTTATGGGATATACACCTTCTTCCTCTTCTATATATTCGGCTCCCACAGACGTCTTTATTGAGCATCTTTCTCTTCTGTTGGTGTCAATTAGCATTCGTCTGTTACAATGAACACCCGTCTAGTTCACATGCTTTGTCTTCCTTATCCCTATTATGCATTGTCATGCATTTTCTCTATTATGCATTGTAATGCATTCCCTGTCACGCATTGTTATGCACTTCCTTATCATGAGTTGTCATAATTTCCTGCTATACACATTGCTTGCGCTACTGCATGCTTTACTTACATGTGTATAACGTATTTTCAGGTGGTTACACATTGTACACGTTTCGGCATGTGCTTTACTGATATGTGTTCATACATTTGCTTGCTGTACACATTGCATGTGTTATTGCATGCTTTGCTTGCATGTGTTCACGCATTTCACAGGAGGTTACACATTGCTTGCGTTAACCCGCATGCTTTACTTATATGTGTTCATTCCTGCTATACACATTGCTTGCGTCACTGCATGCTTTACTTACATGTGTATAACGTATTTTCAGGTGGTTACACATTGTGCACATTTCAGCGTGTGCTTTACTGATATGTGTTCATACCTTTGCTTGCTGTACACATTGCATGCGTTATTGCATGCTTTACTTACATGTGTTCACGCATCTCACAGGAGGTTACACATTGCTTGCGTTAACCCGCATGCTTTACTTACATGTGTTCATTCCTGCTATACACATTGCTTGCGTCACTGCATGCTTTACTTACATGTGTATAACGTATTTTCAGGTGGTTACACACTGTGCACGTTTCGGTGTGTGCTTTACTAATATGTGTTCATACCTTTGCTTGCTGTACACATTGCATGCGTTATTGCATGCTTTACTTACATGTGTTCATGCATCTCACAGGAGGTTACACATTGCTTGCGTTAACCCGCATGCTTTACTTACATGTGTTCCTTCCTACTATACACATTGCTTGCATCACTGCATGCTTTACTTACATGTGTATAACGTATTTTCAGGTGGTTACACATTGTGCACATTTCGGCGTATGCTTTACTGATATGTGTTCGTACCTTTGCTTGTTGTACACATTGCATGCGTCACTGCATGCTTTACTTACATGTGTATAACGCATCTCACAGGAGGTTACACATTGCTTGCGTTAACCTACATGCTTTACTTACATGTGTTCATTCCTGCTATACACATTGCATGCGTTGTCGCGCACGCTTTACTTACATGTGTTCAATTCCTGTTTCACACATTGCATGCATTGTCGCACATGCTTTTGTACACTTTGCATCCGTTGTCACGCACTTTTTAAATGCATTATTATGCATATTCCTAACGATATTATACCTGTTAAGTTCATTTCTTTTTCAGGCACGATATTGTATGTACGGTTCATTTGAGGCTGGTGCAACCAGATGAGCCGCACAGGTATTGTATGCACTCTGCGTGAAACGTGGTAAGAACTGCATAATTTTCTTACATCCTTCCTATCGGAATATGTAGGACTGTTGTTCACCTGCTTAAAACTGTCGCATGTTTGCTTCGTTACAGCATTCTTTGCATGATCATAAGTTATGCTCGGCTTTGTGCATTGTCTTGCATTTTGCCCCAGCCTTCGGGCGTATCTCTGCATGCTTACATTGATTGATTGTCTGACTCTTCGGCCTTGTCAAAAATGGGTCGTCTCTGGGCTTTGACATTCACTCCCGTCACTTTATGACTGTTGAGTTCTATCAAAGAAGGGCAACTACAGACACCCCATTTTTGACCATCCTCAAGACTTGGTTATGCTTGTAGGTACACCCGATAACTGGTTCGATTGCTCATCGAGCACTCAACTATCGCGGCGGAACGTCACCGATTCGAGCTTCTCGGACCCTGTATCCTTTCTGCCTCATTTTTGGACCTTGACTAGGTCCTGTTAGAGTGTACTCTATCGTGCACTACCGGCCATGGCCTTGACCCTGCCGGCCCTTGGTGATGCCCTGCCGGCCAATGGTGTGGCACTACCGGCCATTGATGATGACCGACACCGCCCCTCTCTCAGCTGGTTTTCCCCCAGATCTTTTGAGCCAGCTGGATTTTTGTTATCTCCCCTCCATACACGTGTATGGTGGGATGGAACTCTTGCAAAGCTTCTTGAAGAAGCTTTGCATTGCCTTCTTCTATATAAGCAAGAGGACTCCCTTTGTATCAAAGGTTCTAGAGTTTTGAAGAGCAAAACCTCTCTCTCTCTCTATATTACTTGAGTTTTGTGCTTAGAAATTTGATTTCCTTGCACTTTTACACTACAACCCTTAGCACAACACCTCCACCATCCACTCCAACATCTTGGATGCCATTTGCAAAGGTTGAAAGCTCAGAATCTTTGACCAAAAGCTGCTAGAAAGCTGCTCTTCAAGGGTAAGTCTTCATTTCCCTTAAACTTACATTTTTTTTGCTTCATCTACAAGCCATACTTGCAAGCTCTTTCGGACTTTGTCATAAACTAAAAAGTGTCATCTTTTGACCTTCTCTTGAAGATTGTATAAGGACACTTTTCTGTTTGAGGCCTCCTACACCCTTGTATGCTTTTTCCCTCTTTGTAGGCCTATTTTTGCATCATACCTTAGTCCTACTTGTGAGCATTCTCGAGATTCATCATAAACTAGAAAAAGTTTCCTTTTGAGCTTATAAACATGTTTGTTTAAGATACTTTTGATGTTTGGGTCATATTCCCCCCTTTCATGCATTAATTCATCATGTTTTGAGCTATGCATTAGAGCACTTGGTTTGGCCTCTTAGCCACTGAAATCCAGCGGATTTTCAGTGGCTTAGACACTGTTTTGAGAGCCCAAATTAGAGGGGGGATCCCCCCCCTCTTTCCTTGTCTTGTTTGGTGGTCTTGTTGACCTTCCAAAGGACCTCTTATTTGCATGCTTCTAGGCCTTATTCTAGTCCCTTTTCAGTGGGTTTTACGACCCCTATAGGCTATTTCCAGAGTTGGTTTGGCCTTGTTGAATGTCTATCATGCATGTGCTTAATAACCTCTTGCATGACCCTCCAAAGGAGCCCCTCATTTTTGTATGCATTGGCTGCATTTCCATGATTATTTGGGCATATTTTGGCATGTTTTGTTCACTGATTTTGGCTGGTTTGGTGAGATTTCATATGCTTCATATACATGCCATACAACTCATGCTTACTAGCCAATCTTGCATGTTGCCTTAGCCTCTCATGTGAGCACCTTTTGGCCATGCTTTGAACTAGAAATGTTCATGTTTTGGGGTTGTCTTGGCTCTATCTTTCTGCTTCATACTCAGATAACGCATGCTTTGTATAGCTGTAGTGTAATTGGCCTTGCAAGCCTTGTGTTCCGGTGATTCATGCATGCTATCTTTGGGACATTTAGATGATTTGGCATCACCTAATACTTCATTTCAGAGCATGTGCCATTGCCACATTCCCACTTCATTCATGCTTCAAGTGTCTTTGAATGTCGCGCATCATTGCCTAGTTTAAGGCTTAGCTTGTATGCTTACATGTCTAGGTGTTTGAGCCTTCATTCCGGCATGTTTAAGTCCTTGTTTAGGCTTCATTAAGCTATGTCCATGCTTAGTTCACGCGTTCATGTCACGTATTGCATGCCTCCTTTATATTGCTCTTTGCTAGCCTTCATGACTTCGGACCTTCGCATGTTATACTTGTGCTATTTAAATGATTTGGCATCATTTATCATCTCATTTCAGTGCATATAGTGTTGTTACACTTGCACATTCGCCACTTCTTAGGCACGTTTGAGAGTCGCCCCTTTTAGGCCCCTTTGACGAATCTTTCGCATTTGGCATGCTTAAGCGTATTGGGTGGCTTAATTCATTGCTATGGCTACTGATTTCGACCTAGTTGAGAGTCGTCCATCTTTGGTGTAAGCCCATCTTACCATGTTGTCACATGCTTGTTCCATTTGGTATGTTGTTGCATACTTGTTTAACTCCATATGCCTTGCATGTTCACACGTTCATGTTACATTTTGTCATGATTGTCTAAGGTTGTCACCTAACATCATGCTTGTTGCATGCTTGACTTAGTTGCATGTTTGCACACTTAAGCCATATTGCATGTTTTCCATGCTTATGTGTTGCATTGTTTGGATTAAGTATTATTCTGAGCACGAGGAACGAGGGGCGTTTCATACTCCGAGTGATGGAACGTGTCTCAATTCTCGGTCACCGAAGCTCTTGATGATTCATGATAGAGTTCTAGGCTTTACTTGCTTTATTTGTGCATTCATTTTCATATTGATTTGCACAAGTTGGATCTTTGGCCATCATGCATCGAGATGTGTGATTGATGGTCGTGGATCCGACTATGTCTCTCCCTTGCTGTTTTGAGGTGATTTAGGGTGCCATGGTGCGTACATGTCCTTGGGAAACCCTTCCTTTCCTCTATTTTGTGCTTCGTTGCAGTTTGGTGTCACAGCACACCAGTGGCTAGCAGCCTGCCATTGATGGTCGGCAGTGTGCCACTCTTGGCCGGCAATAGACCACCTTTGGCCGGAAGGTTCTTTATGGCCGAAAGCCACCGTGACTTCCCTGCAGTGTTTTGGTTAGTTTCGGCAACAAACACTGAAAGACACCCTGCAAACAGAGCCTCTAAAGAGCACCGGAAGGTCTTCCAAAGCGAGGAACCGAAGTGAGCATGCATACCTCCCTTCTTCAAACAGAGCTGGAATAGCACCGTTTATTGCTTTCCCTACTTGCTAGTCAGTTATCATTCATTTATTTGTAATAATTAATTTGTTAATTAATTAAGTTGTGTAATAATTAGTTGTAGCTAGTTATTCAACTCGGATATGTAATAATTAATTAGCTTGTTAGCTAGTTGATTAGGCGGCCTGTATTATTTATTCGGTCCCTCCGAGTGAAGGCAAATTTGTAATAAGTGTGCGTGCGTGAGTGCATGTCTTCCAACCCTATTTCTTTCTCCCTTTTATTTAACTGCTTTTGATGGTTAGATTTAAGGCATATTTCAATTAGCATACCTTATGCTATGCATGCGTGCATTCATTCATCTGTATTGCATACACCGGGCTCGGCACATCATACTAACTACATAGTATTCCAAATCTAACTTGAATACATGTTACTCATCACATTCCACATGCCGTCTTAGATTAGCCAAGCCTATTCTAGATTGCATTTTGTATGCGTTGCATTAGCCACTTAACATGGATTAGGGTCACGCATGTTTGCTAACTAGTTTACTGTTTTGGCACGGAGTACACTGTGAGTATTTTATGCTTTAGCATCTCACATGAGTGTGAATGTTAACATGACAGCATGCTTACCATGCGACTATATGCTTATGTGATAAACTGCCTGAATGCCTGTGGGTGAAGGGTGGATTACTTGAATTGGGGTAATTCATTGAAATCCGTATTTTAGCCTACTTGCGAGGAGCAAATTTCAAAACATCTTCAAACAAATGGATATGTAATGCTTTGTTCCAAATTAGGCGATCTAGTCTATACTTGTTTTGTTGTGCGCATCACATAGTAATTCTAGCTAATTAATCGGAATAAGAACACATAATGTTCTCAAAATCAGATATCATGGTTAGTAGAGTCCGATCTTCGGATCGGGCGAGAGGGGGTGCTCATAGCTGACCTTCCCCGATCGTACCCAAGTTCCCGAGCCGAGGCAACTTTGGTGATGACGGACACGTGGCCTTAGGCAAACGAGTCAGGGTTTCCTAAATTTCCCCATTAAAAAATATTTAGGTGGCGACTCTGTATCTAGCAAAGTAGTCCATGTTTGGCACTTCTTTCAAAAATCTGTTTCTCAAAACGATTTGCCGGATTTGGACTTTTTGGTTCAGATTAAGAACCGTGACAAATCGAGTCCGAACTGTAGCATGAGGCCCAAGGGCGAGTCTACACTCACCGATTTAGCAATCGCCAATTTAGCAGTTACAAACTACTTCACTTGTGCTCAGTCAAACCCAGTTTTCTGCTTCCACTTCAGAAAAAGAGTATACATCGGTTCTGATAGATCAGCAGCCCGTAGACAACATGGAGGATATGTTGCATCAACTTCAACAGACCATTGAGGCAATGCAGCTGGACACTGCTCGCCAAGTGGAAATTGCAGCTCAGCAGGCTGAGTTGATCGCTAGGCTTTAACAGCAACAACAACCACAACAAGCAGTAGCTTCTGCTTCACATCTACCCCCAGTTAGGGTTCCAATACCCGGGTTTACTACTAATGTCTAGGAGAATGCAGACATTCCAGTAGAGCCAGTCCTATCCCAGAGTTCCAAAGCACCGATCTACCCAACAAAGGCACCCTTTGAGTTTGAGGTCGACCCTATTGCTCTGAAAGTGAGCAAGCTTCAGAAGCTTTTTCAATGAGCTCAAGGTGTTAATTCGATCCCGGATATAGAGGACGGCTATACAGATTTGGCGGTGACATTGTCGGATAAATTTAAAATGCCACGCATAGACCGCTTCGACGGCTCGGGTGATCACATGGTCCACTTGCGGCTATTCTCAGACATTTTGCAGCTGATGGGTCTAACTAGATTGCAGAAGTTATCCCTCTTCAGCCGGACCTTGTCAGGTATCGCAGCCATTTGGTATGCTAAACTTGAGGATTTTGTGAAGAGGAGCTAGGAAGAGATGACTGAGGGCTTTATTGCTCAATACTCCTATAACACTCAAATCGAGGTCACAACTCGTGATCTCGAGGTAACTTGTCAAGAGCCAAAGGTGGACTTCTCTGATTTCGTCACTCGGTGGAGGGCCAAGGCCTCCATAATGACCACCCAGCCAACTGAAAAGGGCCAGATCAGAATGGTCGTCCGCAATCTAGAACTGAGGCTGCTATAGAAGATGATAGTCTTACCTCTGCCTACATTTGCTGACCTCCATGAGATAGGGGTGCAAATAGAGGATGCAATGAAACAAGATCTGATAGACCATGAGAAAGAGCAGCCCAAAAGGGCTTTTACACGCAATTCAAATACGACTATGAGTAGTAATGCAGCTGTAAGGACTTCTGTTGTTGGTATGGTCACCACCACACTGAAAATAGTCACCTCCTTTGCTGGTACATCCGAAACTACCTCATAACTTGCATAGCACCAACCTCGAGGCCAGAGGGTTTTCACCCCAATCTATATGTGTTTATTTGCGGCCTTGAGGGTCCTGATCAGAAAGGGGCATCTGAAGCCCCTAGAGCTGCATCCATTGCCTAATCCCCTCCCTCCTACACACAACCCAGCCAAATACTGCGCCTTCCACCAACAACATGGTCATGATACCGACCTATGCTTTAGATTACATCATGAGATTCAGGATCTCATTGACAACAAAGTGATAGTGCCTCCTCAAAAGCCTAATGTCACGACAAATCCCCTCCCACCACATAACCAACCCCCGCCACCCAGGCAAGTAAATCTTACCCAAACACTGGTCGTCACATACGATCCCAATATATACATCACCCCCTCCCACCTACCTAAGCCAGCGTTGTTCATCCCAGAAAGTACAGACTTGTGCATGATGAGCGCGTCCATATCCTAACCCGAACCTGAGGTGGTGGTTGTGGTAAAAGAAAGCATGCATGAGGGCTCCATAAGCTTAAGTGAAGAGGAATATAACCCGTGCCGCTACATTGTGCCAACAAGCCAGGCCAGACCAGGGGTGGAATTGCCAACGGGAATGGAGGTTAATGTAGTCCAGGAGGATGGACCAGACCAGGGACTAGATGACTTAGCTGAAGTCGATGAGGACATCAGTAATCTGTAGTTCTTCGATGAACAAGATCTGGGAAGTGTACAGATTGGCTGGTTTGATATGAATGGATAAACGGATAATACGGGATGGCTCAACGATGAACTAGATGTTGATGAGGGGTCTCAACCAAAGCAAGAATAACTAGAAATAGGAACTGCTACAACAGCCAGAACAGTCGACGACAAGGGAAAGTTGCTAGAGAGCACCGGTACTAAGAATTTTGTTCAGGAATTGGGTAGCATTTGTACAACCAATACAGAACAGGAGGCCGTATTGAAGCGGTTCGAACATGAAAGAATTGAGAATGATTAGAAGGCTAGAAAAGCCAAAGGCCCTGCAGGGATTAACCGTGTTGTGGATGCGGGAATACTTACAACGGAACCGAACAGTTGCTTGTCGGTTACCAGAGGAATGTGGTGGGAAGATAATGATTTGCATCTTGCCCACACGGATGAAGATTGGGGATAGAATCTACTAGATGATACATGGTACTCCGAGGAAGTCGATCACATGACTCAGAGCAGGCGGTATTTTAAGCCCCCACACTTGGACCAACCAGAAGCATCTGGGAGGGATAAGGAGGTTGAGAAATAGAAAGACAAACTGTTAGAAGAAGAAGTTGTACTAAAGCAGCTAAAGAAAATTCCAGTAGACATATCCATTTGGGGATTGCTCATGGCTTCACGAGTGCATAAACAAGTCATCCTATCAACAATGGATAAGGCCAAGCTCTCTATCGACACAACCCCCGAGCAGTTAGTGGGACTGGTCTTCCTGGGAGGCACTTCGTCGACTTTGACCTTTATAGATAAGGAATTGCCGCTTGAGGGCTCTGAGCATAACAAACCACTATACATCTCTATTGAATGTAAGGAGAAGTGGGTACCAGTTGTCCTGGTTGATACCGGGTCTGCAATTAATGTGTGTACGTCACACACGGCCTATGCTATTGGCTTGAAGCTAGCAGACTTTATACCAACGGACCAGGTGATTCGGCATATGACAATACAAGCTGGGAAGTGATGGGGACAGTTCAGATCAGAACCCAGGTTGGCCCGGCGCAACAAGACATTGAGTTTCACGTCCTAGATGTTCCGGCCACTTTTAACTTACTCCTTAGACGGTCGTGGTTGCACCAAGTGAAAGTTGTCTCTTCCACTTTGCATCAGATGTTGAAGTACCCCCATGAGAATGGGGTAGCTATTGTTTTTGGGAATTCAACATCCTCCACCGGAAGTCACTACACTGGTACTGGAAATTTTACACAGCGAGGAGGATGTCTTTTTTTCTAGATTCACCTTGGCTGAGGCCCGGGTAGTGCAAGATATCCTGGCTATTGATGAGGGGTTGTATGTCAATGCTCAGTCTGTCTACCTCATGAATAACCTGTAATATCTACCTGGAATGGGATTGGGAAGGAGCGGCCGGAAGGGTGTTACTGCATTGGCCGAAGTGCCGCATAACCCTCATACCTTTGGTCTAGGTTACACACCGACCAAAGAGGTCTAGGTAAGAAAAGAGAAGGAAATGATTGAACAAACTGGGAAGCACTATGAGCTGGTGCATGGACCAATTCAAGGAACTCTGAACGGCTGCTTTGTCTGGGAGGAGGAAGATTTCCCATTCTACAACTTTCTTGAGCCATGGCTGAACTCTGAGAAGCGGTGTTTGCCCGGCTTTGAGATCTTCTTCGACGTACAGTTGCAAGGGGATGAAGTTGCAGAAGAACAGACTGACCTACCAGCTAAGGCTAAACAGATTACAGAGGATGAGTCCCATGGCAATGAACTTGAGCTGGGGACAGCATTGGCTTGCCTCCTCTCGAATCCTCAGATCAAACCAGAGAGCTTGGGGAATGACTTCACTGTTTCCAAGATTGGTGACCAATCGGCTGTGGACCCTTCTGGTGGTATTCTGGATGCATCTATCGCACCCTCCATCGTTTGGCAATTCGAGAAGGGCTTTTTGTCTAGCAGTTCTGAATCAGGTAGTGAACTAGAATCTGATTTAACAGAGTTTGTGCAGTCGAAGTCCGGTATTCCTAGGGTTGATAACCAGAATGCCGTTGTTTTGTCCAGGTCAGCTTTTTTTCTTTTCTTTTGAGTTAGTTGTAACCAAGGAATTGGACGAGCTAGAAGCTTTGAATGAGAATGGTACCACTGCTGTTTTTGAGTACTTTTTTGTGCCACTTGTATATTGCATGGATCATGACTTTCAAAATTTTGATAAAAACGACGAGGAAGGAATTCCTCTGGTTTTAAAACATTTGATTGATTGACAGGAGGAAAGGTTTGTAAAACCTCTTGTTGATGAAATCATTGCAATTAATATGGGTACTAAAAAGGATCCACGTCTGGTCTAAATCGGGTCCACGTTGTCTTCGGAGGAACGCGAGCGCTTGTTCGCTTTCTTAAAAGATTGCAAAGATGTTTTCGTGTGGTCCTACGAAGACATGCCTGGAATCGATCCTGAGATTGTATAGCATCGGATCCCTCTTGACCCTGAGGCCTGACCCGTCAAGAAGAAGCTTCGGAGAATATGCCCGAACTAGGATTTGAAAATCAAGGAAGTGGTCACCAAACAGATAGATGCAGGGTTCTTGCTAGTATCTGACTATCCTACTTGGTTGTCCAACATTGTTCCGGTGCCGAAGAAAGATGGCAGAATTCGGGTGTGTGTGGATTTTAGAGATCTGAACAAAGCTAGTCCGAAGGACAACTTTCCTCTACCGCACATCGACGAATTGGTAGACTTCATCGTAGGCCATGCGTTGCTCTCCTTTATGGATTGATTTTTCGGGTACAACCAGATCTTGATGGCACCCGAGGATAGGGAGAAGACTGCCTTCACCACGCCGTGGGGAACCTATTGCTACAGGGTGATGCCAGTCGGTCTGAAAAATGTTGGGGCTACTTATCAATGGGCTGCAACCACGATCTTGCATGAGATGATCCACAAAGAGGTTGAGGTTTATGTGGACGACATGATTGTCAATTCCAAAGAAAGAGAGGGCCACTACACCACCTTGAAGAAAATTTTCCAATGGATCAGAGAATATCGGTTGAGGCTGAATCCACAGAAATGCAGTTTTGGTGTCACAGCAGGGAAAATGCTAGGGTTCTTGATCACACAAAGGGGCATTGAGGTTGATCCTTCCAAAATCAACGCCATCCTAAAAATGCCACCACCAAGGACTGAAAATGAGGGTAAGGCTTTTTGGGAAAAGTGCAATTCATAAGACGATTTATTGCCAAATTAACCTAGACTTGTGAACCACTATTTTGTCTCCTAAAGAAAGGAAAGAAAATTTCAATGGGATGACCGATGAGAGGTTACTTTTGAGCAAATCAAGCAATATTTACAGAACCCACTCGTGTTGTCACCGCCAGAGCCGGGGACGGTGTTAATTTTGTATCTATCAGTAACCGACACGATTATGGGCTGCACGCTTGCGTAGGAATCTGAAAATAGAGTGGAGGAAGCCATCTATTACTTGAGCAAGAAGATGTTGGAATATGAGACCCGTTACACCCCGCTAGAGAAGGCTTACTTGGCCTTGGTATGGGCTACCAGGAAGTTGAGGCACTACCTGTTAGCGCACTCCGTAATTTTGGTTTTGAGATTAGATCGTATCAAATATCTCTTCAAGAAACCAACACTTACAGGTAGGCTAGCCCGTTGGTTGCTTCTTTTCTTCGAATTTGATTTGAAGTATATGACTCGCAAGTTTGTGAAAGGGAGAGCAGTAACGGAGTTCCTAGCCAATCACCTAGTGGAAGGAAACGAAGTAGTAGAGTATTTGTTCCTAGCCAATCACCTAGTGGAAGGAAACGAAGATCAGCACCCCTGATATCATGATATCTAAAACTTCTTGGAAAAGAAGGCTTATCCACTAGGGGCAAATGCCAAAGATAAGAGGGTAATACGGTGAATGGCTGCTCAGTTTATCATTTGCGGGGGTAAAATGTACAAACGAGGCCATCTGGGAATGTATAAACTGTGTGTCAATGTAGAAGAGTTGAAGCGCCTAATGGACGCCATCCACAGAGGAGAGTCCGGATCGCACGCGAGGGGAGTAATGCTAGCTTGGAAAATTCTCAGGCAGGGTTACTACTGGTCAACCATGGAGGAGGATTGTATCGGTTTTGTTCGGCGATGCAACAAATGTCAAATTCATGCAAATCGCATGAACATCCCGCCGTTGTTGCTATACAACATGACTTTACCATGGCCATTTTTAGTCTGGGGAATTGATGTTATTGGGGCAGTTACTTCAAAGGGGTCAAATGGGCATTAACATATCCTGGTCGTATTAGACTATTTTACAAAGTGGGTCAAGGTCCAATCCTACGCAGTGCGGAAAACATCGCACATAGCCAAGTTCATTAGGAATAACATCATCTGTCATTATACGGTCCCAAATGAGACCATCTCGGACAATGGTTCCCACTTCAAGAAAGAAGTGATCGACTTGTTGAAAAAATACAACGTGACTTTTCATAAGTCGTCCATGTATCGGCCGCAAACCAATGGAGCTGTTGAGGCCGCCAACAAGAACATCAAACACATTCTCCAGAAGATGGTAGAGACCTATAGGGACTGGCCCGATAAGTTTTCGTTTGCTCTTTGGGGCTATAGGACTTCAATTCAAACATCTACTAGGCCAACTCCGTATTCTCTGGTTTATGGGATGGAAGCTGTTCTGCCGATTGAAGTTGAAGTTCCGTCACTGCGGGTTATGGCTGAGTGCCAGATAGCGGAAGCAGAGCAGGTTCGAGGAACTAATGTTGTTCGACGAGAGGAGGTTGAAAGCACTGTACCATGTCCAAGGATATCAACGCAGGATTGCTAGGGCTTTTAACAAGAAAGTTAAGTCTAGAAATCTAAAAAAAGGGGATCTGGTGCTCAAAGACAACCGAGCTCCCATCCATGACCCTCGGGGCAAGTTCAGACCTAATTGGACTGGTCCTTACATCATCAAATCTATTTGGTTGGATGGAGCTGTCATTCTTATGGATCTAGATGGCCTTGAATTCTCCCAACCAATCAACATGGACAAGTTGAAGAAATATTACCCTTGAAAGGCTCGCTAGGCCAAAAACCCGAAAGGGCAACCTAGGCAAAAGTTAGAACACAAAAAATTAGAAAAAAGAAAAAATGAGCTCGCAAGGTTGAAAACCCAGAAAGGACGGCCTTCGCAAAAGTTAGAGCGCAAAAGGAGAGTGTTAATATCCGAGTGAACCCAAACCAAAATACGTAAGGCTTCATTCTCATCTTCGGGATATGTAGGCAACTTCATTCTGAAGTCCAGCCATAAACACTTCCAAATCAACTATGTCCATGAGATTGTTCTAGTCATCTTTGTCTTTTCTACATCCAAGAGTTCGGTTGTGGTCATCACTATGAGAGTTGGTTACAGTACAGTGCAGTGTAGTGCTATTCAGACAAGGGGCAACTTTCTGTTCGTTGGATTCGGGGTTGTACATCTTGAGGATAGATTCCAGGTGTGTCCAATCGTGATCCTTATTGAAAATGGTTAGAAAAAGTTTTAATAAAAGTTGATTTTGTTCAAATTAATCTTTTTACAACTTAGACCATTTTGGACCAAAATGGAAAATTTTCAGTGCCCACAATTCTAATTTCATTGATTTCAATGCAAAGTTCTCTAACTCTCGATACAAATCAAAGTTTCTTTTTATTACATTCAAAAGGAAAACTTGAAAGTTAGATCAAAGCAATAAACTTGGCGCACAGGTGAGTAAGGTGTTCCTGCATCCCCTCCTAGAGCTTGTGGAAGCTTCAAATGCTAAAGTAGGTCTGCTCATGCTTATCTTCAAGCTGCTATGCATTCATGAAAAAAAGGCACAACTGAAATTGGGAATGAGAGCTAGAAGTTCTCTTGTCCTCCATGCAGTAGGATATCGAGCTAGTTGTGAACCGCGGATTGGAAATGGAGCCGGGTACTCTATACCCTCTTCTGGATAGGTCTGGTCGTGCCCGAACTGACACTTGAACTAGAACGGAAAGTAGAAGACACAGTGTGTCAAGCCAATCAGTTGAATGCCAGGTTGGTGAGACATGTTGTAGCTCATCTCGGGCAAATCAAACCAAGAGCAACACCAAGTAATGTTGGTAACAGACCTATGGCACATTTAGTGGCACCACCATCCCTCGTTCGGGACATCAACCAGCCGTGAGCAAAAGAAATAGCCTCGTGCTGAATAAGCAGGGCAAGAGTCCGCTACTTTCAACTTGTCCATGAGCCATATCTGGGAAGGGATAAAAAATAAGAGAGATTAAAGAATAGAGAGATGTATATAGAGAGAAAAGTGAGAAAAAGGTTTTGAGAGAAAAACAGAGCTTGAGGGCCAAGTGATATGAGAAACACATGTGAGAAGGGTGGGAAACATTACCTGCAAGAGTAATGGACTTCCTGCGAACTTGGTTGTCTCCCGGCGATAGAAAGCATCCAAGTCCATCAAAGTGTTGGCTAGTGTCAAGCAATGCAGCTCTTACCCTCTTTCAAGCCTTAAGCTACTTCGATCAAGCAAACGCTAGACCCTCCAAAGCCTGGGGCAAGTAGGAAATGAGCCAACATACACAAGCAAAGGGCATGCTGCTAAAAACCTTGCCAAAGACGGTTCCCGTGGTTGCCGACATCAGAAAATTGGTGAATGAGACTGGGAATATCCAGCTCTCCGTTGTGACCCAAAGATCAGGCATTGTGTAAACTGAGCCCACACATCCTTCCTAAAGCTTGGATGTGACTAAAACAGGACTGGGGCAAGATTTCTTCATCACGCCGGGATTCCATTAGAACTTGGAATTCTTCAATTGTAGAGCACACCTCTTGCCGCAGCTTGAAGGAACGGAAAACACAACGGGGTACGACTCAGCGGGAATAGTGCATTTATCCTGAAACCCTGAAAGTTTACTTTTTTTAAGCCATCCATAATTGCAATCTAAATTGAGAGTTTTTTGGTGAAGAATGGCTCCATTTGTGGCAAAAATAGAGCTGAAATGAAGAAACTACGAAGTCCCAACTTTTGTAGAAGATAAGGTGCTGAGTGGAAGACAGGTGGTAGCAATCTGGAGGTTCCCAGCACTAGTGGCCGACTGACCAGTGTTGGTGGCCTACCAGCCAATGCTAGTGGCCGACAGCCACTTTTGGTGGCCGACAACCTCTGCCTATAGTCGACATAATTCCTATGGCCTTCCTATGTGTTAGGAATGTTGAGAACCTGTGTTTTGTTCTACTCTTGGTGCATTTTGCCGCCTTGTTCGAAGAGTTTTGTTGAGTCGCTCTTTATGTAGTTTCTCTTTGCTTATCGAGTTGTTTTGTTGTTTTGCTTATCAAGTCGTTGTTTTGCTTATCGAGTAATTGTTTTGTTTATCAAGTTGTTGTATTCGTTGTTGATTAAGTTGTTTTATTCTGTTTGTTATGTGTTGGTTGGTTCATTACCTGATTAAGAAGTTGCCAATACAGTGTACAATGTTCAAAATTCCATCAAGTCCTGTTTTCGTGTAAAATGGTGTAATGCGATGTTCAGACTGCAAAACACAACATGTTTTCATCAAAAAGCTGATTTTTCATTCCAATCGTGGTTTCTTTTTACAAAAGAGTACAAGTTTTTAAGAAAATAAAACTGTACAATGTGCTAACACTGCCAGCTAAAAGAAAAAAGGGCAAAAGAGATTAAGCAAAACATCTAAATCAGTGCCATCCACCTTAGGATCGAGAGGCCCTCTTCGTCCTCTTCTTCAGCATGGACTTAGAGCTATCGCCATCAGCACCATTGTTATAGGCCCCCAAGTCTGAGCTAGCTGCTGAACTGACCTCAGCATTACCTTCGCCCTCAGAATCTGAGTTAGCATCGCTCTCTCCATCCTTAGATGACTCAGACTATGGACTCGCTGCTTCCTCATCCTTACTCGTCTCATCATCATCATCGTCTGAAATGGGCTCTGAAGGGCCACTCTCATCACGGGTGCCCCTAGCTCTTCCTTGGCTGCAAGCCGGAGCCTCCCGTCTCTCTCTCTCTCTCTACTGCCGAAGGAGGTACAGATGGTCCCACTACAGCTCCCGTTGTAATGTCCAATGTGCCTGGGATTTGAAAAGGGCAGTTTGTCAAATACATCAGTCATGGTGTATACCTGACACAAAAAGATGCAATGCAAAATACAGTGTTTGAGTACAGTGTTTGAAAGTAGTGTTCGAATGCAGTGTTTGAGTACAATGTTTGGGTGCAGCGTTTGAATGTAGTGTTTTAGTGCAGTGTGCTAGAACAGTGCAGTCTAGAACAGATTATGTTTGAGATGCTGATGTATCGGTAGGAAGTCTCATGGCATGAAGTGCAAACAGAAGTAAATTACTGGAATCCTGTAGAGGTTGAGCAGGTTCATGCTTTTCCACACCATCTCCGTCAAGGAAGCCACCAACTCGAGGGCCTGCTCGGTGTACTCTATGGGTGCCTACAAGTGTGTTGAGAAGATTAGTGTTCTATAGAGCATAACTGAAATCAAGTAAATATGCAAAACGAAAAGTATGGTACATACTGGAGTCGGGACTCGAACCCCTACAAGCTTATGCCCGGTTGGTGCGGGCTCAATGGGAATTTGGCAAGCCTCCCCGGAATGTCGCCGGTAGGTGAGTGTGGTTGGTAGCTCCGGCTAACCAGTCCTCTGTCTCGCCCCTGAACCTCTCCTGCCATAGGTCCTGGTCACCCTAGCCCCTCTGCCTCTCTCTCCTGCAGCTGGAGCCCTCGGTCTCTCATCTCCACGGGCCCCGATCAAAGGTGGCATAAGGTATGTCTGGATGAAGGTTGTGTAGTCACCATTGACTTGGAAGAAATCGGCGTCCCAGCCTTGGGCGAAATCAATCATCTCCTGGGAAGTGTACCTCTCTGCGACTCTCATGTATGTCGAAGGCGGCATCGGAACTACTGGCTCAGCAAGTCGATGGTTTGACGTAAAAATCGCTCCCCTAAGAACAATGCTCGACAAACTAGACCCTCGAGCAGGATCCAAAAGCGAGAAGCCTCTCGGGCACCAGCAAACTGATCTCTGACTCCCTTAGGCATCATCGCCTAGGGCTGCCAAGTGATCTGTAAATAGAGAAGGTACAAATTGTTAGCTATCATCAAGTATTGCAATATGAGTCAGAATCGAAGGAAAGCAGAAATAAATAGAGAAGCTTGAGTTACCTCAGCCGTGATCACAGTCTCGAAGTATCGGCAGAAGAAGTGGAAGGACTCTCGAGACCTCCACTGGCATCTCCCGTCATACCAGTGAGAGTATGGCACGACAGGTGGCATCACCACCTCTAGCTATGGGGCAAGTCTCAGAAATTAGGCATACACCCATAGCTACAGAAAGCAAAAAGGGCAATAGTGAGTATACAATAGACAGAGTATGCAAAGTAGAAAGTGAGGCGTGTGGTGTAAAGTGTAGCAGTACTGAGTATGCAAAGCGTAGCGATTGTGCGTGTGTGGTGTACAATGTGTGCAGTGTATAGAGTATGCAAAGCAGAAAGCAGATTGTGTGTGCGGTGTACAATGTGTGTGAAGTGCACAGAAAATGCTAGGTGGAAAACGCAACAGGAAATACAAAACAGAGAAGTAAGGCGTACCTCCCAGGCCCTCCAGTAGCCTCCTATCAGATGCCCTCTCCTGCGAGAGGTCAAGCTCACGTACGCGTACAATGTGGCTAAGCCAATGCTGCCCCAATCATAGAGTCGAACTCGAGACAGATCCACCAGAGCACTCATAAGGTATAGCTCGACAGTGTTCGCCCAGTCGGCGAACAGGGTAGTGTCACACAGGAACATCAGGAAACCTCGAGCGTACTGCTCGGTCTCCTCTCGGGTCGCTGGCGCTATTCCTCTGTAGTGGTCTGCGAACCAGGAGTATCAAACCATCCCGAATCGGGAGATAGGTAGGCGAATCCCCTGTAGATAAATTTGAGCGGCCTCCCACTCACCCATGTCAGTGTCATAAGGAATCGGATGACCCCCCACCTCTATGCCGGTGAGCATAGAGAAGTCGAAGGGAGTCATCGTCATCTCCCCTACAATAGAGAAGTGAAAGGAATCAGTGGTATCCCACCACCTCTCTACCAAGGCGCCCAGTAAAGGCCGGCTCTCTATGAGGCATGAGAGCCCATGTAGAATGAGCCGAAGCCGGCCTCATCAATGATGTGGCAAACGTCGTCAGGGAGCTCCATGTACCACTCCCTCATAGAGGTGTTCCCGTATCCTCTGATGACGCATGAATCTCCCTGTGATTAGGACAAGTAGTTAAAACGTAATGTGAGTAATACAGTGCAAAAGTGTGTTTGGGACAAGTAGGTGCAAGGCAATGCATAAATGTGTTTGCGATGAACAGATGAAAGACAGTGTGAGCCATGCAAGAAATACAACGTACGTTGCAGAAAATATAAGAATGCAATGTATACCTCAGAGGCGCCATGAGATAGATATGACTCCGGCCAGTAAAAGATCCTCTAGTGCACCTCGTGCAAACCCCTTGAACTGACGGATGCCATCAAGCAGTAGCACATGTATCTCGGGATGATATGTCGCTGGGTCAAAAGGTCGAATGTTGAATGGCAGTGGCTCAAACTCCGGATCCACCTCCATCTCTGGAGAAGCTCCACCGTGTGGAATGTCATCCGCCATCTCAAGAGAAGATGAGAAAATGGTCGAAAATGTGGAAAAAGGGTGCAGAATACCAAAAGTCAACTCTTTGAAAGAGAAAATGGAAGAAAAGGATGGATCCTGGGAAAGGGCACTGAATCCAAGAGAAACTTGGGGAAAACAAACCCCAAGTGGTGGAAATCAAGAAGGAAACCCCGAAATCAACTTTCGATAGGTTCAAAACACGGTAAACTACGAGGGTTTAGCGAAGAAAACATTTATGGAGCATTGGAAAACGCGTGTAGGGCTCGAATCTAAGGAAGATGAAGATCTAGAGAGAGTGGAGGATGATTTTCAGGCTTAGGGTTGTATGGAAATGAGGTGTGAGGGTGTAAATATAAAGACCCAAGGTGAATTCCCCATTTTGCCCCGAATCTGCTATTGGTGGCCGACAACCACCATTTGTGGCCAACCGGCCACCTCTAGTGGCCGATAGCTTCTTCTTGTGGCTAATGGTACCTAGGAGTGGCCGGCACCCCTTCTTGGTGGTCTTTCAGTCCCCAATGTTCTTATTTTGTTGTTTTTCCACTGATTTGGTCCCTATTTCCTGAGAGATGCAAGGAAAAAGTTACTGTTGAGCTTCGGTTCTCTTCACGGAAACTTAAACTGTGTTCTTGGTGATCCTTGTTTTCCTCTTATTGGACGAAGCGTATCCTTTTCATATCCTTTTGTATATCGCAAGATTGGAGAGTTGCTTTTTGAACATGTTGCATTAGAGCTTTTCCATCGTATATGTAAGGCGTGCGTCATGAATTTTGTACTTTAGTACATTGAACATGTATTCACAAATGTTGCATTGAAGATGCATTGTTGTTATTTTGCATAGAATATGCATGTTGCATTGAAGATGCATCATTGTTCTTTTGCATAGAGTATGCATGTTGCATTAAAGATGCATTGTTGTCATGTACGCATGTTGCGTTGAAGATTCATCGTTGTTCATTTGCATAGCATATGCATGTTGCGTTGAAGTATTGCTCTGTCTATTGTATAGAATATACTCTCGCTTGTGCTGCACAGAATATGCTTCTGTTTTGTTCCTTGCATGTCGTGCATGAAACATATCTCTAACATTGTGTCATGGTTATTCATCCTGCATAGAATATGCATTCTTATTGTATTGTACCTGTTAAGTTCCTTTCTTATGCAGGAATGATATTGTATGTAAGGTTCATTCAGAGGAACTCCAGGTGAGACTGCTCCTGTCCTTTGATCACCCCTTTTGGTTAGAAACACTCGGGTACACCCGGTGTTTACACCACCCCTTGTTGGTTAGAAACACTTGGGTACGCTCAATGTTTACACCACCCCTTGTGGTTAGAAACATTCGGGTATGCCCGGTGTTTACACCACTCCCTTGTTGGTTAGAAACACTCAGGTATGCCCAGTGTTTACACCACTCCCTTGTTGGTTATAAACACTCGGGCACGCCCAGTGTTTACACCACCCCTTTGTGGTTAGAAACATTCGGGTATGCCCGATGTTTACACCACACCTTGTTTTGGTTAGAAACATTAGGGCTTGTTCCCGATGTTTATACCACCCTCCTGGTTAGAAGCGTTTGGAACGTAGTCCAATACTTATACCACCTTGCTTTGGTTAGAAACATTAGGGCGTGTTCCCGATATTTATACCACCCTCCTGGTTAGAAGCGTTTGGAATGTGTTTCGATGCTTATACCACCTTGCTTTGGTTAAAAACATTGGGGCATGTTCCCGATATTTCTACCACCCTCCTGGTTAGAAGCGTTCGAAACGTGTTTTGACGCTTATACCACCTTGCTTTGGTTAGAAACATTGGGGGGTGTTCCTGTTGTTTATACCACCCTCCTAGTTAGAAGCGTTTGGAACGTGTTCCGACGCTTATACCACCTTGCTTTGGTTAGAAACATTGGGGCATGTTCCCAATGTTTATACCACACTCCTAGTTAAAAGCGTTTGGAACGTGTTTCAATGCTTATACCACCCTGTTTGGGTTAGAAACATTGGGACGTGTCTCGATATTTATATCGCCCTCCGATGTTCACACCACTCTCTTTCTCCTCTCGCGTGTGACGCGTTAGGATGTTTTTAGTTAGAGACATTCGAGTAGGCCCTCCGGTGTTTACAGCACTTTCTTTCTCCTCTCTCGTGCGATGTGTTAGGACGCTTTGGTTAAAAGCATTCAGACGGGTTCCGAAGCTTATACTGCTCTTTGTTTTGGCTGAATAATATTTAGACGTGTTTCAATTATTTATCACTGGTCTCTTTGGTCCGGAACATTAGGGTGTGTCCTCATGTTCACACCATTTCTCTCCTCGTGTGTGCCATGTGTTGGGATCTTGTTTCACACCTCGGATGCGTCTGAGGGTTATGTTGTTCTTTGCCTTTCCTGCGTGATGCGTAGTTAAGCCTGTATAATTTTTTTACATCCTTTCTACATGAAATGTGGTTCAGTTCATGTTTACTTGCTTATGTATGAGTTTGCTGTAGCATTTCTTTGCATAGCATTGGCATCTAGATGTTTCATTACAACCCTCATTGCATGATCATAAGTTATGTTCTACATCGTGCATGTCATTTGCATCTTGTCCCAGAACTACGCTGGTTTGATTCCTTGCAAAGGGATACGTAGGCGGCCCGTGGGCGCAACAGTTCTTTGTTTTGTTTGCTTGTTTGTCCAAGTCTTCGGTCTTGTCAAAAATAGGTCGTCTCTCGGCTTTGACATTCACTAACGTCATTTCATGACTTCTGAGTTTTGTCAAAGAGGGGCAACTGTAGACACCCCATTTTTGACCATCCTCGAGACTTGGACGTCATTGTTTAAATAGTCAATGATTTTGTATGCTCATGTTCGTTTTAAGCGCCTGAAGTTCTTGGCGGAGTGCCTTGCCATTGAGCCTCTCAACTTGTCGGTTTTGTGCTTGGTTGAGGACCAAGAGCTTGTTGTTTCAAATCTGGAGGAGAGGATGGCTTGTCGGCCATCCCCATAGTCCATCGGCCATGTCTTGTGCCTACCAGCTATCAGTGGTGGCCGGTCGGCCACTGGTGATGGCCGACGGCCATTTTTCTCCTTTTTCAGATATTTGTTTGCCAGTTGTGCCAACTGTTGTTCACTGAAGTGCATCTCCATACACATGTCTAGAGGGATGAATACAAGCTCTAAGCTTTTTTTTCTATATAGGGGGGTGTCTCCCCCATTTTGGAGGGTTAGACAACTTGGAACAAACTTTTCTCTCTCTCTCTCACTAGAACTCTCTCTCTCCCTCTCTCTCTTCTTATTTTGTGCTTTGTAGTTAGCTTTCTCTACACCTTTGCACATAGACCCTTGATCAATCTTGACTACCTTAGAGCTGAGGTTCCAGGAGGTCTTCTTGGTGCCTTAGAAAGGGTTTTGAGCTTGAATTTGTGCCTGAAGTTGTCTTGTGCTTCAAGAGGCATAAGACTCATCTTTAAACTTGCCTTGCATAACTTGAGTTACTATTCTTTTGTACTGTTCTGACCTGGTTTTTCAACTACAAAAAACTCTTTTTTTTTAGGCTTGAAAATGGTAGTTTAAGTCTTGGTGAGTTAGGGGGTTGTCTCCTCTTTTTTGTTCTTTGGCTTGTGAAGCCTTTTGTGCCATTTCTTACCACCCTTAAACCAAATTTTTGGCCCTTTTCACCACTGAAAATTAGAGTTCTTTCAGTGGTAAAAATCAACTTTTGAATTCAAAAATAAGAGGGGTTAACCTCTCCTCCTTTTGTCTCACTTGCATGCCTAGTTAGCATCACATGGTAGCATGTTTTTGTAGCCTAACTTAGGTTATTTCCAGCATATGTTTGCCTCTGATTTGGAATGATTTAGCTCTGTTTTGGGCTGCTTTGGTCATGTGAGTTATGTTTTGCTTGGTTGCAGTGCAAATGGCTTCACTAGCTTAATGTTTTAGGCCTTTACACATGATTTGCTTGAGTTGGTAGCAAGTTGTAGTGTCTTTTTACATGTAATTTCAGCATATATACCTCTGCCACTTGCTCATTTGTTTCATTCTTTCATTGCTTTTGAGAGTTGCTCTTGTGTCTTGTTTGCAAACCTAGATAGCTTAACATGTGAGCATGTTTTTCTATCATTTTGTACCTAAATATCAACATGACTTAGTCACTGTTTTGACTATTCTTAGCCCTATTTTGAGCTAGTTTGGCCCTTTGAGGCTTGTATTGTGTGGTTGTAGTGCAATCTCCTTCACTAGCTTAATGTTTTAGGCTTTGTAACAAGAATTGCATGAGTTGCTTGCATATTCTAGTGTTATTTTGCACTCCATATCAGCACTGAAATCTCTACAATCTCCCTCTATTTTTCTCTTTCGTTTGTTTTGAAAGTGACTTCGAACCCCTTGTTGGCTTGAGTGTGGAATTGGGACCCTCATGCCTAATGGTTTAATTCCTTCGAGAGTTCATTACCAACAGCATGAGGCCTCTTTTATGCTCAAGGTACTTGTGGTTTAAGCCCTCTTTCATTAGAGGACACTCACCTTTTTGAGTAACCAATTAAAGAATGGATTGATAATCTAAAATTGGTAAACAAAAATGACAAAGTAAAAGAGGCAAGATAAGCATCTTGTGTTGCATTGCATGTGTTCAATCATAAGTTATATTGAACACAAGGAAGATTGGAGTATTTCATACTCAAAGTGATGAAATGAGCCAATCTCCTTGGTCTCCATTACCTTTGATCACACATGATAAGGTGATGGTCTTGAGTCTTGTATTGTATACAATGAAGTTGCACTTCTTAGTTCTTTGGCCAGCATGCATTGAAAATGCTTGGTTGGTGGTTTTGGAGCCAAGAATTACACTCCTTTGACCTCGTGTAATGATAAGGTGGGTAATAGTATACATATTCCTTGAAAATACACTGCTTTGCCCTTGTTTGCTCTCTGTTGCAGCAAAAAAGAGAAGTCCAAGGATGTGGTGGCCGACCGGCCACAAGAAGTGGCCGACAGCCACCAATTGTAGCTGACCGGCCATCAATGAAAAGTTGGTTCAGTATGTTCCTGAGGTGGAGTAAAGGTGTGCTAGAAGTTGGTGTAACTTTCAGTGGTCAAAGCAAGTGCAAACAGAGGCATCTAATGGCAAGGCGGTGGATTTTTGGGAGGAAGTCAACCGGGCATGCATTCCTCCCTCGCCTTCGAGGCCATTTAATTACTTTAATTAGTTAGTGTAAGTAGTTAAGCAATTCCAGTTTGTAATATTTAATTAGCTTAGAATAAGTTAGTTAATTTGTTTCAATTATTGTAATAATTAGTTAACTAGAATAGTTAATTAGTTTTGGCTTGTAATAATTAGCGTAGCTAGTTAATGCTTATTCATTCGGACCTTCCTTCGTGAGGGCATAATGTTGTAATAAGTGTGCGTGCGTGTGTGCATGTCTTCCAAACCCGCGTCTTTTTTCCTTTTATTTAATCGCTTTCGATGGTTAGATTAGAGATCATGTTTCAATTAGCATACCTTATGTTTGCATGATTGCATTCATTCATTTGTCTTGCATGCATCGAGGCTCGGCGCATCATTCAAACTACATTGTCAATTCAGTACTTATTTGAATATGTGTTTCAAAGCATGCTATCAAAGTGTTGCAAATGACATATTAGTAGCCGAGCCTATTAATTGCATTCTTTGCATGTGTTACATTAGGCATCTTGTATAGTTAGGATCATGCATTCTTTCTAACTAGCTTTTATTTTGGCTCGGAGTACTCGGTGAGCTTTTACTCTTTAGCATGCTTGCATGAGTGTGATTGCCATATTGCCATGATGTGCATGCTTGCCATGAGGCTATGTGCTTATTTGCTAAACCGCATGAATGCCTGTGGATGAAGGCTTTGTTGCTTCGATTGGAATAGTTCAACGAATGCACGTTTTAAGCCCACTTTCCGAAGTGGCAAATCATGTTTTAAGCCCATCATATTTGATGGCAAATCCGCCTTTTAACCCACTTGAGGGTGGCAAATTCAAACCATTTTCACAAACAAACATGAATTGAATTCGTTCCAAATCTCGCGACTTAGTCTATACTTGCTTGTGTGCATCACATAGTAAAGTTAGCTAAATAATCGGAATAAGAACACATAAAGTTTTTAAAATCTCATATCGTGATTAGTAAAGGCCGATCTTTGATCGGGCGAGCGGAGGTGCTCATTTCAAGACTTTCCCCTCTCGTACACAAGTTCCCAAGCCGAGATAACTTTGGTGATAACGGACACGTGGCCTTTGGCATGAGTCAGGGTTTCCTAAATTTTTCAAAAATAAAATATTTAGGTGGTGACTCTGTAATCTAGCAAAGCAGTCTAATTTTGGCATTATTTGATCTAAAATTGATTTTCCAAAAAGATTTGCTGGATTGGACTCTTTGGTGTTTATGAGTTTCACATTGCACTTTGTGAGATTAGATTCAGAACCGTAACAGGAGTCTGAATGGTATGACCAATTCGAGCTCTCCGAAAGGGGGGCGCGAAAAAGTCGAGCTATACTTGTTCATTCATATGCTGTCATCTATTTATTGCTCATTGCATTGTCTTGCATGATCATGGATTTTCAAAATAATTGGTTTTGGAAAGCATGTATGTCCAACTTTCAAGTGTAGTCCTGTGCATATCATTTGTATCTTACCCTTGAACTACACTGGTTTGAATCCTTACAAAGGGATATGTAGGCAACTTTCAAGTTCAACCAATTCCATTTACATTTTGATTGCTTGCCCAAGTCTTATGGCCTTATCAAATGGGTCATCTTTGGGCTTTGACATTCGCTCACGTCATTTCATGATTCTGAGCTCTGTTAAAGAAGGGCAACTGTAGACATCCCATTTTGACCGCCTTTAAGACTTGGGTGCCTCACTTTGAACACTCGATGATGAAATGTTACGCTGTGCAATTGTTTGATTTCTTAAGCAAAATGATTTGGTTTCAAGCTCTAAAACCTAAACCTTGTATCCCATTTGAACCAAAACCTTATTTTTTTTCTAGCCTAAACACTCAGAGAAGAGCTGGCCAACAACTGGTCGGTAGGCCATTTTTAGGTGGCCGGCCATACCTCTTCATGGCCAACCGGCCATGTTTAGTGCAAACAGATATTTTACAACAGCCAGTTGTCCCCATGTGCATGCCTTGTACCAGCTGTTTCTTTACAAATATTTCTAACGTGAGAACCTATTTTTCTATAAATAAAAGGCCCTCCTTATGGTTTGGGGTTAGAAAATTTTGCTAAGAACCATAACTTGTCCAACACACTTCTCTCTTCTCTTGCAATATACATACACTATACATACTCCTTCAAAGCTTAGATTTGAGGATTTTGTTGAGGTTCTTGAAGATAATTTTAGCTCCTTGAGAGTGCTCAACTTGTGGTTTGTGAACTAGGAAGCTCTCCATCTCTTTCAAGGGGTAATCTTTGAGCTCTTTCTCCATCTTTTCTCTCTCTTTTCCTTGTGTTTACTTGTTTTTAGAACTATTTTAAGCTTTAAAATATGATTTAAAATCACAAAAAGATGAGGGGTTAGCCACCATTCCTCAAGCCTTATTCTATAGCTTTTTGCTTTACTTTTTTTCTACTTTGTTTCTTTTGGTTTTGGCCACTGTTTTTTTGGAGTTTAGGGGTTGTTTAATGTGTTTATTTAATTTGTGCTTTGAATATTACACTTGTGTTGTTGTAAGTTCTCATGGGTTTGGTGTATAGGCCATAACTTCCAATCCATTTGAGTTGTGTCTTTTTTTTGTCTTTTTCTTTTTCTTGTCTCTTTTTATTGCTTTCATACATATTTCATGCTATTGTAATCACCCACTTTTCATTCATAATCTGTAACCTCCCTCATTTCTTTGTTGTTGTTGTTTTTTTTTTTTTTTTTTTTTTTTTTTTGATTAAGAGTTGTATTAAACAATGGATCACCGCTCAAGGTATAAGAAAGAGACCCCTTATGTTAAATGGTTTAATCTCTTAAGAGGTTCATTACTAGCGCATCACATCTCTTTTATGCTAAGTATGATCTTTTGTTTAACACCCCCTTTTATCGCCAGTGCATTACTTCTAAGGGACTACTTTTCTAGTTAGACCCTTGGAAATCATAAAAAAAAGATTCATTATAGTTCATTATCGAGTTTGGTTTTGGAGTCATTATCACTCATTTCAGGTTTGACTCTGAATCCATTATCGCTTGTGAATGAGTTTGAATCCTTCTTTGTAATTTTCCCCGCAGAAAAGGGCTTGAAATGTTCACTTCTCAGGTCAAGTCGTGCTAAATATTCTTTATTGCTTTGAACTTAGTGGACGTAATCATCACCTTTGGACAAAAAGGAAGATAAGATAAAGAAAATGGAGAGGTAAAGTAAAAAAGGCTAATAAAATTGGTGTAAAAATAAGTAAAAAGATAATAAAATTTGGTTAGGTTCAGTTGGACGTTATAATGAACCTATTGCATTTTGAATCATCGCATATTATTTCAATGATGTTCGATGATTCATAAAGCAAGTCTACCCCCTCTCTTGAGGTAACTCCATGATAGGGAGGAGGTATTGTCTATCTTTTATTTCATTTATTAAGCTCTTGTCCTATCATTTCTAAGACCATCACGTAACAAATTTGTGATGATTGATGATTTGAGAATCAAATCTACTCCTCCCTTGATCATCTTCATGATAGGGAAGGGCAGAGAGGACAAATATCTCCTAGAAACACTCTATTTTGTTCTGTTTTAGCTCTGTTGTAGCAGGGTGTTCCCCAGAAACAGTGGCTGACTGGCCATCATTCTGTACAGCCAACCACTCTCTTAGGCCGGCGGGCCGGCAATTTTGTACAAGCAGTCATATTTTTACAACAGAACATAGTAGATCCTAAAGCCAAAACAGAACAATTTTCTGACTGCAAACAGAGCTGATCCTGGCAGCAAACAAAGAGGTTTCCAGAGGGTGTTTTTAATTGTGCGTATGCGGTTCTTCACCTCCCATTCAAGTCCATTAGATTAGTAGCTTTTGGACTTGTATGTTATAGTTAATTAGTTGCTTTGGTTCCGTTTGAATTTGTAGTAGTTAATTAATTAGTTTGTTTAATTATGTTGTAATAATTAGTTAAAGTAGGACATTCATTTGGATCCTCTTGTATGAGGGCCACCTTGAAATATTTGTATGTCTTCCAACGCCTATTTCTTTCTCCCTTTTATTTATATGCTGACCGTGGTTGTATATAGCATCATGTTTTCATTTCATATCATTATCATGCTTTATATCCATTTTTGCATACATACTTGAATATGTGCATTACCGTATGCTTTGAGTTAATGCATATGACATGTTAATAAGTCGAACCTAGTAGTTGCATTGTTGGATGTTTTGCATTAGCCATTTTACACATAGGATCATTCATTTTTCTAATTATTTTCTTTTCTTTGGCTTGTCTCGATTGAGTACTAGGTGAGCATTTTTACTTTAGCATATTATATGTGTGTTTGTGTTGCCATGTCAAGCATACCACCCTGAGGCTACGTGCTTATTTAAAATACCTCTTTGAATGCTTTTGGATGAAGGCTGTTTTGCTTAAGTTGGAATGACTTTGATTAGTGTACATGTGAGCTCACTTTTCCTTAAAGTAGCACATATTCAAACCTCTTTTCAAATAAACATGAAATCAAAGCATTCCAAAGTGGATGACGTAGTCTCTACTTACGTGTCTCACATAGTAAGTTAGCATAATAATTAGAACATGAACATATACTGTCCATAAAAATCACATCATGATTAGTAGAGGCCAATCTTTGATCGGGTGAGTAGGGTGCTCAATTCATAACCTTCCCCTCTCATACCTAAATTCCCGAGCCAAGACACTTTGGTTATGACAGACAAGTGGCCTTCGGCACGACTCTGAAATCTGGCAATGCAGTCCACTTTTGACATCTCTGATGATTAATGAATTTTCTAAGATTTGTCGGACTTGGACTCTCATTCATTTTTCTGTTTCACATTGCACTTGTGAAACTAGATTCAGAACCTTGGGAGTCCGAACTATTGGGCTCTCGTATTCAAGGAGACTAAACCCTCCGAGGAGTGCGAAAAGCCAGCCACAAGGGGTGTCTTTTAAAAATAGCGGTGCCTACACCTAAGCGGGTGAGGATAGGCCCGAAATCCATGAATTGTATATTCATTGATTATGCATAGAATAGTGTGCATATTGATTTCTTGTGTACAAGTTTGAAATATCAGATATGCATAAGAATACCACCATGGAGTCAAAAAATGCGTCTTCCTTTGAGGACGTATTTCCTTGTCGTACCTAAGAAGGGGATTCGAGTTACTTGAAGTGAACTGATGAAGTTGCTAGTGATAGTGATCAAGTTGAGGAAGTAGATGAGCTAAAAAGGAATAAAAGGGCAAAGACTTCAAAATCTTTTGGTCCAGACTTCTTGACTTACATATTAGAGAAAGCACCTCAGAATTTCCACGAAGATATAACTTCTCTAGAAAGTCCTTTGTGGAAAAATGTAACGCCCCCAATTTTGTTATGCGGATACATTACAAAATTCCTTATTAAAGTCCAACTTGTGGAAAGATGTAATGCCCCCAATTTTATTTATGGATACATTACAAAATTCCTTATTAAAGACCAACTTCATAACACAAGTATGGAAATAAAGGTATAAATGAATAAATAGAAAGTGATCTTTCTCAAATAATATAAATGGCAGAACTTATAATATCACAAATTATAATCCATGACCTTAGAGTTACATCAAATATTACAAAATAAATAATTACAAGGCAAGAACAACAACATTAATATAACAAATATTCTTTACCCACAATCAACAAGAATTAGTCCTTAATTAAAAACATTACTTGATCCTTGAAGGAAGCAACCCACTCCGCACCTAAAAATGGTTTAGCAATGAGGGATGAACACAAAGGTCTAGTAGGGATTCACAATGATTCTAAACAATAACACTTCATAAATAAAAATGATCACGATGCTCAATGTTATAGATGTATACATAGGGTGTCATTGGATACACAAAATATAATGATATATATATATATTCTTCAAAATGTTCCGTTTTTAATAACCAAGAAATATCATTTCTTTTTCCTTATCCTTACGAGTCGTTTATCATATTTTCAAAAGAGACCAGTTCCTTAATTTCCATTTAGTTTCACAAAACAATTTTATTATCATTGACAATTTATAACATACAATTATACCTATCGAGTAATCTTCAAATAACCATCATTAATCCATGAGTCATACAATAATAAACGTCATCAATTGCTTCCACATTTGTTAGCCTCGACACGAAAGGGCAATTGGGTACCTATCAATCCAATACCACAACATTGAATATACGAGTCATCAAAACCACAACATGATTTACCGAGCACTAACTGGAAGGTATTGTAACCTATCACAAGGCGCAACACTTTATCAATGGTTAGCCGGAAGGAAATTAGAACCTCCATATAGTCCCAACAATTTCCATGCTTTACCAGGCGCAAGTCAGAATGCAAGTGAACCTTATCTCTATACGCCATGCTTTACTGGTCATTTTCTGGAAAGAATATGGAACCTCTAACCACGCTTTACCAGGCATAAACTGAAAGGAATGTGAAACCTCTGTCAATGCGCTATGCTTTACTGGTCACAAGCCAAAAGGAAACGGACCTTTCGTATCTCTCATATGTCATCACAACATTCTAAATTTCACAACTAAATCAATAACAAGGAAAATACACGTATAGTCTATTCAACAACAATCAACAACATCCTCCGTTGATAGCTAAGGATAAGACTCTAACAATATCTAATATCATGAAATGAAACAAATAAAGTCTCATAAAATTCCCACAACTATCATCACATGACTTAAACCTTCAACAACACATCATCACATAGTATAATTGTCCACCCATGATCACATTTATACTGTGACACCCCAAATTTTGATAACATAAAACAACGATACACCGGGGTTTAACTAGCGGATACACATCATTTTTAAGAACAAAATACAAATAATTATACAAAAATAAAATATTAATAATAGTTACAGATAAAATTCTTCAAGTCTTTAAATAAAAATCAGTTCCTTGATACAAAAAGATTATCCAAAATACAGAAAATATAAAATATAATCTCTATGGCAACCATGGTTCCACAAAGCTTTTAGGGATTTCGTTCTCGGTGTAAAACTCACCTTCACCTGGCATAAAACGTCATTTCTTGATTAATACACATTTATAAAAGAGTGTAGGCCTAGACTACAACATATGTATAAAAAGAACATGTATTAGGAGGGGGAAAACAAGTGGTAAAAGAACTTGAGAGAAGATGTGATGTAGGTTTACTTTTGTTGTACAATACTCAACACAATTCTTGTTTTTCTTCTTCTCTCTTTTTTTCCAAGATCACTCTCTCTCACTCCTCTAGTGCATGGTTGAAAATGTGTAAAATGAGAGGGAGAAGTGTGCATATATATAGAGAAATGATTTGAAGGTTTCTTAGGGGCCAAGCTCCATAGGTGTAATTGGTCAAAGTTGTCCATCAATGTCATCAAGGCTATTTCAACCCTCATATGACTAGCTACTTAGGCTCCAAGAAATATATATACATATATATATATATATATATGAGATATTTGTATGAGATATTTGTATTTATAAACATAATATAATAGGGACAAGTACATTAATTAATAAAATATTACAATTAAGGGTTGGAATGAAATAAAATAAAAGTATATAGGAACCAAGTCTAAATTTATGAAACTTTAATATATGTTATTAATATACCAACATTAGAAAATAGTTAAAATAATAAATTTGGATCCCGTTAAATTAAAGCACAAACAAAGGCGAGAAACCGAGCAAAAACGGCATTATCGGGAATTAAGATTTTAAAGTGATTAATCTATAATTATAGGGTCTAATAATTAATAATAGGGTTTTAAAGGAGATTATTATTCTATCGGGATCGATTAGGGTTTACTCAAATTAATCTGTCATGCTTCCCGATTCGAGGGTTTAAAACACAATTAAGCAAATATTCAAGGGCTTTATTGAAATAAACTTAAGGTTAGGGATTTAATGGACTTTCAAAAATTAGGGTCTCTACAACCTATCCCCCTTAAACAAATTTCATCCTCAAAATTTTAAGCCATCGAAAAGTTGTGGATAATTTACCAGCATTGCATCATTGTGCTTCTAAGTAGATTCTGTCAACGTATTTTAGTCTTTTTTTTTTTTTTTTTTTTGCAAAAAATTATAAACTACTCGTTGTATAGGTAATGATGTCGTTGCTTCCTTGTGAAAACCTCTGTTGCCAATTTCTAATGTGTATCCACTAGTTAAACCCAGTGTATCATTGTGTTATATTACCAAAATTTGGGGCGTCACATATATTTTACCCAATCTCATAACCATTACTGAATTACTTAACAAATATAGACATTAACCACCATCATGTTAATTCCATAACAAAATTCATTTCTATTTTCTCTTTTTATATCACATTAGGGTGTTGATTTTCACCACACAACCAAAAAGAGGAATCAAGATCGGGCACTGGCAGCTCGATGAAGTCTTCCAGTTTAGATCGTTGTAGTTCAGTAATCTATTTACGCAGTTGTCATTCAGAAATTATGTCCCCACATAAATCATGATTAAGAAATAAGTTGATTAGCTAAAATTCATGGATTTGAACTATATTAATTATTATGGAAAGAATGTTGTGGGGATATAATTTCTGAATGACAACACGTGGTTGAGGTGGCACCGAAGTGTCAGTCGAGGTGCTACGTGTCCTGGTCATGACGTTGAGATCATCTCGGCTAGACCGAGGTTATTTGCGAGGATACCAAATTCCGAGATAAGCTGATGAAGGACAAGAGTCCTAGAATGGGAAAAGACTACAGTTTGGGTAAAGATGAGACTCTTAGAGAGTTTATCCTAATCCTACTAGGAGTCAAAGATTAGCGGTAATCCTAAGTCCATTAGAGCTAGGCTTTTATTTGGGACTAGGATTGTGTTGGCCATAAAAGAGAGGCACCCCAATGGGTCTAAGGTATGTCTTTTATGCTTTTTATGCTCTGTCTACTGAGTTAAGCACTATTGGTTATCTTTGAGAGATATTTTATTGACTTGATCGTCGGAGTGCCCCCAGGTGGACGAGCCACCGCCAGAATCTCTTCTTTCTGTTGCTGGTCGTTTGGGCTTAATCTATTCTGCCAGTGTTCTCTAGCTGAGTTCCCCCTTTTGGTTGTGTGGTCAGAAATCAACACCCGTAATTTGGTGCCGTCTGTAGGAAAGAAAGAATAATAGATGGCCAACAACGGACAGAAAGAAAATGTTGGGGACGACACTCCTACTGGGAGTGGGAAACATATTGACCTTGAAGTTGAAAAAGACGACTGCAACGAAGAGACTCGTGATGAGAATCACGGAGGAAATGACGTCGGCCAAGAGGGCGGCGTACTGAATAAATCAGACCGGAGCAGGTATTATAACGAGGACAACCTCCAAGTATGAAAAGATAGATGCCTGCAGAGGGACGACGAGATAAAGGGAATGGTGGACAAATTGGCGGACTTGCAAACAGTCGTCAATTTCATGATGCAGAACAACATCATGCAGCCACCGTTCCTGCTACAAGATACGCCGATTCCAGCGGCCAAGGAAGGTGCCTAGAAAGGGGGGCAGAAAACGGTTCCTGCAGTCTCTTAGCATGGTGGGACCAAGGGACATTCTCACCGGCCTTCGCGGGAGGTCGGGCATGGAGAATCCCAAAAGGTACGTCGAACAAAAGAAACCTGCACCAAAGAACATCGGGATGTTCAGGGGAAGGAACTCTGTTTCGACACAACCAGTGGAGGGAGGTCCAAAAGGACTCACGACGAAACTAGAAGTAGTGCACCAAAGAAGCTGAAATCCAGAGATAGCCGAGCTCTTGGACGAACCAAAGAGGATCTGGGAGATCACCTATAAAGGAAGCAACAAGATGCCGAGGTAACCTCCCCGGTCAAGCCGAGAATGCCGTTCTCGAAAGAATTAGACAAAGTTGAGGTCCCGAAGAGATTTAGTATGCCGAGGTTCCAGATATACGATGGGAAGTCGGACCCCAACTTTCACGTCGGATTATACTTGAATGCGATGGCGTTATACTCTGGGAACGAGCCATTGCTCTGCAAAGTGTTCCCCTCATCATTCGGGGAAACTGCATCGGACTAGTTTCACAAGTTGTCGAAGGGAACTGTGAAAATCTGGGAAGGCTTGGCCGAGATGTTTATGGCCAGGTTTGTAACAAACAAGCTACAGCCATTGAGGGTGGACGCCCTAATGGCGCTGAAGATCGACTAGGATGAAAGCCGTAGGGCCTATGCCAAAGGTATTATGAGGTATTCAACCGAATACCAGGATGCAACCAAGAGGTGGCGGTCATATCATTTAAAAACAGCTTGAAGGATGACTGCCTACTTCGAAATCACTGGCAAAGGCATTGCCGAAAAGCATGGAGGAGCTGATGGCCATGATAGAAAAGTATGCCAGAGCCGAGGAAGACACGCCGGGGACAAAGGCATCCAAACAAGAGAGAAGAAATGGTTCGCCGAAACAAAGCTAAGATAATACTGGACACAAGAAGACAAGAGCTTAGCCCAAGTGAGCAGATCCCAGATCCCAAAAAACAAGATCTCGGCTTAGATGATTAAATCCGAGAAGAGAAGAACTTGGCCTAAGTTAAAGAATATTTTCCACAAAGGAGTATATGGAAGCCATGCAGAGGGCAGATCCCTTGCCCATAGAGCAATATCAAGGTCAAAGCCACGTACCTAATGAGAGCCCAAGTGTAAATTAAGTTCACATTACGGGGCAAAAGGCTGAAGAATGATACTTGGGAGTTGGAATTTCACAAGCTAAGATTGGTTTAACACTTATTGAAACTTGAGAAAAGTTTACAAGTTGAAGTTAAACCAAGATGATGTTTAACACTTGTTGAAACTTGAGAAAAGTTTACAAGTTGAAGTTAAACCGAGATGATGTTTAACACTTGTTGAAACTTGTGAAACGTTTACAAGTTAAAGTTAAACCGATGTTATGTTTAACACTTGTTGAAACTTGTGAAAAGTTTACAAGTTGAAGTTAAACTGAGATGACGTTTAACACTTGTTGAAACTTGTGAAAAGTTTACAAGTTGAAGTTAAACCGAGATGATGTTTAGCACTTGTTGAAACTTGAGAAAAGTTTACAAGTTGAAGTTAAACCAAGATGATGTTTAACACTTGTTGAAACTTGCGAAAAGTTTACAAGTTGAAGTTAAACTGAGATCATGTTTAACACTTGTTAAAACTTGTGAAAAGTTTACAAGTTGAAGTTAAACCAAAATGATGTTTAACACTTGTTGAAACTTAAGAAAAGTTTACAAGTTGAAGTTAAACCGAGATCATGTTTAACACTTGTTGAAACTTGTGAAATGTTTACAAGTTGAAGTTAAACTGAGGACATGTTTAACACTTGTTGAAATTTTAAAAATTTACAAGCTGAAGTTAAACCGAGGTCATGATTAAAGGAAAGAATGATATAGGTTCCATCACCTCAGGATGCCGAGGTAATAGAACCTAGGGGGCAGTTGTGGGGACATAATTTCTGAATAACAACACGTGGCCGAGGCGGCACCGAAGTGTCAGCCGAGGTGCCACGTGTCCTGGTCATGACGCCGAGATCATCTTGGCTAGGCCGAGGTTATCTGCGAGGATACCGGATTCCAAGATAAGCGGATGAGGGACAAGAGTCCTAGAATGGGAAAAGACTTCAGTTTGGGTAAAGATGAGACTCTTAGAGAGTTTATCCTAATCCTACTAGGAGTCTAAGATTAGCAGTAATCCTAAGTCCATTAGAGCTAGGCTTCTATTTGGGACTAGGATTGTGTTGGCCATAAAAGGGAGGCACCCCCATGGGTCTAAGGTATGTCTTTTATGCTTTTTATGCTCTGTCTAGTGAGTTAAGCACTATTGGTTATCTTTGAGAGATATTTTACTGACTTGATCGTCGGAATGCACCCGGGTGGACGAGTCACCGCCGAAATCTCTTCTTTCTGTTGCAAGTCGTTTGAGCTTAATCTATTATGCCAGTGCTCTCCAGCTGAGTTCCCCCTTTTGGTTGTGTGGTCGGAAATCAACACCCACAATTTAAATAAAGGAAATTATGGGCTTTCATTTTAATCATCAAAATCATGCTCTATCATCATCATTTTATCAAAATCAATATCAAAACATAAGATTTATTCCTTAAATTCAAAACCCTAACCTAGATCTACATGTTTTTCACAAATCTCTTTTCAAACCATGATTTCATGCAATAGAAAATACCACAAGTTTATCTATACAAGATATTGAAGAGAAGCAAAGGAAATCCCTATCTCTTGAAGAGAAGAGTGAAAACCCCCAAAATACACTAGTGGCAAAACGACAATCTGCTCAAATCAAAAGGAAGCTCTCACTGAGCTCTTCATTTCGATATGGAACTAGGATCAAAGATGTTTAGAAATAGATAAAATCAAGGGTTAAAGAGCTTGGAAGCTCAAAAATGACAGAAAGAGGAAGAGAAAAGAGAGAAAGATCTGAAAGTGGGCCAAAAGTGATTTTTATAGTGGCTGACCTTGAATGGACCGCTCGAGTAGTCAAAAGTTTGCTCAAGCGGTGAAATACAAATTTCAGAATCTCTACATCTCGAACAGACTGCTCGAGCGATCAAAAGTTCGCTTAAGCAGACTATGTACACAACTCAAGTACACAAATTTCATATGAGTATAACTCTCTCGTCCTAACTCCCTTTTGGGTCATTCTTTTGTCTAAATCAAAGCCTCAAAAATAATCTTTCCAATGGTTCAAGCATCATATCAAGATTCAAAGTGTAGAGAGAGAAAATGATAAAAGAGTGAACAACTATTCAAATTTAGAATTTTTGATCCAATCTCGCTCAACCATTATGGTAATGCCTCAACCAATGCTCAAATATCAACTAAGATGGTTCTCAATTATGATAATCAAAGAGTCAAATATAATTCCTTTATACCAAGAAGTACAGAGTGCTACAAAAGAAACTATTAAGGGTGAGATAGATTCCATCATTCAAAACCATACTTAGGAGTTGGTTGATCTATCCCTAGGTAGTAAGCCTTTGGGCTATAAATGGATGTTTAGAAGAAAAATGAAGGCTAATGGGTCGGTTGATAAATACAAAGATGGGCTAGTTATCAAAGGGTATAGGGAGTGAGAAGGCTTAGATTATTTTGATACGTACTCACCTGTGACTAGGATAATATCCATTCGCATGGTGATTGTGATAGTAGCTTTGCGTAATCTGGAGATATATCAAATGGATGTGAAAAAAGTTTTCTTAAATGGAGATTTGAACGAAAAAATCAACATGGAGCAATTTGAAGGGTTTTAAGCTCCAGGACAAGGGAAGAAAGTCTGTAAGCTTGTCAAATCCTTATACGATTTGAAGCAAGCTCTTAAACAATGGCATGAGAAGTTTGACAGCGCAATGTTGTCAAGTGGGTTTAAAATCAACGAGTGTAACAAATGTGTTAATGTCAAAGACACTGATAGAGGTTACCTCATTTTGTATCTATATGTTGATGACATGCTTATTGTTGGTAGTAATGATAAAATGATAAGAATTATTAAGAAGTTGTTAAACTTTAAGTTTGACATGAAGGATACAGGCATTACAGATGTTATTCTGGGTATTAAGATTACTAGAACATCTGGTGGTATTATGCTTTCTCAATCTCATTATGTAGATAAGATACTTGAGAAGTTTAGTGGATCAGATACAAATGTGTCAATGACATCTATAGATGTGAATCTATATTTGACCAAAAATAATGGTGTGGGTGTCTTTTAACTAGAATATTCTCAAGTCATTGAGAATTTGATGTATTTGATGAGTTGTACGAGGCCGGATATAGCCTACGCGGTTAGCAGGCTTAGTAGATACACGAGTAATCCTGATGCTACTCATTTAAAGGGCATTGTGCGGGTGTTAAGGTATTTACGCTACACCTGGGATTATGGGCTACATTACACCAGATATCCAATAGTACTAGAAGGTTACAGTGATGTGAATTGGATATCTGATAGAGAGGACTTGAAATCCACTAATGGATATGTGTTCAATTTTGGAGAGGCAACTGTGACTTGAAAATCTTTGAATCAGACGCGTATATTGAGATCAACAATGGAATCTGACTTTATTTCTTTGGACAAAGCGATAGAAGAGGCTAAATGGCTCTGTCATTTCATTGAAGATATTCTACGTCAGCTAAAACTTGTGCCAACTATCTGTATTCATTGTGATAGCCAATTAGTTATTAAACGGGCATAGAGTAATATGTATAATGAAAAGTCTAAACATATCCGTCGTAGCATAATTCCATATGATAGCTACTCTCAAATGAGGTTGTCTCTATAGACTATGTAAAGTCTATGGACAATTTTACAGATTCGTTAACCAAAGGGTAAAATCGAAGTCTAGTACATAAGTCATAAAAGGAATGGGTTTATGGCCTTTAGTGAAGGGTGTTACTAGAATGAAACCTAACTTAATTGAGTGGAGATCCCAAGATCTAAGTTCAATGTGACAACCTAATTGCATGTAACAATTGTATATCACTGAGGAGGTGCAACCTCTTGTCATTCCTTTAAACAGTGATGCCTGTGAGTATTAAGCTTAAGCTAAGCTCTTAATGACTTTGGTGTATTGAGCAATTGAATTGAGTATAGCAAGATACTCAAGAAGAGTCACCTATGTGAGTGTGAAGTGGGGCCACTTTTTTAAGAATTAACAAGTCTGAATTCTTTAAACCACTTGCTAAACCAGACAAGTGTTTCAAGGCCAAACAAAACACAACAGTGAGAATAGAATAATAGTTGCGTAATATCTATGTGAGGTTTGTTGTCTTTGTTTACACGAACGACAGAATAGTTCAAGACTTCTTCTTCACTGATCAGCCAGTAAATCTGATAGACTTTCACTAGGAGAGGTTCAAAGCCAAAAACTACCTTCTCTGATATAGGTGTTATTCCATAGTACTCTATCTCTGAGTCTTTGGTATTAAGCATTGTCCGTTTTTCTTTATTCGTTCAATTTTTATTCATGTACGGGATTATTGGAAAATAATAGTTTTTCGGTGACTTTAATGTGAAATTAAAGTGGATCCCGACCATGGGTTGAGCTGGGTCCAAGTGGGTCTAGTTTTTTTGCAATAAGATCTTTACACCACAAAAACAATGACAAAAAACCATTAAGAATTGAATGAGAAATTGTTTCATAAAGTTGGTCTCATGAATAAGGTATTAGGTTAGTGTGTAAACTAGCTATCCCACATTATAAAGGAAAGCATTTACGAGTATTTAAATTCCTAATTTTGTCTAATGGTGTAAGCCCTTCGAGGCATCTAAATTTTTTTAAGGAAGGGTTATGGGTGTTTCAAGGATGGGCTTGGGCCAAGACTATGTTCCAAGTTGGTTATGCGAAAAGGCAATAGGCACGCGCGTGCCTGCCGAGACTAAACAAGGCAGGGTCCAGGTTCAGGTCCTAGTCTGTTGTCTGTGGTCCTTGGATCATGGGGTTGAGGCTTGTTGGACTAGATAAGGTATGGGTTTGGACCGGGTTAGTGGCTCACCCATCTTAATCTTTTTCTAACTAGGTTTAATGTGGTGGATGTTTCAGATATATACACGTGTGTATAAAGTTGATAACCTTTATATTGATGATGGAATAAATCCACCAATTTTGTATAATTCAATTTTGCATTGGTTGCTAGTCTTCATGGCTGAAAACTCATTCTCTCTCCCCTTGTGTATAAATAGAGACCACCCTCCTTTGGGTTTCTCCTTAAAAAAATACTCTTGTTATCCTATCAGTCTGCCTACAATATTCTTCCTAGTGTAAGTGAGTTTTACCAATTGTTCTGTTCATCGAAGCTATTCAAAAGATGTTTCTGCAATAGCTGGTTCTAGCTACTGTATCTTGGGAGATAGACGTTGACTGTAGCTCGACTTTTCATGCCCCCTCTCAGAAGATGAATAAGCCCCATAGTATCGAACTTCCATAGTTCTGAATCTGATCTCACAAGTGAAATGTGAAATAGATAAACACCAAAGAGTCCAAATCCGGCAAATCTTTTGGAAAATTAATTTTGAATCAAATTACCAAAAATGGACTACTTTGCCAGATACAAAGTCTCCACCTAAATATTTTTGAGAAATTTAGGAAACTCATAACTCGTGCCAAAGGCCATGTGTCTATCATTACCAAGATTGTCTCGGCTCGAAAACTAGGGTACAAGAGGGGAAGGTCATGAATTGAGCACCCCCGCTCGCCCGATCAAAGATCAGCCTTTACTAATCATGATATGAATCTTATCTACATTATATGCTCTTGTTCCAGTTTATTAGGCTAGCATTACTATGTGATGCGTACACACACAAGTATAGACTAAATTTGCGAGAATTGGAACATTTGGCTCAAGTTCGTTTATAAAGTTGTTTCGAATATGTACTACTTGAAAAAAGTGATCGCATATAAACATTACTCAAATTATTCCAATTCAAGAAATTAGCCTTTATTCACAGGCATTCAAACAGTTAATCACTTAAGCACTTAGCCTCATGATGAATATGTTTTGACATGGCAACATTAACACATTCATGCAATATGCTAAAGCACAAAAAGAGCTCACCTAGTACTCCAAGCCAAAAAGAAAAAAAAAGAAGAAGTCATAATAATGCATGATCCTAACTATACAATATGACTAATGTAACGCATGTGATATGCAATCTAAATAGGCTCAACTACTCAAGATAACATGTGAAACAATTTGATAGCATGCGGTCTAAGTACGTATTCAAAGAAACATTAAACTAACAATGCAAGTTAGCATGATGAACCGAGCCTAATGCACAAGACATGTGGATGCAAATATGAAGTATGCTAGACAAAACATGATACCTTAAACTAACCAACATAAGTTGGTAAATAAAAGGGAGAAAAATGTGAGGTTGGAAGACATACACATTATTACAACATTTGCGCCCTCACACAGGAGGATCCGAATAAATTAACTAGCTAAACTAATTAACTAGCTATTACAAAACGAAATGAATAAATTAGCTAAGCTACTTAAATAATTATTACAACAACAAATTAATTAACTATTCTACCTAACTAATTATTTACAACACTTTACAAAATTAACTAGCTATAACTAATTAATTACAACAAATATCTAACCTAAGTACTTAGACTAAGCAGCCTCAGGGAGCAAGGAATGCTCATGCATGCGCATGGATTTCCACCCAAAAAAGAACATTATTCTGCTGCTAGGTGCCTCTGTTGCACAGTAGAACACTTGCACTGTTTTTCCTCCTTAAAAACAACTTTGTTTCATTTCAAAAAGCTACTACTGGATTTTGCAAAGGTGGCCGGCAGGCTAGAAGTGGTGGCTTGTCGGCCACAAATGATGGCATGCCATCCCCAAATAGTGGCCTACCGACCACTGATGCTTGGTTCTTTCTACTGTAACAGAGAGCAAATAGAACAAGCACAGACTATTCTTAAGGGTTGTTTGCACAACTTACCCCTCCTTATCATCAAACAGCTCAAAGGAGCAGTAAACTTGATTCACAAACCATCAACAGATGTAATTTCATTACATGATGGCCTATGAACCAAACTGTGCAAGTTCAATAAATGCAACAAATAAAGACTCTCAAACTCCCTCCCTATCATGGATTAATCAAGGAAAGTGGTTGACAATGACTCTTGAACCCTTTTTAGTGGTAACAAGTTGGAAAAAATGTGAGGAAGAGATGGGAAACACAAGTTTAAACGCTTAGAGAACAAGCTTCAAAGAAGGATAGTTAACCCATCTACCTTTAATAGCCTTAAACCATAAGCTTCAGCCCATAAAAACAATTGAAAAATAGTTCAAAATCAACAACAAAAGATAGAAAAGATGCAGTGCAAAGATGCTCAAAATTATACCTCTTGAAGAGGAATAACACTTTTGTTCACAAACCAACAAGTTTTCACTATCAAGTGCTGAAATTTGGACTCAATAATCTCAACAAGGAGAGCTCCAATATTGGTTTAGGAAGTGTAGAGAGAGAGTGTATAGGTTGCAAGATAGAGATAGAGAGAATTTCAAGAATTTTAGGTTTTGGAATTTTTGTAACCTTAAACCAAGAAGGATGGCCTAGTATATATAGAAAAACAGCCTCACATGTCAGAAATATCCATATAGGAATAGCTGGAACTTTTGGGGGATAGTTAGCCAAAAATATCTATGTTTTTCACAAGTGGCCGGCAGGCTAGAAGTGTGAATTGCCGGCCACAAATGGTGTCTTGCCGTCTACACGTAGTGGCCTGTGGGCCACAAAAATCTACTTCTAGTCCCCGACTTCAAATGGGCATATCGACTTCATCTGAACTCGGTTTTAGGTCATTCTTGAGTCTAAATTGAAGCCTCGGAACTCTACTTTCCAATGGTTATGGCCTCACAACTAAAGTCTAAGTTTAAAAAGAGATTGGCCTGATTTAGTAAAGGTTGCTCATTTTTATCTTAACTGGATTGATGCCCAACTTCAAATGGCCATATCTCCCTTATCCGGACTCGGCTTTAGGTGATTCTTGAGTCTAAATTGAAGCTCCAAAAGTCTAATTTCCAATGGTGGTAGCCTCACAAATAAATTATAAGTGTACAAAGAGATAGACCTGATTTAGTGAAGGCTTCTTAGTTCTCTCTTAACGGTTTCATGCTCAACCATTTCCCCAACTTGTTTTCTTCCCTCCCTTCATATTTTCTTCAACTCCAAACCTATGAATAAGAGGTTTAAAATATTTTTTAAAGAGTTCACCTTTCTTCCATTTATTTCCACTTTGTCCTTGCTTGGTTTACTGAAAAGTGCAATATTTAAATGAAATGTGAGCCTCGAAACATCGTAGAAACATTTGGAAAAATATTTTGAAAGAAGAGGGTTTTAAGGTCTAAAAATAGTTTTGGGAAAAATGGGGTGTAAGGTTGGGATTTAGAAGCTCTTCTTACTGAAGAATTGAACATTTGTACAGCGTAACTTTCATCATCGAGTGATCAACCTAAGGTGCCCAAGTCTTAAGGGCGGTCAAAAATGGGGTGTCTACAGTTGCCCCTCTTTGATAGAGCTCGAAGTAATGAAATGACGTGAGTGAATGTCAAAGCCCGAAGACAATCCATTTTGACAAGGCCGTAAGACTTGGACAAACAAACAAAATACAGATGCAGTTGGTTGAACCCGAGGGTTGCCTATGTATCCTTTTGCAAGGAATCAAACCAACGTAGTTTAGGGATAGGATGCAAATGATACACAATTATAATGAAATCATGCAAATGGTATACAATGTAAAAATCATGCAAATGATATACAATGTGAAGAAATTATCAAACCACAAGCAGTGCAAAACACACAAATACCATAAAGAATTGGCGATACAAATCAAACTACGTTCTATATAGAAAAGAAGTGGGCACAGCCGAACGATACTTAACATAGGCTAAATGCCTACATCCTCAATACTGGCCTTAGCGCAACATGGATGCTTACACATAATAGAACCATGTTTCAATGTGAAAGGGGTGTGAGCACATGCAAAACTATGTTTTTCGTAGAAAGAGAACAAGTAATTGGGTGGGATGATATAAATGAGGAATGATCTGCTGGAGAAAGATAATGATCCTAAATGCTAACAAAGTACGATGCAATGAATGCAGTAGATACAGTGAATATGACGTAGGCCGAACCACATTTTACCTAGAAAAGGCATGGACACAAAATAGACCACGTCTAACACAGGAAAGGTGTTGACACCCTCAATACTGGCCTCAGCGCAGCATGGGTACTTACACATGACAGAACTATGTTTCAACAAGGGAAATGTATGAGCACATGTCACACTAAGCTTAACATGAAAAGGATGCATGATGTAATGGATGCAATGGACAATGTAGTAGATGAATAGGGTGACATACTCCAACCAACCACGTTGGAATTGTGAAAGGAAGAAGAACAAATTCCAAACACGTTGAAATCGTGTGAGGAAGAAGAACAAATTCCAAACACGTTGAAATCGTGTGACGAAGGGAACACTCTAACCATGCTAAAATCGTGAGAAGAGGTCCTAAGAAAACCGCTCAGGGTCATGTTTCATGCATCTTGAGAAAAATTTCAAACACGCTGATATCATGTGAGGAAAGGAACACTCAAACCATGCTGAAATCATAAGAAGAGGTCCTAAGAAAACCGCTCAGGGTCGTGTTCCATGTGTCCTGAGAAAAATTCCAAACACGTTGAAATCATGTGAGGAAACGAACACTCAAACCATGCTGAAATCGTGAGAAAAGGCCCTAAGAGAACTGCTCAAGGTCGTGTTTCACGCGTTCTGAGAAAAATTCCAAACATGCTGATATCGTGTGAGGAAAGGAACACTCAAACCACGCTGAAATCATGAGAAAAGGTCCTAAGAGAACCGCTCAGGGTCGCGTTCTACGTGTCTTGAGAAAGGCCCCAGGGGACAATGATCCTAAACGCTGCTCAGCGTAAAAGGATGAATGATACAAGATAATGCCAGATGCAAATGAATGCAATAAGTGCGATAGATAATATGACGTGTGAGACAAGCAATGTAGTGAATGATGTTTAGAGAAATGCAATAAACAAACAAAACGACGCTCTAGAAAGCACCTCATGGAGTGAGTGGCGATGAACCGCTCTACTCTAATGGGAATCCCCCTCTTGTATTCTTCAAACTCTTACCTTCAACTCACAGTTCAAAGGCCCTTAAATGCTAACAAGGGGTAACATCTGCACGTAGAAGTGACGGATGCCATTTTTCTTCCTGATCATATTCACAACTTTCCTTATTCGCTAACAGGGTGACAGACTACGTTGGTACAGTATCCAGAATTGAGGCACATACATGCTACCTCAACCTATGGAGCTGTCATATAGATTTCAAGCCAAGGATACACACCTAGGTATTCAAACCAAACTTTAGTCTCAGAAATTTCGAACCTTTGTGTTATAGGCATCGCCATTCGAACTCTAGTTTCCACCATCGCAGTTGGTCTCCTAGGAACTCATTGCAAACACAACTAAGACGCCTCTAGCAGGGAATGGTACTCAGGGAGAGCACTTCTGATCGCCATTTTGGCTTGAAGCAAACTTGATCACCATTATGGCTTGAATCAGGCTTGAGCTTGAGTTTGAGCTTGAGGTCAAGGTATACTCATACTCTGAAGAAATGACAAGGCCTAAGAAGGTGCATCCGAAATGCAATCCCAGAAATGCTGAAGTTGAAACAAACTCAGATGCTCTGATTTTCCATCCTTTTTTGTTGCTTTGCAGTCCGGAACCTATGTAGCTTCAGACAGGTCCTTGTTCTATTACTCTCTCTTTTGATTAGGGTTGGACCCTGCAGTTTATAAAAGAAAGAATTCTGTTTTGCACATTATGTTGAGAATGGCATAGCACTCTGAGCGCAAAACGATTTATTTTTTAAAATTGGAACTGACTTAACAGGGTATTGAGCCTACGACTGACCACAGTACACCACAACTCAACAAAGGGAAAAAAAAATAAGTAAAACAACCTAAACACAAATATTTACACTCGAAACAATTCAAAACAAGAATAGAGACAAACAAAAATAGCAAACACAACACTTGGATGTTTTCCATTGGTGGGAGATCTCTCAATTCACGAAGAGCCCACTACTTCTCCAGGTATTGTTTCCCACCCTTTCTAATTTGTGATTCTCACGTCACTTTAGCACTCAATCTCTATTTTCTCTAAAAAGCCCTTTTCCTTACTTTTCCTCTCAACGCACATCTCTCTATTCTTTAATCTCTCTTATTTTTTTAATCCCTTCCCAGGTGTGGTTGATGGATAAGCTGGAAGTTGTGGACCTTATGAAGGGGGTCAAATATCCTGCTCCATTTCTAGTTTGTGCTTTGCACTTGGCTCGATACTTCACTGCTTGGAGGACGAGAGAGTGCTTGGCCCCCTACTGCTAACTTCAATTGTGCCGTTTCTGGCAACTATGCTGACAACAGGGAAAAGACAGAAAACCTAACAGCTATGCCCCTAGTTCATTTGTTTTAACCATTTTTTGTTTTTTGGCTTCTACTATAACAATTTTTGACCAACATGAGAGTTAGATTAACATGCTTATTCAACTTTTTTTTTTTTTTTTGAAATCATATAAGTCAAGTTGTGATCACTGAAATTTTTTCCCTTTTGGGTCCAAGAAATGGTCTGGTTCTGACGGGAAAAAAAAAAGGAATATTTTTCAAGAAATTAGTCAACTTCACTAAAAATCTTCAAAACTGTTTGCAGATGGCCACTGCTCAACCAACATAGAATTAACTCTTGAGATGCACAATCTTAGATCTGAACTTAATTTGTCTTGCAACTGAATCTTCTAACGGAATAGGACAACTGATTTTAAATGAAGATGAGTCAATTGAACATGGATAGGATAGCTAAGTTGAACAAGGATAAGCCAATCAACATGGATGAGACAAGTAGACTGAAAATGGTTGGGGCTGAACTTCAGTATGAAGTTGTCTATGTATCCCAAAGATGGGAATCAGGCCGTACGTAGTTTCGGGTTAAGGTGCACTCGAGTATTAGCACTCTCCTTTTGCGCTATAACTTTTTCCAAAGCCGCCCTTCCGGGTTTTCAACCTTGCGAGCTATTTTTCTTTCTTTTTTCTTCTTTTCTATTTTTTTCACTTTTTTTTCTCTTTTTTTCTTTTTTGTTCTTTTTATTTTCTTTTTGCTTTTTTCTTTTCTATTTTCTTTGTTTTCATTCTCTCAATTTTGTTCTTCTTTTTTTTTCTTTTGCTCTAACTTTTGTTTGGGTTGCCTTTCTGGGTTTGCGGCCCAGTGAACCTCTCACGGATAGAAAAGTTTAACTTGCCTATGTTAATTCGTTTTGAGCTCTCTAAGCCATCTGAATCCACGAGAATGGCTACTATTAGGTAATGATGTAGTCTTGATGATGTAAGGGCCCATCCAATTGAGTCTGAATTTGCCCCTAGTGTCATGGGTATGAACTTGATTGTCCTTCACCACAAAAATTTTCTTCTCTCAGATTCTGGGATTTGGCTTTCTTGCCAATCTCCGTTGGTTTAAGGAATGACCAACTTTTAAATCTTCGAGCATATCTGACCTTTTTGTCCCTAGTTCAAGGGTTGTTTCTCATTCAGACATGCAAGCTTTCTTTGATGACATACGACCTTCTTACCCATAGTTTAAGGGCTGCTTCGAATCCGGCAATGCAAGCCTCACATTGTGGTTGATTGTTTGAGCATTCTACATCAAGGGTCGAGTCTCGAGGCTGAGAGTGATCCTATGCTATACAATCTCAAAATCAATTCCAGGCATGTCTTTGTAGGACCATGCAAAATATTTTTTGAAATTTTTTAATAAAGCAACTAGCCGCTTGTGCTTTTCTAAAGATAATGTAGAACCAATCTGGATCACGCCAGGATCCTTCTCAGTACTCACATTAACATACATGATTTTATTCATCAAGGGCTTAGCAGGCCTCTCTTCCTCTTAGTTGATCAAATTTTTGCAAATCCCAAGGAATTTCTTCTTCTTTGTTTTCATCACAGTTTTAGAAAGGTTTTGAAAAACTTTGGTCAATGCAATGCTGTAAAGGCATAGAAAAGAGAGTGGAAATTATTGTCATTTCATTCAGATCTTCTAGCTCAACTAGCTCAATAATAGAAACAGACGCAAAAGAAAAAGTGTAAAGACAAAAAAACAAACAGTTGATGTCCTAGTTAACATGCCTGAAATCACCTAACCCTAACACAACAAGACTAACTCAATACCCAAGTTCGAAAGTAAAATAAACAACATTTTCAATTTGCCACAAAATAGTGTGTGCCATCCACCACATTTGGAGTAAAATGGGTGCAATCAGCGGGTGGTTCATTCTTGATCACATAGTCACATTATCCCCCAAGTTCATCGATCCAGGGCTGATAGACTTTGTAGGACCTGGCGGAGTAATAACCTTATTGTTAATCAGGTCTTGAATTTCATGGCAAAGACAAAAGCAAGCGTCAGTATTGTGGCCGGTTTGTTGATGGAAGGCATAGAACTTGGCAGCTTTATACCTGGCTGGAAAAGGATCAGGGAGAGGCCGAGGGTCAAGGGGTTTGAGATAGCCTTGTCCTATGAGGATTTGGAGAGCTTTGGATAAGGTCATATAAAGGGGATTGAAGGTGTAGTTACCAGTCCTGACAAGATTGACAGAGGGGTCAACAAGTGTTGACTGGGTTTGATGATCTCTTACGGCTGTAAGATTGGAGCTGAAATGGGTGTTTCTGGCACGACAGCCCTTTTTATGGTTTATCCTTGGATTCAAAATGCTCCTAACCTAAGCGACAAAAGTGTCATCTGCAGTCTTTGTAACAACTGCAAGCACTCGCTGTTTGTTCAGTCCTTTGACCTTGAACGCCTTAATGGCCCACTGAAGCTATTCATAAGGGTCAATACTTGCCCCAGCCTTGTTCTTGCCCTTTGCCTCCACTTTGCCAAGGGATTGGGTTGCTATATCGGAGCAAAGCCCAATTGTTGTTGACATGTCATCACCCAGGCTTGAGATAGCTTCAGGTTGGCCATTTTCAATTACAGTTCACCCCAAGATTGGGGAGCCTTTTGGTGTGAAATTTCTAGCATGTGATGTGGTAGATGATGGAGCCAAAATCCCAAAGGCTAAATTTGCCACAGTTCTCTGAAGATCTTCAATCATGCTTATTAACTCAACAGTAGTGGGTTCATGGGTTTGAGATGATTGGGGTTCAAGTACATCCATCATACACAAGTTCGTGCTTTCTGGAATGAACACCTTAGGCTTGGATAAATGGGCTAGGATGATATATATGCTAGGGTTGTAGATAGACGGTAGTGTATGGATCAAGTTGAGATGTGGAGGTAATAGGCTAGGGGTGGCATGAGGTCTTTTTGGTGGAGCTATGATCTCTTCATTAATAAGATCCTAAATCTTATGACGGAGGCAAATGCAATGGTTTTTATCATGAATGTGTTGTTGATGATAGGCACAATATTTAGTGGGATCATGTCTTGGTGGAAGATAATTTTGGAGGGGTCGGGGATCTAGGAGCTCTAGCTACCCTTTTCCTAGCAACATTTTCAAGGCTTGAGAGAGACTCATGTAAAGAGGATGGAAATTTCGGGCTTGGGGCCGAGTTGAAGTGGTTGGTTTTTGGCTATTAATAGGAGTGGTGACAGTGTTTACTTTTGAGCATTTCCCAGTTGTGCTACCACTGGTAGTAGCATTGGAACTGAGAACAACATTCTTCTTCAGAGGCTTATATCTTCCACAATGATCCCTTGTCTAATGGTATCCTCGATTTGAACCCCTATTTCATGAAACTCTGTAAAGGTAAATAGAGGTAGAACAATCATCTTCTGCAGTAACTTGCCATGCAGATTCCGAATAATCATTCTTATCTATTCCTTCTCGGAAGGTCTCGTGGTCATCATCAAGGCTTTGGCCCTCCATCTTGTCACAAACTCAGAGAAACCATCCTTCGGCTCTTAACGGGTTGCCTCGAGATCACGAGTTGTGACCTCAATCTATGTATTGTAAGAGTATAGAGCAATGAAGGCCTCGGCCATCTCTTTCCAATTCTGTTTGACGGAATCTTCTAACTTAACATACCAAATGGTCGCTATACCCGACATGGTGTGACCAAAGAGAGATAACTTATGTGGTCTACTTAAGCCCATCGACCACAAGATATTGGAAAATAATCGCAAGTGGACCATCGGATCCCCAGAGCCGTCAAAACAATCAATGTGCGGCATTTTAAATTGATTCGGTAATGTAACTGCCGAATTGGTGTACCCATCCTCTATGTTTGGGATGGAGTTGACCCCTTGCGCTTTCTTCAATAATTTTTCCAATTTATTGACCTTGAGCATAGTTAGATCAACCTCGAACTCGAATAGAGCCTCGGTCTGATAAACCGAGGCTTTGGAGGTTTGTACTGGGATTGGCTCTATTGGATTGCCCTGGTTTTCTTGGACATTGGCAATATTAGCAGTGGCACCAGGCACAGGGATAGCTGCGGTGGGTACATATAATGCAAAGGTCGTTGTTGGCTGCGGTTACGGTTGATGTTGCTGTAGCCTAGTTATAACCTCGATCTGACAGGTCGTAACCTCAGCTTGACGGACTACGTCATGCTATAGTGTCTTGACTGTTTGTTGCAGGTGGTGTATCAATTCTTCCATACTGACCAAGGGATACTGTGCCATTTGAATAGGTGATTGGTCTCGTACTGGGTTAGGAGTGGATGACTGTTCCTAAATTGGACTAGACATAGGTAAACTGAGGGATGACTGCTGTAGGAACTGGATTGGTGAATTCTGTCTAATCCTCTTTTGCCTTGTAACCGGTGGCAGTGAAGCAAACATTGGTTACCCCTGAACTAGGTCCCCAACCTTACAAAGTCTATCAACACGAGTCCAGAGTACCCTGGGGATATCAAAGCCTTCTAAAGCTATGGTTCCAGGACTACCTAGCAAAAGAGAAAACAGGCAGCACCTCAACCCAATTTCACCAGAACAGATATGATCACAGCTAAATGACTGTACTCCATACTAAATTCTATCCCAAAATAGATACCAAATGTACCACTGATATGAAGCACCCCTGTATAGTTTCACTGCAAAGCATATACCAGGTAAAAAGAGCCAAAACACCCCTATGAGGGGTAGAGTTATCCTGTCCTAGCTTTGACATGATCTAAGGTTTCACTACTTCAATCAAGTAGTTTCACGTAATCCTGCATTTTAGGTGAGCATCCTGTCTTAGTTTGGAACAGTCTCTATGGCTTTTCGATATGCAACTCGGCCAAATGGTCAAAAGGGGTACCTCAGCAAGACTACCTAGTATACCTCTCACACCTAACACCGAGAAGTGAAAGGCGGATCAAACGGTACAGCGGTAGTCCAGATCCAAAGGTTGTGTTCCCATCATGGCAGAGCCCACGACTAGTTTTCCTTTTGGCAAGTTTTTAGGCAAGCCTTTGGCAAACTGTCCAGGAATGAAAATGGCAAACACAATGACTTAGGCGCACTAATGCAAATCTAAATGCAAAGAAACATATAAGTGTAGACAAAATTTCACATCATGAAGTTCGAGTCAAGTTCTCTAATTTCCCCAGCAGAGTCGCCAGAAACTGTAGCTCGACTTTTCGTGCCGCCTCTCAGAAGATGAATAAGCCCTACAGTATCGGACTCCTGCAGTTCTGAATCTGATCTCAAAAGTGCAATGTGAAATAGATAAACACCAAAGAGTCCAAATCCGGCAAATCTTTTGGAAAATTGATTTTGAATCAAATTGTCAAAAATGGACTGCTTTTCCAGATATAGAGTCGCCACCTGAATATTTTTGAAAAATTTTGGAAACCCATGACTCATGCCAAAGGCCATGTGTTCGTCATTACCAAGATTGTCTCGACTTGGGAACCTAGATACGAGAGGGAAATGTCATGAATTGAGCACCTCCACTCGCCGGATCAAAGATCGGCCTCTATTAATCATGATATGAATCTTATATACATTATATGCTCTTGTTCCGATTTATTAGGCTAGCATTACTATGTGATGCGCACACACACAAGCATAGACTAAATTTGCAAGAATTGAAACATTTGGCTCATGTTTGTTTCCAAAGTTATTTCGAATATGTACCACTTGAAAAAAGTGATCACATATAAATATTACTCAAATTATTTCAATTCAAGCAATTAGCCTTTATCCACAGGAATTTAAATAGTTTATCACTTAAGCACTTAACCTCATGGTGAATATGTTTTGACATGACAACATTAACACACTCATGCAATATACTAAAGCATAAAAAGAGCTCACATAGCACTCCAAGCCCAAAAAAAAAAAAAAAAAAAAGAAGTTAGAATAATGCATGATCCTAACTATACAATATGACTAATGTAACGCATGCGGTATGCAATCTAAATAGGCTCGAGTACTTAACATTACATGTGAAATAATTTGATAACATGCGGTCTAAGCACGTATTCAAAGAAACATTAAACACACAATGCAAGTTAGCATAATGAACCGAGCCTAATGCAGCAAAGACATGTGGATGCAAACATGAAGTATGCTAAACAAAATATGATACCTTAAACTAACTAACATAAGCAAGTAAATAAAATGTAGAAAGATGTGAGATTGGAAGACATACACATTATTACAACATTTGCGCCCTCACACGGGAGGATCTAAAAAAACTAACTGGCTATTACAAAACGAAATGAATAAATTAGCTAAGTTACATAACTAATTATTACAACAACAAATTAATTAACTATTCTACCTAACTAAATATTTACAACACTTTACAAAATTAACTAGCTACAACTAATTAATTACAACAAATATCTAAGCTAAGCACTTAGACTAAGCAACCCCGGGGAGCAAGAAATGCTCATGCGTGTGCTCAGATTTCCACCCGAAAAAGACCACTGCTTAGCTGCCAGGTGCCTCTGTTGCACAGTATAACACTTGCACTATTTTTCCTCCTAAAAAACAACTCTGTTTCATTTCAAAAAGATACTTCTGGATTTTGCAAAGGTGGCTGGCAAGCTAGAAGTGGTGGCTTACCGACCACAAATGATGGCCTGCCATCCCCAAATAGTGGCCATCTTCCTGTTGCAACAGAGAGCAAACAAAGCAAGCATAGAGTATTCTCAAGGGTTGTTTGCACAACTTACCCCTCCTTATCATCAAATAGCTCAAAGGAGTAGTAAACTTGATTCACAAACCATCAACCGATGCAATTTCATTGCATGATGGCCTATGAACCAAAGTGTGCAAGTTCAATAAATGCAACAAATAAAGACTCTCAAACCCCCTCCCTATCATGGATTGATCAAGGAAAGTGGTTGACAATGACTCTTGAACCGTTTTCATCATGAACAAGTATGAAACGATTCAAGACTCAAGGGTTCAATTAACCTCTGATTGAACCCAAACCAAGTTATTATCATGTTCCATTTTTAGTTCAAATTTTATTGCTTTATTTTAATTACCAACCATTCTTTAACCAATTGAGTCCAAAAGTGATCTTTAAGTCCTCTAATGGAAAGAAACATCAAACCAAATGTTGTTTTAAATGTTGTTTTAGGCGTGAGAGAAGTGTCATGCCGTTGGTAATGAACCCCAAAGGGATTAAACCATTAAGCACAATACCTCAATCTCATGCTTAAACAAACAAGTGGCTTGAAACAACTTTCAAAATAGAGTAAACGCCAAGAAAGGAGGGAGGTTTTAGAGGTGATTAAAGGTGATCACAATTATGAAAAACTTGAAATAAATACTATCAACTCAAATAGGTTGGTGGCTAAGGCCTAAACCACCAAACCTATGAGGACTATTACATTACAAGCATGGTATACAAAGCATAAATGAAACTAACACATAAAAACAGTCCTAATATACACCAAAATAGTGCTAGAATTGAAGTAAAAATAACTAAAAGAGTGAGCTAAAATAATGGGAAATTTAAGCTAGTAAACAAGCCAAAGGAGGGGTAACCCATCCATTTTTGAGACTTCAAAACATGATTTTTGGCCTTTGAAAAACTCTGAAATTCTATGGTAACAAGTTGGAAAAAATTTGAGGAAGAGATGGGAAACACAAGTGTAAAGGCTTAAAGAACAAGGTTCAAAGAAGGGTGGTTAACTCCTTTACCTTTAATAGCCTTAAACTACAAGCTTCAGCCCGTAAAAACAATTGAAAAATAGTTCAAAATTAGCAAGAAAAGATAGAAAAGATGTAGTGCAAAGATGCTCAAAATTATACCTCTTGAAGAGGAATAACACTTTTGTTCACAAACCAACAAGTTCTCACTCTCAATGGCTAAAATTTGGACTCAATAAGAAGAGCTCCAATATTTGTTTAGGAAGCGTAGAGAGAGAGTGTGTGTATAGGTTTCTAGATAGAGATAGAGAGAGAATTGCAAGAATTTGATGTTTTGGAATTTTTTGTAACCTTAAACCAAGAAAGAAGGCCTGATATATATAGAAAAACAGCCTCACAGGTTGAAAATATCCATATAGGAATAGTTGGAGCTTTTGGGGGACAGCTGGCTAAAAATATCTATGTTTTTCACAAGTGCCCGGCAAGCTAGAAGTATGAATTGTTGCCATAAATGGTGGCATGCCGTCCACAAATAGTGGCCTACGGGCCACAAAAATCTGCTTCCAGGCCCGAATTCAAATGGCCATATCTCCCTCATTCGGACTCGGCTTTAGGTGATTCTTGAGTCTAAATTGAAGCCCCAAAAGACTAATTTCCAATGGTGGTGGCCTCACAACTAAAGTATAAGTGTAAAAAGAGATAGGCCTGATTTAGTAAAGGCTGCTCAATTCTCTCTTAACGGTTTCATGCTCAACCATTTCCCCAACTAGTTTTCATCCCTCCCCTCATATTTTTCTTCAACTCCAAACCTATGAATAAGACGTTTAAAATATTTTTCAAAGAGTTCACCTTTCTTCCATTTATTTTCACTTTGTCCTTGCTCGGTTTACTAAAAGTGCAATATTTAGATGAAATGCGAGCCTCAGAACATCGTAGAAACATTTGGAAAAATATTTTGAAAGAAAAGGGTTTTAAGGTCTAAAAATAGTTTTGGTCAAAAATAGTTTTGGTCAAAAAGAGGTGTAAGGTTGGGATTTAGAAGCTCTTCTTACTGAAGAATCGAACATTTGTACAGCGTAACTTTCATCATCGAGTGATCAACCTGAGGCGCCCAAGTTTTAAGGGCGGTCAAAAATGGGGTGTCTACACCGACATTCCTCCAGCATCCATCGGTGAGGTGGCAAATCTATTTTATGGAAATTGTGTATACTTCAAGCTTCAGTTTGTTTTCTTTTCTTTTTCTTTTTTTGTTTATTATTTTATTCTCAGAATTTCTTTTGTCTTATACTTATGCTCTTCAAATGTAATATCCAGTTTCAATTAGTTCTATTATTTCTGCTTTGTAATTCGATTTATAAATCTGAATCTGTTTTATTTTCTATTAAATACTCAATTTTATACAATAATTGGATGCCTCACAAGATCTTAGTTTGTGTATCAAAAATATTGCAAGTTTGATTTCTTCGTTCAAGTGACCAAAGGTGCGCTTAATCGAAGTTTCAGTCTTCGCAGGATCTCAATATGCACTTTCGAGATACTACAAGTGAGGCTTTTTTCTACTCGAGTGATAAAAAGTGCGCTTAAGAAAATATTAGATCCTCATAGGATTTTTTGTCTGAGATCTCTTTTTCCTACAAGCATAGATTCACCCGCTTGAGTGACCAAAGTTGTGCTCGAGCGGTCTCTTCAAACATATTTTGTTATAACTACCTCAGAACTTTAGATTTGGCTTTTAATTCTTCTAGTTCTCTCACTGGACTACTTAGGAAACATAGGGTAATTTCTATGGGTGATTTGCTTATTTCCTCTGGTTAATTTATGGAGATTTTCATGCATCTTTAGAATTTGATTGTATACAACAACGGGGTTATGATGATTTCTCTTCTCAAGCAATCTATTATTGGAATCCTGATCTAGTTGATGATTATGGATTTGACATGAACACGTTGCAAATTCAAAGAGGAGAATGGATTGTAAAGATTGAAAAGAGTCTCTAGGTCAATCAAGTGTGGATTCACTAAAAGGTAGACTTGGTGAGATGTCTTATTGTAATATTCCTGATTCTTCATAGTGCATTTGCCTAGTCTTGACTTGTGGTTTTTTAACAATTGCAATTGGTGGATTCCAATTGGAACTATTTTTTTCACATTAAAATCATTTGTGTTTAATTCCTTGATTGGTTGATTTAGATCTAAATCAATTTGTTCCATTATGTGTATTGATTTAGATTTGACTTAGCTTGTTTTTGAATTGTTGTGTTCATCATATTGCTTGTGATTTGAACTATGCAGTCATAAATCATGAGTCTCAAAATTTAGGATTTTCATAAATTATTTAAATTTGCCACTACTTAATTGGGCTCTAATAACTGATTAGCAATGTTCACTTTAGGAGCGTTATAAGCATGCGTAATTTTTTGTTGGGTAAATTATAATGACTTCTCAAGGTTTATGATAATTACATAAACTCCCCCTTTAGTTTATGAAATTACACTTACCTCCATTGAGTGGCTTTAGTCTTGTTGACCTTATAGATGCTTTACCATTTTCTTCCTCATTTATCTAGAGATATTTCTTAATATTGTGAGATGATACTCACTACAAAAAAAATTGTTTTTTGTGACGGCAAAACGCCGTCGCAAGTACTTCAAACGCCGTCTCAAAAGGTTTTTGCGACGGCAAGTGGGGGTCGCAACAAAGGGGGTTGCAAAAGGGCTTTAGCGACGGTAAGTGCCATCGCCATTGTTTTTGCGACAAGAAAATTTCTTTTTTTGCGACGGCAAATTTTTGTTGCCAATAATCCATGAAAATTTGGGTTTTTTGCGACGGCAAAATTCCCGTCGCTAAAAGTGTCGTCGCTAATAACTATTGTCGACGGTATCCTGAGCCGTCGCTAATGACTATTGTCGACGGCAATTATACCGTTGCTTAGGGCCTTATTTTTCAATTCAATTCCCTACCTTTTGCGACAGTATATGTGCCGTCGCAAAAAGCTTGCTACAATTTTCTTTTTGCGACAGGGTGTTCTGCCATCTCAAAAAAAAAATTTAAAAAAACCCCTGTATTAAAATTATTAAAAATATAAAAATAACCTGTATTAAATGAAAAATAACTATAAAAAAATCCAAAAATTACATAATAATATAAATACATACATAAACAAAAGTTGGCACATGATGAAAATTCATAATGTTGTTCCATTCATAACAATACATAAATAAAAATTCATAACAACAAAAATTATGCCACTACATAATGTCGCATAAAACATACATAATGTTGTTCACAAATTTAAATAACATAAATCAAAATCAAAACTAAAAGTTTTCGCCTTGATTCTTTCGTGAGTCACAAAAATAAAAGTTGGTCATAATCTTTACACGCCCGCATTCCACAAGAAGCAAGCTGCTACTCGGGAAATATCTGAAAAAAACAAAATAAAAATAATTAATAACAATATAATGGTGTTAATATTTTAATTACAGAAAAATATAAAAAAATTAACTACTATATAATTACAAAGATAGTTTAGTAAATAATTCTGGATAGACCGAAATCCGACTCTAACTCTCAAACCAGGAACCCGATTCGAGCCTCGTATTCTCCCATAAGTCTCTCGTGCCTAGGCAATCGTGTGTGCCAAGTTTCGTGCTAAATCGACGCCGTTTGGTGATTTTGGAGCGTTAACACCTCGAATTCAAGTTTCTTAAGGAACTAGTTTGCCTAAAGTGAAATCCGGCTCTAACTCCCAAACTGGGAACCCGATTCGAGCCCCGTCTTCTCCCACAAGTCTATCATATCTAGGCGGTCGTGTGTGCCAAGTTTTGTACAAAATCGACGCCGTTTGGTGATTTTAGGGCATTAACACCTCGAATTCAAGTTTCTTAAGGAACTAGTTTGCCTAAAATGAAACCCGACTCTAACTCCCAAACTGGGAACCCGATTCGAGCCCCGTCTTCTCCCACAAGTCTCTCGTGCCTAGGCGGTCGTGTGTGCCAAGTTTCATGCTAAACCGACACCGTTTGGTGATTTTGGGGCGTTAACACCTCGAATTCAAGTTTCTTAAGGAACTAGTTTGCCTAAAGTGAAATCCGGCTCTAACTCCCAAACCGGGAACGCGATTCGAGCCTCGTCTTCTCCCACAAGTCTCTCATGCCTAGGCGGTCGTGTGTGCCAAGTTTCATGCTAAACCGACGCCGTTTGGTGATTTTGGGGCATTAACACCTCGAATTCAAGTTTCTTAAGGAACTAGTTTGCCTAAAATGAAATCTGATTCTAACTCTCAAACCGGGAACCCAATTCGAGCCCCGTCTTCTCCCATAAGTCTCTCATGCCTAGGCCGTCGTGTGTGCCAAGTTTCGTGCTAAACCGACGCCATTTGGTGATTTTGGAGCGTTAACACCTCGAATTCAAGTTTCTTAAGGAACTAGTTTGCCTAAAGTGAAATCTCACTCTAACTCTCAAACCGGGAACCCGATTCGAGCCTCGTCTTCTCCCACAAGTCTCTCATGCCTAGGCGGTCGTGTGTGCATGCTAAACCGACACCGTTTGGTGATTTTGCGACATTAACACCTCGAATTCAAGTTTCTTAAGAAACTAGTTTGCCTAAAATGAAATCCGACTCTAACTCCCAAACCGGGAACCCGATTCGAACCCCGTCTTCGCCCACAAGTCTCTCATGCCTAGGCAGTCGTGTGTGACAAGTTTCATGCTAAACCAACGCCGTTTGGTGATTTTGGGGCATTAACACCTCGAATTCAAATTTCTTAAGGAACTAGTTTGCCTAAAGTGAAATTCGACTCTAACTCTCAAACCGGGAACCCGATTCGAGCCTCGTCTTCTCGCACAAGTCTCTCATGCCTAGGCGGTCGTGTGTGCGTGCTAAACCGACGCCGTTTGGTGATTTTGGGGCATTAACACCTCAAATTCAAGTTTCTTAAGGAACTAGTTTGCCTAAAGTGAAATCCGACTCTAACTCCCAAACCAGGAACCCGATTCGAGCCTTGTCTTCTCCCACAAGTCTCTCATGCCTAGGCGATCGTGTGTGCCAAGTTTCGTGCTAAACCGACGCCGTTTGGTGATTTTGGGGCATTAACACCTCGAATTCAAGTTTCTTAAGGAACTAGTTTGCCTAATGTGAAATCTGACTCTAACTCCCAAACCGAGAACCTGATTCGAGCCCCATCTTCTCCCACAAGTCTCTCGTGCCTAGGCGGTTGTGTGTGCCAAGTTTCGTGCTAAACCGACGTCGTTTGGTTATTTTGGGGTGTTAACACCTCGAATTCAAGTTTCTTAAGGAACTAGTTTGCCTAAAGTGAAATCCGGCTCTAACTCGCAAACCGGGAACCCGATTAGAGCCCCATTTTCTCCCATAAGTTTCTCGTGCCTAGGCGGTCGTGTGTGCCAAGTTTCGTGCTAAATCCAGCTCTAACTCCCAATCCGAGAACCCAATTTGAGTCCCATCTTCTCCTACAAGTCTCTTAACTTAGAATGTAAAGAATGCAAAGATACATTTTATACCTGATCTTCTGGTGGTGGTGTATATGGATTCTCGTCTTCTGCAGATTCCCTAAATGCCCGGTGGCCACTCGATGCATCAGGAACCTATAATAGTCAATGCATAATGTGTTAATCATATTCAAATTTTATACATAATCTTGTGTGAAAATTGAACTATCAAACAATTTAATTTATATTGAACTTGTCTGTTGGGATCCACACTCGCCCCTGTGACACAAAGGCCATCATCTCAGCTCTCATCTGCAGATGCTCAGAGAACTCGCTTTCAGACTCCTCCCTCAACTCATCCCTTAGCTCTGCACGAACCTGCTGTGTGATCTGATTAATAGTCGATGGCTAGGGTGTTGACTGTGATGGGCCAACAATATCTTTATACACCGCTCTCTGAGGCACAATTCTCTCATATGTGCGACAATATCCATGTCTGTCATGACCTATCAACTTATGGAAAATGGCATTCCTAGCCTCTAAAGTCCGACCATCCTCAGGTAGCATAGAGAGTTGACGATTAAACTCATCCTGTATTGAATAAGACATACAAGTATATGCCAAATTAAGATGGTTGACACACAAAAAATAAACTTTAAATACAATCAAAGGTGTTTGGAAACTACCAAGGTCTGGATAACCTCTGGGTCATCTGCTCTACGTGTCATAAGCCAAACATTCATCTTATCAGTAGACTCCCCCTTATTGGTCATCTACATTTTTTTAGAAATATGAAAATTAGAATCCAAATACTTTGCAAATATACAATGTTTATTTATATACAAAAATAAAACAATAAAATGTAAACCTCATGTCGTATTTGAGAGAAAGTAGTACGCCCTGTGGTATGAGCTATGCCGTGAGCTCGCCGATTTTTAGCGTTTCTACTTGCAATTTTTTATAGCAGGTTCAACAAATTTAAGTATGTAAACATGATTTGTATGTTTACATATCATAAATATAACTTATTTGTATACCTCAGCATCGGAAGTACGCCAATACTCCACAAGTTCTTCCCACTGGCTTGGCACAATGTACAAAGGAACATCATCCTTCAGATTAGGATCAGAACTTCTAGGCTTGAAATACTTAGCCTTAATCTTGTTCTTGTGATCCTTCCATATGCTATTGCAGTTTTTCATGCAGATTAGCTTGTATTCCTCTGGACATATATTCAAATTGTCCTATAAAACACAATTTCAAAGTTTAAATAATAATAACACAATTTTGGAATTCGAATTTGTGGACAAAAATATACTTTTACCATCACATCCTTCCAAATAGCATCAACAATATCATCAGGCACATTGTTCCAGTCAAGAAAAGTAAGAGGAACAATGTTACTATTCCGCACAATGATGCCAAGTTGAGTAGTTAACTTAGCCATGTTATCCCCTATTGGGCAGTAATTTTCATCAAATTGTATGTCCAGCTTTTTACCAGTACCCCACTCTTTAATGCCCTTGGCATATCCTCTACCACACCTAGTCGAGGTTGATGAAGAACTAACATGACCTGCGACATACAATAACAATAAACAATATGCAATGGTAATAAACAAATGCAAATTTAAATAATGTGAATACAAATCGAATTCTTATACCTGAGGTGGGCTGTGAAGAAGTCGAAGGGTCTGCAAAATACAATGAGAATAAACAAGTTATATATAATGAGCATAAATAAATGTATGTTTAAATAATTTTCATACAAATCAAAGCAAATTTATATACCTGCGGATGGCTCATAAGCTGATGACTCTAGTTGGGATGACAGCTGCTGTGGTGCCACTGATGGTGGATGCACCGATGGTAGACGTGGAGGCTGAGTACATGGTAGCTGTTGTGGTGCCACTGATGGTAGTCGATGCGGTGGTACTAATGGGCCCTCAGATGGTGGTGGCACTAATGGGCCCTCTGATGGTGGCCGATGTGATGCCTCCTCTGATGGTGGTGCTACTGATGTCCTGTTATATAGCACATTAGACATCATGCGCCGGGGATGATCAGGCTTCCTCTTCCTTTCCATAATAATCTGCAAGCAATATAACATTAATTGATATTAGAAACATAGACAATGGTTTGTCATCAATAATATGACATTAATTGAACTAATACAATTACAAAGACAAAGTAAATTAAGAAATTGATGATTAACTACAACCTTGGCCTTAATTGAATTACTAATGTTGATTAAATATCAGCCTATTTGAACATCAACTGTTTCCCCTTCTGCGACTTCCCTCACCCAACCAACTTCTTTATCACGAAGCATTATATTTTCTTTCAATTGTTGGCTCATTTATGGCTCGATTTGTGGATCAGTCAAACTCATATCAAATAAACCTCTTTGAGACATCTTCACCACGACTTGCCAGTCTGGTTGTAACGGGTCTGCAACATACTAAACTTGCTCTGCTTGGGACGCCAAGATGAAAGGTTCATTGGTAATTCAATCATCTCGGTACAACAAATGATTGAAGTTCATCAACGTGAAATTGAAGACATCTTCTTTCTTTCCATGAATGTTGTCAATCCAATCACACTTAAACAACACATGTTTCTTCTCATTGGAATATCGAATCTCAACAATATCTGTCAATTGTCCATAATAGTACACAGACCCCACACGAGGATTCTTGTCTTTTCGACTAGCATAACTTATGGTATCTACCTTCAAAGCTACACCACAATTTTGTGTGGCTCGACGATCATCCATGGTCTTTACTCGATACCGAAACCCATTCAGTATATACCCGTTGAACCTCCTTGCCAGGTTATGAGGACCATTTGCCAATAGAATAATCTCTTCAGACAATATGACATCAGTAGTCCTTCGCAAAGTTTGGACCTATTTAACACGAAAATGTAAAATTTAAAATGTAGTTCGACTTAAGTAACTAAAATCTATAGAGATAAATACATACACGTTCCTTGAACCAAATGTGAAAAGTTTCAAAATGTTCACACCAAAGCTGATGATCGTCAACACGAGGCATTTTGAGCTTAAGTACTTCAAGGTGTTTGCTGTGTAGATTGAAATTTGAGCAATCCAAAAAATTTTGTTGAAAATTCAATAAAACATAATAAAATATTGAGTGAGTGACTTAACCTACTTTATGAATGGTTGAACCGCGCTTGTATTGAATAAGATGTACCGATGAGCTTGTACCCAAGAAGTATTATCAAGATAAAAGCTTGTGTTTTCACCAATAGCATGACCCAAATTATCAGCACCACTATAGTTCCCCACGGGTCGACTAGATTTGGTTTCCTCATCATTGAGATATTGTGCACAAAAATTCATGCATTCTTCCATAAGATATCCTTTAGCAATTGATCCTTCAGGATGAGCTCTATTACGCACGTATTGCTTCAAAGTAAGAAAATACCTCTCAATTGGATACATCCATCAAAACTGAATCGCTCCACCCAATAAGGCTTTATCAGCTAGATATATAGGCAAGTGCTCCATTATATCAAAAAAACTCGGAGGAAATATTTTCTCTAGATGACAAAGTGTTACAGCGATACGATTTTGAATATATTGCAAATCCGTCGCACGATTCACTTTCGAACACAATTGTCTAAAGAAATTACTCAATTCAATCAAGGGTTCAATTACATTCTTCGGTAACGATCTTCGAATAGCCAATGGAATAAGTTGTTGCATCAGAATATGATTATCGTGGCTCTTAAGACCCCCAATACTTCTATCATGCGAGCGCACACAACGTGATATATTGGATGAATACCTGTTGGGAACTCTTACTTCCTTCAACACTTTCAAGAACAAATCTTTTTCATCCTTGGTCATCGTGAATTGTGCTGGTGGTAAATAGGCTATATTCGATCCTCTTAACTGCAAATATAGGGGTTTTCTAATATTCATATCTTGTAAATCACGCCGAGCATTAACACCATCCTTCGATTTTTCTGCAACCCCTAATATTGTCCACAACACATTGTCACAAACATTCTTCTCTATATCCATCACATCGAGATTGTGTCTTATTAGATTCTGCTCCCAATATGGCAATTCATAAAAGATACTCTTTTTCTTCCAGCTATGGGTGCGATGTCCAACTTTCTCCTTCTCTACCTGTCTCTTATGCCTCTCCTTAAGGTCATCCCTCTTGTATTGGGTTAAAATACACTCAGATTCTAATTGTAGCAACATCTCAGTTCCAGACAACAATTTTGGTTTGAGTCTGACTTCCCGACTACCATCAAATGATACTTTATCCTTCCGGAATTTATGGCCTATAGGTAAAAATCTGCGATGACCCAAGTATGATTGTTTCCTACTATGCTTCAACCAACACGATGTAGTTTCCTTATTACAACAAGGACATGCATATTCGCCTTTAGTGCTCCATCCTGACAAGTTTATGTATGCAAGAAAATCAATAATTGTCCACAGTAAAGCTGCATGCATTTGAAACATTTGATTTGTTGATGCATCAAATGTTGACACACCCTCATTCCATAGTTCTTTCAACTCCTCAATCAACGGTTGTGTTAGGTCCCTTTATTGTCAAATCCGGAGACAAAACTTTGTGTTGATAAAGTTGTATTTTTTCTTGTATTTTTGTTCTTCCCGCTCGAGCGAGGCCATAAGCGCTCGAGCGGATATTGAAGGATCTCAGTATGTTGGCAGGACTATACAAGTACTGGGGTATGTGATTTCACGCTCGAGCGGAATCTCAATCGCTCAAGCGTACCTCAGTTTAATCACACGCATATTTTGTTGAAGCCGCTCGAGCGGGCTGTGGGGCGCTCGAGCGGAGATCGCGGACTCAGATTTTCTATTTATACCTGTTTAGGTTATTTTTAGGATTACTTTGCCTAGATCTTATTCAAGAGTCCTAGGGTTTTGTTTGAAGTTTTCTTCTGAGTTTTTTGTGAGTTTTCCTTGATGTTCTTGAGAGAGTTCTAAACTTATGAATTGAGATTCATACATCAAGGAGTTTGATACTGTATATTCGAGAGAGTTTTCTTCGGTGGCTTCTGAAGATCAAGACGTAGAGTTTCAAAAGGCGTTTGATTCTTTACGTAGTCGTTAATTCGACAAGTGAAGTTGTGGAATCAACTTCAGGATTGATCAGTTCCGTGACGAAGGCGTGGTGAAAGAGTTACAGAAGATTCGAGGACAAATTGACTGGGTTGGGTAATTTGTGTATTATCTTTGTAATCTTTCGTTCTTCAGTAATGGATTGATTAGTGGCAGTTCGCCCGTGGTTTTTTATTACAATTGAAGGTTCTTCAATTGTGGTTTTTTCCACGTAAAAATCATTTGTGTCGATTTATTGATTATTCCTAAAAACAAACAAACTAAAATCACTCTCGTAAGTGCTTGTTGATTTTAGATTGAGTGTTTTGAATAATTGGGATTTGGAATATTTTGAATCTTGATCTAATCACGAATCACTTAGGATTTTTAATTGGTATCAGAGCAGGTCACTCTTTGTTTTATTAAAACTATAGGAGTGTGATTTTGTGTGACTAGTATTATGGATTCTATTCGTGAAGGTAACTCGACTCATAGACCTCCGTTACTCGACGATACAAACTATTCTTATTGGAAAGCTCGTATGAGAGCGTTTTTAAAATCCATAGATGAGAAAGTTTGGCACTGTGTGATCTATGAGTGGAGTGAACCTATTGTCACCATTGATGGTGTAGATATTCCTAAACCCCTTGATAAATGGGACACAACTGATTACCAAAACTCGAGTTGGAACAGCAAGGCTCTCAACTCCCTCTTTTGCTCCGTCACACCTGAAGAGTTTCATTGAATTTGCACGTGTGAGGTAGCAAAAGAGGCATGGGATATTCTTGAAACGATTCACGAAGGTACTACCTCTGTCAAAAGGTCAAAACTTCAACGTCTCACCTCCGTCTTTGAAACCCTTTTTTTGCGCGACGATGAGACGTTTGATGATTTCTATGCAAAACTCAGTGATATCGTGAATTCCTGTTTCACTCTCGGTGAAAAAATCCCGGAAGCTAAAGTTGTTGGAAAAATTTTGAGGTCCCTTCCCAAGAGGTTCCAATCAAAGGTGACAGCCATTGAGGAGGTTCAGAATGTTGATACCCTTAAGCTCGATCAATTGGTTGGAAATTTGCAGACTTATGAAGCCCAAAGTGTAGCTTTCACGAGTGCTCATGAGACTGCAAAACCTCCGGAGACTGAATTTGATTTAGAGTCTGAGATAACGGCTATGCTCACAAAACAGTTTAAAAAAATTTTGAAAAAGAAGCCTAATTTCAGAGACCCTATTTCAAAAGATAAAAGCAATGATAAACTCAAAACGTTTCTACCAAAATTTGCTAAAAAAACTGAAAAGAAGATTGTAAGGGGGCAAGGGGTCAAGTGCTATGAATGTCAAGGGTTTGGCCATATGTCCCTTGCATGTCCTTCGAAAAAGAATCGAAAGAAAGTCTACACTGTGACTTGGGATGATGAAAGCGGGTCGGAGCAAGAACCCGAAGAACCTGAATCCGGTGAAGATAGGGATAGTGCTTCATGGCATTTTGGACTACTTTTACTCAACCTCTTCTAAAGCCTTCGGAATCAGCTCGAGGTCAGAACTTGCATCATGCTCCCACCTTTGATGGGACTAACTACCTGTACTGGAAAATCAGAATGAGGGCTTTTCTGAGAGCTTTTGAACCAGAAGGCTGGCAAGCCGTTGAAGAAGATATAGAAAGTGCAGATAATCCGAGCAATCAGAGAGCCCTGATCATTATTCGTGGAGCAATTTCTAATGAAGAATAGCAACGGGTTGTTCACTGCACAAAGGCTAAAGATGCATGGGAAATTCTGAGCCAATTCCATGAAAGAGGAGATTCACATTCACCTCTGTCCAGCAACTTGTCTGCATTGGTTACTAGATTGGATGAGGTCAAGGAGAATGAAGAACAAAAAGAGGATGATGAAACATCTGAAGACAATGATGAGATCAATGGCGATGAACTACAACAAGCCTACAAGAAACTGTACGAGGAATCTCTGAATTTGTCCAAAACCAACGACAAACTCTCTCTCAAGCTCAAAACATGTGAGAGCAAGAATGTCCAGCTCAAAGGAGAACTTGTAATAGCAAAACAGAATGTCATCCAGATCTCAAGTGACAGGCAAGACGTATGTGGAAAACTTCTATCCTGTGAAACTGAAAGGAATGAACTTCTGAAGGTGTATTCCACATATGAAGAAAAGCTTGAAAGTCTTGAGTTGTCACAAGCTGCATTGGAAGAGATAGTCAGTTAGAAAGATGAAGAACTCCGAATCGCTAGAGCAATAATTGCCATGTGGAACAAAGGTTCCAGATCTCTAGAAGACATACTCGGGTCTCAACAAATGGGTTCTGACAAAAGTGGGCTAGGCTATGGTGCGACAGCTCACAAGGGACTGGCCTCTACCTCACATAACCTGAAGACTCAAGCAAAGGGAAAATTGAAGGTAGACCAGGATGATTCCTCTCTTCATCTACCAAAAGCAGGTAAGATCAACAACAAAAAGGAGGTAAAACCCGTTTTTATCTGTCATCATTGTGGTAGGTATGGCCACATTCGTCCTTATTGCTATGAACTATTTGGTAAGGTGTCTCAAAAGGGTAGAAATTCGAATACTTTTTGGGTTAGGAGACAACCTTACATGTCTAGGCAGAATACCAAGTTTCATGAGGGTGTTCACAACGCCAAGACATTGACCAAGAGCAAAAGGATTTGGGTAAGGAAAGATGATTTGACTTATTTAGTAGTTCACACTGCTTTAAAAGCATGTGACTCACACATGTGGTATCTTGATAGTGGCTGCTCTCGTCACATGTCCGGTAACAAATCCTACTTCACCTCTCTTGAAAAATATGAAGGAGGAATTGTTACCTTTGGAGATGGCGGCACCTCTAGAGTCATTGGTAAGGGCTCTATAAGTGTTGCTAGTCTTCCCAAACTAGATAATGCTCTACTTGTTTATGGTCTTAAAGAAAATCTTTTAAGCATTAGTCAAATGTGTGATTCCCATCATGAAGTATTGTTTTCAAAAAATAAATGTGAAATTTTGGATAAAAAGGGAAATACTGTCTTACATGGGGTTCGCACATATGATAACTGCTATGGGATTGTTACTACTAATGATCTCACTTGTCACTCTACCATCATAAGTAACATTGATTTGTGGCATCAAAGATTAGGTCACATGAATTTCAAAGACCTAACTAAGATAGCCAACAAAGAGCTTGTGAGAGGAGTACCTAAATTAGGTAAGAATTTGAGCCATGTGTGTGGTCCATGTCGACTCGGAAAGCAAACCCGTGCCCCTCATAAAAAGGTGAACAGCTTTACAACCAAACGTTCCCTTGAATTGGTTCACATGGATTTAATGGGTCCTACTCGCACTGAAAGCATTGGAGGTAAAAGATACATTTTTCTAACTGTTGATGATTTTACTCGCTTTTCTTGGGTAAAATTTTTAAGAGAAAAATCTGATACGTTTGATGCTTTCCAGGCTTTAGTCCTTAAAATCCAAAATGAACAGGGTGTTTCCATTGGGCGTATCATAAGAATCCGAACTGATCATGGTCGTGAATTTGAAAATAGTTCATTTTCGGATTTTTGTGATATGCATGGAATTAAGCATGAATTTTCTGCATCTATTACTCCACAACAAAATGGAGTGGTTGAGAGAAAGAATAGAGTTGTTCAAGAAATGGCTAGGGTCATGCTCCTTAGTAAGAAACTTCCTCCTAAGTTTTGGGCTGAAGCCCTAAATACTGCAGTTTATGTCATAGATTGTGTGTATTTAAAGCCCAGCACTTTACAAACTCCATATGAATTGTGGAAGGGATTGAAACCTAACGTAAAATACTTCAAAACCTTTGGGAGTAATGTTACATCTTCAAAGATAGGGAGCCCTTAGGCAAATTTGACTCCCGAAGTGATGAAGGTATTTTTCTAGGGTATTCAACCAACAGTATGGCTTTTCGTGTCTATAACCTGCGAACTTTATCTTTAATGGAATCGATCAATGTGGTTATAGATAACACAGGTGCACCTACTCCTGCAACAAATGAGGATGACAATGGTAAGGCTCCAATCTTGGATACTGAACCACAAAATCAAGGAGAAGCTACGGTTCAATCACAAGAAATTGTCACAGCACCATCCTCACAGGTAAGTTCAAGTCCAAAGAGTACTCAAAGGAACATCACTCCTGTTGCTTCTGTCACTTCAAGTCTTGAGCTAAAACCATCAGCAAGGGTGAAATTGAATCATCCAGCTCAACAGGTGATTGGAAGTGTCTCGGATCGAATGAAAACTCGAAGACAGATTCTGGATGAGGTATCACATATGTGTTATGTTTCTTTAATTGAACCTAAGAATTTTAAAGAGGCCTTGCTAGATGATAGTTGAGTCAATGCTATGTATGAAGAATTAGGTCAATTTGAGCGTAACAAAGTTTGGACTCTTGTTCCCAGACCTAGAGACATGAATGTGATAGGTACCAAGTGGATCTTTAAAAATAAATCTGATGAGAATGGTACTGTTGTAAGGAATAAAGCTAGGTTGGTTGCTCAAGGCTAGACACAAGTAGAGGGTATTGACTATGATGAGACGTTTTCCCCAGTTGCATGTCTCGAATCTATTCGTATTTTGCTTGGTGTTGCATGTTTTCTTGGATTTAAGTTGTTTCAAATGGATGTGAAAAGTGCCTTTCTGAATGGGTACTTGAAAGAAGAGGCATATGTTGAGCAACCAAAAGGGTTTGAGGACCCTAAATGTCCGAATCATGTCTACAAGTTAGACAAGGCTTTGTATGGGTTGAAACAAGCCCCTCGAGCTTGGTATGATAGACTTACTACCTTTCTTCTTGATAATGATTTTCAAAGGGGTAGTGTGGATAAGACCTTATTTGTGAAACATACTAAGTCTCATATTCTTGTTGCCCAGATATATGTTGATGATATTGTGTTTGGATCTACTGCTGAGCATCTTGTGAAATATTTTTCGGATTGCATGACACATGAGTTTGAGATGAGCATGATGGGAGAGTTGTCTCCTTCGGGTATATTTGTTTCCCAGTCTAAGTATGCAAAAAATCTCGTGTCAAAGTTTAGTCTTGAGTCTGCCAAACATGCACGTACTCCTATGAACACTAGTCTTCACCTTTCCAAAGATTCCTCTGGTATTGATGTTGATCCTCTCCTTTATAGGAGTTTGATAGGGAGTCTTTTGTATCTCACAGCTAGTCGTCCGGATATTTCTTTTAGTGTCGGTGTTTGTGCCCGTTACCAAGCCAGTCCTAAAGAGTCTCACCTTCTTGCGGTAAAACGCATCATCAAATATGTTAATGGGACCTTGGGGTATGGGGTTTGGTTTTCCACTGATACTACAGCTGAAATTACTGGTTTTTCTGATGCTGATTGGGCAGGGTGTGCTGATGATAGGAAAAGTACATCCGGGGGGTGTTTTTACCTTGGGAATAATCTGGTTTCTTGGCATAGTAAAAAGCAAAATGCCATCTCTCTTTCGACTGCTGAGGCTGAGTACATTGCTGCAGGGAGTTGTTGTGCTCAAATGCTGTGGATGAAGCAAATGCTTCATGATTATGGGATAGAACAGAACACTCTCACTCTTTTTTGTGATAACACAAGTGCCATAAACATTTCAAAAAATCCTGTCCAACACTCTCGCACCAAACATATTGACATCCGTCATCATTTTATTCGAGAGTTAGTGGATGAAGGCCTTGTTGTTTTGGAACATGTTCCTACTGAGCATCAAAAAGCTGATATTTTTACAAAACCCCTTGATCTTCTTCGATTTGAGTTTCTTAGAAAGACCTTGGGTGTAATGCTCAGTAACTAGGTTGCTTCTTGTTTTTTATTATGTGAGGTGAGTGTGAGTGGTTGGCTTACTGTTCTTGGATGTATTAATCTCATTGTGATTGAGTCCTGATATTTTTTTTGCATCACATTTTTTTTATGAACACTACTCATGTTTCTTACAAGATCTCATTAGTCTTTGTTCATAGCTCATTGTAACATGGCCGCGGGGGACCTCGCTACAGTTTGGACTCCCTTTTTGTTGTTACGGTTCTAAATCTTGAACCAAAGAGTCCAACTCTGGCAAATCGTTTTGAAGAAAAACAGATTTTTTGAAAAGTAGTGCCAAACATGGATCGCTTTGCGACATGAGTCGCCACCTAAATATTTTTAAAATGGGAAATTTAGGAAACCCCGACTCGATCAAGGCCACGCCACGTCCATCACCAAAATGGTCTTGGCTCGGGAGCTTGGGTACGATCGGGGAAGGTCAGCTATGAGCACCCCCTTTCGCCCGGTCCGAAGACCGGCCTCTACTAACCGTGATATCCGTTTTTGAAAACATTACATGCTCTTATTCCAATTATTAGCCTAGAATTACTATGTTATGCGCGCAACAAACAAGTATAGACTAGATTGCCTAATTTGGAAATAAACATTGCATATCCGTTCGTTTTGAAAATGCTTTGGAATTTGCTACTCGCAAGTAGGCTAAAACACGGATTTCAACGAGTTTTCCAACTCAAGCAATCCAACCTCCACCCACAGGCATTCAAATAATTTATCTCACATAAGCATTTAGCCACATGGTAATCATACTGTCATGTTAACATTCACGCATGTGATATGCTAAAGCATAAATACTTACATTGTACTCCGTGCCAAAACAGTAAACTAGTTAGCAAACATGCATGTCCTAGTTCATGTTAAGTGGCTAATGCAACACATGCAAGATGCAACTTAGAGTAGGCTCGGCTAACCCTAAAGATGGCATGTGAAATGCACTTTATTCGATGCACGTATTCAATTTGGAATTGACAATACAATGCAGTTGGTATGATATACCGAGCCCGGTGCATGTTTAGACAAATGCATGGATGCACGCATGCATTGCATAAGGTATGCTAAAATAGACGTGCCCTAATCTACCATCATAAGCAGGTAAATAAAAGGGAGAAAGAAATGGGGGTTGGAAGACATACACACCACTCACCCACACTTATTACAAATTTGCCCTCGCTCGGAGGGACCAAAAGAATAAGACAAATTAATTAACTACGCAAGCTAATTAAATATTACAGATTAATTAAATTAACAAAATAATTAATCTGAGAAAAATAGTAAACCGCCTCGGGGCGAGGGCTCAATGCACGCGCGCTCGGATTCCGCTCGGAATTGCACTGCCATGCATGGAATGCCTCTGTTTTCCCTGCTATCCTCCTCTGAAGACTGCCAAAGCCTCAGGAATGCCTCTCGGGACCCTAGGGGACATCACCGGCTGAATAGAACTTCCATCGGCAGTGAATTGAGCCCATCGGCACTGAATTCATCCATCGGCCACCGATTGATCACGGTCGGCACTAAATCTTGCCGGCGGCATCAATGTTCGCAGAACTCGCAACTCACAAAGAAGAGAGGGCAAAACTTGCATGGCAATGCAATTCAATCAATTTATGCATCAAGCACATTCCTTATCATGTTAGTGACTCAAAGGAGGATGTGCCTCGATTCTCGGACCACCAATCACGCATTTCCATGCATGATGGCCCAAGGAACCAAGTATGCAACTTCAATTTCAAATGCATGCAAACCAAATAAACACAAAAGGGTGCCAAACCTCTATCATGCTCATCTCAAGAGGCCAAGCATGCATGCTTATGTGATGCAATCCTAGACATGTCAACTAGTATGCAAAATGGGCAATGCAAGCAAACAAAGCATGCTAGGTGCACAACCTAAGCAAGGAAGCATGTGAACCAAGCAATGGGGTGGACTTAAACATGAGTTGGGCAACTCCAAATAGGCCTAAAGTCAGTGGCCAAAATGCCCAAAAATAGAGGCTAAACACACGTGCACACATACACATGTTATGGTCCAAGCCTTAAGCATAAACAAGCAACTTCCAAGAACACTTAAAAGAGGCCAAGTATGGACAACTAGCATACATAGAAAGCTCTAAAAATCATGTTAAACATGGTGCCAAACCAAGCAACAAAGCAAGCTAAACATGCAATTAAGGTCCAAGCACCTTAGGCAAGCCAAGGGGCTTAAACCAAGGTCAAACCCACCAAGCCTCACAAGGCCAAGGGGACTCAAAATAGGTCAAAGAAAGACCAAAAACAATACTCAAGGAATACCTAGATGGCATCTAAATGGTCCAAGTATAAAGGCACATACAAAGGCCAAAACATGAGGCATACAACATGCGCTTTTAGAGCAATAAAGAGGCGACTTAGGCAAGCATACAAGTACACCAAAGGGACTGAAATGACATGCCAAATGATTCCAAACCATCGAAATGAGGTAAGTAACACATGCTACATATGCATACTCAAAGGCTAGCAAGCCCAAAATGCAAAGGGGCTATATAATGCATGCCAAGATCAATCCAAATGACTATGGAGAGAGTTAAAACATATCAAAATAAGCATAAAACATTCATAAGTCTAAGCCTAAAGCATGCTCAAACTAGGGCTAACAACCTAAGGCATGTTAAGGCAATACAAGGCATTACATGGCAACTATGCTAAGCATGCATAAGGGACCAAAACCAACACATAGCAATGTTAAATTATGATATCCTAAGCATGAATAACAGTCCATACATGCTCAACACACACTCAAGCACAATGCTCCCTCAAGAGGCAAAACTTGCCCTTTTCAAGGACATCAAGGAGAGGGGGTGACCCCCTCCTTCTTAGGACTTTAAGGCATCATCTTCACCACTGAAATCCCTCAAGATTTCTGTGGTGAAGAGACCCAAGCACCAAAATCTCGGAGCTCAACAAAATAGCACAAAATGAGGCCTTTTCAAGGCCTAAGAGGGGTCAAACTTCCCCAAAGCACAAAGTACCCTTAATAAACTATCAAGAGGACTAAAAAAAAGAACTTTTTTGTATTGAACACCAAGCACAAAAACAGTTCAAAGATAGGTAAAAAAAGAGTGCAAGAATGGGGTAAATAAAGCAAGTTTCTCACCCTTGTTGACCCTCTTCACAAATGTTGACTTTGTTGCTTCCTTGAGCTCCAAATCAGTCAAGAACAGCAAGAACAACCTCTTGGGACCTCAGTAGCCAAGGGAAGATGAAACACTAGGTGTTGATGAGCAATAGTAAGTCACAAACACCTAGTGTACAAATAAGAGGGAAGAAGAGAGATAGGATAGATACAAGACTTCTAACCTAAAACCAGAGCTTCTTCTCTGTCTTTTCTCTCTAAAATGTCTAACTTTGCTAACCTTGAGCCAAGAGAAGCAAGGGTTCTCTTATAGGCAACAAAGCTTACAAGCTAAGTTAAACCAAGGCTCATCCCTCTATACACGTGTATGGAGGGGAAACAAATGCAAGACAGCTGCCTTAAAATATCTCATAAAGCAACTGCACAGTAGTCGGCAGGGAAAAATTGTCATTTTGACAAAATTGACTGCCAACTGGCACAAAAGAGTGCTGACCGGCACAATATAGTGCCGGTGGCAACACCAACCAGCCGATGGCCTCTAGCCACTGCCGGTGGTGTGTAGGGATGCCTCACAAAGCATTCCCTGCCCCTCCAAGGCAAAGCACAAGTGTTTGGTGCAAAACCAGACATAAAAAGGTCAAGTTTGGAGGTCCTGAGGCAAGGCGCGTAGCCGAGAACTCCGGGAACTCCAAACGAACACGAGCATGGATAATCACCGAGTGTTCAAGCGGTGACGTCCATGTCTTGAGGACGGTCAAAAATAGGGTGTCTACAGTTGCCCCTCTTTGACAGAACTCGAAAGTCATAACAATGACAAGAGTGAATGTCAAAGCCCAGAGACGACCCATTTATGACAAGGCCGAAGACTTGGACAAACATGCAAGACAAACAAGGTATGCGCCCGAAGGTAGGGGCAAAATGCAAGACAATGCAAGAAGCCGAGCATAACTTATGATCATGCAAAGAAAGCTGTAATGAAGCACACATGCAACAGTTATAAGCTAGCATACGCCAATCTACACTACAATGCAGAAAGGATGTAAGAGAATTATGTAATTCTCAAAACGTCTCACGCGGAGGATACAATACCTGTGCGGCTCGTCCGGTTGCGCCGGCCTCAAATGAGCCGTACATACAATATCGTGCCTGCAAAGAAAGCAAACTTAACAGGTACAATATTGTTAGCCACATGCATGACAATGCGAAATGAATGCAAAATGATATGCATTATATACAAAACTAAGTGTAAACAATGCAAATGATATGTAGTGCAATTGAAACAATGCAAACTACGTGCAGAGCAATTGAATCATGATTCAATCAGGAGCGGTTCGAAACCACACAAATGTCAAGTAGATTGATGGAAGTAACGAGTCCGTCTACCATAGAACGATGTCTGAACTATGAGTGATGTAGACGGACACAAGGATAAGTATTGGGTGGATTGACATAAATGGGGTGACGACCCGCTAAGAAAAGAACAATAATCCTAATGCTGGATGTAATAAGTACACTACAATGTAATATGTGATTATGGCGCGCGGGCCAAACCGTATCTCGCTTAGGAAAGGCATGCACACATACAAACCATGTCTAACACAAAAAAGGTGCCGCAACCTCAAACCAAGTTCATCAAGGAATAGGCGCAATGCACATGTAGAACTGTGCTTCAACGTGAAAAGTAAGGGCACATACCAGACCAAACTCAACAAGGAAAGGCGCAAGCCATGGATGGAAGATGATGCAGTGGATGCATGCAACTACAATGCAATATATACAATATGCAATGGAATGGATATTTACCAAAAAAATGCATGACATATGCACTATACTACAATGAAATGCATGACAAATGCATTTTTTTTTTTTTGATTTTTTGATTCTTTGAAATGCATGACATATGCAGTATTTAAAATGATGCATGACATATGCAATGGTATTAATGATGGAATGCATGGTAATGCAATATATGTTTGTTTGTTTTTGGATTTTTTTTTTTAAAAAAAAAAATACATGACATATGCAATATTTAAAATGATGCATGACATATGCAATATGATGCAACGACTATGATTGCAGCTTTCCCTATCTTACCAACAGGGCAATATACTAGGTTGGTTCAGTATCTAGAATTGAGGCGTAAACATGCCGCCTCAACCTATGGGGCTTCCATACAGATTTCAAGCTGAGGGTACACCCTCTGGGTATTTAAACTAGACTTTAGTCTCGGAAATTCCGAACCTTTGCGTTCTAGGCATAAGCCATTCGAACTCTAGTTTTCACCGTCCCAGTTGGTCTTCTAGGAACTCACCACAAAAACAGGCAGGTGGCTTTACCAGACCACCGAAAGTCGTTCGGGCACGACAAACACCGAAGGAATTGCACCTTTAGAGGATTTAAGGTCTCCTAGACCGGGATGCGATGCATGACAATGCATGTTGTTTCCGAAATACACGCCAACGCGCGATTTTTGAATGCATGACAATGCATGAATTTGAAATGTGCGGCAACACACGACTTTACGAATGCATGACAATGCATGAACCAAAGGTTTTGCACCTTCGAAGGATTTAAGGTCTCCTAGACCGTACGTGTTTAAGGTCTCGCCAGACCCAGGTGGGGCAATGCATGAATTGAGATGCGGTGCACAAGGCAGTGCGATGTGTAGGATTGCATGATAGAATGCATGCCAAATGCAATGAGATGCGTAAAACAACGCGATTGAGGTGCGCAAGATAGCGCAACTGAGATGTGATGCACAAGATAGTGCGATGCGCAAGATAGCGCGATGCGATGCATGCCAAATGCAATGAGATGTGCACCTTAATGCACCGAAGGTCTTGCACCTCCCGAGGATTTAAGGTCTCCTAGACCGTCGAATACGGTGAAGGTTTCGCACCCTCCAAGGATTTAAGGTCTCCTAGACCGTACGTGTTTAAGGTCTCGCCAAACCCGGCGGACAACGATTACACAACACTTTAAGTGAATGCGATGCAAGCGAGTAAACTCGAACCCAACTACATCTCATACAGCAAGGATTAAGAGAATTGAGCAATTCTCTCGGCGCCTACGCGGAGAAGGCTAGAAGCGACTACCGAGAACACTCGGAGTCTCAAACACAACGTCTCTCTGTGTATCGCACGCAGGAGAGGAAAAAACAAGGCAAAAAGAAACCTCTTAGCATAGTACACGCGAGAGAAGAAAGACAAAAAGGCCTCTCAGCGTAGTACACGCGAGAGAGGGGAAAGGAAAAAAGGCCTCTCAGCGTAGTACACGCGAGAGAGGGAAAAAGCAAAAAGAAGCCTCTCAGCGTAGTACATGCGAGAGGGGGGGAAAGCAAAAAGAAGCCTCTCAGCATAGTACACGCGAGAGAGGGGAGAGAGAGTGCGAGACAACGCATATGGGACACGCATGCCAATGCAAATGGGACACGCATGCGCCATTGACTGGAAAATGAAATGCAAGTATGACACGCATGCCACACGAAGATGCAAAATGGTGCAAGTCGCAAAGGACGTACAAGATGGCGCGATGCGACGCACCGGACAATGTGATGGATGCGTGCAACGCATACGGGGCAACTTTTAAATCTTGTAAAAGACAAAAGGATACAAAAGGATACAATCTTTGCTTGAATCTGAGTGCCACGCACAGAAGACACGGTCTGAGGTCAAAACGGAGGCCGGTTAAGCATCGGGGATGCACTTTCTTGCACTTTCTTGAGCTATGAAGACCCAAAACTGCTCACATGGCCTAAACAAGGCTGTGGGAACACCACCGGCTGGACTAGGTGGCCACCGGCTGCAAAATAACTCCACCGGCACAATATTGTGCCGACCGGCACAAAATAGTGCCGACCGGCCAAAAATTGCTGATCGGGGGCAGTTTTGACAATTTGCCTCAGGTTTTATAAAAATAGGGTTTCTAACCCTATTTCTTCACCCCCCCACCGCCAAAAACTATCCCTCTCTCTCTCTCTAGAGCTTTTTCTCTCGCCATTTCCTTGTTTTCTTCGTGTTCCAAGCCCGTTTCGTCGTCGGATTCGCGATTTTCTTCGCGTTTCGGACATTTTCCACCGATTGAAATTCCGTTTCGGAGCATCCTTTGCTATTTCCACTTTTTCGGGACTTGTTCCCCTCGATTCGCTCTTCATTTCCGTGTCTTTCCATCTTCCGGTCTTCCCGGCCATTTTCGGCCCGCTCGGGGTTGACTTTTTGCATTCCAGCTTTTCCGGCCATTTTCTCACCACCATTGTCATGGCTGACGACATTCCACCAACTCCCCCGGATCACGAGATGGATCCCGGGGTCGAGCTCCTCCCATTGAGCGAGCGTCCCTTCGACCTGACGACCTACCGCCCGGCGATCCACGTTCTACCTCCGGATGGTCTTCGCCATTTCCGCGGCTTTGACCGAGCACTGGACCCAGAGCTTCTCCTACGCGAGCCGACCTCTCACCTATCCTTCGGCGCTTCCGAGGTAACATTTTTTGTCGTACTTTCTGCAATGTAGAACTGTTAACTGCCATAGCTGAATCTGTTCTTTAACTGCTTAGCTCTGATATGCTGTAGACTGTAGTTGATCGCAATCATGTTTACAACTGATATCTGTTTAAGATGGACACATGCACACACACCGCACTAGTCTTAATCACCCAAACACACGGCACACACCGTACTTCACTGCAAACCTACCGACACCCGGCACTTATTTGAATCTGAAAACATATTGTATGCTGTATTTAAACTGAACCACACAAAACACGCTGACGCATCATACGTTGTAGTCCACCGTAGTACATCGACACCCTAGATTCTGTTGAATCAAAACTTGCACGCATGCTAGATCTGTATCTTTAACATGTTTCCTCAGAACTGTACGTTTCATATTGCTTCGCAACTATTTGTTTGAAAACAGGGAGATTCCCATACCATCCGTGGGTATGGGAATGTCGTGGCTCGAGATTGGTATTTGGAGCTTCCCGAGGCGGTTCGACGCATTGTGGACGAGGCGGGCTTTGGTTTCTTTTGCAGGGGTCTGACCCGGCTTACTGCCTGCAGGCCTCTTCTAGCTGCCCTGGCAGAGAGGTGGTGGGACACCACCGATTCGTTCCACCTATCCACGGCGGGAGACATGACGATGACCCCTTACGATTTCTCGGTGCTCACTGGCATCGGGGTAGGGGGTGATCCGATCCCCTTCGACACCGATATGGACGAGTGGACCGCCGCTCAGATCTATTTGCTTGGCAAGGCGCCACCTCTTGCTCATCCAGGCTTTGTCCGCTATTCCTGGTTCGAGGTGCAGTTCAGAGTGCAGCTTGCGTTGGTGGCGGCAGCTCCAATGACCGAGGCAGCCGTAGAGCAGTATGCGCGCGGCTTTTTGATGTTTTTGCTGGGGACGACCCTTTTCGCTGACCGGGCAAACACCGTGCCTCTCTGCCTACTCAGCGCACTGGTGGACGTCCGAGACATCCTGCGTTTTGATTGGGGTGGTGCGGCTCTAGCCACTCTTTACGGGTACATGAGCTCAGTCTCCCGTGGCAGCGGGCAGTTGCTTGGGGGTTACTGGCGTGCTTGGGAGGTACATTTCCTTTTCCGCTTTACATTTATGTTCTGTACTTTCTGTACTCTGCACACTGCACACACCGTAGTCTATTTCACACGGACACACATACTGCTTATTAATCGATCGACCTTGTACACTCCGCACAATACACTACACAACACACGGCTCGCTTATTTACGCTTTATCTGATAAATATTCTGACATCTGTCTTGCAGTTGTGGGTTTACGCCTACTTTCCTAGGCTCGCTCCTATACCCGATGCAGAGACCCCTCTGGTTGTCCCCTTCTCACGCCACTTCGACGGGAGACGCGCCCGGAGGCCACGGGAGACTTTCAAATTTCTTCGCTGCCATGACACCATCACTCCTGCCGAGGTATGTTTTACTTGCAGTTCATTTAAGCTTCACCTTTCCACTGTATATTTGTAATACCAGTAGGTAACAAACTGTATTTCAATTTCAGATCACCTGGTAGCCATGGGCTCCTCTGCCAGCGATGGTGCGGGATCGGTTTGCTGGTGCCGTTGAGACCTCGTGTTACCAGATTTTGCTGGAGGGCCCGGTCTGTCGGGCTTGGTACCTGGGCGAGCGCTTCTTGCGTCAAACCTTAGGGTTACCTGAGCAGATAGTCCCGATGCATCCTCCTGAGCATATGAGGGACACTGAGCGTTTCACCGCGGAGCAGATGGCGGACTACACCATCGGTTGGGAGGCAGACGGCTTCAGAGGCGAGGGCGATTACTCAGAGTATGTCTGGACCTTCATTATGTGGCCGCTGAGTGGTGGTCGCCGAGCTGAGAGAGAGAGACCTGCGGCGCCAGCGGCCGGATCGGGAGTAGGAGGAGGAGCGCCGAGGAGGGCTCGAGTCCGCGGCAGGGGCGGAGTCCAGAGGGGACGGGAGGCTAGTTGGCCTGCTCTACCCGCTTCACTGTCTTTCTGGGGGTCGGATGGGGCGACCTATCGATTCCTTCGCCCTCCGCCCGATCACGAGTTTGTCGGTATCCCCGACTTACCTCCGGTATGTGTTACTGCATTTCTGTACAATCATTTCATTTCAGTTTACTTGACATTCCACAGAATATTGATGCATCTGATTCCCTTGCAGGCGTCTTCTGAGTACACCCGGCAGTCATTGGAGATGAATGCCTCCATGGCGGGGATGCTGCAGCGGACCTTCGACTTCCTAGCCTTCTACGGCCTTTCGGTATGTCCTTTCTGTCATAGCTTCAAATCATACGTGAACTGCTTCGCATAATTTGATGCATATCACAACACTGGATACCTAGCCCTCACGGCACTTGACACACTGTATTCATACATCGATTCAGATCGATAAACCGCTCACCAGATTCAGAATCAGACTCATACACTGGATTCCGCACTGTTTCAACTACTCACGGCATTCATACTCAGATTCATATATCGTGATTCGTGACTGCTTTAATCGCCACCATTCATACTCAGATTCATATATCAGATATGCACTGTTTCAACTGCTTCATACATACTGATGCATTTGCCTTTCATGTTTTTCAGCCTCCCTTCCCACTTCCTTCGGCGGGTGGCGTCGCTCCACCTGGAACTCCCATTGCTACTCGGGATGGCAGGATATTGCCCCGCACCAGAGGAGGGCGTACTTATGCCGGGAGCAGCTCGCGGGCTCCAGTTCCAGACGACGAGTCTGAGGAGGGGGCGGAGGCATCCGAGGAGGTGGCCGGGGGCAACTCGGACTCAGAGAGTGACACTTCCGATGATGCTCCTGGACTTCTGCCCAGGAAGAGGGCGAGGACAGATCCCCCGGCGCGAGGCCATTGATGATGCTGATGACCTAGACTTTTGCTGTTTCTTTTATTTCTTTTCTTGTACTTTTCTCTTTTGTTGGTGGATAGAGTACTTTGTACTGCCGCAGGCAGGTTTTTGTTTTCCTCAAACTTTGTACTTGGAGAGATTATATGAAATGAAACAAACTTTTTGGTCTAAAAAGAGTGTTATATCTGTACATCTTATAGTTTGCACTGCATTGCATCATATTACACCTCAAATATAAATGATATTGATCTGTTGTCTGAAACTTGAGCACTTGTACTATGATAATCGGATAACCAACCAATTAGCAGCAAAACAACTCATACAATTCACTGTTCAAACTGAATAGACAGCCCATACTCTATTGGGGATCGATCTGCATACAACCCATAACACAGCGCTCGGTTCATCCTGCACATAGCAAACCCTGAACAAACAGCCCCGATTTGACAAGACGGATCACAAAGCTGACACGGTTGCAGTTGAAACACACTCGAATGTCCCAAGTTTTCCCTTTCCTTCTCTTGCTTTACACGGATGTAGAGAATGGCACAGCATTCTGAGCACAAGTGATTACTTTTTGGAAGAGGATGGGTTTTCAACCGGGCTATCGAGCCTACCATAGAACACGATGAGACAGACTCAAACAAAGAAACAAAAGGCGCACGACCTGACATAACGAGATACGCTCAGAAAAGACTCAAAGCCAAAATCGAGACTGACAAATCAAAAGACACGACACACGGACATGTTTACAAAAAGACCTCAATTCTCGAGGAGCCAATTCCTCCGGGTATTATTCCCACCCTTTCTGATTTGTGATACTCGCACCGCTCGGCCTTCAGGCTTGGTTTTTCTCTCAAAACCCTTTTCTCACTTTTCTCTCAACTTACTCCTCTCTATTCTTTATTCTCTCATTTTTCATCCCTCCCCAGGGTGATTAATGGATGAATAGGAAGTCGCAGATTCACGCCCAACACTGTTAGCTCACGGCTATTTCTTCTGGTAGATAGAGTGCCTTTCGGGCAAGTGCGTTGGCGACGAGGGGGAAGACGGAACACCTGACTCAACTGGGCCCCTAGTTCGTCATTTTGACCATTTTTTGTTGTTTTCTAAAACAGTTTTGATCAAAGATGAGAGTTGGATGAGCACACTTATTCAATTTTTGATTTGAAAATCATACGAATTAGGCTGTGAGCACTGAAAATTCTCCTTTTGGGTCCAAACATGGTCCAATTTTGGAAAATGAAACAGTTTTCGAGAAAATAAGTCAACCTCAGTGAAAATTTTCAAAAACTATTTTTGCAAACAATCAACGCCCAACGAGCGCGGAACTTACCCTCGAGATATACAACCTCGAATTGGAGACGATGGAAAATTGCCCCTGGCTTAAAAAGGGGGGGTAAGGCAACGGAAAGTTGCCCCTGGTTTGGACGGTAACTTAGGGCAACTTATGGCAATGGATGGCAACGGAAAGTTGCCCCTTGTTTGGATGATGTCGCGGCATGTTGTAAGCCAGTCTTTGTTGACGACGATCGGACCCTCGGGCGCGGAGGAATCGAAGACAGTTTGAATCAATATATGGACACAGTCACCTGGAAGCTGTTGGTGATTTGACTTCAAGAGGAAGTTGGTCACGTAATTCCGGGTTGCTGCAACCGAGATCTTGGATTCGAAGGAGGCAAAGGTAATAAAAACCATGACATGGACTGAGACGCTATGGAAGCGTTGGGGGCTGGACTTCAAGATGAAGTTGCCTACGTATCCCAAACATGGGAATCAAGCCTTACGTAGTTCGGTTTAAGGTACACTCGGGTATTTTAACCTTCACTTTTTAGGCTCTAACTTTTGCCAAGGCGCCTGTTGCAGGTTTTCGACCTTGCGAGCTGTGTTTTTCTTTTTTCATTCATTTTTTTTTTCTTTTCTTTTGCATTTTCATTTTTTTTTATTATTTTTTGCATTTTCTTTTCTCTTTTGTATTTTTCTTTTCTCTTTTTGCTTCTTTTGTATTTTTCTTTTCTTTTCTTTTTCTTTGCTCTAACTTTTGCCTGGGCCGCCCTTCCAGGTTTTCGGCCCAGCGAGCCTCTCAAAGGGTAAAAGTGTAGCAAGCCCATGCCAAATGGTTTTGAGATTGAAGCCCCTCTGTGTCCAGGAGAATGATTATTGTGTTGATTTGCAGAAAAGTCCATCACGGTTGCTTCCCGAGCTTTGCTTAGTGGGATCTGATCTCCTTGATCTAACTTTGACGCCTCTTGCTCGAGGGCTGCCTCGAAATGGGCCACACAGGCGTTTCATGGCACTGAATGTTTTGAACAGATTCCGATTTGCAACAGATAAATCAAATCTCGAGGCTGGGAGTGATCTTGGGCTGCACCATCTCAAGAGCGGTTCCACACAGGTATTCGCGAGACTGCGCAAAATATTTTGTTTTTCAAAGTTTTTAAGAAAGCGACAAATCGCTCGTGTTGAAGATAGTGTGGAACCAGTCTGGATCGAACCAGGATCCTTCTCAGCACACACGCTGACAAGCATGATTTCATTCATTAAAAGCTTAGCATGCCTCTCTTTCTCTCAAAATGATCAAAATTTTGCAAAACCCGAGGAATTCCTTCCTTTTTGTTTTCATCACCACAATGTTCGAAAAGGGGTTTTATGAAAAGCTTAGGTCATTACGACGATGTTTAAGGCACAAGAGAGTAGGTGAAATACACTGTCGTTCCATCCAAATTCTCTGGCACGGTTGGTTCGAACAGTAACAAATACGGAACGTGATAGTCACAGCTGTTCCATTCAGATTTCGTGGTAACCGGCTCCTTGGCAGCAACAAACTCAAAAAGCAAAAACAACTATTTGAAAGACAAAACGGTGTTGGAGGCAACAACCCCGAAATCACCTGGTATGCTATACGAAAGGGACTGACTTGTTACAGCAAGACAGACTCTGTAAGCAAAAGACTGACTCAATACAGAGAGACAGACTCAAAAACAAAACAAAAGACTGACTCGACACCCAAGTCAGGATTTACAAAACTAGCATTGGCAGGTGCTCAAAAATGCGTGCCAAATGCCACATCCAAAAATGTACCAGACACTGCCCGTAGGCGGTTCACCTTCTGATTACATACTTGCAGTATCTGTATCCTCAAAATCCAACAACTGAGTGGTGACGGATTTTGCTGAGGTAGGTGGGAGGATAACCTCGTTGTCAATCAAGTCTTGTACCTCATGACGGAGGCGGAAGCAATTATCAGTGGCATGGCGATCTGGCGATAACGCCTGACAGGAAGCATCGTGTGTGGCGAGGAGATTCTTTGGAAGGGGCCGAGGCTCCAGGGGTTTAAGGTGTCCCTTCTCAGCAAGGATTTGAAGTGCCTTGGACAATGGCATGTAGAGAGCATGGAAGACCCTGTGCCCCTGGGGCAGGTACTTTGGGGCCTGAGCACTCTTGCTAGATGCACTAGCGAACGGATCAGCGGGTGCGGCCTTGGGCTTCTGATCCTTTCCGGATACAAGGTTGGGAACGGGGAGAACTTGTTTTGGCATGACGGGGCCTATCCCGATTCTCTGATTGACTGGAACTGCCCTCAGGCGGAGTAGGGAAAGCATCCTCCACAGCTTTTGACACAACTGCAGATATCTGTTGCTTGTTCATTCCCCCGACTTTCAAAGCCTCTACTGCCCACAGCAGTTGTTCGGTAGGGTCGGCATCTGTCTTCATCTTGCCTTTGTCTCTGGCCTCGGCCTGATCTAGAGTTTGGTTTGCTGCATCGTTACCATAGCTGGAGGTCATCTCCGGTTGGTTGAGTTCAATTACAATTCGTCCTAGTAGCGGGGGCTCTTGGGGTATGAAGCCTCCGGCATATGGTGTGGCTGGTGGCAAAACAGACATTCCATAGGTGAGATCCGCCACGGATCTTTGAAGATCACCTATCATCCCCATTAATTCAAATGTGGTGGGTTCGCGAGCCTGATATAGTTGAGGGGTCCAAATTGGATGTGCGGCAGGCGACCTGGGCGGATGCGGCATATCAACAGTAGTATCATTCTGTGGGGTAATTCCTTGACTCAACGCGGCCGTCATGACCACAATCTCTTCTGAGTTCTGCGTCATGTTCAATCCTGCCTCAGCAAGGAGAAGGCACTAGGCTCGTTCGGATCGACCCTCAACCTCGAATCAAAACGGAAAACAAGCGATTTCAAATTTCAAATAGATCAAACACGGTGTAGTCGAGCAACACTCTACCATCGATCATCGTTCCCCAGAACCACTGCTCAAAATCGAATCGATACGCAGACATAATCGATTCTCAACAACATCGACATCGGGCGCCTCAGGCCGGATACCCAAACTTGCAAACTGATATATGCATTCCCTGCAGAGATACACTCTAAAAGCACATAACAGGTAAAAGAGAGCCAATACACCCCTATGTTGGAGTAGGGTTTCCCTGTCCTATTTTCTCAGGAGCTAGGGTTTCACTACGCACGCAGCGGTTTCAAACAACCTAACATCGAGTAAGCAACCTGTCCTAGTTTGAAATGGTCACTATGGATTCCGAATATGCACTAGGTCGAATGGTCGAAAAGGGTGCCCCGGAAAAACTGGGGTTTGTGTTCCCATACTGGCAGAGCCCGCAACCGGTCAGCCTTATGGTCATGCCTTGACAAGACAAGCCTCCAAGAAATCGCCAGAATAGCAGATGGCCAACACGGTGTCCTAGGCGCACCAATGCACATGCAATGCAAAGAAACACATAAGTGTAGTCAAAACAGGATATCACGAGTTCGAGTCAAGCTCTCTAAAAATCCCCAGCAGAGTCGCCAGAAACTGTAACATGGCCGCGGGGGACCTCGCTACAGTTCGGACTCCCTTTCTGTGTGTTGCGGTTCTAAATCTTGAACCAAAGAGTCCAACTCTGGCAAATCGTTTTGAAGAAAAACAGATTTTTTGAAAAGTAGTGCCAAACATGGACTGCTTTGCGAATCTGAGTCGCCACCTAAATATTTTTAAAATGGGAAATTTAGGAAACCACGACTCGATCTTGAGGCCCCGTGTCCGCCATCACCAAAATGGTCTTGGCACGGGAGCTTGGGTACGATCGGGAAGGTCACTATGAGCACCTTTCGCCTGGGTCCAAGACCGGCCTCTACTAACCGTGATATCCGTTTTTGAAAACATTACATGCTCTTATTCCAATTATTAGCCTAGAATTACTATGTTATGCGCGCAACAAACAAGTATAGACTAGATTGCCTAATTTGGAAATAAACATTGCATATCCGTTCGTTTTGAAAATGCTTTGGAATTTGCTACTCGCAAGTAGGCTAAAACACAGATTTCAACGAGTTTTCCAACTCAAGCAATCCAACCTCCACCCACAGGCATTCAAATAATTTATCTCACATAAGCATTTAGCCACATGGTAATCATACTGTCATGTTAACATTCACACGCATGTGATATGCTAAAGCATAAATACTTACATTGTACTCCGTGCCAAAACAGTAAACTAGTTAGCAAACATGCATGTCCTAGTTCATGTTAAGTGGCTAATGCAACACATGCAAGATGCAACTTAGAGTAGGCTCGGCTAACCCTAAAGATGGCATGTGAAATGCACTTTATTCGATGCACGTATTCAATTTGGAATTGACAATACAATGCAGTTTGTATGATATACCGAGCCCGGTGCATGTTTAGACAAATGCATGGATGCACGCATGCATTGCATAAGGTATGCTAAAATAGACGTGCCCTAATCTACCATCATAAGCAGGTAAATAAAAGGGAGAAAGAAATGGGGGTTGGAAGACATACACACCACTCACCCACACTTATTACAAATTTGCCCTCGCTCGGAGGGACCAAAAGAATAAGACAAATTAATTAACTACGCAAGCTAATTAAATATTACAGATTAATTAAATTAACAAAATAATTAATCTGAGAAAAATAGTAAACCGCCTCGGGGCGAGGGCTCAATGCACGCGCGCTCGGATTCCGCTCGGAATTGCACTGCCATGCATGGAATGCCTCTGTTTTCCCTGCTATCCTCCTCTGAAGACTGCCAAAGCCTCAGGAATGCCTCTCGGGACCCTAGGGGACATCACCGGCTGAATAGAACTTCCATCGGCAGTGAATTGAGCCCATCGGCACTGAATTCATCCATCGGCCACCGATTGACTGCCGGTCGGCACTAAATACTGCCGCCTTTGAATGTTCTGAGAACACGCAACTCACAAAGAAGAGAGGGCAAAACTTGCATGGCAATGCAATTCAATCAATTTATGCATCAAGCACATTCCTTATCATGTTAGTGACTCAAAGGGGGATGTGCCTCGATTCTCGGACCACCAATCACGCATTTCCATGCATGATGGCCCAAGGAACCAAGTATGCAACTTCAATTTCAAATGCATGCAAACCAAATAAACACAAAAGGGTGCCAAACCTCTATCATGCTCATCTCAAGAGGCCAAGCATGCATGCTTATGTGATGCAATCCTAGACATGTCAACGAGTATGCAAAATGGGCAATGCAAGCAAACAAAGCATGCTAGGTGCACAACCTAAGCAAGGAAGCATGTGAACCAAGCAATGGGGTGGACTTAAACATGAGTTGGGCAACTCCAAATAGGCCTAAAGTCAGTGGCCAAAATGCCCAAAAATAGAGGCTAAACACATGTGCACACATACACATGTTATGGTCCAAGCCTTAAGCATAAACAAGCAACTTCCAAGAACACTTAAAAGAGGCCAAGTATGGACAACTAGCATACATAGAAAGCTCTGAAAATCATGTTAAACATGGTGCCAAACCAAGCAACAAAGCAAGCTAAACATGCAATTAAGGTCCAAGCACCTTAGGCAAGCCAAGGGGCTTAAACCAAGGTCAAACCCACCAAGCCTCACAAGGCCAAGGGGACTCAAAATAGGTCAAAGAAAGACCTAAAACAATACTCAAGGAATACCTAGATGGCATCTAAATGGTCCAAGTATAAAGGCACATACAAAGGCCAAAACATGAGGCATACAACATGCACTTTTAGAGCAATAAAGAGGCGACTTAGGCAAGCATACAAGCACACCAAAGGGACTGAAATGACATGCCAAATGGTTCCAAACCATCGAAATGAGGTAAGCAACACATGCTACATATGCATACTCAAAGGCTAGCAAGCCCAAAATGCAAAGGGGCTATATAATGCATGCCAAGATCAATCCAAATGACTATGGACAGAGCTAAAACATGTCAAAATAAGCATAAAACATTCATAAGTCTAAGCCTAAAGCATGCTCAAACTAGGGCAAACAACCTAAGGCATGTTAAGGCAATACAAGGCATTACATGGCAACTATGCTAAGCATGCATAAGGGACCAAAAACAACACATAGCAATGTTAAATCATGATATCCTAAGCATGAATAACAGTCCATACATGCTCAACACACACTCAAGCACAATGCTCCCTCAAGAGGCAAAACTTGCCCTTTTCAAGGACATCAAGGAGAGGGGGTGACCCCCTCCTTCTTAGGACTTTAAGGCATCATCTTCACCACTGAAATCCCTCAAGATTTCAGTGGTGAAGAGACCCAAGCACCAAAATCCCGGAGCTCAACAAAATAGCACAAAATGAGGCCTTTTCAAGGCCTAAGAGGGGTCAAACTTCCCCAAAGCACAAAGTACCCTTAATAAACTATCAAGAGGACTAAAAAATAGAACTTTTTTGTATTGAACACCAAGCACAAAAATAGTTCAAAGATAGGTAAAAAAAAGAGTGCAAGAATGGGGTAAATAAAGCAAGTTTCTCACCCTTGTTGACCCTCTTCACAAATGTTGACTTTGTTGCTTCCTTGAGCTCCAAATCAGTCAAGAATAGCAAGAACAACCTCTTGGGACCTCAGTAGCCAAGGGAAGGTGAAACACTAGGTGTTGATGAGCAATAGTAAGTCACAAACACCTAGTGTACAAATAAGAGGGAAGAAGAGAGATAGGATAGATACAAGACTTCTAACCTAAAACCAGAGCCTCTTCTCTGTCTTTTCTCTCTAAAATGTCTAACTTTGCTAACCTTGAGCCAAGAGAAGCAAGGGTTCTCTTATAGGCAACAAAGCTTACAAGCTAAGTTAAACCAAGGCTCAGCCCTCCATACACGTGTATGGAGGGGAAACAAATGCAAGACGGCTGCCTTAAAATATCTCATAAAGCAACTGCACAGTAGTCGGTAGGGAAAAATTGTCATTTTGACAAAATTGACTGCCGACCGGCAGAAAAGAGTGCCGACCGGCACAATATAGTGCCGGTGGCAACACCAACCAGCCGGTGGCCTCTAGCCACTGCCGGTGGTGTGTGGGGATGCCTCAAAAGGCATTCCCTGTCCCTCCAAGGCAAAGCACAAGTGTTTGGTGCAAAACCAGACACAAAAAGGTCAAGTTCGGAGGTCCTGAGGCAAGGCGCGTAGCCAAGAACTCCGGGAACTCCAAACGAACACGAGCATGGATAATCACCGAGTGTTCAAGCGGTGACGTCCAAGTCTTGAGGACGGTCAAAAATGGGGTGTCTACACTCATTCTGAATACCCATACTCATTTACTTCATGATCTCATTCTGTACACATTCTTGAGATAAACTGTTGCAGGGGTTTCCACACAAGTGATCAAAGTTCTCTATGGACCACTGATAGTGTTTCTTGTACTATTTCAGAGGAATTGACCTATACTAGTACATCATGGGTGATGTTGAGTCTCTTAACCATCTACCATTTTTTTTCACTTCCATGGTTTCTCCCTCAGTACATAATATCCAGGCATTAGAAAAAGGCTACCTCAGAGGCACCAACCAGGCCATCCTTTTGATTTCATTCTTCTCTGGTTTGGTCTCCATACTCTTGAGCGTGTATACCACCAATGAGTGCCAACAAGAAAAAAAAAAAAAAAAAAAAAAAAAAAAAAAAAAAAAAGAAGAGATCATTACTTGAGGGGGAGCCTCCGCATTTACTCAACAAATATCCCGTGATTCCTAGTGGTTTGACTTTTCTCTGTGATGGTCTGTTACTCGTGTCGGAGGTTCAGCCATCCGATCACTACAAGGATTAACTTTAGCTTTGTGGCTCTCAAGGATTGCACACACACACATTGTTTATGTGAGCTCTCATGTGTGTTTTTGAGTTATGCATTCTTATGATGCTTATGGCTTTGATTTAATACTATCTGTTTTATTCATGATCTGGTGTTTCAAATCTTTTTTCAAATTTTCAGGACTCATGATTGATGGATTCTTTTTTCCTTGTGGTATAGTCTTTCACTTGGTCACCTTGCTTGTTACAGGACAACCTAGGTGTTTTTATTTTATTATTAAAAAAAAACCAAAAAAAAAAAAAAGGTTTTCCGCTCGAGCGGAATGTTTTACGCTCGAGCGTATTTTTCACTCTTGCAGCATTTTGTTCTTGGTTTCACAGTTCTGAAAGGGGTTTTTGCGCTCAAGCCTCCGTATTTCGGCTCGAGCTAGATTCCGCTTGTATTTCGTTATGCTTGAGCGGTCCTAAGTACGCTCGAGCGGACCTATTTTGTATTTAAATCCCTCCCTCAACTCTTCAGGTCATTTTTTCCCTCTTTTCACATCTCTCAGACCTAGGGTTTGTAGTATGGCAGTGATTGGGCTTGATTCCACCCTCCTCTTTGGTCTTCCTTGCCGATTTCATCTCTGGTAAGGTTTTTCATCTATTCTTCTCTATTTTTTTCTGTAATCGGCTACAATGGGAGTTGGATTTCGTGTTTTTTGTTGTTTGTTTTGTGTCTCAGTTTGTTCCCTTGTCTCACACACTTGCACTGAGTCATATTGTCTTTTTCATGGTGGTTTTCTTTTTTTTTTGTTGTGTCAGTAGGACTAGGGTTTCTTTTTGTTAATTTCTCTATGGTCTCTTGTCTTACTGGTTCTTATTTGGGTTTGAGTTTGATGTGCTCGATAGTTGGTATGTGTTTTGGGTCTGGTTTGCCATGTTTTGGTTTCTCATTAGTGCTTCATAGTGTGTTAACACTCATGCCTTACACTGTGCCTATCATGTTGTGTCTCATGGTTAATGAATTTCATCATAATGGTCTGCCCTGCTTTGCCATTCCTTGCCTTGCATCCTTCTTATGCTTTGTGATTTTGGCTTTCATTCTTTAATCATTTATACTTGTTACTAATGGTTTGCTCTGATCCTTGTTTGGTTTGTTTTCTGGATTGGTTGGTTTTGTTGGGTTTTTGGTTGTAGTGGTGTCTTACCTAGTCATGTCTGCTCCTGCCCCTAAACGCCGTAAGGCCACAGTGTCTCGCCCTACCTTTAATTCTGTGAGGTTTCAGTCCGCTAAACAGTCCAAGTCTTTCCATACATCTTTTAAGTCTCGTACAATTCATTTAGAACAAAATGTTCAACCTGATACTTTTGATTCCATCCACATTCATTCTTTGTTCGACCCTCTAGGTGGTGACTTAGTTTTATCTTTTTCTGGGCGTCAGAATCTCGATTGGGTTCGAGAATTCTACTGTAATATGGAGGGTATTCGTGATTTTGAGCCCTCTTTTACAACCTGGGTTAGGTCCAAATCTATTTCTGTCACCCCTGAGCTCATATGCCAGCTCCTTCAGATTGAGCAAGTCTTTCCCGAGCACTATCCTTTTCCCGTTCTAGACCGACCTACCTGTAATTTTGATACTGTGGCTAAGGAGTTGTGTGGTGTTTCCCGCCATTGGCCGAAAGGTGATTTGATTAAACAGTTTGAACTTCTTCCAGAGTTCAGACTGCTTACTCTTATTGTCTGTGCCAACATCATTGTGACCACCCACTTCTCCGAGATTGAGCAAGACCAAGGATTCATTTTATACTGTATTTCCAATCACATGTCTTTTCACCTAGCCACCCTTATTATCAAAACGATGATCGGTGTTCATGGGAATAAACAGCTTGGCCTTCCGTATGGTTGTCTGATAAACCGTCTTCTGTCTGATCTTGAGGTCCTGATCTTAGAAGATGACGAATTTGGCTTTCCTTCTTGCCCTTTTACTAAAAAAACTATGTCACAAAGTAGGGCTCATGTTAAGGGGGAGTCGTCCCGGGCTGGTCCTTCTGCAGGTGTCGCTGCTAGCCTTGCTGAGGAGGCGGAGTTTGATGCCGCTGCAGTAGGTGGTGAGGATCCTGTTACTCCTCCAGATCTTCATGTTCAGCTTCAGCAGTTTCAAGAGGTCATGACCCAGCGCTTGGATTTTCTGGATGCACGCTTTGATGCGTTTGATGGTCGTCTTGGTCAGATGTAGCAGACCCTCACTCAGCTAGCCCATATCATTCAGTCTCCACAGCCACATCCTCCTCCTGATGCCTGATTTTTTTCTGTTTCCCGGCCAAAAAGGGGGAGATCTATTACATTGGACATCTGTTACATTGGACATTGGTGGTATTTTGTTGTTTTGAATCTTGGTACAGATATTGGTCGATATTGGTACATGTCATTTTGGATATTTTGATATTGGCATCTTTTGTATTTTGGATATTTTGATATTGGTACATCTTTTGTTCATGACAGATACTTTGGCATTGATACATTTCACTTCTGATGCTATTCCACAGTTTTGTTTTGTTTTAGTGTGTTGGTTATTTTTACACAGGTGAATGTTGGATGAAGTGGGATGGGTGGATTGTTCATAACAAGATTGTTTTGAGTTTGGAGTTGTTTTGTTCTTGTTTTTAATCTTGTCTAGTGCGTGTGTTTCAAGAAAAAAATGTTTAGAAAGGTTTTGTCCGGGAATTGACAAAGGGGGAGATCGTTAGGTCCCTTTATTGTCAAATCCGGATAAAAAACTTTGTGTTGATAAAGTTGTATTTTTTCTTGTATTTTTGTTCTTCTCGCTCGAGCGGGGCCATAGGCGCTCGAGCGGATATTGAAGGATCTCAGTATGTTGGCAGGACTATACAAGTACTGGGGTGTGTGATTTTACGCTCGAGCAGAATCTCAAGCGCTCAAGCGTACCTCAGTTTAATCACACGCATATTTTGTTAAAGCCGCTCGAGCGGGCTGTGGGGCGCTCAAGCAGAGATCGCGGACTCAGATTTTGTATTTATACCTGTTTAGGTTATTTTTAGGATTACTTTGCCTAGATCTTATTCAAAAGTCCTAGGGTTTTGTTTGAAGTTTTCTTCTGAGTTTTTTGTGAGTTTTCCTTAATGTTCTTGAGAGAGTTCTAAACTTATGAATTGAGATTCATACATCAAGGAGTTTGATACTTTATATTCGAGAGAGTTTTCTTCGGTGGCTTCCGAAGATCAAGACGTAGAGTTTCAAAAGGCGTTTGATTCTTTACGTAGTCGTTAATTCGACAAGTGAAGTTGTGGAATCAACTTTAGGATTGATCAGTTCCGTGACGAAGGCGTGGTGAAAGAGTTACAGAAGATTCGAGGACAAATTGACTGGGTTGGGTAATTTGTGTATTATCTTTGTAATCTTTCGTTCTTCAGTAGTGGATTGATTAGTGGCGATTCGCCCGTGGTTTTTTATTACAATTGAAGGTTCTTCAATTGTGGTTTTTTCCACGTAAAAATCATTTGTGTCGATTTATTGATTATTCCTAAAAACAAACAAACTAAAATCACTCTCGTAAGTGCTTGTTGATTTTAGATTGAGTGTTTTGAATAATTAGGATTTGGAATATTTTGAATCTTGATCTAATCACGAATCACTTAGGATTTTCAGGTTGCATATACACATCAATCTTGTCACCAGGTCCTTTCGGGCTGTCAATAAGCACGGATAAAATTAGAAATGGTTGCTTCGTGCACATCCATGGCGGCAAGTTGTATGGAATGAGCACAACAGGCCAAGTGCTATGAACTATGTTCATCGTCCTGAATGGGTTAAAACCATCAGATGCTAAGCCAAGCCTTACACTTCGGCAATCATTACTAAAGTCAATATTCCAACGGTCAAAATCTTTCCAAACAAGGGAGTTAGCAGGATGCCTGAAGACACCATCATCAGTTCGTTCCTCTGCATGCCATCTCATGAACTTAGCCGTCTTGGATGACATAAACAACCTCTGCAACCTTGGCTTTAAAGGAAAATACCTCATCTGTTTTGCAGTTATTTGTTTGCCACCTTTGTTAGGACCATTTGAACCACCATCACCATTTGATTTCCATCTAGAACTGTTGCATATGACACATTTATCAAGATTGGTGTCCTCGTTTCGAAACAACATGCAACTGTTGGGACATGCATCCCACGTCTCATACGTGAAGCCCAAATCTGTTATGACCTTTTGAGCTTTACAATATGAGTCCGGGAGTTTCACACCCAACGGGAACGCCTCATTCAATAACTCAAGCAACATGTCAACAGACTTGTCTGTCCACTGATTAAACACCTTCAAATGTAGAAGTCGAACAATGAATGACAAAGATGTGAACTTCTGACAACCCGTATACAATTCACTTTGTGCATCTTGAAGAAGTTTGAAATACTTTGCAGTCTCTGTATTTGGACCGAGCTGGGGTTCAGATGCATGGGGATCAGGCCCCTATGGTTCATCACCCTCAACATTTGTACCGGCATGTGGATTTCCCATAGCCCCTTGTATCATTCCAATCATATCATCCCCAATGTCTAAATTAGCTAATGTTTCATTCTCTCAATTACCATGCAGAGATACGTAAGATTCCCCATGATTAATCCAATATTTGTATTTTTTTTAAAAAAACCATTCAAAATCAGATGCTCCCGTACACCCTCTCGTACAAAATAGTATCAATTCTCACACTTCCTACACGGACAACTGATCATCGAACCTTCAACCTTATTAGTGTAGGCAAACACAAGGAATTCATCAATCCCATTAATGTATTCGCCATCTGTACACATCCACAAAAATATCTCATCAAAGTAACTGTAAATATAATACCTACGTATTCATGTACCATGATACCTATCCGTCCAATTTCTCTCAAATAGGTAGGTGGTCTTATCCTAGTTAGTTATTTACCGATTTGATAGGACAATACGTGAGATCAATTAATTGAAGAAAAAAATGATATAATTTCATACTTTCTGAGTCATAACTAGAAAAATAAATAAATCATAACCAAACACAACATGAAGCACAACCGAAGATTTTATAAGTCTTAACTAAAATAATATCATAATTAACGAAGATAATTCATCATAACTAAAGAAAAAAAAAATGACATAACTAATGATGTATATGATAAATGGATGTGTATGGTAAAATTCTCCAAATTATTAGTATTCCATAATATTATACGGCATTATTTATAAACTTGATAGATGAGTTATACAAAAACACACTAATCATATATTGTCTCAAAAATTATTTAATAAAGATGGATCATTATTGTCTATATTATAATTTTGAACACCACATACATAATCTTATGTAATATTTCGAAATTATTAAATGATCACATTTTTGTCTCAATAAACTATTATTATTTATTATATCTGAAAATTTGTTTAAAGTTTTTGAATGATTACCTCATGACAATAAACATGATCATTTTTCAACCTATGATGCTATACGCAATTACTTAATATAACAATTTTCCTTATAACAGTTTTGGGAAACAGTTTGCTAAGTAATTATTCTATATTTTTTGGAAAATAAAAACATAAACATAACCAAACAGACCTCTAGGTTTTTTCTTTTTTGGGTCATTTACAAGCAGCCCACAAGTCACATGAGCATATGTAAGCCCAACAGCTCTTGAGCAAACCAGGCCCAGCGACTAACTAGCCATTGGGCCTTGAAGTTCCTACGAAGGGCCTTCTCCAAGGGTGACACCACTTTGGACTGGTTAATAACCCAAATGATTTAAAGTTCAATTCTCTCAAATTCAAATATGAACTTTAAGTATTCATAGAACTCGGATCATATTTTGTTTATCTAAACCATTCATTTTATAATGTATATCATCTCTAAAAAAAACTAAATCAATCTAATAATTATAACATTTTTATTTTATTATTTTTGTCTTAAAAAAAATCTATTTTCAAAATAAACTTTATGTCTATTTTTTCAAAGACATGATAAAATAAAAAAATTACATCGAATCAATTTATTTATATAAATTTATAAATGATATATAGAAAAAATTATAATATAAAAACAGAACCGTAACAAACACCACAAATTTATTTGGAAAACTGTATATATATATTGGGGTTAATTATTTTCTTCAATTTTCCTCACTAAAATTTTGAAAACGTTATTTTCACCAATAATTTTCTTTGATTTAGTCACAAGAATGCACTGATTGATGAGGAAAAATAAAGGGTACAAATAATGGGCGGATACATTAATAGAGATATGGAAAGATTGGAAATATATATATATATATATTTGGTTTTAAATTTTTTCCTTCACTAACAGTTTATAATTTTTTTGATTTGCCCTTCTAGATTTCTAGAAAATATCATTTCAATCTATAGTTTTATAGACTTGTCCATCTAATTTTGCTTTTGCCCCTCTAGGATTTTCCACACTAAAAATATATATTTTTCTATATATTTATACACACACACACACACACACACAGAGCATACGCAGAGAGAGAGAGAGAGAGACTTGTCGTCGGACCACGCTACTGCGTCATAAATCGCCATGCATTGCCGCTTCTGCACCATTGGCCACGCTTGCCGTTCGTCACTCGTCCAGAGAGAGTCGTTCGCCTTCGTAGCTCATTTGAGGATTTTGGGGGAAAAAAATGTGTTTCCAACATTTAGGGATTTGGATCAAATGATCGAGCGGCAAGATGAAAGGGAAGAGCGGGGGTTTCTCTTTTTTTTTTTAGTTTTTGCAACGGTACGTTTTACACCGTCGCAAATGGTAACTAATTAGTTCACAAAACGACGCCGTTTTCATAAGCCTTTTTTGCGACGGACATTTGCCGTCGCAAATGGTCCAATTTTGAGACAGCAAACACATGCCGTCTCAAAACATTTTTTTTTTTTTTGCGACGGTAACAATCGCCGTCGCTAATACTTCCGCATTTACTACCCTACCCGTGTAGTTTTATTACCGACGGGACAACGCCGTCGCTAAAACCTTTATTTGCGAGGGTTTAAGCTGTCGTCACAAAAAAACCATTTTTTGCGACGAGAGGTGCACCGTCGCTAATGCTTCCGTGTTTTTTACTCCCTTTTCTTGTAGTGACTTTTTGCTTTTTAGCACTAATCAAGGCTCCAAATCTCACCTCAGAGAACTAACGAGTTTGCTCATTCTCTAATCACTTCTCACTTTTGTTTTTCTTATATTTTTTTTCATTTATTTATTTTTATCAATGATCATTAACATTTTTTTAAAAAAGTTTTTTCATTTATTAGGAAAAATTACGTATAAATCCCATATGGGGAAATATTGCTCCATCTAGTCCTGGGTGTTTTTGTTAAACTATTTAATCCTTTTTTATTTTTGGTATGTTGTATTTGTTTGAATTATTGAGTTTGTAGTTTACGTGTTTGCCCTTGTTTATGATTTTTAACAAATTTTTTCATAGTGTGTGTGGGGGAGGCATGTTTTAACATTAATATTTTCTGGAAGAGGGAATTATGTAATACCCCTGTTCCGTAATATGTTAATTAGTCCTTAAAATGAGTTTGATTATGTGTTTAGCATGATTTTGTGTGCCATTATGTGAAAATATGTGGCTTTGAACTTTTATCTGTTCACCGTAGGAATATCTGTTTGATTTTTCGCTTCGGTAATTAAATTGAGGGCCTTATCGGCCACAGAACCCGAAATTGATTACGCCATTGTGATTGGCATAATTTTTAGAGCCTACGGTGGAATTTAATTGAAAATTGATTCTGGTCAATTTAAACTGATTAAATTGATGAATGAAGTGCCCAAATATTTTATATTAAAACCTATGTTAGTGGGGTTGGTTGTATTAAGGCACTATACCTTGTATTCTCTCCTCATAACTTCCCTTGGCTGATCAAACTCTAAGAAAAAGGGAAAGGGTCGGTTGAGAGAGAGAGGGAGAGCTCACAATTGAGGTTTGATCTTACAACTTGGAAATCTTGAAGATTACTCAAGAAATTGCTATAGATTGAGAGAATTGAGCCTCCAAGTAAGTGAATTCATGGATTTTAGTTTGAGAATTCTGGATTCAAGTTTGATTAATAGTCAAGAGCATGAATTAGTATGTATGTAAGAGGTTTGAGTCAAACATGTTGAATCTAAGGTCAATTAAGGCATGCATGCATGAAATTGCCATGATCCTCCATGTTTAAGCTCAATGTGTGCAATCTATGTTGAATCTTGTTTGAAATCCATGTGTATGACCACCTCTTCACCAAATAAGTTAGGAATGATATGTATTTCTTGCATGCAAGAGTAGATCATGAAAGAGTAAGCTTTGCATGTTTGAATTTGAGCATGTTGGTGATGGGTTGACACATTTTGGGACATGCATGTAGACAAATCAAGAAATTGAGCTTCCTAATGTTGTAATTTGGGGTCTATGGCATGTTAGCATATGTATATGTGAGATTGGAGCCAAAATATGCAAGAAATGGGGGTGAAACATCGAAATTGAACTCAAGAACAAAATCTGGGAAACCCAGAATTTTCGACGTCCGCTCGAGCGAGGGAAGTGCCGCTCGAGCGGAGAAATCGAGCTCCCAGCATTTTCTGCAGACATGGTTCCTGCTCGAGCGGGGAAGTTGACGCTCGAGCGGGGAGCTATGTAGACAGGTAGTCCGCTCGAGCGGCCGAGTTTACGCTCGAGCTGGAATTGAGGGCAACCAGTACTTTTGCAGACCTAAGGGTCCGCTCGAGCGGGGAAGTCCACGCTCGAGCGGGGACCCGCTTTTGTCAAATGCTAATGCATTCTGTGTTCTGTTTTCCGTTCTCTTTCACTTCTAAACACTCTTAGGCATGCATTGAGCATTGTGATTGAATTAAAGAGATAAGAATAAAGCCTAAAGAGGAATATGTGAATTAAAGAACGGATTGAACGGTTAATGACCCTTTTGTGTTCATGAAATGTGTAGGGTCAAGCTCCAGGGCAAATCCACAAGCCGATCACTGTGAGTAATATCTTAACAAAAGACGTTTGAATATGTTGTTGTCCTATTGCTTACCTCTATGTAAGTCTTGTAAATTCATTAATTTGAATGGTGGACAATGTCTGATATGAAAGTTGCAATGGGCCAGAGGCCGTTTTGACAAACATGAATGAAGAAATAATGAATGGGCCAGAGGCCGTTTTGACAAGTATGATTGGGCCAAAGGCCAGTTTGACACGAGAATGTGAATGGGCCGAAGGCCGTTTTGACTAATGTGAATGGGCCGAAGGCCGTTTTGACAAGTATGATTGGGCCAAAGGCCAGTTTGACACGAGAATGTGAATGGGCCGAAGGCTGTTTTGACTAATGTGAATGGGCCGAAGGCCGTTTTGACAAGTATGAATGGGCCAAAGGCCGCTTTGTCTAATGCGAATGGGCCGAAGGCCGTTTTGACATGAATGAATGGGCCGAAGGCCGTTTTGACATAAATGAGTGGGCCAGAGGCCGTTTTGACAGGAATGAAAGATAAATAGGCCAAAGGCCAGTATGTTTGAACCCTCAGTCACTCGACTTAAATTGTGTATGTATATACATATATATATTAAATGGAAAAAAATGAATTGGGCCCAAGGCCGTTCGGAATATGTTGTTATATATATATTAAATAGAAATACGAATTGGGCCCAAGGCCGTTCGGAATATGTTGTTCTATATATGTTAAGTAGAAATATGAATTGGGCCTAAGGCCGTTTGGATTATGTGGTTCTATATCGTTGTATCTTCTTATTTGATATTATTCACTGGGCTATCGCTCACGCTCATTCATGTGTTTGTAGGTGAGCCAAGAGGAGTCCAAACCCAGCCCCAGTGAAGTCTGGCAGGAACAACATGAGTTTTGGAGAGTCAGCCCTGTGTTTCACGCACGAGACACGTCTTCGCCCTTTCGTTATGTATTTATGTTTTGTCAGGTTGGCGAAGTCTTTGAATGTGCCTGTATATAGTTTTGTTTGGCTGACTTAGATTTGAGTGATCCTGTTCGTACAGAATTTTATGTTATTGCATTTTTGTTGTGAGTTATTAACATATGTATGTAAGGATGTGCATATAAGCACGGCTCTATGGACAAAGTTTCAAATTGCTTCCGTTTGGCCCCCATGAACTCTGTTAAAATACTCTTGGATTGGTTTGAGGCCGTAGGTAATCTCATGATTACTGGCCGGTCATGTCCTTAACCCACGGGGGCGGGTTCGGGTCGTGACAAATTACGTAGCTCTTTTTGGGAGTTTTGATGTTTCCTTAGTTGATGTTTTATTTCTAATGTGGATTCAATGTATTTAGGGTATATATTATATATATATATATTCTTTTTCTTTTTCTTTTTTGATTTGTTATTTATTGTTTGTTTTTGTGGTTAGAATGTATACAAGATTTTCCAATAGTGATGGGTTTGTAACGTCTTCCTTCATGATGTTCATGTTTCTTTTGATTCGTTTAGTCGTGATTGTCTTTCAATTTTTAACATACCACAATGGATTATGAGGCTATGCCAACTTGGGTCTAGTATTGGTATGCTATTGTATTGATGCTTCTGTTTGTCATGTTGTCGATTTCGTATTGTGACATGGTGATGTTGTAACTGTGTAATGCATAGGTGACATTCAGAAGATTGTGTGCACATTGGCTAAACCTTTACATTCTGTGTCCATTAATTTACACATGTAATGTTGTTTTGTTTGTTTGTATTTTTTTTTTTTTTTTTTTTTTTATAGGTATGGTATTTCGTCTTCCTCAAACATTCACATTTGCATAGTTGGTTCATGGTGTTGGTTCATCAAATATTCGAATGGTAAATTAGCTTCGAGGGGTCGTCAACATGTTTTTTTAACATTTCTTGCTGTTGTTTTCATCTTTTGAAAGACAGTGGTGCTTGCCTTTTCATGGCCAATCGAGTTGAAGTCTGAGCTGACGAAAAGATATTGTACTTTAATAATACATAGAAAAGATATTTTATATTTATACAAATTTATAAAAGGGCAAAGTGGGTGTGATAAGAAAATTATGTACTTATCTCATCAACTTCTTTCATTGTCATTAACTAAAAAGTAAAATAGGGAGAATCTGAAACAATGTTCCAAAGCATAGTGGAGGTAAGTTCAATTTTAAAAACTTGAGGAGAGATTTTTATAATTATCATAAATTTCATGGGACGTCAGTGTAATTTATCTATTTTTGTTTGATTATTATTATGTTGTATCTTATGTGTTTTATTTTATTTTTATTTTTTTTTATAAGAAAATAGGAATATCCATTAAAATAGCTCAAAACAGCTACAAGGAGAGGAATCCATCCAAAAACAACTTACACCAACAAAGGTAAGATGAAAAATCAAAGAAAATACAGGAGTAAATCTATGAAAAAATGCCCAGCTACACATCAAGTGCTTGTGCTCGTACTGCAAGCAGAGGCCGACAGGCGGCCGTAGAGCATGCCAAGGATAGATCAAAGAAATACATCCACAAAGTGGGTAAGCAACACTATGCACCAATGGATTCCTAAAACAAAACCAAACTAAAAAAACAAAAACAAAAGAGGCCAAAACTCAAACCACCGACCGAATCGGTAGCAGATCTGTAGCAGATCTTCACCCAACAGGTTGGAGGAGGAGATCCCAGGAGCCCAGACGGTGGAGGCAGTGGACCGACAAGAGGAGGGTGGTGGTGACGCCGGCGTGAATCGAAGAGGATGGAGCCGACGGATCTGGTGAAGGCTGCGGCTGGGGTATGGCAGAGGGAAGGAGGAGTGAAGAAAACCAAACTAAAACCAGCAAAAGGGGAAGAAACACCTCACCTGGAGGGAAAAAGATGGAAAGCTAAGCTTCCAAGGCTTATTGACCAGAAGGGCTGAGGGAACTGAAGAAAAAAATGGGGTAGAGAGGAAGAGAGATGCGGCCGGAAGCCGGAGCCCCCCTCCCCCACCTCAACGGCGCTCAAAGACGAAACCCTAGGATCAGAAAGCGTTAGAGAGAGAGGCTCTGGGTTAGAAAGAGAGACGCTGACTTTTTCTATCTTAGGTGTTTTACAGCTCGAAAATTTTCAAATTGTTGGAAGGTTAAAGGAGTTGTATTCCCCTCCCCTTAACTTTCACTACTTTGAATTTTATGAAAAAATTTCATTGATGTTGCTGATTTGTATCTGTTGTAACTGTTATGACTCTAAATTTCTTATTGGAGTCATAAACTTCATACTGGAATTCACTCGCTTGAATTGAATTCTTTAATTTTGATTGCTTAATTATACTCTGTTGTATCACTAAATTTTTTGGTATGTTTATTTTTTAATTTGCATTACGATTAGAGAGAGTTTTACTCATAATTACAAGAACTCAAGAATAAAAATATGGTCTTCTTGCATTACAGTTTAAAAAATCCAATTTGCAACAAGGCAAAAACATCAAAATAAAATTTTAAAAACCATATAACTAACAAAATTTGAATTAATTGTAGCAAAATATCACTTGAATATTTATTCTTTTGGCATCTTTAAGTACTAATTAGGTTTGCATAATCTAACCTATCTACCAACAGACAACATAACTAACTTATTCAAATTTTATTTTTTTTAAAAATATGATTGACTGAATATATGATTTGATCAATTTTAATTTAAAATTTTCTTTCTTTATAGGTAGTTGCAATTGACATTGTCAATAATATTTTATAGGTTTCATAGATAATTCATGCATTTAACAAACTATTCTCCACTTTTTTTTAAATAATTCACTACAACAACTGTGTTGGGATTTTCTAAAATAAAATTTATTAATTTTTTTAATAGTTTTTCAGAACCTTCCTTATTTCATTTGGAAAGTTTTTTTAATTTTGTGACTTATGCCACATTGAAAAGATGATTGAAAAATGATGACTTAATAAACACTCACATAAAATATTCCTTATAATAAGGAATTATGAGCAAGATATTAGAGTATATGCTCACATACCGCAATAATAATGAATCATGCTGTATCTTAAAGGCATCCGAATATTGCTTTTAGGAAAACGATGTGATCAACATCTCCTTGAAGACTTGCACCAACAAATTGTTTCTTTGAAACTTTATTTTTGAATTACTGATAAAATAAAGAATAAAATTATTTGGAGTCACATCTTTAAAACAAAATTGGGAGATCCAATATGATCTACCTTGGTCGCCTGCCATTAGAGTTGGCCCAGATAAAATGCCATAACATTATATATATATATAATATATATTTTGTACATAAATTATATTTGTATAAGCATTAGGCTTAAGTTATTTAATAACATTTGCTTATTTTTGTTTTGGGTAATTATACTTTGCACTACTATATTTTGTATCAAATCTCATTTTGATTTTTACATATAAAATCGTGACGATTAACTCCTTGCATTTATGAAATCGTGACGATCAATTCCCTGTACTTCTTGTCAAGTGTCAACGTTTCACTTTTGTTACTTCATTATATAAGTTTTTATCAGAAATCAGTAATGTGACAAGCATATGATTATCAAATGAGTTCAAAAGAGGAAAATTACTCAAATTTTTTGTATATACACATTTTGTCATAAAACAAAACGTAAATTGTGAACGATTAAGAAGATAAATTAAGATTTTGTAAAAATTGAAATAATAAAACTTTATTTTTCACAGTAACAGATTCTTCGATTTCTTTGCTACTTGTTTTTTTATTATTTTATTTCAAAAGCTCTATTTTTTTATCTCTTCGTCCTAATTTTCAACATATGAAAACACACACATACACACATATATATATTATCACATGAGACAAAGTACATATTGGTAGGAAATGAAAATAATTTTTTTATCTTACCTTCATTTTATGGTCGCATGTTTGTTATATGATTAGATTCTCTTAAAAACTTAAATAATAGAATAACAAAAAGTGTAAATTGACACTTGATTAAAAATATATGAAATTGATTGTCATGATTTTATGTGTAAAAACTAAAGTAAAATTTGAATAAAAATATCAAAAGTTAACAATTACAATTTTATATGCAAAAACTAAAATAAGATTTAATACAAAATATAAAAAGTACAAAGTGTACTTTAACCTTTGTTTCTGCTCTCTTGCGTAATGACTGCCAGCTCTTCTAGTGATCCATACATGATTAGTTGGTTGGACTTTGGACAGCCCAAACCACTAGGATTATATATGCATATGACCCTATAATTATGTATGGGATTGGTTTCCTCTATTTTATGATTAGATTGGAGAGTATTATTAGATTTATAGAGGTTTATTATAAGTCTTGTAGTGATAATTCGAACTATTTAATGTATGGAACTCGTCGAGTATTGTATGTCTGTAAAAAAAATTATATTGGTTGGATATCAATAGCTATTTTATTGGATTAAATTTTTGTCAACCGTTTATTTTTTCACCATCTATTTTTTTATACAAAATTGGTTTAATCATGTAACTATTGATATCCGATCAACATAATTTTTTAAAAATATATAATACTCGACGAATTATACATATTCAACGATTCAAATTATTAAAATAAGACCTGTGTTAAAACTTCACAAATCTAATAATACTCTTTAATCTGATCAGAGAGTAAAGGGGAACCAAACCTATATTGGATATACAACTTTGCTATAATGTGGTAATATATATAGGTGTACCCATAAGCACCGACACACATTATTGACCACTGAGTTGTACTAAGCAACTGGCCATTATCCCTTGAAAACAGCTGGTTAAAAACAGCTGGCATATTAATGTAGTATTGTGAATATTGATGAATTAAGGCTTTGGGAATATATTATTTTATTATTTTTTTAAATTTTTATAAAAAGATATATAAAAAATTAAAGAATGATGTGATAATTTATAATATTTTTTTGACTTTTTAACTAAAATTTTAAGTTGTCAAATAAGGTCTTAGAGGTTAAATAGATGGAAAATTCTATAATATATCCCTTAAAAAAAAGTTATGTACCATATGTTTTAATTATGACATTCGTGGTTATTAATTATGATCTATTGTAATATTAGTTATAACTTAATTATCATATTTTTATGATTTTTATTTTGATTATAATCGAAAAGATTTTTATTTATGCATTACGTTTGATAGTATTTAATTATGATTTACTGTGATTTTTTAGTTATAGCCGACAGTAATTTAATTATGACATTTTTTGATAGTATTACAAAATATCTTAACTTAAATATGAGGAAGTAGAAAGGTCTACAACCATCTCCTAATCAAGATGAGGTCAACTTAAGTTTTGTTAGAAAAATTTTAATTGTGGGGTGTTTTGAAAAAGTGGTTAAAAGTTAGCTTTTTAATTTTTTTTGTTTTTTATTTTATAGTAAAAAATGTGAGATATAATATGACTTAAAATGAGTTAAAAGCGAAAATCTAATTTTTAATTAGATTGTCAAAGTGTCCCTCTAAACATGAAGGTTAGTAAACGGAAGTTTATGGCAAAAAAAAACCAAACAAATAATAATAAATTTTTTAAAGTTCAAATAATAAACTTTAAAAAGAGAAACGAGGCACCGTTTGGCCTGTTTTTTAAATTCAATTTTCACAGTTTAAAACTCAAAATCTGTTTGGTTTTTAGTTTTTAAAAATAAATTTTAAAATTCATTTGAAGCCAAAATTTAAAATCCAAAAAACTTGTTTAGTTTTGAGTGAATAAAATGTGAAGAAATGAAAACAAATTTCATAAATACATAAAACATTAAAATTGTATTAATTTTTAATTTGGCTCAAACAATTTTTTTTAATTTTATATTTCTCATTATTCAATAATTTTATACATTTTTTTTTATAAATGTGAAATGTTTTAAATGTATGTCGAGTGAGTGTATATAAAATCAGAAAAGAAATGTTAAAATTTTAAAAACGTTGATAAGAACTAATATATACTTTATGAAATTTTGCAATATAAATTAAATTAGATGTATCTAGAAAGTACATTTAGATGAGGTATGTAAAAGAATTAACAACTATGATACAGACCACTAAAAGCAGCTCTAGTGAGGTGGCATGCCTAAAAAAAAATTAAAATAAAAAGAAAAGAAGAAAAAGACAAAACACAGAGAGGAAAAAGACAATTTAATGCTCCTTTAGGCCTTGTTTGTTTTACTCGATATAAAATAGAGGATATAATATAATGTGGGATATAGTCAGGATATATAATAAATAAGATATATGTATTGGATAGCATATCCCCCAAATCATGTTTGTTGACTTGATATATAGGACCTCATGTATACTATCCATGTTTGTTTTATGAAATATATTGTGAGATATAAACAAGTAATTTCCAAGATTACCCTCATAATATATTTTAAATACCCATATTGCCCTTATGTCCATCAAAACCAAATTGTTCAGATTAGGAAAAACTAATGTAAATCAACAAATTAAAATTTCATATTATTTTTTATTTGAACAAATTAAATATTCATATTAAATTCAATAATTTTTCAAAAAAAAAAATTTGTATTAAACTAATGTCCACTGATAAAAAAAATTTATATTATATTAAATTCAATAATTTTACTATAAAAAAAAAAAACTAATATTCATTCTAAAAAATTTTATCTTACAAAAATAATCATTGAATGAAAAAAAATAATATATTTATTCATTCATTCATTCTAAGTAAATAATCCAAGCCATTATAATTAAAAATAATCCAAGCCATTATAATTAATCCAAGCCATTATAATTAAAAATAATCCAATAGATAACCTTAAATAATCCAATGGATTATTCTTATAAAATAATCCAAGCCATTATAATTAAAAATAACCTTCATTCATTCTAAGTAAATGATAACATTTTTTTTACAATAGATAACCTTCAACTTAATATATTAAGCATCATTCCAACAAAATTAAGCGATACTAATATTAAGCATCCTTCAGCTTACTTACAACCCCAACAATTACAACAAAATGAGGTACAAAAGCCATTTCTAGGGAATGTAAACCAGTTAGTCTGTCAAAATATTTCTAAACCTCCTAATTACTATGCAAAATAGGGAGTACACATGTGCCTAAGGAGGAATAGCAATACTAATATTATAATATATAGATACATATATTTCATTAGCCTACAGCAAACACACTTAAACACACCCAGCCAACAACAAACATACCCATTCCATTTTTTCTTCTTCAGGCAAGCTAAAGAACAAATCAACCCTTTCAGCATCCTTCACAATAAGGGTAGCTATTCTCAACCTGTCATTCGTGTTCAGTCGCAACTTGGCTAGTTCCCCATTAACCAGCTTCCTAGCTTGAGACAAGTCATGGGCATACCCAATCCTATGACAATTTCGTGTTGGTTTTCTTAAAGAAAGAACCAAACTCAACAGCCATATCAGAAAGACCCTTTGCAATACCTTCAGCTTCCCTAGCTCTTTTCTTAGAAGTTGTGCCTGAGCCACCTTGGTTGCATGGAGTCCCAGATGCTGATAAGAAACAATCAGGCAGATCAACAATTGGAGTGTAACACTCCTCAGTAGTTTGGTCCTCTTTTTCTAAGGCATCAACCATGTCAGTAAGTCCTTCAGCCAAGACTCCAGTGGCTCTATCTTTACCAAAGAGAATTACCCAATCCTCGTAGTAAATAAAAGGTACATTTCTTATGCCCTTGGCATCTGGCTCCCTCTACAAAACAACATTTTTTCAAATTTTATATTTCTAGTTAATAAATAATGCAAAATGGTTAAGGTAAGTTTTTACCTTGACATAGTTTTGCCAAACTTGGTCACTGTCGACCAAAATCATCTTCTCAGAGCCATCCCACCCAAAGCCACTCAAGCGAAGCATGTCAGTAAGCAAATTGTATTGTCTTCTCCAAAATTTGATCTTTAACTCGATATGAGGGGATGCACGAAGATCAGTTCCAGGAAAAGCCAATATGATAAGCTTCTCCAATTCAGAGTAAAATCCATACCTGAACTGACCATTGTCAGCCTTTCATTTTTCACTGAACAGATCCCTCATGGCTCGGATCAACACATCACACTCTTTCGGAGTCCACACTCTACGACCCCTTGATGAGGAAGCAATTGCCTTCCCCTTACCCTTTTTTCGACATCCACTAGTAGTAGTTGTGTCATCCATACCTAACATGCAACCATTTTTAACAGAACAATAATTTTATTAAGACAACCAAACGAACACTCCTATTAAGTTATGTCTTCAACAAATAACTGAAACATAAAATAAGTTACATGTCTATATCATCCTATTAAGTTACAAGTCTCCAACTCACTACACAGCATAAGTATTAAAAAACATTACATCCAATGAAAATAGTACTTAATTTTACATCCTATTAGCTAACCACTCATTATACATTTGGTTAGCTAGAGTGTCCCTCCAATTACTCCATTGGTCAGATCCCTCAATTGTGTCAATTTACTCGTCCCCTGTTTCTTGATTATTTGGCAATGTGTCATCTAAGTCTACCTCCAATGGATCCATAGGCATCTCACGTTTGATGAGATTGTGTAAAAGACAACAAACTGTGATAATTCGACATTGGGTCTTGGTTGGAAAGTAGGAATATGTTCTCAATATTGCCCATCTAAGCTTCAGAAGACCAAAACATCTCTCTATTATGTTACGAGCCGCGAAGTGCTTCATATAGAAGAACTCCTTTGGATTAGTTGGGGCACCCCCTTCCCTCCAAGTGGACAAGTGGTAACGTTGTCCTCTATAAGGTGCTAAAAAGCCCTCCCCATTAGTATAGCCTGCATCAACTAGATAGTAGGAACCTGTAATAATGTAGGATTATATAATTACATAATTACATAATTTAAGTACAAGTCCAAAGGTTATACACAGTAAAGATATTGTGAAATATAGTTGTGCCCATTGGCACTCTCAACCCATTTGGTCTACTTATGGCATCTCTAAGTACTCTAGAATCTGAAGCGAAACCTTCCCATCCAAGTAAGACATATATGAACTGCATGTCATGGGAGCAAACACCCAAGACATTAGTCACAATTTCACCATTTCTTGATCTATACCTTGCTTTATCTACTGCAGGAGCTAGCACTCTAACATAAGTGCCATCAAGTGCACCAAGACAATTCTACCAAAAATTACCAAAAATAAATTATTACTTATTAAATTATAATTATGAATATTATAACTTTTATAAAACATGAAGCATTACTAAAACTAGAATTTACCTGAAACCACCTCCACCTATCATCTATGCACCCAGCAGTTATTGGCTCAGGTGTCTTTAGTAAGACACCTTGCAGTTGAAGCACAGCCTTAAGGATATCATTGAAATACTTACTAACTGTTTGACTAGACCTCATAAAATTGAATTTGACATTTCGATTTTTATGGTGGTGCCCAAGCACAGTCAAGATCATAACAACCTTTTCCTCCAACACAACATATTTTGAATCTGACACACCCTTTGTTCTGATAAGCCCACACAACCGTAGAAAGGTATGCCTATTCATTCGTAGTTGTTCATGGCAATCTATGTCATTATCTCTGACCAACCTATTTAGGTGGTCAAGTTGTTGTTTGAAAGGATTAGGATTTCTACTTATTTTCCTCGTAGCCTCAAATCTTTCCAGTGCAGCATGCAAAACGACTATATAAACTCCACAAGTATAATTCATGGATGATACAATATGTTGCAGGGTAACATAGGCCTCAATGAGGTCCCTCCTACCATCAAATCCTTTATTACTTGCCATCTATGAAAAGAAATAGTGCACAAGTAAATTAAATAACTAAAGCAATCAAATAGATAACTAAATCAATTCTAACTATTATTCACAATAGCCCCATGTAAACAATCAGATTATGTAAAATAAAATCTGATTCAATCAAAAATCAGTGGGTAAACTAACTTATTATGTAAACTAACTTTCCCAATATATAAAATCAGATTATTTATTATGTAAACTTATTATGTAAACTAACTTTCCCAACTCACTGGATATAAAATCTGATTATGTAAACTAACTTTCCTAATATATCAATCTTGGGAAAAATCTGATTATAAAAATCTGATTATCAAACAAAAATCAATCTTTAAACTACCTTTCCCAATATATAAAAATCTAATTATGTAAAAAATTCAAACTCTTAATAGATTATTTATTTATTTTTATTTTTTTTAATGTCAAGAGTTTGATCAATCAAATTCCTAGACTTTACATACAAAACAAATAAATTTTTATTGCTTGAATCAAAGCCCCAAAAAAATAAATAAATAAATAAAACAGAGATATAAAATTTGGTTCCAATAAAACAATAAAACAAAGACAACTTTTTATTGATTGAATCGAATTTGATTACAAAACAATCAAAGCCCACAAAAACAAAAAACAAAAACAAAAAAACAAAATTTGTTTGATTACAAAATCTATTCCAAAAATCATTTCAACTTTAGATTGAACAAAAAATTCCAAAAAACAGTGGGTTTATTCCAAAAAGGGCCAAAAAGTTTCAAAAGTTCCAAATCGATGGGTTTACAAATTAGTTTAGAAACTTTATGTTATCTCAGTGTGTTTAGAAATCAAAGTTCCAAAAATCAATTTAAAAATTAGTGGGTTTAGAAATCAAAGTTCCAAAAATCATAGACAAGAGAGTAAAAATTAGCCTCAAGAGGGTTTAGATTGAACAAAAATCAATGGAAAGACCACAAACGGTTTACATAAAAATCATACCAAAAAAACCTAAAACCAGAAAATCAAAAAAAAAGAAAGCAAGGTAGAGGGAAACGATCATAATCACTGGAATGAAGTCTTGCCAACGGAAATCAGTCACAAAATTGAGCAGATCTACACGATGTAAACCAGAGCCTTTTTCTCTTCTGCTGGATGTATATGAGTAGCATATATTTTTTGAGCCCTAGTCTGTGTATATAAGATAGACGAGGGTATATTGGACTTTTTAACTCATATCCCAGACGAGGGGATATGATATAACAGGGGGGGCTGGTATTGTATATCCTCCAAATTTGGGGGATATACAATCCCATGGTATATTATATCCCTTCAAAAAAAAAAAATTACAAACATGGGATATGTGGACCCCACCGGATATAATATCCAATCCCAATCTTCATATACTGGAATCAAACAGGGCCTTAGTGCTTTTCTTTTAGTGCTCTAAATCATTTTTCGAGAACTAAACAAGTTTGGCGTCTCAAGATAACCACTTTGTGTACTATGCCAAAGATTAGGTATGTACCTAATGTTTTCCCTCCCAAACATACATTAATGTGTATCAATTGTCCTTTTTTTTTTCTTTTTTTTTTTTGGTTAAATTTAAAATAATTAAACAAAATTGACTATAATATTATTTAAAAAAAAACTCAAAAAAATGTTTTAAAAAACTAGTTTTGAAAATCCATAAACAAACAAGTTTTGAATTTTCAAATTTCTAAAAACTATTTTCAAAATATACAACTCAAAAACTAATTTTGAAAACTCATAATCAAATAAATTTTCAATTTTCAAAACACTTTTCAAAAATTTATCTCTCAAAATTATTTTCAAAACTAAACCAAATACATTTGTATCCTTTATCAAGATCAATGTCTTCGAGTTGTTTATTTATTTTTTTCCTTACTTGAACTAAACGGTCAGAGATCATCAAGAGTTTTGTAGAGTAATGATAAATAAATAGAGAGAAATTTTGTTACCAATCACCAATTCCTCTCACTCCACATATTTAATGAAAATTTTTTAATTATATTTTTATCTTAAAATAAAAATATCAAAATATCTATCATCTTTCACATCCAAGAACCTAATTTCCAAACCACCCAAAAATTTCTAACCCTAATTAGTTGTCGTACCATTGTCGGCATCCTTCTTTAACCACCTCAATCATTCTCCATCATCCGTCACCCCGTGATGCCCATCCTTACAACCGCTACAGTTACGATCTCTAATATCACGATCATGACTTCCATCACTGACACCATTATCGGCCTCACTTCGACACACTTTCTCTTCTTATTCTTCTTCTTTTTCTTCTTCGTTGTGTCTCTCTCACTTTTTCTTTCGCAACTTCTCTCTCTCTTTCTCTCTCTCTCCCCTACAACTCGAGGAAGAACAATGTTGGCTAGGAAGGAAAAATGATGCAAACCCTAGATCTAGGATTTTTAGAGAAGAAAATAAGATGAAGAAGGAAATGGGATAGAAGGTTGTGACAGTGATGGTTGGGAGGTGATGACATTGGTAGTGGTAAGAGAAAATAGGGTAGGAAAAGGTTTGGGAGTGAGGCCAGTGGTGGTGAGACAGGTTGAGTGAGGAGGACTAATCGGAGACGAAAGAGGAAAGAAGCAACGACGATTGGCTACGAGCGACGAGTGATGGCAACGGCTAAGGTGGAGGTGGCGATAGTTGCTAGTTAAGGTTAGAGATTAGGTTAGTGTTGGAAGGGCGAAGAAGAGGGTATTATGGTATAATGAGTTGTGTACTGAATAAAACATTTTTTTTTTTCAAATTCATTAAATGTGTAAATTGAGATATGATATGCATAGAAATAAAAGAGTGTATGGAAATAGAATTATCCATAAATAAAGGGGCATTTACACAAGTCCCATTTTGTGAACTTATACTTCATTAAGATGGAGATAATATTTTTCACTTTCAAGTCCCATTTATTTTTAACAGACGAAATTACCCTTCAAACAATAGTTGTTCATCATTTGTGATTATTTATAAAAAAAAAAAAAAAAAGTATGGTGATGTAACATTTATTTTGGTTTTCAAATTTCAAATCATCATGATTTTTACAATATATATATATATATTATGGAATTTATATTTCTAGAATCAACACATCGAAATCTATCAAACATGATTAATATTAAATACAAAATTTTATAAAAATAAAAATAAATTTTGTTTATTATAAATTTACAATTTAAACCATTTTTCATAGTAAGTTTTCTTAACTTAATTAATTAACAATATATTTGTGGTCTAATTTTTTCAATTTTTTCCAGATTTAAAACTCAAAAAAATTGAGAATATTCTCAATTTTAGTAGATAGTTTCACAAACTGAGAAATTGTTAGTTTTTTATAGCTAAAAAAATAATATTTTATTTTTATAAAATTTTATATTCAGTTATTAGCCTTTTTTTGATAGATCTCATTGTGTAGACTCCAAAAATATAAATTTTATTAAAAATGAATGTGTATAATGAAAGATATAAAGTTTTAAGTTTTGAAATAACAAAAGAAAAGTAAAATGCCACACTAATAATACCATTTGAATAAGAGAAAATATCTTGCGTTTTTGAGGTATAGTTAGGTAATTATCAAAAGATTTGTGATTAGTGGAGAGGGTGTGGCCCATATATTTTGTATTGGGGCTCGAGGCATAATATTTGGTGATTGGTAAATAACATTGTCATATGATGCATTTATAATAGTTAATAATTTTTTATTAGCTGTTAATAAATTGACGTTTCCCAATTCTTTCCAAATTTTAATAAAGGTAAAACAACATATATATATATATATATATATTAAAAATAGGACTTTATGAGTTTAAAAAAAGGAGACTGATTTAATGGAATATCAACCTTACTAATAGGATTTTTTTGATAATATAAAAGGGAAATCATGATTTATATATATTTTTTCAGAATTGACATTTATAACAAAATAAATTTTGAATTTTATTAATTTAAATCTTAATCTTTTGATTTGTTTTCAATTTAAAATCATTCACCTAGATCCGCAAAGTAAAAATGACCATATATATATATTAGTCATTAAACTCGATATAAGTATACATAAAATGTCTACAATATATTTTTTTGGTTGAGTTTAATGACTATTTTTTTTTTTTTTTGGGGTCAACTTTACTTAACAAAAATAGGTATATGGGTTAGATTGTAGATTGAAAATAAATCACAAGATTAAGATTTAAATTAACAAAATTAAAATCTTAAAGTTTATTTTATTATAATAATCAAATTTTGAGAAATTTTTTTTTTTTTTGGTTTTGTTTTGTGTGTGTGTGTGTGTGTAATTTCGCCTAAAAAAATGCATATAGAATGATTTTATTGCATACACACCCCCAGAATAGGGAAGGTATTATAGAATTTCCTAGACAATAAAAGCATATTTACTTGTAGAAACTGCAACCACTATTTAGGTGAGTAAAACTAATATTTCATTTTGTAAATAAAAAGTTACAACAATGTTGGAGACATTAACAATTTTTACAAACAAACGTATTGACACACTCAGGCCTCCTTTAGTAAGTGGCTTTTTTTAGTTAAAAAGTCAAAAAAATATTTAAAAAGTTAAAAAGTCAACAATTTATACTAAAAAGTCAAAAATTTCTTTTACTTTCTACTTTTTATACATCTTTTCGTAAAAAGTCAAAAAATCATCTCAAACATACTAATTTTTTTTACATCATATTTTAATTTAAAAATAAAAAAATTACTAAAAAACCTACTCCCAAACGAGGCCTCACAAACTCTTTTGACCCCACTATTACTTGTTATAGGGTTCATCTACGATTTATACATATAATAAACTACATAAAACAAAACAAAGTCTAAAAAGAATTGCAAGAAAATCTTATGATATCTGGGCAATCGATATGATACCCTGTTATTTCCTATTGTTCTATCTAATTTAATCTTGACTTTTTTTTATTTATGCTGTTTTTGTTTAAGCGGAAAATATTTAAAAAAAATATTTTTTGTATTTGTTTAGTGTTCGGGACAATAAAAAATAAAAGTCCTGATTAACAAAAAATAAGCCTATATATGGATAGAGAATATTTTTCACTATTAAAAGGCGAAAAATGTTTCCTGCTAAAATTTTACTAATATTACCACACTACCATTATCACTTTCACTCTCACTCTCACCTCTACCACTACACCATAGTCACTATCACTATTACCGTCGCTATGTAAACACGGAATTTACCTGCACACTATTACCTCATGATCAAGCTAGAATCTCGGCGAGCAGTATCATTTGACCTAGAAACACAAGAACATCAAAATCAATGGTAGGTGTATATCGAAAAACTTAAGTTAGGACAATAAGATCAATACGAGGAAAAACTCTCTAAGTTCTGTATTCAAAATTGCGTTAGCTCATTTAGGTTGAACTCTCTGCTTTTAATTGTTTCCACATAATAGAGTTCTAGTAGAACTCTAATTCCTCTTTCCAAATTCCCACTGGAACTCACACTTATGTTGTGTTTAGTTGGGAAATTTGAGGAGGGATTTAAAAAGGAAAATGGAAAAGGTAAGTGAAATGTAAATAAAACATACCTATATTTCACCTAATTTCACACACCTTTTCCCTTTCTATTTCTAAATCTTCCAACCAAACACAGCATTAAGGATAACGCCTACCCTTGTACGTCCTTGTTTCTCAAACATCTGTGATGTTTGTCTACTTTTGTTTGACAATCGGCCCGAACAAACCATCCATCTGATTGCACACTATTCGAACAACCACTTACGCTGTGTTTGGTTGAGAAATTTAGGGAGGAATTTGAAAAGGGAAAGGAAGAAGATGTGTGAAGTTAGGTGAAATATAGGTATATTTTATTCACATTTCACCTACATTTTCCATTTCTCTTTTCAAATCCCTTCTCAAATCCTCCAACCAAATACAATATTAGTCGATCATAGCTCACTTCAGCCCCAAGGCAACTGAGCTATGGACTAAAGCTTTGACGTACTGTGACCGAGATAAGTCCATTAACTTAGCAGAATTCTGTTCGGTCACTAAACCGCCGCTCGATCCTTCATGGTTAGCCCGACTACGCAAGTAATGCTCAGGTCATGGACATCATTCTGCTCAGGCCAACACAGGAGTCATCTTGCTTTGACCGATCAAACACCATTATGCCCAGCCCAATTCTTCTCTTGCTCTCACGGTTTTGAGTGGCCTATTAATTAGGTAATCCGGGCTAAATGAAGAAGTTTGCGCGGTCCATTTCATCGGGTATAAACTTCCCTTTCAGTCACTATGGTCGCTGCTGTTACCCCCACCATCATGCCACCTCCTCCACCTCTACTTCCGTTCTACCACTACTACTACCACCAAATATAAAAAAAAGGATAAATTACAAACACCCCCTCGAGGTTTAGTAAAAATACAAATTCCCCCCTGAGGTTTGAGAAATTACAAATTCACCCCTGAGGGTCAAATTTTCATAATAAATTAGGAAAAATTAGGGAGGAATCTGTATGAAAATAAAAACCCTATGGGGCAATTTGTTATGAAAATGTAAACCTCAGGGGACGGGATGTAATTTCTCAAACTTCAGGGGGGAATTTGTATTTTCACCAAACCTCGAGGGGGTGTTTGTAATTTGCCCTAAAAAAAAATGTTTTCTCTAAAACATATTTTTTTAAAGAAAAAAATTTCATATTAAAAAATATTTTTCATCTAAATAAATGGAGCATTAATTAAAACTCTAATTCACCGTCACTCTCTCTCAAATGAAAAACGAGGAGACTTTGCAATTCTCTTTCTTGATTGAATTTCTCGTCTTTTGATAGAGTTGTTAAATTTTGTCCATCAAGATTCACATCGACACGTGATTCTACAATTATTATTATTATTATTATTTATTTTATTTTATTTTAACTTATATATAGGTGTTTTGGGAATTTCAAATTTTTTAGCCTTTTTAGTCAAAAAATTCACCCAAAAAAAACCACAAAAAGCTATCTTTTTTAGCCAAAAAGAAAAAATTAAAAAATTAATTTTTAACCAACTTTCCAAAACATCCCATAATATAATATGATTCAAGTTATAGAAAATTGGTGATAAATTTAATTTGGAAAGTGTCTAAGACATTAGATTTAGTGGATATTTTTTTATTAGTGAGAGGTCCACTATTTGTGAAATAGTTTGATAAGAAGTCTTTTTGTTGATTTTAGATGAGGTTTTAAATTTTACCTTTTATCTATCTGTTGACTTTTTTTAACTATATGTTGATTTTTTGTTGGTTATATGTTCAAATTTATATTTATCTGTTCAAATTATTTTCTATCTGTTCAATTTTATTCCCCATCTATTCAATTTTTCCCCTCTCTATTGAATTATCTGTTAAAATTATTTATCAGTTCAATTTTTTCATTATCTTTTTAAATCTATATGTCCTAATTTTATTATCTGTTCAATTTGTTTCCTTATTTTTTCTTATCTACTGAACCTATCTGTTCATTTGTTTTTATCTGTTGGAGGTCTAATCTGTTGAAAAAAATTGAATCTATTTAAAAAAAAAAATTAAATTTGTGCAATTGTTATTGTGTTATATTTGTAAATTATTTTGTAAATTTTTTTAATCTATCTATGTTGAACATGTTGTACATACTTATTACAATATGTTTCGTCGTCGTCGTCGTCATCAATCCCAACAAAAACAAAAATAAAAGCAACAAAAAAAAAAAAAAGAAAAAAAGATAGGACATATATACATAGATTTATACTTTAATTGAACTTGATTATGTACTGAGAATCATGTATCTGTATAGAAATGACAAACTACTACTACTACTCTGACGCCGACAATGGCATCTAATCCCAGCAAGGGATGACCTTCGAGATCATACCGAATCATGACCTCAACGGTGATGACGAAAGTGACGGCGGTCCAAGCGACGAAAGGTGTGGAGAGTAGGCGACGGTCTGGCGAAGGAGTTGCTCTACGACCCCCATGAAAAGGTTGAGGCTGCAGATCATAGGAAGGTTGCGCGATTCTAGATATCTAGCGTCCATACTAATGGGGGAAAAATCTGAGTTGCTAAAGCAGAGCTCTAAACAGAGAAAAAAGAAACTTCTCTATTTCTTGCTTTCAAATGGAATTACATGACCCTTTATATACGATTTCCATACAGATTATATTTAATGTATCCTTCTACTTCTAGATTAATACATGAACTTGACCAATGAACCTTGACACCATAACTCTAATACACAAGTACAACTTAGTACATGAATGTGTAAATAGAATACTCTAGAAGATGAGTGCATAAGACAAATGCATTAACTTCAACACTCCCCCTTAATGCATTTTCTTCTTTATCCCAAGCAATTCCCTGAAATAGAAAAAAATTTCAAATGCCTTGGTAAAGATATCTCTAATTTGTTCATTTGATCTGCAAAACTCTATCTCAATTTCACCATTTGGAATTGCCTCCCGAATGAAATGACATGTGATGGAGATATGCTTTGTGCGATTATGAAACAATGGATTCTTCGAAATTTCAATAGCTGACTTGTTGTCACAGAAGATTCGTGTTGTCTCTTTTTGTTGCTGACACAAATCTTCCAAGAATCGCATAAACCAAATTGCTGCATTAGCAGTTGCTACATATTCTACTTCAGCTGATAATTGTGCGACAGTGGCTTGCTTTTTAGACATCCATGAAATTGCTCCTGAGCTAAGAAAGAGCAAATATCCTGAAGTACTTTTGATATCATCAATCGATCCCGCCCAGTCACTATCAGAAAAACCAATCAACTTTGAATCCTCCAATGAACTATACCAGATTCCAAAATCAATTGTTCCTTTCAAGTATCTCAAAATTCTTTGACATTGAGTTAGATTTTCCATAAACCTTGAAACCAAGCTAGCAGCAAACATAATATCAAGCCTTGTTGTAATGAGATATAACAAGCTTCCTACAAGGCTTCTATAAATTTTTCCATCAACCTTTTGTGTGCCATCTTCTTTTTGAAGCTTTTCATTGACCACCAAAGGTGTATTAACAGATTTGCAGCCAAGCATAATAAATTTCTTCAACAAAATCTCAACATGCTTTCCTTGTGAGATGAAAATACCACAACTACCTTGTTCAACTTCAATTCCAAGAAAATATTACATTAGGCCCTTGTCATTCATTTTATATGTATGCATCATATCCCTCTTTAACTATTGCAACATCTTCTCGTTATTTCCTATGAATATTAAATCATCTACATATAACGCCACAATAAGAATATTCGACATTCCATCACCTTGCACATATAATGTAGACTCACTGGAACTTTTCTGAAATCCACTCCTCATGAAATATGCATTAATGTGACTGTATCAAGCTCTCGATGCTTATTTCAGCCCGTAAAGCACCTTCTCAGCTTGTACACCTTGTTTTCTTTCCCTTGGACAATGAAACCTCATGGTTGGTTAACATATATCTCTTTATCCAAAATCCTATTAAGAAAAGCAGATTTAACATCTGGTTGAAAAATCAACCATTTGTTTTGTTCTGCCAACGCAATTAAGGTTCTTATTGTTTCCATTCAAGCAACTGGGGCATATGTTTCATGAAAATCAATACTTGGATGCTGCGAATAGCCTTTTGCTATAAGTCGTGCCTTGTTCTTTTGAACTGTAACATCTGGGTTCATCTTGCATTTATAAATCCACTTTACACCAATAATATCCCTTCCTTGAGGACAATCAACCAACTCTTAAGTTTCATTTTTCTCTATCATTGTGATCTCATCTTTCATAGCTTCCACCCATGTTTCTTCTGTAGCAGCTTCTTCAAAACAACTAGGCTCAATCATGCAAAAATTGCAACTTTGATAAATGCTTTTAAGACTTCGCATCTTTCTTGGCACACTTTCTGGAGAGGATTCACTTGAGCTTCTTGGAGAATTTTCTAGTGAAAACGCCTTAGTTAAGTTTCTTGGTGACCTAGGTGAAGTTGCAAAATTTTCATTCATTGATTCTTCCTCTTGAAATATAATGGATCTTTTTTTAACCTTTTTCTTGTCCCAATTCCAAGTTGCATCTTCATCAAACATCACATCTCTACTCACCACGATATTTCCAATTGTAAGATTATACAATCTATAGCCTTTTGATTTCTAACTGTACCCCCAAAAAAATGCATCTAACACTTTTCTTATCCAATTTTTTTCTTTTTACAGGAGGAATGTAAGCATAACAAATTGAACCAAAAAATCTCAAATGACTTATCAATGGCTTTTGTTTAGTCCAAGACTCAAATGGAGTTCTATTTCTCACAGCTTTGGTAGGACTTCTATTCAACAAACAAACAAAAGTATTTACAGCTTTTGCCCAAAAAGACTTGGGCATTCCTTTCTCATTCAACATGGATCTTGCCATCTCACTGACTGTCCTGTTCTTTTGCTCTGCAACACTATTTTGCTCCGAAATATAAGACACTGTCAATTGTTGATCAATTCGTTCAGTTTCAAGAAATTTCTCAAACTCTTCCGAAGTGCATTCATTACCTCGATCACTTCGCAGAATCTTAATATCAAACCCACTAAATGCTTTGAATTTTTTGAACATCACAATTGCTTCTGATTTTTTCTTCAAAAAATAGATCCAAGTCATTCTAGTAAGATCATCTATGAAGATCATGAAATACCTACTTTGATCAAGCGACAAAGTTTGCATTGGCCCACAAATATCAGTGTGTACCAACTACAATGGTGTCTTTGCATTCCATGACTGTCCTGTGGTTAAATATTAACGATGATGCTTCCCAAAAACACATGCTTCACATACCTGATATTCATTTTTCATCAATGGCAACCCTTTTACCATGTCAAGACGATAGAGCAAATTCAGACTATGAAAATTCAAATGGCCAAATCTCTTATGCCACAACCAAGTCTCATCCACATTGACTTTCAAAGCAACATCTTTTCCATGATGGAATACAAGAGCAAAATTCCTATTCCTTTCCATTTTGACTTTGGCTAACACTTGATTCTTGTTATCATAAATCATGCAAGAATCTCCTTCAAAATGGACTAAATATCCCTTTTCAATTAACTGACCAATGCTTAACAAATTTTGAGTTAACTCAAGAACAAATGGAACATCTGAAATATATTTGGTACCTTGCTTAGTGTTAACAGTGACAGTACCTCTTCCTTTAGCTTCCACCATTGCTCAATTTCCCATGCATACTTGCGATTTCACATTGCTATCAATATCTAGAAAAAAATCTTTTCATCACCTGACATATGATTACTACAACCGTTGTCTAAATACCAAATGTTATTACGATCCTCATTAGCACTATGGCTGGCAAAGAATAAATAATCTTCTTCCTTCTCTTTTGCCACAAAGTTTGCTTGGTCTATCTTGAAATTGCAGCTCTTCTTGACATGACCAAATTTCTTACGATTGAAGCATTACGGCTTTCCACGATGCCAACAATTTTCTGTAACATGATCAGACTTGTTGCAAACACCACACAATTTGTGAGTATTGAAAGGCTTATTATGATAACTATTACCTTTCTCAAAATTGCCACTGTTTCTCTCCTTGAAATTTGGTTCTCTTCTTGCTTGTTCACGAACTTTTGGTGAATCTTTCTGCTTGCTATATTCTCCTCTTCTTTTCCAGCCTTGCCCTTTCTCAAAAGAGCTCTTTACTTTTGATTGAAAGGCAGGTTCAACAGGTTTCTCATTATGTCGATTCAGCCTGTGGTCATGTACTTCAAGTGACCCCATCAACTCACCAACAGTCAAAGTTCGAAGATTTTTTGACTGTTCAATGACTCCAACAATAGAATCAAACTTAGCAAGAAGACTAATTAAATTTTTTTCCACAATTTTCTTTTCAGAAACATCTTCTCCACATAATCTCATAGGATTAACTATTCCCATAGCTTTTGAAAAAAAACTCCTTCATATTTTCAGAATCTTTCATTTGGAGATTTTCTAATTGTCTACGAAGAGATTGAAGCTTGATGGTTTTTACCTTTTTATTGCATTGAAACTCATTTTTTAGAAGATCCCAAGCTTCTTTGGCCTTTGTGGAACCAACAATCCTTTGAAAAATCACTTTAGAGACACTTTGTTGGATGAAGAAAAGAGCTTTGGCATCCTTCTTCAACTCTTTGAGCTGCTCACCTTCTGTATCATCATACACTTTTTCTACCAAGTCCCAAATATCTTGAGACACGAACAAGGTCTTCATCTTGATGCTCCAAATATCGTAATTTTCTCTTTCAAAGATACTCATAGTAGATTGAGAAATGTTAATACTTCCAATATTGGTGATTGCCATGTCTAATTTTGAAAAAAGAACTCCAAGAATTCTCTTTCCTGGAATAAGCTCTAATACCACTTTGATGGGGGAAAATCTGAGTTACTAAAGCAAAGCTCTAAACAGAGATTAAAGTAACTTAATAGCTTAATTGTATTCTTCTCTATTTCTTGCTTTCAAATGGAATTACATGACCCTTTATATACGATTTCTATACACAAAATATTTAATGTATCTTCCTACTTCTAGATTAATACATGAACTTGACCAATGAACCTTGACACCATAACTCTAATACATGAATACAACTTAGTACATGAATGTGTAAATAGAATACTCTAGAAGATGAGTGCATAAGACAAACGCATTAACTTTAAAAAATACCAAATCTGCGTGGTGGAAGAAAAGGTGGGGGCGGCGGCGGCGACGGGGGTGGGGGTGGGGGTGGGGGTGGAGGCGGCGGCAGTAGCGCCACTACTACCAAGCTTCAAACCCCGCTCTCTATCCATATTATTCTCCCTCTCTAGACCCATCGAACTGAGAAATGGAGGAGAGAGAAGCCCAAGATCTAGAATTGAAATGGAGAGAGAGAGAGAGAGAGAGAGAGAGAGAGAGTATGCGGCGGAGAGAGGGTTGAGGTTTTGTAGTCAGCGCTAGTGGTGGTTGCGGCGGTAAAGGAAACCCTAATCTAGAGATGGAAGAGGAGAGAGAAGAAGAGAGAGAGTGTTGGGTTTGGTTTGATTTGGTTCAGTTCAGGTAGCATATATACTAGATAGTTTGGCCATTTTGCGAGAGTTTGTTCTTATGAACAAGTGTGGGGGGACTTTTTTCAAATTAGATTTATCGACTGAGTGTCTTTCAAGTTATGCGTCAATATACTAATGCGTAGAGAAATTTTTATTTATTTATTTATTTCTTTTCTTTAAGAACCAATATATAAAAAACTGGATTATGTTTTTAAAAGGGAATGTGTAATTTATTTATGTATTTATTTTTTAGATAAATTATATTAAATTTCTTTAAAATTTAATAAAAATAAAATCTAGCTCACTTTGTTGAAATAATTACAATGAACTGTTTCAGTTAATAAACACATTTTTAATATTGAATACCAATTTTATCCTTTCATTAAAAATTTTACTGAGGCAACTCAATGAGTCAGTAACTCAAAACTTCAAACACCATAACCATTGAGAAAAAAATTGACATATTAAACACATTAATAATCTCTAAACCCATTAACACATTAACAATTACAAAATAAACTAAAACACATTAGCAATCTCTAAACCCATAACAAAAAAATTCAACAACAATCAATCCATGTAGAATAAAATCAAAATTTGAAGAATTTAAGAATCAACTTACCATTTTTTTTTTCAAACATTCGGCAAAAAAAATAAATAAATAAAAAGTAAAAAAAATCATAGATTTGAAAAACAAAAATATGAACTATCAATACAATTTAAACTTTTTGAGAATTTAAAATTCAATCAAAAATCAAAACCAACAAAAATTCAGTACATACCTTCTCCCCAAAAATTCACCGTAAAATAAGTGCCAGCTACCTTTTCATCAGTAACAATAATGAATCATTTTAGTCCCAAGGGAGTCATGAGTTTAACTCTCCGTAAAGAAGAGTTAAATTAAGAGATAAGTACTTGTTACTTTGTAAGGGTGGGAAGTAGGAATGGCAACGGGCTGGGGCGGGGCAGGGGATCATACTCCCCGTCCTCGATCCCTGATGGTGAAGATTTCCCGATCCCCGAATGGGAAGCTATCATTGTCCCTGCCCCTATCCCCAATGGGGATCGGGTTTCCCTGAACCCGAAAATTCACCAGCCAAAAAAAAAAAAAAAAAAAAAAAGAGATTAAGATCTATCTGTTTCATCTCATCATCATCAACATCAACAACAACAAACAGACAGATTATATCAACTATATATCAACAATAATCAAAATCAACAAACATTATCAACAATATATATTTATATATATATATATTGTATATATCAACAACAATAAAAAGATTATTGACAAGAATCAAAATTAACTATATGTATATATATATGTATATATCAATATTATCAATATCAAACAGTGGAAATCTGCTCAGATCTGTCAAAAGAGGAGGAGACAGAGTAGGAGGAAGAGGAGGCAGCGACGGGGATCTGCTCAGATTTGCTGAAGGAGGAGACGACGGAGAAGGAGGAGGCGATCGGAGGAGGAGGAGGCGGCCACGGTGAAGAGGAGGCGACGGGGCAAGGAGTGAGAAGGTGAGGAGGAGGCGATGGGGCAAGGAACGAGAATGAGACTCTGTGTCTCTAACTCTAACCCTAAAATGAGAAATGAAAGAGAGAAAACATATATATATATATATAGGTAGGGGTACCATGGTAATTTCATATCGTTGAATTGGGTACGGGAACGGGGCCGGGGACGGGCCGGGTCCGGGGCTGTAAAATATATCACCGTCCCCAGCTCGAAAATGGTCGGGGATTTATTTATAAACACCATCCCCGACCCGTCTGGGGTATTTTTCGGGAAAAAATCATTCCAATCGGGGTCGGGGGGTCGGGTCCCTGTCGGGCCAATTTCAAATTGCCATTCCTAGTGGGAAGACTAACTTTCATAAGTGCTAATCTAACAACTGATTTTTGGCAATCAAAAAAAAAAAAAAAAAATTGGTGCAGTGGCTGTAATGCACGTTGGAAGAGGTGGCACAAAGTGGCAAAGCTAGAATTTATTGTTGATAGGATCAATTAATCGTCAATATATCACATGAGTATTAACTTAACAAAAATAATAATAATAATAATAATAATAATAATGCAAAAAGCTCAAAATATTTCATTTTATTTTTTATTTTAAACTAAGTTTGGAGTATGAATCACATTTTAGGAAAAAAAATTCCATACTTTTTTTATGTTTACAGTTAGCATTGTCTTAAAGTAATTAGTAGGGTCTCAGTGTTGGTTAATGGCTCTCCTACAGAGGAATTCCAGCCTCAAAAGGGGCTAAGGCAGGGCGATCCCCTATCACCTTTTTTGTTCATTATCGCAGTGGAAGCTCTCAACCTCTTACTAGCTAGGGCGGTAGAGAAGGGCTTGTTTAGAGGTGCCTCTGTGGGAGGTAATGATTTGCGTATTTCGTACCTCCAGTTTGCAGATGATACTATAGTGTTTTGTGAAGGTGATCATGAGGAGGTACTAAATATTAAAAGGGTGTTGAGGTGTTTTGAGGTGATGTCTGGATTAAAAATAAATTATCATAAAAGTGCTGTAAGTCGAGTAGGTTTCCAAGAAGATGAAATTCTAGGTCTAGCTCATAGTTTGAATTGCCAATCCAAGAACTTACCTTTCAACTTTCTAGGGTTGCCCCTAGGAGCTAACCCAAAGAGGAAGAGTACTTGGAACCCAATACTGGATAAGGTGAGCAAGAGGTTGTCATCTTGGAAGAGTAAGCTGCTGTATTTTGCTGGGCGTTTGACTTTAATTAAATCGGTTCTATCCAACTTGCCTACTTACTTTCTATCTATTTTCAAGATGCCTAAAGGGGTTGCTAAGACTTTAGCAAAAATTCAATCAAATTTCTTGTGGGGTGGAGCTAAGGATGGGAAGTGCGTACACTTGGTTAATTGGGGTGAGGTTACTAAGAATAAAAGTCAAGGAGGCTTGGGTGTAAGAGATTTGGGTGAGGTGAACGATTGTTTGTTGTTAAAATGGTGGTGGAGATTTGGTGCAGAGGATAATGCCTTGTGGAAATCAGTTGTATGCTCAAAGTATGGGCGTCACGGAGGGGATTGGGCACCAACTTTGTCCAGCACAGATGGGGCGTCTACTGTGTGGAAGGATATTGCGCAGCTCAATTTGAAAAACCAGTCTTTGGGTGAGTTTTATTTCCAGAACTTTAAGCTATCAGTGGGAAACGGAAGAAGGATTCAATTTTCGTCGGATGCTTGGTTCAATGGCAAAAGTCTGAATGAGGAGTATCCTAGACTGTTCAGTATATCAATTGAGAAGGAAGGATCATTACAGCAAATTAGTGCTAATAAGAGACACGGGGTATGGCAGCTCTAGTTCAGAAGGAGACTGTTGGCATGGAAGGAAGAGGAGTTGCAGAGGCTGACTGCATCCCTGGACTCTTCTCCTGATCTCAGAATGGAATCTGAAGACTCTTGTTCTTGGCTTGCTTCAACATCTGGGAAGTTCTCAATATCCTCGGTGTGGAGCTGGTAGGGTGCAAATAAAGGTCCTGATATGAGAGTGCCAGTTGGGGTGTGGGTAAGCCTGGCACCTCCCAAGATGCAGTTTCTATGCTGGCTTGCTTGGAGAGGTCGTATTAAGACTTCATTCTTCCTTCAAAGGATTGGGGTTCTCTCTCCCAGTGTAGAGACCCAGTGTGTATTTTGTCAATCTGTGGAGGAGTCCTTGGAGCATGTACTGATGTTTTGCCCTCAGGTTGGGAGTGCTGGGCAGCCATGGCTAGTTGGTGGGATCAGCATTGGGTCATCCCTGGTTCTATTGAGGGTCTGCTCCAATAGTGGTCTAGGGGTAAAGCGAAGTCTTGGGTTGATAAAGCTTGGCAGGCTATTCCAGCACTATTGTTGTGGTCGGTTTGGAAGTTAAGAAACGAATGCAGATTTAAGGGGGTTACTCCAGATTTCGCAGGTCTAAGTGAGAGGATGAAAGTGCAGATTGCTCTGTGGGTGAAGTGGTCCTTCAAGGTTGATTACTCAGTCCATGATCTTGTCTCAAACCTACACCAGATCAGGCAGTGCGTCAATAAGTAGGTAGACCGTTTTTGGTGTAATAGCTGTCTGCTGGTCTCTGTAATGGTCCTCCCTGGGTGTTGCATTCTATCAGTGTGCTCTGCAGTTTTCTTGATATGAAGTGTGTATTGAACTGCCATAGTTTGGTGAATTGTTGTTTGAATTTTGCAACTGTGTTTTCCTGATATGAAGATGGGTATTGAGGTGTGTTGTTGTGTTCTGTACTGTTTTGGAGTCAGATCTGCTACCAATTATGTTTTGGGTAAAACAAATGCCTTGGCTGCTGTTCTGCTATGGTTTGGTGGTGAAGGGTATGGGTGATTGTTCTGCTGTGGCCTTGGCTGCCTTGGTGCCTGCCTGCTGTTTTGTGCTTGGAGGTTTGGGAAGGCTACTGATCTGCCTCTATTGTATCTGCTAGGAAGGTTGTTGGTCTGTTTCTGCCTTCACCAGAAGTGTATGCTATCTTTGAATATGGAAATTTGGTTTGTCAAATTGCCGATCGGTTTTGCGGTGTTATCTTTGGAGTCTGAGTTGTTGGCTGCAGTGAAGGTTGTTGCTATGCATAGGAAGGTTATTGGCCCTTCTTGGTTGTTGGATGCAGTGAAGGTTGTTGGCTTATGTTCTGATATGGTTTGAGGTTGGGCTGTTTATGGTCTGTTGGTTTCTTTTTTGTTGTTCTCCTCTTTGTTTCTCTTCTTCTTGGGTTTGGTTCCTCACCAAACTCCTGGGATGAGCTAGCTTGCTGCTCTTCCCCTTCTTTTTTGATGTAATCTCTTGCTTGTATGGTTTTTGCATCAATAAAGGTTCTCTTTTGCTGATCAAAAAAAAGTAATTAGTAGGGTCATTTTGATGAAATTCCGAAATATCACTTAATTTTTTAAATTTATTCCATGAGATTACAAAGTTTTAGTTAAAGCATTGAATTAACCTCAATATGGCTTAACATTTCAGTGGAATGAACCCCTGGTTAAAATGTAGCTTATATCTATGGTGAAGTGCGATGGAGGAGTCATCAACAATGTGTGATGAAAGAGGAGCAATGGTGACAACGGCAATGTTGGATAGAGGTAGAGGCGACAATGGTATCAATGGCGAAAGAGGGGGAAAAAAAAAACAAAACAAAAAACAAAGTATGAAGGCATCGTGGGAGGCTCTACTGATGGAGAGGAGAGGAAAAAAAAAGAGAGAGAAAGAGAATGGGTTAGAGTAGGAGTGATAAATGAGCCGAACGAGCCGAACGATTAATTGTTCAAGTTTGGTTTGAAAACTTTAACGAGTTTCAAAATTTGTTCAACCTTGGCTTGTTAAACTTTTGAGCTGATTTCAAATTAGTATTTTCATCCAGTTTTAACAAGCCGAACGAATAACTCACTATTTAAGTTTGGTTTGAAATCTTTAACGAACTTGAAAATGTGTTCAAGCTTAACTTGTTTACTTAAAGAACTGAGCTTAAACGAGCTTTTAACGAACCAAACACATTAGTTTGTTTATCACCCATGTTAGAGTTTATGATATGTGTACAAGGGTAAAAATGTTATTTCGTAATAATGCAAAAAAAAAAAATTTAAAAAAATAGGGAACCTCTAAATACATTGCCCAATATTTTGGTTGGACACACTAACTTTTATTTTTCTTAATACCATTTTACTCCCTCAATCAAATTACCTAATAGCCAATTCTAACTGTAGCTCGAGCATCTCTTCGCAACTATAACAAGCCTTTCTAGCTCCAATAAACCTTTCCTAATACCCCTCATCATCGCTGCCACCTCATTTCTATTTTATTTTCCCCAGTAGTTGTTGTTCCTTGCCCCTTTTTTTTTCTTCTTCTTATTGCCAACTAGTCATTTTATTCTTTTCCCCTCCAATCTTTTTGCCTGCAACCTTTCTTTATTTCTATAAAACCCTAAGCTAGCTCTGCATTTCTCCTCACCTACATTGACTTCTTAAGCTAGCTCTCCTTTGCCATTGTGAACCTCCTTATCTTTATAGAACCCTATGAAAAATCTTAAAAATCCCCCATATATTAATTTGTGATTATGTATCAATTTTAAACAGAAAATAACAATCTCAATGAAACAATAAAAGACAAATTGACACAACGATTTAACGTGAAAAAACCAAAATTGGAGTGCCTCCAATTGTGATAAAAAAAACCCATGCACCAAAGCCACAAAACAATCCACTAAGAAGACAAAAAATAATTACACAAGTGTATTCTCAATTACCTGGCAAATCCATACTCGAATTGAACCGACCACAAAGTGTCTTTTCCACCACCGTCTTCACCTCAGAATTGTCTTGCCTAATGTTGAATCCACAACGCTAATGTCGAATCCACAACAATAAGCCACTCTGGAATCCACCAAAGCTTCAGGCCCAAGTTCCACGGAATCCACCGAAGAACAACTCACTCTCTCTCTCTCTCTCTCTCTCTCTCTCTCTCTCTTGTGAATAAACAAAAACAAATAAACCCTTGATGATGTTAATATTAAGTTCACGGATCCATTGATCACTCTTAAATCATCAAGGAAATACTCATAAAGCACCCTTCAATATAAAACCCTTCGTATCTTGTTCTTCTTTGAAAATCTGGACTGCCTAACCTTAAAAACAACGAACAATGCACTTTATAGAAAATAAGATCGTATAGACTGCTCGAGCACACATTTCACTGCTCGAGCAATATGACTAAAGATGGTGAGAAACATATATACTGACCACTTGAGCGCAACTTTCACTGCTCGAGTGTTAAAACTTTCTTCTCAGAAGTTCAGACGCTTTGCAAAAGAACTATATGATCATTTTCTTCACTCGGTACATAAATGGCTACTTAAGCAGTCAAACAACTTCGACTGCATTTTTCCTTTTTGCTTTGGGGGCGCTGCCCCTTGACCTCGTCGTCGCATTGCCCCGGATCGGTCATGGGATGCTGCTTCCTAGACCCTCGCGAGTTGACCGAGCAGCTTGATCCCCTTATATAGTTAGCGAAGTGGCAAACATGAAATGATTAAGATCACAAACTCCTTTGCAAGGCACAATTCGGGTTGGATTTGCATCTAAAATACTTATATCTTCGCTAAAATAAAAAATTGAATAAAATTACAACTAAAAGGAGTTTTGTCAAACGAGATTGTCAATAACAAAAACTTAATACCCTAGATTTAGGGTTTGGAGCAGATAATAATGATGAAAAAGAAGAAGAATAAGGAAGAGGCCGAGAATCAAGGGAAGATGAGAATGAAAGAGTGTTATAGACAATGAGAAGATGATAAGAAGAAAAAAAGAAGGAGGGGAGGAAGGGCTACGGACAATTGAAGGATGTGAATGAAGGGAAAAAAGAGCATGGGAGAGGTGATAGACATTGGAATGAGAATAATGATGAGAAGAATATAAAGAAAGATGCTGGCTAGTAATGAGGGGTGTTGTAGTGGGAAAGAGATGGTGAGGAAAGTTGGTTGCAACGATGAAATGTTGATGATTAGTAGTAGGAGGTGGCAATAGTAGCGAGAGAGAAAAGGGTAGGGGCGGTGGGAGAAAAGATGGCAGAGGTAGTGCTGGTGAATAGGTGGCTGGTTGGAATTAATGAGGGTCAAATTGGAATTATTTGAGATGTCCACCAAAATTCACTGACATTCAAATTTTGGTTTGGAATGGCCCAACAATTTTTGTGAGTGCATTTAGAAGCACCCGCAAACTTATTACAATGTTGTTAGTTCAGTTAGTGTTAGAGGTACAAATTAGTCTAATTATATAAAAAGATAAATTATAAATATATTTTTTGAGATTTATTTAAAATATAATTTGTTTCTTATAATTTTTAAAATTACATCTCATTTATTAAAGTTTTTAATTTCATAATAAATTATTCATTTAATTAATAAATTATCAAATTAAATAATAGTTTTTACTGATGTTAAAATTTATTTCAATTAATAATTTAGATAATTTTATTATTATATAAAAGAGTAGTTATGAATTTTATTTTGAAAAAATTACTCATAAATCCCATTTGGAGAAAAAGTTATTCCATTTAGTCCTAGAAGTTTTCTTTCAAACCAATTAGTTCTTTTTATTTTGGATATGTTGTATTTCATTGATTTGGGGTTTGAAAGTTTACTTGTTTGCCCTTGTGTGTGATTTATTTGAATTTTTTCCTAATGTTGGGTGTGAGTGGGTAAGGTAAGTTTTTACATTTTTATTTTTTTTGTGGGGATTTAGTAGAATGATTTGTAGGTGGATGATGTTATCCCGTTTGTAGTGTTATTGGTGTGGTGTTCGTTATTTTTTGTAATGTTCGTCCCTATTGTAACATTAACATTCAAACGTAACCCTAATGTAACACATACAAAAAACTTTTTACTATAATTTTTCCAAACGTAATACTCCAATATAACACCCAAAAAAACTCCTTAATATAATATTCTAAAGTAACACACAAAAAAATTTCTTATTGAAACACTCTAATGTAACACAAAAAAACTCCGTAGTGTATTTTTTTTCCAAAAGTAACACTCTAATATAACACACAAAAAAACTTCTTAATGTAACAATCTAATGTAACACACAAAAACTCCTTAATGTAATACTCTAATGTAACATACAAAAAAACTTTTTAATGTATTTTTTCCAAATGTAACACTCTAATATAATACTATAAAAAAATCCTTAGTGTAACACTCTAATGTAACACATAAAAAATCCTTAGTGTAACATTCTAATGTAACACACAAAAAAACTTCTTAGTGTAATTTTTCTAAACGTAACACTTCAATATAACACTTCAAAAAAAAATTTTAGTGTAACACTTTAATGTAACACACAAAACAATTCTTTGGTGTATTTTTTCCAAACGTAACACTCCAACGTAATACAAAAAAAAAAAAAAAACAAAAACAAAAACAAAAAAACAAAAAAACAAAAACAAAAACAAAAACAAAAACAAAACAAAACAAAAGCTTTTTAGTGTACTTTTCCTAAACATAACACTCCAATGTAACACTAAAAAAAAAAAAGAATGTGAGATTTTGTCAAACTATTCCAAAAGGAGTACAAATGTTCCTTAGTAAATTTTGAACAAATGTATAATTTCAAACTGTGAGTGTTACCTTTGAAAAAAAAAGTACATTGAGTTTTTTTAGTATTTTTGTACGTTACATTGGAGTGTTACGTTAGAGATTACACTGATTGAAGTGTTACGTTTGGAAAGAATACACTAAGATTTTTTTTTTTAATTGGAGCATTACGTTTGGAAAAAGTACACCAATTTTTTTTTTTTTTTGAGTGTTACGTTGTTTTGTTTGGAAAAAGTACACCAATGAGTTTTTTAGTGTGTTACATTGAAGTGTTACGTTATTAGAGTGTGTGGAGGGTTAGAAATTAAACTCCAAACTAAGTATGGGCCTAAGCACTGATGTCGCCCTGAAGAGGCGATCAGGAATAAAAAAGGAGTATGGGCTAAAGCCCAAGGGAAATGGGCCAACAGTGGACTGAAGTAGGTTCGACCCACCAACGGTCCAAATGGACTCCACAAAGGAAAATGCCTAAGTCAAGTTACAGAGGCAACACTTGTAGCGGTGAAGTTGCGGAAGGAACATGTGTAGCGAGAAAGTTGCTGATGCACTTTGCCTCCGCCATTCCTAATATCTTCAGTTCCGCCGCTATCTGAAGTTGTTGAGGGAAAGAGAAAGTTGACGCAACTAAGTTACCGAAGCAACACTTGCGACGGTCAAGTTGCAGAGGCACTTTATCTTAGCACCGCCATTTCTAATATCTTCGGTGCCCCCGCCATTCCAAGTAATATCAGTACTACAGCCATCTGGAGTTGCTGAAGAAAGGAGAAAACCGAGGCAACTAAGTTGCCGAGGCAGTACTTGTAGCGACCAGGTTGTAAAGGCATTATGTCGGCTTCGCCATCTCTAATATTCTCGGTTTTGCCATCTAAACTTGCCACAGGAAATGACTACCACAGCAACTATGACCATAACAATTAAGTTACAGAGGGAATGTCCTGCCAAGGTGGTAGTAGCCTTTGAAAGAAGCCTTCCTCTACAAGTAGAGGCTAATGCTTGGCACTGATATCAGGCCCAAAGGCATTACTAGCCTAGGGCTGATAGCAGGGCCCAAAGTTCATTTAATTCGGTGCTGATAGTAGGCCCTAAGACTTACTGGTTAGAGCTGATAGCAGGCCCAGAGACACTGGTTTACTGCGGCAACCCCGCGAGGATGGAAGCAGGGTAGCTCGAACATAAGGGACTCCATTTCCATCACCCAAGTCATGGACTTGCCTTAGTCACGCAGACCGGACTAAGGAAGCCCCCTTGGGCTTGGTACTAAGGCACGGCATGGCTGATAGCAGGCTTGGCTGTGGCCTTCACTCTGGGAAGTTAGGTAGTTTGTGGTTAGGTGGCTAAGTGTGGAGGCTTTGCTAAGGTGAACATGAACGTAGTCGATAGCAGACTAATAGAGTCTTGAGAATGCATGTATTGGCCAAATAGCACTGAGAACACAAGTGCAGCGACAAGGTTCACCGCCGCAAGTGCACTTGTTTAGGTTCGAACTGAGAAGGCAAGTGCAGCGACAAACACTCTCGCTGCAACTGCACTTGCTAAGGCTCAAAAGGGAGTTACAACGCCAAACACTCCCATCGCAACTACACTTACTGAGGCTAAAAAAAGGTAGTTGCGGAGGCAAACAGATAGTACATAGTACATGCAGAGAGATACGTGACACCTTCAGCCTGGTGGCTCAAGGCAGAATATTCCATGTGATCCTCTGGGACACATGTCTTCTCTCTATTTGGCCACTTGGTGTCCTCTTGGTACTAAGGAAAAGCCTATAAATAGGACCCATTTCCCAAGGTTCAACAAGAAGAATTTTCGAGATTTGGGAGAGATGTTGCCCATTTTGGTACTGCCATACATTTCTTCTTGAGCCACTTGTTTCACCCTCACCCAACTACACACTTTCCAACTCCTAGATAGTTGCTGCTACTCATTCTTCAGTCACTTCCACCATTATTAAACCATTAGCATAGTTTTGCCTCTCTAATCACCTCTCTAACCTTGACCCCCCTTACATTTCTGGTGACTTTGCTGGGGAGGCTACTTTGTTGATGGTTCATACTCGCAGTGGCTTACACACTTTGCTAGAAAAGATGGCAGAGAATGAAGTTCAACAACCCCCACGACAGCAAGGCTCTTCCAATAGCAAAGCAGCACATGTAGAGGACCGCGACCACAATGTTATAATTGAGGCAGTTCAGTCACTCCAAGATACGCAGTAAGAGATCCTGGCAGCTTTACAAACTCTCACTGAGGCCATAATGGTCATGGCTTCTAAACCAACTCCAGTACAAGAACCTCCGCCTGTAGTAGTCCCAAACCCAGTGCCTAACTTGTTTCCTGAGATTCGGGCTCTGATCCAAGTGCCTCTGGTGGTACCTCAGGCGAACGGTACGGCCGCTAGTTCAGCTACCCAGGAGCAGACTGGACCATTCTAGCCTACGCACTTTGTTACTTGTGCCAATGTACAAGCTATGCTCAAACAAGAGCGTAGCAAGAAGCAGCTGCCATCTCTTCTAGACCCAGATGTGAAGCCCCCATACTCTTAGGAGACATTAACCATGCCATACCCAACTGGGTATACAGTGCCCAAGTTTATTAAGTTTGATGGAAAACAAGGCAATGCTAAAGAACATGTGGTGAGGTTCATTGAAACTCATGGTGTCCATGGCAGTGACCACTCTTTGCGTCTTCAGGAGTTCTCCAAATCACTTACTAAAAGGGCCTACAGTTGGTATATGAACTTGGCTCCCAAACTCAATCAAGAGTTGGGAGGAGATGGTGAATAAGTTCCACACGAAGTTTTTCCAAGTCCAAGAGAAAGTTACAACCCTCACACTTGGGCGAGATATCCAAAAAGAAGGCGAAGATATACTGGACTATGATAAGCGGTTCCAAGGGCTTGTTTTGGCAACGTGGTTAAAAGTCGCGTTTGGGCATTTGATGAAAAAGCCAAACGTGACTTTTTTGTTCTAAAACTCGTTTGGGAAGCTGGATAAACGCAGAATTGCAATTTATGAATATACCCTCCATTTACTTAGGGTTTGTTGAGTCAAAACACTTTACCATTTTGCATCTCACGCCTCTTGTTCTTCTCTCCATCTCAGATCGTCTTCGCTCCGCTGCACCGCTGGACGCCGCGTAAAACTTGTTTCTACCATCGGCCATCGACATCGCCACCGACTTCCCTCTACCAAGTCGTCTTCCTCAGTTGATCTACACAATCATGTAAGCCTTCTTCCTTCTGCTGGTGGTCTACTACCTGTGATTTGCAACCAATTGTTTGGAAACTATTAAATTACAAATAGATCTGTTAATTTTTAGTTCCGTTGATGACATTACAAGTGTTATTTGGCTTTTTGATTACCATCTTCTACTCCTTTTGTTTTTTTGGGATTTTATGGATAAACACTTGTCCGATCTGTTTATTTATGTATTTATGTATTTATTTTTATTTTTACTACTTCTGCTAGCCTTATTTTGCTATGAAAAAAATTTACTAGAACTTTGTTACGGGATGTTTATAATCTTGCGACCTATGGAAACCCCTTTCAGATTTGCTTATTCTGCTTTTGAACAACAAAAACAATGATTCATGAACTTGACAATAGAGTGTTTAACGAAGTTACCCAAGATCCGTCATTGGCCACCTAAGGGATCTTTACTTGCTTATTCTCCATTAATTTCTCTGGCATTGGCCTCCTAAGGGATCTTTACATGGGTTAATTCAAAAAACAAGGGCTACAGAGAGATTTGGAGAAATAGGCTAAGGAATATTGTTTATAATAAAGCTATTTCATTATTTTCAGATACTTAAAGGCCGCAAGATATCAAGTTGGTTACAGATCCTTCTTTCTAGATTTCTCATGCTAATGAATTCAATTTCATTTTATTTCTAGATGACATTGAGTACGGATCTCCATTTTGCCTTTTCTATGCTCAAATTAAGCCTATTTGGTGACTCTGGTTTTAGCCTTCAAAACCTCATTGACACGTATCATGTGGAGGATCCTGAAAGACCCTTGGTCCAAAATAAATCTTTCTTTTGTTCCAGACTTAACTGTCTCTGAACATTGTTTATTTATGATTTTTTTTTTTTATAGATGTTGCAAATCAAATTTTATATTCTTTTTTATTAATTTCACATTGATTAGATTCACAAATCTGTCCGTGTCTCCACCATTGAATGCTCTCCAAAGCTTTTTAATTTCCAGAGAAAGACAGAGACATGGATACTCATATGAGGTTAATGTCATTGGGATGTTTTGTTCTTCTATTGGGTTTTTTGAATGGATCATATGGTTTAATTTCTCATAATGTGCTAAAAAAGATGAATGTGATAAACAAGGAAGGTCCATACGTAGGCATTGTTCTTGTTTTTGTATTTGTTTTGTGGTTGATCACAAGCTTCAATACTTGGATTTTTTTTCCAGATGTTATATGATTATTTGGCCTCATGCAACTTTTACTTGGTGGTTTTTTTTTCCTTCAAAGGTTTTAGTTATCTTACATACTCAAATTTTCCTCCTTATGTTACATCTCTTATTGAAGTTACCATGCCAAATGATATTGCATTAATTTGATGAAGTTTGAAAAGTTTGGTTGACAAAGAGTGTGCTTTTTGTTTGCTTCCATTCCTTGTCCTTGTTATTCTACTTCTCTTTATTGATGTCAGAAAACTCCCAAGAAGATATTTTTTCCAGCAAAATAGTAGTTTATAATCCACCAAGTGTCATCCATTCTAAAAAAAAAACAATGGTTTCATTCAAAGCCCATTATATGTCCTTTTGTCTTCACAAACCATAAAACCATAAAAGACTATAAGCTGTAAACCATTTAAGAGATCAAAGACTACATCACTCATGTCATCTTACTGTCTTCCTACATTATTGCAAGATTTAGTACAGTTTGTAAATTTTGGGCATTCTTCTAATTTATGGGCCCTCTGTCCTTCACATCCAACAGCGATTCGAATCAATTCTTAACTTCAAATTCTTTTCCAAAATTATATCTACAGCCCATGTTACTCCGGGTTCAACCAAAACATAGAATGTAACCCAACTATTGCGTGGAAAAAAAGAAAAAACAAAAATGAATGGTAAAACTAACTTCCTATCTCAAATTGTTAGAACTAGTGGACCTATAATAGATTTATCTGGAGAAAGTTGTAATTCCCTTGTCATACATCATATACACCAAAGCACTGGATAGTTACATGCTTCTTCCAGTGGCCGAAGCTCCTATTATTAGTTTGACCATACTTGTACCTTACTAAAATGTTTACAAATTTAGAAATTAAAAAAACAATATTAAATCGTTATGCAAAATAAAAATAAAAATAAAATTGAAAGGGGATTTTATGACGATATGAACAAAAGAGTAACCATTAAGCTTAAGCAGATGAGTGAGTAAGAATAATAGCCAATGAGTTGTACCTCCATAATGAGAACCTTTGCCCTCAAGACGTCAGCATTTGTGTCATCAACAATGAAGTCAGACATGGTGTCTCCCCTAAAAACAATTTCAGGCATTGTAATGGCATATGTAATCTGCCAAAGTGAAAATCTGATCATGTATAACATAGGCTTTCTAACAAGAAAATAATGGTGCCAGGGGAACTTCATAAGGTTCATCTATGTTATCCTGCAATTAGAAAACAATTGCTTCAACATAGTTTAAAAATCTTATCCTCCATTCCCTTTTTATTTTTTCGGGAAAAGGTGATGTTGAAATTGGTCCTTATGCTCCCAACCAGTTCTAACAGTAAACATCCCAATGTTGTTAAAGCATGATAGTACAGTGCTAAAATGTCATGTCACATGGATTGAGGACTAGGGTAATGGATCTATTCTTTGAATTTTTTTGTCATACGGCGAATGTGGTAGTACTGTTGGGAAGTGCAAAGATGGCTTGGATGTTTCCATTTTTCACATGAATTGAGGAAATGGTATAACAGCAAAATAAACAAATTTCATTTTAAGATTACCTATGTCAATCAGGTGTTCTCTACATGTAATAAGTCACACGTTGCCCATGGGTTACATTTTTTCAACACCCATATGATGGCACATGCATTTACCTGGGGTATAAGAAACACATCCATTGACATTACTTGTTCCACACCATTATAAGGAGACATGTTAACATTTCTTGTTCCACTACACACCACAGAAATGGCTTCCTCGATGTCAACTGCCACTTCTTCATGGCCACGAAGGATGTGTGCATGTGGCTTTGGACACTGCTTTGTAAAGATTTCTAGATCTAACAAAAACCCAGGTCGTGCATACTATGTTTGCCCTAGTCCAACGGTGCGTATTACCGCTATTCAATGCATGTACTCCTGTACTTGTCATTTACGGTTATGTCATAAATAAATGACTCTAACTACTAAAATTGTGTATGCCAGCAATGTGTTTCGTGGGTAGGTTGGTGTGATGAGTTCCGCAGAGAAAGGGTTGCTAATGACCTCCCTCCGAATGACGTCGATCTGGGGTTACGTAGTGACGTTGATCGCATAGATCAGAGCCTACGTTTGCTTTGGACAGTTGTCGGTGCGTTGAGCGTCATAGTGATTGCCTTGTTGTTTCGTATGTGATTCATACTCATTTTGTGGGTTTTTGTGTTATTTTCAAGACCGGACACCCTTACACTGGACATAGTTATATGTGTAACTTGCATATTATGCCTCTTTCACCGTATTAGACATGTTGATGTAATGCATTCTGAACTTTTGTATCAATGTACGTAGTTATATGTGAACTTTTGTAACTTGCATATTATTTTTTGTTGTCTACAACCACAGCTACGTTGTTGTACTGTAAACAAATTAACTAATTGCATTGCATGCATTGTTGTATTGCTACTTCCATACATGTAATTAATTGTTTTGCACTGCATGCTCATTTTCTTGTGAACTACACTTATGACCCACTCATAGTGTGATGGCAACTACTCGTACTTCACCCCGTACCCCTTCGAAAACACATGGCAAAGGTGTGACATCAAGCCAAAACTCACATGTCCACAAATGCACTTGGGATAGTGACAACACTAAGCTGTACCTACAACTTGTCCTTGGTGAAATGAAGGAAGGTAACTGACAACTATGCACCTTATCCAGCACTGGGTGTAAGAATATTGCCAACAAGTTCTATGAGAAAACAGGAATACGACATTCGGCCAAACAAATAAAAAACAAATATGACAATCTGAAGAAAGATTGGGTTGCCTGGAAAAAGCTGCAAGATGCTAGTCAAGGCTTCACAGGAATAGAATATGACCAGGCCACGGGTTTGTTCACAGCACCTGAGCATTGGTGGGCAAAAATGCAAGCGGTATGATGTACTTTACTTTTCCAAATACAAACTGCCTTCTTCATTTTAATGTTTACAAATTAATTGTTGTTTGGTTGCTTAACATTTTTTTTTTTTGACTCTGTTAGATGAACCAGCGATGTGCAAAGTCCAAGACCAAGCCCTTGGAGCACTTGGAGCTTATGGAAATGGTGTACTTGGGCGCTTCTGCAACAGGAAAACATGCATGGACCCCAACTGAAATCCGTGATGATGATGTGGTTGCTAATGATGCAGACGCTGACAGTGGCATGGCACCTCTCAGTGATGGCACACCACTTATTACTGTGCCTGATAGAGGCGGTGAAAACGTGGTTGATTCTTCACTATTTGATGATGCTCCCCCACAGTCCACTACAGATAGATCAGCCAACGCAAAGCGTCGAAAGAGGGCAACCCCTGGTACAGTGGCCAGTAGCATGGACAACCTTGTGGAGGCTGTTAGCAAACAAAACAGGGAGTTGAAAATCACCCAATATGTTGTGACAAGAAGGGGCGAGAACACTGTTGGGGATTGTCTTGCGAGGCTTATGAACACACCAGGATTGGAGGTTGGTGGTCTGTTATTTTTGTTTGCATGCTCGCTAATGGATTCACTGGACAACTGCGACCTCATGATGGGTCTCCCCTTGATTGCATTGTTGCGTGGTTAAAAGAGAAGCGTGCCATATGTCATCCAACTGTAGTCAGCGGAACCCGCGATGTGTCTTTATTTGGGCCGGATGGAGTGCTTGACCTTAATTAAAGCTTGGAATGAACAAGTGCAATGTTAACCACTGCGTGCCTTTTTTTTTTCTTTTTTTTTTTCTTTTCTCTGTTCTTATTTACTTCTGTTTGTGTGGGATATTTGTATTTATTTTCTTTATTTTTGTGTTTCTTGTCATGTTGTGTGAAACCCAGCTATTATGGTGTGTTGAACATTAAACACGTTTGAATGGTAGGTGTGTGACCATTCCAAATATTAGGGCCTTATGCATAATAGTAGAGTATGATCATTTCCTTTTAGTTACTATTTTTTTTCCTGTGCTTATTTACTTATGTTTGTGAACTTGGGATGTTTTTATTTATATGATTTTTTTTTTGTTTTTTTGTTTCCTATTATGATGTGTGAAACCCAACTGTTATGGTGTCTTAAATGTTAAACAAGTTTGAATGGTAGTTGTGTGACCATTCCAAATAATAGGGGCTTATGCATGAGGAGTATAGTATGATCATTCACTTTTAGTTACTATATTTTTTTTTCTTGTTTTTATTTATATGATTTTTTTTTTTTTTTTGGATAGTTGTGTGAAACCCAGCTGTTATGGTAGACATTCATATTGACTGCAGCTAGAATCTTATACCTTTGTGCATGTACCTGCATAATCTTATACCATTTCTTGTATATTCTCAAGTGGCCTATGAACCCTTCTTGACATAACTCTGCAGACTAGTAAAAGTAGAGCCATTTTCTAGTGGCCTATGAACCACTTCTTGTTGAAAAGTAGAAAAATATTGAAAAAATGCTGCAAAGGAATCAGGATTTAGGGTTCAATCTAATAGCAGAAAAAGAAAGAAAATCAATTGAATTGGAAAAAAGTAATTAAAGTACAATAAGTTAATTTAGAGCAAAAAAAAAAAAAAAAAGACATGTTCTCAATTAAACAACTAATATAAATCCAAAAAGTGAAACTTATTGTACATGGTGACTGCAATTGGAATCTTATACCTTTTGTAAAAGTTATGTGAATTGATATTTCTGCTAAAGGGGGGTACACTTGCCCATGTGATGGTGTACAAATACTTGGGCAAGGTATTCACGTGCCCACAGGAATGAATTTGTTGTTGTGGAAGCCTACCTATTTATTTGTACACAAGGGTGTCCAATATATACGCATCACAAGGGTAAGCAATTTCAGTAGCAGTTAAGATATTCACACTTTAGCTGACATTTCCCTAGTAAAGGTGTGTTCTCGTTATTCAAATTTGATTCCAATAGGCTTGCATGGTTGCAAGAGTAACATACGTTATGCATTTGAATCACCCTTTTTTTTTTTTCTTTTTTTTCTTGGTTGAATTTGTTATACAGCATCAATGGATCCACAAGAGGGTAATAGCACAGGTGTTGTGTGCAATGGCCAAATTAATATGTGGATACGAGAGACAATCGGAGAGATGGAAATGACAACATCAATGATATGGCTAGAAATTGCACGCGTGGCCAATGAGTACTCATATGTTGACAGGACTCCATTTCACACATCTGCGTTGACCGGGAGATTATGGATGCAAGAGATGCTTATAGGCCGAGAAGAAGCGTTTCAGCGTAATTTTAGGATGCCAAGGGATGTGTTCATAAAATTGTGTAACACATTAGTAGCCGATTTTGGTCTCGAACTCCCGCAGCGTCCGCATGGTATTGATGTAGTTGAGAGTGTGGGGATGTTTATATATGTGTTGCGAGGCTTCCCAAGTTGGGATATTGAAGACCGCCTCCAACACTCAGGGGAGACAGTGTGGCGTCATTTTAAGCGTGTTCTTAAAGCAATGAAGGAATTTACACGAGCCCACTGCCGACCGACGAGGCCTCAAAATAGTAGACATCCATATTTGGAGTCACAACCGTAATATTTGCTATTCAGGGTGAGGTGTAAAATGTTCGTTAATTTGCCATGTATCAAAATAGTTGTGTATGTCCAAAATGTAATTTTACTAGTCCCTTATGCCATGTTTGCATTATGTGAGCACGCAGGACTGTATTGGGGCGTTGGATGGGACACACGTGGAGGCAAATTTGAATTCGCGTGAGGCACCGCTATATTTTGGTCGTAAAGGACGACACACGCAAAATATCCTTGCAGTTTGCAATTTTGACTTGTGTTTTACTTTTATCTCCTGCGGCTGGGAGGGTAGTATGCATGACAGTAGAGTATTTAACGAAGTTACCTAAGATCTGACGAAAAAATTCCCACACCCAGTAGAAGGTAAAATGAAGTGGCACTGTTCAATATCATGACTGATTTATTGTCTTTTTATTAACTAAGGTTCCTAATTAAAATTATTTGGACACACACAGGAAAGTATTACCTTGTTGATGTAGGGTACAAGAATCAGAAAGGCTTTCTTGCACTGTTTAAGGGATGTCGGTATCACCAAGAACAGTTCCGTGTGACTGGATGAGCACGTAACGCGAATGAAGTTTTTAATACAGTGCACTCCTCGTTAAGGAGTGCAATTGAACGTACATTCAGAGTGTGGAAAGCGCGCTGGGGTTTTCTATATAACATGCCTCGGTATGATTTCGGGAAAGTGCAAGTGCCATTGGTTGGGGCTTCAATGGCACTGCATAATTTCATACGCCGTAACTCAAATGAAGATGAAGCATTCAACAGGGTTGCTAATGCGGAACATTTTATTTTTAGCGACATGCCCAATGCAGTGGGTGTTGGTGATGATGATGAGCTTGACCCAACGGGTGATGATGATATAGAAATGAATGAATTTAGAAAATCTATTAGAAATGTGTTGGTGCAAAATCGCCATGAGCTACGGCTGTAATTAATCTTTACGAATAATATATATGGTTACATATGAGGAGTTATTTTGGCCTAGTGAATTTTTATTTGTATTTTTCTTTTTATTTTTATGATGATTTATATATATAATTTTTATTTTTTAAAATTGTTTTTTTTTTTATTTTTTTATTTACATATGAGGAGTTACTTTTGTTCTAAAGCCCATTTGGGAAGCTGGAAGCTGAATATCATAAGACAACGGTTTTTTTATTTATTTTTTATTTTGAACAAATTTTTATACAATTTGTTTTTTTATTTTTATGGAAGACATTTAAAGGTAAAAATGAAATATTTTGGGTTTTTTTTATTTTATTTTATTTTATTTTCTTTTTTTTTTTAAAAAAAAAACGTTGCATATCCATGATATGTATATGTCACACTGTACAAGTTTCCCAGATGCACAAGCCATTTTATTCACTTAAGGAGCTAGACAATGAGAGTAGGTGAAATTTCGTAATTTGCAAATGGGAAGAGGGTATTTTGGTCATTTTACATTATTTTTAATGATATGACAACATTAAAAATTATTAACTAAAAAAGTCAAAAGTCACTTTTTACCAACTTCCCAAATCATTTGTCTAAAAAAGCCAAAAGCTTGGTAAAAAGCCAAAAAGTCACTTTTTATCATCTTCCCAAAACAACCCAAGATAAAGCTATTGACTGTCATGAACCAATGGATGAGGCCCATTTAGTCAGCATATGTGTGGAGGGTGCGATATGCGACTACAAAATTTTCTTAGTGAACCATAATCTGCCTACCTTTTCAGCCTTGATTGAGGCAGCTAGGAACCTCAGTACTATGGTCCTTCGCACAAATCTTGTGACAGCCACCGCTACTCTCGCAGTAACAAAGTTTCTGCGGTAACCTCTACAGGAGGGAGCCGCTCACAAGCAAAGGTGTTGTCATCCCGAAAGAGAAAGAGTTATGAGGACAGAAATCCATATCCTTGCAGCCTTGAGAATGTTAAGGCCTTGGTTAAAGAATGGGTCGTTGATGGTGAACTTACTTTGCCTCCGATTGATGTCACTCCAACCAAGAAGGACAAAGAAAGCCCAAATTATTGTGTCTGTCACAGAACCACCAGACACCCTACTAAGGACTATTGGACTTTGAAAAGTATCTTCAAGAAGAAAGTTGACGCAAATGAATTGAAATTCAAAGACGTTGGTAATCGTGACGTGAGGAAGGACCCTTATCCTAATCACAATGAAAATGGGAAGAATGTACGTATGATTGGGTACCTTGGGCCCGTGCGCGATCAAGTGCACATGGCATCTTACTATGATGAGTTAGAAGAAATTGCCAACGGCCAGCTCCCTGAGATAGTACCTGCAGAGGCAAAATTCATAGAGGATACTCATGCTCAAGCCTTGCAAAACTCTGTTAAGTTTTGCACCTTCTTTGACCAACTGGGGCTAAGCCAAGCCGCCAGGTTGGAAGTAACAAAGGCCCTCATTAACATCTCCAAAGTGCACCATGATGAAGTTGCTGAGGCTAAGGATTATGTGCCTCAGCGCATCTAGGAAGATTATGGGGCCATTACTTTTTCAGAAACAGATAGAGCATACCCATTTCCTCATAACTGTCCTCTCTTTGTCACAACTTACATCAATGATGTAGAATTCAAGCGTACTTTCCTCGATGGTGGGGGGTCTATAAACATCATCACTACTGACACCTTTGCAAAGGCTGGTATCCCAGAGTCCAGGATAGTTCGCCAACCCATCACTGTAATGGGTTTTGGTGGTGACAAAAAAGCTACTACAGGCCATGTTGTCGTGGGCTTAGCAGTTGGCGAGATCCGTTTTGCAACTAAGTTCCATGTGATTGAAGCGGACACAAATTACCATATGATACTTGGCAAAGCTTGGATACACCGATATGGGGCTATTTTGTCGAGTTATCATCAATGCGTAAAGGCAAAGTTGGGAAGGAGCACAGTAACCATAAATGCATCTAAAAGACCATTCGACATGGAGGAGGCACACTATTCAGATGCAGTTTTCTTTACTAAATTATCAATGGATGAAACTCCAAGGACTGGCAAAGTTGCAGGGGTAAAATTGCCGAAGTGAGAAGACATTCGAGATGTAGAGGCTGCTCCAGAAAGCAGTGGATAGAAAAGGAGTAGCAAATCCACAAGTCCTCTGCCTAAGATTGTTAAGGTGCGTGAGGGTGGCAAGGCAGTTTATTACCTATGATGGTCTTGGAGGCCAGACTTCATACCTTAGAAGGATGGCCCTGAGATGAATAAATGTAAGGGTGATGAGTCCCAACAAGGGCCGGTGGAGACGCTTGAGCCCGCTCCTGAATGCATGCAAGATAGTCCCAAACCGCAACAGGAGGTACTTATTGAGGTCAACCTCAGTGACTTACCTGGGCAGAGCAAGCTGGTGTTTATCAGTGATACAATGGCTCTAGTAGCTAAGGCAGAATTGATAACATTACAAAAGCGGTACAGTGACGTCTTTGCTTGGACATATGACAAGATGGACTTGATCCATCACTTGTCACTCATCATTTGGACACTTTTCCCAACTCTAAGCCAATCAATCAGCATACTCGAAAGTATCACCCTGATCTTGATGCAAAGATTAAAGCAAAGGTAGAAAAGTTGCAGAGGGCCAAGTTCATTGAGCCTATACAGTACCCAACTTGGCTAGCAAATATTGTACTTGTGCAAAAGAAGAATGGTCCGATCAGGGTTTGCGTAGACTTTCGCGACCTGAATAAGGCCTGAACGAAAGATGAGTTTCCGTTGCCCCATGTTGACACACTTGTCGATTCTACTACAAGCCATCAGATGTTCTCCTTTATGGATGGGTTCAGTGGTAATAATTAGATCAAAATGGCACCAAAAGACGCAAAAAATACAACTTTCAAAACACCCTTGGGAAATTTTTTCTATACGGTGATGCCCTTTGGTTTGAAAAACGCAGGAGCAAACCATCAATGGGCTATGACTGCAGTGTTCCATGACATGTTGCATCATGAAGTTGAAGTATATGTGGATGATCTGGTGGTTAAGTCCACTGAGGCAAATCGCCACCTCTGCAACTTGGAAAAAGTTTTTCAGCATTGCCGCAAATTCTGCCTCAAAATGAACCCTCTCAAGTGTGCCTTTGGAGTTACCGCTGGCAAGTTCCTTGGCTTTCTTGTACACCAGCGGGGGATCGAAGTAGATGGGGATAAAATCAAGTTAATTATGGAGATGCCACCGCTACACTCTCAAAAGGCCTTGAAGAAATTCCTAGACAAAGTGTCATACCTCAAGAGGTTCATTCCAGCCCTTGTTGAGATAACCTTTTCCTTTGGGACACTGTTGAAAGGGAATCCCAAGTTTGAATGGTTGCAAGAACACCAACAGGCGTTTGACATGGTGAAGAAAGCACTTACCTCTCCACTTACAATGATTGCCCCATAGCCTGAAAAGCCTCTGCTACTATACCTGACCTTTACTCCTCGGTCTATTGGAGCTCTATTTGTCCAAAACATAGATGCCATTGAGAAGCTAGTCTATTATATCAGTCGCAAAGTCAATGGTGCCGAGTCGCGATATACCCCAATTGACAGGCATTGTTTAGCCTTAATCTTCATAGCGCAGAAGTTGTGCCACTACTTTTTGGCAGACTCGATCCAGGTTGTGACCCACAGTGATCCAGTTCGCTACTTGCTCAGTAAGCCCGCTCTGACTGGGAAAATGGCAAGATAGCTTTTGGCCTTAGCAGAATATGACATCACTTGTGTTACTCCCAAGGCTATTAAGAGCCAAGCACTTGCAGACTTATTGGCCCAATTCCCATCTGGTGAACATGAACCTACAGAGGTACCTCTACCAAGTGAGGTCCATGTCTCTGCAGCTGCAATTGAGACTTAAAATTTGATGGAACTTCTGAAGTTGGGAAAGGTGGAGCTGGCATAACACTAACTAGTCAAATAGGAGAGAAGTTTCATCTAACATATTAGCTTGACTTTGAGTGTTCAAACAACGAGGCTGAATATAAGATGTTGATACTGGGTCTGATAGTTGTTCAAAACAAAGGCCTCCGAAAGTTGAAAATTTGGGGCGACTACAAGTTAGTTGTCAAGCAAACAATGGGTGATTTTACCTTGAAGGAGCCTCTGTTCGCCCCATATCGCACCATAATTCAAAGGTTGCTCACTCAGTTTGATGATGTCCAAATCCAACATACTCCTCGAACACACAACCGTTTCCTCAATGCCTTAGCTACACTGGGGGCAAAGGTGGAGATACCAGATGATAGTATAACCATCGTTATCGAGAAAGAACAACATCCACAGTGCTAGCCGAAGAACATACAGAGCAAAATGCTGAGGGGTGGAAAGCAGATATAATCCAACAGTTGAAAACTGGCCAGGGAACAACAGACCAGCAGAACTTGCATCATTTCTGCTCCTTAGAAAAGAGTTGTATTTTTACGGTTCCAATAACTTGTTGGCAAGGTGTGTCGGTACACAAGAAGCAACTTACAGACTTAAGCAGATCCATGCTAAGTCCTGTGGAGACAGAGATATCAGTCTATACCGACAGATACAAAGGCAAGGGTATTACTGGCCAGAGCTGGAGAAGGAAAGTATTGAGTTGCAGAGGCAATGTGCAAAGTGTCAATCCTATATCCTAAGGAAGAGGAAGCCCATTTCTTAAGCAGTGAAGAATGGAGGCAGCCATATATCGACTACCTTGGAAAGGGCACACTGCCTGAGAACAAAGACGATATAATCAGAGTTAAGAGGCGAGCCCTCTGCTTCTTCCTTTACCAAGGCAAGCTGTACCAAAGAAGCTTCGAAGGGGAACCTTTGGCGTGTTTATCAAAAGATAAGGCAAATAAGGTGTTGAGGGAAGCCCACAAGACAGAGCATCAATGAAGCAAGCGATTATATGGACATCTCATTCTCCTCGGCTACTACTGGCCGACAATGAAAGAAGATCCAAAAAACTTTGGGAGGAGATGCCAATCCTGCCAAAAGTTTGGGAACTTGATACATACACTGGCGGTTGAGCTACATAACATCAAGACCCCTTACCCGTTCCATACTTGGGCATTTGACCTGGTAGGTCCTATAATACAGCAATCCAAAGGCCACAAATGGATACTTGCAGCGACTGAAATTAGTACCAAGTGGGTAAAGGCTATACCGATGAGGAAGGCAGACGGGGCAAGAGTAGCCAACTTCATCAAAGAAAACATAATCTGCAGGTTTGACATACCCAAAGTAATGCTGTCTCACAATGGAACTCCCTTTGTAAACTGTCATGTGGAAAGACTGCTGGACGCCTATTAGATCAAGCACCACAAGTCTAGTCCATACTACCACCAAGGGAATGGACAAGCTAAGGTGACCAACAAAACCCTCATCCGAATATTGAGTAAAATGATGGATGAAGCGGGGGGTACATGATCTAAACAATTCCCCGTAGCACTCTGGGCGTATAGAACGTCAAAGAGAAAGCCAACTCAAGCAACCCCATTTCCCTTACTATATGGGTCCGAAGTTGTGTTACCAGTTGAGTTGGCAGTACCCTCAGCAAGAATGACTATGTCAGCACATTTCGTTTTAGACATTAGGAAGAATAACGTAGAGGCAGCCGAAAAAAGAAGAGATCGGGCCTTGCGGGCAATGGAAAAATATCATCAATCCATAGCTCGTGCCAACAATCAATCAGTTCATCACAAGAAGTTCAGTAATTGAGACTTGGTATGGAAAACAGTGGATGCAATCATACGGGGGAAGCCAATTCCTAAGTTCTCACCCAGATGGGAAGACCCCTACAAAGTTGCTGAGGCAAGCAGCAACGGGTACTACAAGTTGACAAGAGTAGATGATGAGTTCAGAACTGGCCCTGTCAATGCCAAGTATGTCAAAGAATATTTTCCTTAATTTTTTTTGTTCAGGAAAAAGAGTTATAAAGTTTCTTTGTTAATACTTCCAAAGCAAAGTGTAAAGAAAGTGTCATACACTTAGTAAACCTTTTGCTCTCATATACACTTAGTGTTGTAAAAGCTTAGTCATGGTGAAGTTTTATTCACTGCAAGAGTTTTGCTTATCTTTAGAAGCTATGTAAAAGCAATGTAAAGAAAGCGATGAAATGAAACTCAAAAGTACTACCAAACATCCATACTTTTCATTAAAGTCAAACTTCCAAAACATGATTACAATGTTTGAAAATAAGTTATGACAGAGAAGAAGAAAAGAAAAAGCGCCCCAAGTGCGATGAAACAACAAAATAAAGAAAAGAAAATGGAAGAAATTATAACAAAGTCACAGACACATCAAATCAAACCCTTCAAAAGGAAGTCCATTAGAGTCACATCTCGAGGAGGCAACTGGGCAACCAATGCAAAGTCCTTCTCTTTGAACCGAGCCAGGTTCTGCCGATGTTGCTGCAGGGCACCCTCACACTCCTTGATAGTCTCCTCTAAGGACGCAATCATCGATGCATTGTCAGCATGCTCAAGGAAACCATCAACTGCTTGAAGCCTATCCCTTATCCATGATAGGTTCAAACCATTCCTCTCAAAGCCACTTAGGTTGGCCTCAATACTCTCCACGAACTTGCTGGAGGTTGTTAAGATCTACTTGGTAGTAAGGTCACGAATCAAACTGGCAAGTGACTCTAGCAGCGCCGTATGCACTATAGATCCAGGAACAATAAAGGCAACAAAAGTGTCCAGATGTAGTGCTTAGATACGAGCAAGAGTGGAAGCAGCTTCGGAAGAGACCCAATAACTTAGAAAGAAAACTTTCTCTGAGGACTGAGGGGACTCTTTCACACTGCTGCTAGCTTCAATCACTGGAGGGAGATTGATGGAGCGACCAAAGGTCTAAGGGCGATGCACTTCCCCTGAAGATGATTGTCCAGCAGTATTAGAGTGAGGAGATGCTGGCTGGCGACCGGGTGAACTGGCCTCACAAGAAAGGCCAAAGCTGCCTACACTGTCGTGTCGTTCCAAAAAGAGGTCGTCCATCTAGTAATCTCCAATGTTCAGATCTGGAATAGCAATAGTATCCATCCCATATAAAAATCTCGGGATACTCTAAGGTTAGCTAGCACTTTTGAAAAATAAGTGGGGGTACAAGTCTGCCAGTTGTTCAGAGGTTGCCAAAGCAACTGGGTCAGAAGTCCCAGCAACAGCAGTAACAGTGTGGGCAGCTACAATGACAGCTACCTCTGTAAGTCGGTCCAAATTTAGAGGGGCCAGAGCAAGAACAGTGGCAACAGCCGCTACATTTGCAATCCCATCAGCCACTTGGACATTTGGAAGTAGAGCCTGTTGAACCAATGGAGACTCGGTAGACTGGGAGGAATCGCCAGATGCAGCTCCAAGGGGAGGTGGTGCAACTTCCAGCGGCTCTCTCACATTACGATCTTCCCTTGGGGTCTGAGGTATGAAATCATCTCCACCAACAGAGGAACGGTCGGAGTGCACAGAGTCAGAGGGATGTGGAGGCTCTGAACCCTCAGCAACTATAACACCCACAGCAAGGGGAACTTGTACATTGTCTGCAGCCTCGACAACTGCTCAGCCTCGATGTAGGCACCCCATTTTTGACTGTCCTCAAGACTTTGATGTGTTTACATGTACATCCGATTACAAGTTTGATTGCTTGTTGAGCGCTCAACTTTCGCGACGAAATGCCAGGTTTGCTCTTTCCAAACCCTATTTTCATTCTGTCTCATTTTTGGACCATGCCTTGGTTCCTCCATATTGTTATTTGTAATGGCCTGCCGGCCATGGGGAAAGAAATTTGCCGACCATGGATTTGGCCTGTGCCAATGATGAGGCTCTTAGGCCATCAATGAGAACCTTCGCCACCACTAATGGTCGGCAGGACACCTTGTTTTAGCAGATATTATTTCAGATCTTTTGAGCCAGCTATTTTTCACTGAGCCATCCTTCATACACGTATATGGAGGGATGGAGGCCATTTCAAGCTTGTCAAGCAAGCTTTGCATTGCATTGCTCTATATAAGGGGAGGCTCCTCCCCCTTTCCAAAGGTTCTGAATTTTGAGAGCAAAAATCTCATCCTCTCTCTAGAATTCTCTATCTCTCTCTCTCTCTATTGTGCTCAATAGTGCCTTAAAGTGTGTTTTCTTCACATTTTTGCAAAGGAACACGTAGTCAACCACCACTACCTTGGAGCTGAGACTTTTTTAGGTTTGTTTGGAACCCAAAAGGCTAGTTTTGGCTCAAAAGAAGACCTGTCTTGCTGTTGTACTTCAAGGGTGAGCATGTTCCTCTTTTAGGCATATTTTTGTATACCATGTTAGCCCTCTTTGCATGCTATTTTAGGCTTGGTTGTTAACTACAAAAATCTTTATTTTCGAATGTTTAAAATGGTTGTTTGAGGTTTCTTTGGTGTTGCGGGTGTTTCACCCCCTTGTGTGCCATATTTGCTTGAGCTAGGTGCCATCTTTTAAGGCCTTTGAGGCAACTTTATTTTTGGCCTTTTAACCACTGAAATCTAGTGAATTTTCAGTGGTAGAAATGTTGTTTTGAGGTCCAAAGTAGAGAGGAGGTGACCTCCCCTCCTTGCTTCTTGGTAGCATGCTTTGTTGGCCTAATGATTAAGCATGTTTTTCTTGCATGTGTTGGCTTGTTCTCAGCTTATTTTTGGCCTTATTTTAGCATGGCATAACACTGTTTTGATCTGGCTGGGTCACCTCATGCATGCTTTTTACACTTGTAGTGTAATCTTCCCTTTTAGCCTTACATGCTTGCCACTTTGGCCTACCATCCTAGCATGTTTTGGCTCCATTCCAGTAGGCTTTTACTCATATTTTGAGATGCCTTAGCTCTAATTTTGGTTGACCAAGTCACCTCTTGCTTGGTTTATGCACTTGTAGTGCAATCTTGTTCACTAGCCTAGCATGTTTGTTGTTTTAGCCTATTGATATAGCATGTGTATGCTCTACTCCAGCACATTTTTAGCTTTGATTTAACATGCTTTATATCTAATTTGAGTGGTTTTGGTCGTGCATGCCTTGCTTTGTATGGCTCTAGTGTGATTGGCCTTGCTAGCCTTAAGCTTTGAGACCTCTAGGATGTCATATTTGAGCTTTTTGCATGGCATGGAATCATTTGGCATGTTATTTCAGACATATACCTCTGCCATATTCTTGCATTTATCGCCCTTTTGTTATGCTTTAGGGTTGATCCTTACGCTTCACTTATAAAACTATATGTATGCATGCTTGCATAAGCTTTGGGGCTACCATCTCAACATGTTTTTGGTGTTACTTTGCCATCTTACAACTCTGATTTTTGTTGGTACAGTCACCTCTTACTTGGTTTTGGTATGTGTAGTGCAATCCCCCTCATTGGCCTTGCATGCATCATGCTTCATGCCTCTCATTCTAGCTTGTTTTGGCTACACTTTATCATGTTTCTAGCATTATTTTGGCCTACCTTAGGACTGTTTTGAGTGATCTTGGTCCTTCGGGGCTTGCTTGATATGGCTATGGTGCAAGTACCTTAGCTAGACTTGAGTTTTGAGCACCGTAGTATGCTATGTTTGTGATAATTGCATGTTTGGGCATCGTTTAACATGTTATTTCAGAGCGTATACATATGTCATGTTCTTACTTCTTTCATTCCTTGAGAGCTTTTGAGAGATGTGTTTAATGCCTAGCTTGCGAGCCAATGCATGAACATGTTCTTCTAGTATTTTGGGCTTCCATTTCAGCATGTTTTGCCACTATTTTTGGCATGATATAACTCTGTTTTTTGGTTGTTTGAGCATTGTGATGCATATTCTCTTCACTAGCCTTGGTGCTCTTGGCCCCTTAACATGTCTTGCATGCATTGCTTACGTGGTAGAGTCTTGTGTATGCCACTTTAGCTTTGAAAAATAGCATGTTGTTTGCATAGCATGTTGTTTGCGTTGCATCATGTTCAACCGGACATTATATTGAACATAAGGTTGATTGGATCACTTCATACTCAAAGTGATGAAAGTGAGCCAATCTTCCTTGGTCTTTATTGCCTTTGATCATCCATGATGAGGTAGTAGATTTAGAGTCTTGCTTGCATTACATTTATTCAATGTGTACAAGTTGGATCTTTGGCCATCATGCATTGCGATGTTTGATTGATGGTTTTGGATCCAACTATGCCTTTCCCTTGATGTTTTGAGATGATATGAAGGAACATAGTACGTACATACCCTTGGAAGACCATCTGTAGACGTCCCCGAATGCCCCAGGAGGATGACTCCCGTTGTTCTGTTCGTTTTTGCGGGTCTACTACAGTTCGGACTCAAATTGTCACGGTTCTAAATCTGAACCAAAGAGTCCAAATCCGGCAAATCGTTTTTGAGAAAACAGATTTTTGAAAGAAGTGCCAAACATGGACTGCTTTGCGGAATCTGAGTCGCCACCTAAATATTTTATTTTGGAAAATTTAGGAAACCCTGACTCGGTGCCAAAGGCCACGTGTCCATCATCACCAAAGTTGCCTCGGCTCGGGAGCTTGGGTACGATCGGGGAAGGTCAGCTATGAGCACCCCCTTTCGCCCGGTCTGAAGACCGGCCTCTACTAACCATGATATCCGATTTTTTTAAAACATTATGTGTTCTTGTTCCGGTTATTAGCCTAGAATTACTATGTTATGCACACAACAAACAAGTATAGACTAGATTGCCTAATTTGGAAACAAGCATTGCATATCCGTTTGTTTTTTAAAATACTTTGAAATTTGCTACTCGCAAGTAGGCCAAAATACGGATTTCAATGAGTTTTTCCAGCTCAAACAATCCAACCTTCACCCACAGACATTCAAATATTTTATCACATATAAGCACTTAGCCGCATGGTAAGCATACTATCATGTTAACATTCACACGCATGCGAGATGCTAAAGCATAAATACTTACATCGTACTCCATGCCGAAACAATAAACTCGTTAGCAAACACACATGTCCTAGTTCATCTTAAGTGGCTAATGCAACACATACAGGATGTGATTAGGATGGGCTCGGTAAACCCTAAAGTGGCATGTGAAATGCTACAACTATCACGTATTCAATTTGGAATTGAAAATACAATGCAGTTTGTATGATGTACCGAGCCCGGTGCATGCAAGACAAATGCATGGATGCACGCATGCATTGCATGAGATATGCTAATTTAAACGTGCCCTAATACTAACCATCAAAGTAGGTAAGTAAAAGGGATAAAGAAGTGGAGGTTGGAAGACATGCACGCACACGCACCCACACTTATTACAGATTAAGCCCTCACGGGAGGAAAAAGAATAATACAAATTAACCAACTACGCAAGCTAATTAATAATTACAAATTGCCTAACTAGTTAACAACTAACTAAACTAGGAAAAATAGTAAACCGCCTCGGGAGGAGAGCCTGATGCAACGCATGCTCGGATCCTGCTCGGAATTGCATTGCCAAGCATGGTCTGCCTCTGTTTTCCCTGCTCTGCCCCTCCAAAGACTGCCAAAGCCTCAGGGATGTCTCTCTGGACATTGAGGGACAACACCGGCTGCGTAGAATTACCACCGGCTGCTAGATATGGCCATCGGCTGGAAATGAGGCTATCAGCCACCAATACATTGCCGGTCGGCACTAAATATTGCCGGTCGGCAAAGAATACTTGAGAACACGCAATTGATGGCAACAGAGGGCAGACCTTGCTTGGCAATACAATTCAAGCAATGTATGCACCAATCATGCCCCTTATCATGTTTGTGACTCAAGGGGCATGTGCCTCGATTCTCGGACCATCAATCACGCATTTCCATGCATGATGGCCCAAAGAACCAAGTTGTGCACATTGATTTCAAATGCAATGCAAACAATCAAACCAAGGCCCAATCCCTATCACTAAATCAAGGGACAAGGTATGCATGCAAAGTACAATGCATCCTAGGCATGTTAGCTAATATGCAACATGATCATGAGGGCAAGCATGCAAGCATGAACATGGACAATGTACAAACATGTAAGGTAAGCATGCAACCAAGCAAATGATGGTCTTAAACATGAATTAGGCAGCTCTAATTAGGCCCAAAACAGTGGCCAAAGTGCTCAAATATGAGGGCTAAACACACATACACATATGCACATGTTATGGTCCAACACTTAAGCATATAAAGGCAACTTTTAAACACATTCAAAAGAAGCCTAACATGGGCATATGGCATGCAACATGAGCCCTGAAAATCATGTTATAAGAGGTGCCAAACCAACTTAAACAAGACAAATACTAGTGTGCAAATAGCCCAAATTCTTGAAGCAAGGTACTGAAGCTTTGAAACACACTTAGCATAACAACCATGGCATACATTAAACAACTAAAAACAAATTTTTAGCATGTTAAAACAAGGCCAAAGGACTACTTAGATGGCATCTAAGTGGCTCAAATATGAAGGCATGCACAAATGCACTTTCAAGGAGCATATAACACATGCTCAAGAGGCAACAAAGAGACAACCAAGGCAAACATACAAGCATGTCTTAGGGACTGAAATGATGTTACAAATGGTGCCAAACCACCTAAATAATGCAAGCAACACATGCTACACATTCTCATACTTGAAGCATACAAGCTCAAATACAAAGGAGCTATACCAAGCATGCCAAAATCGACCCAAACAATTATGGACAGACCTTAAACATGACAAAATAAGCACAAAACCTTCACAAAGTTAAACCTAAAAACATGCTAGAACAAAGGCTAACAACCTAAGGCATATTAAGGCAATAACAAGGCATTACATGGTAGGTATGCTAAGCATGCGTGGTGTACCAAAACCAACTTAATACAAAGTAAAATCATGACAATATAAGCATAAAATATAGCCATGGCATGATGAACAGACCTTTAAACATAATGCTCCCTTAAGAGGCCAAAATTGGTCCTTTTCAAGGACAACAAGGAGAGGGGGTCGCCCTCCCCTTTTTGAGACTTTAAGGCACCATCTTCACCACTGAAATCCCTCAAGATTTCAGTGATGATGAGGCCCAAACACCAAAGTCCCAAAACTTGCACAAAATAGCACAAAAAGGAGCCTTACAAGGCCTAGGAGGGGTCAAACAAACCCAAACCACAAAACACCCTTAACAAACAATCAAGAGGGCTTAAAAATAGAAATTTTTTGTATTATACACTAAGCACAAAAATAGTTCTAAGATAGGCAAAAGTGGTGTACAAAAATGGGGTAAAAAGGGACTAGTGTCTCACCCTTGTAGACCTCTTCAAAAAATAAAGCTCCAGCTGGTTCTCCAAGCTCAAAGCCACCTAAAGACCTCAAGAACAACCTCTGATCCTTCAAGGAACCAAGAAAAGGTGTAACACTATGTATTTGTGTGCAATAGTGAGACAAAACACATACAAAACTACAAAGAGAGGAAGGTATAGATATAGGATAGATATAAGTCCTAAAGCTAAAACCAGAGCTCCTCTCAAGATGTTGTCCAACCCTAGAAGAGGAGGAAGAGGTCTCCTCTTATAGATATTCACTCTTACAAAGCTTACAAAACAAGCTTGGCAAGAGGAAATCCTCCATACACGCAGTATGGAGGGGGCAAGTGGTGCCAACTATCACGGTGGCGAAAATATCTACCAAAAGTAGATGAACAAAGGATCGGCTAGCAAAAAGTGTCATTTTGACAAAATTCACTGCCGACCGGCAACAAAGAGTGCCGACCGGCAATATATATTGCCGGTGGAAACAAAACCTTGGCCAGTGGCCTCTAGCCACTGCCGGTGATGTGTGGGGATGCCTCACAAGGCATTCCCTGCCCTTCCAAGGCAAAACACAAGTGTTTGGTGCAAAACCAGACACAAAACGGTCAAGTTCGGAGATCCTGAGGCAAGGCGCGTATCCGAGACCTCCGGGAACTCCAAACGAACACAAACATGGATGATCACCAGGTGTTCAAACGGTGACGTCCAAGTCTTGAGGATGGTCAAAAATGGGGTGTCTACACCGTCCATTTCCTCTGTCTTGTGCTCTGTTGCAACTTGGTGTCACAGCACACTAGTGGTCAGCAGTTGTTCATTGATGGCCGGCACCTCTTCATCCGTAGCCGGCACTGCACATCCTTGGCTGGCAGGAGGGTTGGCAGTCACCATTCATGGTCGACAGGCCACTGGTGCACTCCTCAACACTGTTTTGGTGAGATACAGCAACAAGTTCTTGAAGACACCTTGCAAAAATAGCCTCAAGAGAGCAACCGGAGAGCTTTTCAGAGTGGCAACCGAGCATGCATCTTCTTTTTCTTCGAACAGAGTTGGAGCAGCTTAGTTTAATGCTAACTTGTTAGTTAGCATTAATTTGTGATTTAATTAGTTAATTTGTTAATTAGTTAAGTATTGTAATAATTAGTAATTGGTTTGCTAGTTATTCGATTTGGTTGTGTAATAATTAGTCTAATTAGATTATTAGATTAGTTAAGTAGCTTAGCTTAGAATAGCTTAGCTTTCATTCGGACCCTCCTGCGATAGGGCACAAATGCTGTAATAAGGGTGCGTATGTGTGTGTATGTCTTCCAACCCCCATTTCTTTCTCTCTTTTACTTATGAGCTTTTGATGGTTAGTTTAGGGAATTTTTCTATTAGCATACCTTATGCTTTGCATACGTGCATCATTCATTTGTCTTGCATGCACCGGGCTCGGTGCATCATTCAAACTGCATTGTATTTCAATACTTACTTGAATACGTGTTTAACAACATGTTATCAAGTGTTGCATTCATTTTCCATCTTAGATAGCCGAGCCTACTTAGTTGCATTTTGCATGTGTTGCATTAAGCATTGTTGACATAGCTAAGAACATGCATTGATTACTAACTAGCTTCTGTTTTGGCTCGGAGTATACTGTAAGTGTTTACGCTTTAGCATCCTTGCATGAGTGTCAGTGATTGCCATGATAACATGTTTGCCATGAGGCTATCTGCTTAAGTGATTAACTGCTTGAATGCCTGTGGATAAAGGCTTTATTACTTGAATTGGAACAATTCATCAAATGTCAGTTTTAAGCCCACTTGAGGTGACAAAATCGTGTTGTTTTAAGCCCACTTGAGAGTGGAAAATCCGCGTCTTAGCCTACTTGAGGGTAGCATCTTTCAAACCATTTTCGAAAAACAAACATGAGATGTTTTGTTCCAATTCTTGCGATTGAGTCTATACTTGTGTGCTGTGCGCATCACATAGTAAGTTAGCTTAATAACCGAACAAGAACACATGTGTTTTTAAAACGATATATCATGTTAGTAGAGGCCGATCTTTGATTGGGCGAGCGGGGGTGCTCATTTCAGGACCTGCCCCTCTCGTACCCAAGTTCCCGAGCCAAGGCAACTTTGGTGATGATGAACACGTGGCCTTAGGCACGAGTCAGGGTTTCCTAAATTTTCCAAAATAAAATATTTAGGTGGCGACTCTGAAATCTGGCAAAGCAATCCATGTTTGGCGCTTTTTGATTAAAATCGATTTTCCGAAATGATTTGCTGGATTTGGACTCTTTGGTGATTTATCAGTCTTACATTGGACTTTGTGAGATTAGATTCAAAACCGTGACAGGAGTCCGAACTGTAGTAGCTATGAACCTAATTCGCACCCTCGCGTGCGAAGCGAGTTCGGGCGGTCTGGCGACTCTACTGGGGATTTAGAGAACTTGACTTGAACATCTTGATATGTTGTTTTATCTACACTTATGTGTTTCTTTGCATTGCATTTGCATTGGTGCGCCTAGGACACCATGTTTGCCGTCAGCTATTCCTAAACGGTTTGCCGGAGGCTTGTTTGGAAAAGCGTGCCATAAGGCTGATCGGTTACGGGCTCTGCCACGTTGGGAACACAAACCTCGATTTTTGCCGAGGCACTCCTTTTGACCATTCGACCTAGTGCATATCGAAAACCGTAAAGACCATTCCAAACTAAGACAGGTTGCTTACCCGATTGTAGGTTGTTTGAAAACCGCTGTGTGCATAGTGAAACCCTAGTTCCTGACAAGATAGAACAGGGAAACCCCACCCCTCCATAGGGGTGTTTTGGCTCTCACTTGCTTGTTATGTGCTTTTAGAGTGTGTCTCTACAAGAATGCATATATCAGTTTGCAAGTCTGAGTATCAGTCTGAGGACATCAGTATTTGGGGGTATTAGATTTGAGGCAGTGATTTGGGGGCAGCGATCAGTGTTTGAGAATAGTTTTTTCAGCTTGTGATTATCAACTGTGTGTTGCGTTTATTTAAGCCGAAGTGCTGCCCGTTTTTCTGCTTGTTGTTTCCGTATTTTGCTTTATTTATCTTTTTGCATGGTAGTATAGCATCATTACTTCTAAAGAGGCAGTTTCCCCCAAAGCACTCTGGGTTAGAGGTAGAAGGCTTCATCGATCCGAGGATCTAGTTGACGGACAAGCAGTGTCTTTTCATTACCCCTGGTTACAAGACAGAGGGCAGTTAGGCAGAGAGTATTGGTACATCAATCGTTGGTTCAGCGATCATTGTCCACCCCACTAGTGAGTAGTCGGGCTGAGGTTTCCGTTTATACCACAGAGAGAGACACACATGTCTAGTTAGATCAGCACTTTATGGCAAGTATGGAGGACATGATGCGTCGGCTCCAAGAGACCATGCAAGCCATGCTGGCGTACGGATCTTTGCCGCTTGACGAGAGCGTCGGCAGAGGTTGTGGCTCAATAGACAGAGTTGATTTCTAGACTTCAGTAATAGCAGCAACCACAACAAGCTAGAGCATCTGCTTTGCATCCACCCCCACTCCCACCTAGAGTTCCAACACTCGGGGATACTGCAAACGTCTAGGAAAATACGGACGCTCCAACAGGGCCAGTTCCGCCACCAGTTTTACCATAAACTTCAAAGACATCGGCCTTCTCAATAGATATACCGTTTGAATCTGAGATGGACCCAACCGCTTTGAAGATGAGTAAGCTTGAAAAGCTGTTTAAACGAGCCCAGGGGGTCAATTCCATTCCAGACATCGATGATGGTTACACTGATTCGGCGGTAATATTGCCGAACAGATTCAAGATGCCCACATAGACCGTTTTGATGGCTCAAGCGACCCTATGGTTCATCTGAGGCTGTTCTTGGATATTTTGCGCCCGATGGGCTTGACGAGACTCCAAAAACTATCACTCTTCGGCCAGACCCTGTCGGGTATTGCGGCCATTTGGTACGCCAAGCTGGAGGACTCAGTGAAAAGGAGTTGGGAGAAGATGGCCGAGGCCTTCGTTGCATAATATTCATACAATACCCAGATTGAGGTCACAACCCATGATCTTGAAGCGACCAGGCAAGAGCCGAAGGAGGGCTTTTCTGACTTTGTCACTCGATGGAGGGCCAAGGCCTCCATAATGACAACTCGGCCATTGGAGAAGGATCAGATAAGGATGGTTGTGCGCAATCTTCAACCCAAGCTGATGCAAAAAATGATCGTCTTACCCCTTCCCACTTTTGCGGATTTACACAAGATTAGGGTACGGATTGAGGACACTATGAAGTAGGGTCTAATCGACCAAGACAGGGAACAGCCCAAGAGGGCATTTACACGCAGTTCGAATGCAGGCACAAGTAGTGCTGTAGTTGCCAGAACTTCTGATGTGGGGATGGTCACCACCACCACTCCAAAAATAGCTACAGCTACACCCTTCACCGGTGCGTCCGATACTAGCTCAGAAATAGCCAAATACCCACCCCGGGGCCAGAGGACTTTTACCCCATTGTATATGCCTTTGTCCAAAGTTCTCGGGGTTCTAATTAGAAAGGGGCATCTGAAGCCTCTGGAACCGCGCCCACTACCAAATAACCTCCCACAAACCCATAACCCGGCCAAATATTGTGTCTTTCACCAACAGCACAGTTACGACACCGACCAGTGCTTCAGACTACATCATGAGATTTAGGATCTCATTGACAATAAGGTGATTGCACCTCCCGACAAACCAAATGTCACCACCAACCCACTCCCACCACATAACCAAGCTCCACCACCTAAGCACATCAACCTGATCCAAACTGCGGGCATTCCATATGACCCAAGCATATACATCACGCCCTCCCACCTACCCAAGCCTGAGGTGTTCATCCCAGACAGCATGGACTTGTGCTTGTTGAACACCCAAACCCAGCCTGAACCGGTGGTGGTGACCGTCGAAGACAGAACCGGGATGACTTTGGAGGTAGATGGGAATGTTGATTCAAAGCCCGAGGGGTTTAGGAGCTTTGTGTACAACCCGAGTGGTTATATCACATCAATAAACCAGGCTAAGCCAAGGGTAGAGTTGCCAGCTGGAGCAGAAATCAGCGTGGTTCGGGAGGATGGACCTAGTCAGGGGCTAGATGACCTAGCAGAGTTGGAAGAGGACATTACAAATCTGCAGTTCTTTGAAGAGCAGAACTTAGGAGATGTGAACATCAACTGGTTCGACTTGGATGGATCGGCAGAGAATACGGGGTGGCTCAGTGACTAGCCAGATGTTGTTAAAGAATCTCAACTAGAATAGGGACCGTTAGGAATAAGAACATCAGCAGTGGCCGGAATGGCCAAGAATTAGGAAGAATCGCCGGAGAGCACCGGTGCGAAGAATTTTGCTTGGGATTCAGGCAGTTTGAGTACAGTAAACACTAAACAGGAGGCTGCACTGAAGCAACTTGAGGAGGAAAAGATCAAGGATCTTGAAAGGGCTAGAAAAGCCAAGGCCCCTGCGGGGACGAAATGTGCTGTGAACAAAGAAACAGTTGCAACAATACTGAACAGTTGTCTGTCGGTTGCCGACAGGATGTGGTGGGAAGAAGACGACTTACATCTTGCCCACACTGATAAAGATTGAGGACAGAACCAACCAGATGACACCTGGTATGTTGAGGAGGTCGACCATATGACCAGGAGTGGACGGTACTTCAAGCCTCCACACTTAGACCAGCTAGAGGCATCTAAGAAGGACAAAGAAGCAGAGAGGCAGAAAGAAAAACTGCTGTTGGAGGAGGCTGTACTAAAACAGCTTAAGAAAATTCAAGCAGGCATCTCCATCTAGGGACTGCTTATGGCCTCGAGGGTTCACAGACAGGCCATCCTTATAGCCATGGATAGGGCCAAGCTTTCAATCGATACAACTCCGGAGCAGTTGGTAGGGCTAGTTTTCTTGGGAGGAGCTTCCCCGACCTTGACCTTCACTGACAAAGAACTACCGTCCAAGGGCTCAGATATAACAAACCACTCTACATCTCTGTGGAGTGTAGAGAGAAGTAGATACCGGTGGTTTTGGTCGACACAGGGTCTGCAATCAATGTATGTCCGACGAGAATGGCGTATGCTATCGGGTTGAAGCCCGCGGATTTTGTGCCTATGGCCCAGATGATTCGGGCCTATGATAATACCAACTGAGAGGTGATGGGGATCGTACGGATTAAGACTCAGGTTGGTCCGGGGCAGCAGGACATTGAGTTTCATGTCTTGGATGTTCCCGCAACCTTCAATCTACTCCTTGGGCGGCCGTGGCTACACCAGGTGAAAGCCGCCTCTTCCACCTTACACCAAATGCTGAAGTGCCCCCACGGGAAGGGGGTGGCAATCGTTTTTGGGAATTATTCAATACACCTGCCACCAAAGGTTTCTACACCAGTTTTAGAAATTGAGCATGCCGCGAAGGATGTATTTCTGTCAAGATTCACCTAGCTGAGGCCCGGGTTGTACAGGATATGCTGGCTATTGATGAGGGGCTATACGTCAGTGCACAGTCTGTCTACCTTATGAACAACCTTCAGCACATACCTAGGATGGGATTAGGGCGAAGTGGCCGGAAGGGCATCACAGTGTTGGCCGAAGTGCCGCATAACCCATATACCTTTGGCTTAGGTTATTTGCCTACCAAAGAAGATTGGGCAAGGAAAGGAAGAGAGATGGCCAGAAGAGCCAAGGCAAAGCAAGCCAAGAAGCACTACTAGTTGGTGCACATGCCTATCTAGGACACCCTGAACGGACACTTTGTCCGGGAGGGGAAAGACTTCCCGTTTTGTGGCTTTCTGGAGCCCTGGTTGAATTCAGAGAAGTGGTGTTTGCTCGGCTTCGAAATCTTTTTTTATCTTCAGTTGTCCAAGGATGAAGTTGCTGAAGAGCAGGCAAACCTACCAGCTGAGGCTGAGCAGTGCAAGGAGGATTCCGAGAGCATAGAAATTGAGATAGGGGTAGCGCTGGCTTGTCTTTCTCTGATCCTCAGATCGTACCAGAGTGCTTGGGAGATAACTTCCCAGTTTCCATGATCGGGGATGAAGCGGCTGTGTGCCCATCTTCAGGTATTCTCGATGAATCCATCGCACCCTTCCTCGTCTAGCAATACGAGGAGGGCTTTTTATCGAGCAGTTTTGGGTCAGGTAGTGAGCCGAAATCTGATTCCACTGAGTCTGTGGAGTCAGAATCAGATTCCAGCTCTTCTAAGTCTGAGTCTAGTATTCTTGGGGGTGATAACCCGAATGCCACTGTCCTGTCCAAGTCATCTTTTTCATTTTCCTTTGAGCCTGTTGTAACTGAAGGCTTAAACAAACTAGATGTTATTAATGAGAATGGTACGGCTGTGGCTTCCGAGTATTTTTCTATGCCTTTAATTTATTGCATTAATCAAGACTTTCAAAATTTTGATGAAAACGACGAGGAAGAAATTCCTCCGGTTTTGAAATATTTGCTTGATCAAGAGCATGAGAGGTTTGTAAAACCTTTGGTTGATGAAATCACGTTAATTAACGTTGGTACTGAGAAGGACCCGCGGCTGGTCCAGATTGGGTCCACGTTGTTTTCGGACGAGAGCAAGCACTTAGTCGCTTTATTAAAAGATTTCAAAGATGTTTTCGCGTGGTCCTACGAAGACATGCCTGGAATCGATCCTGAGATTGTACAGTACCGGATCCCTCTTGACCCAGAGGCCCGACCTGTTAAGCAGAAGCTCCGAAGGATCTGTCCAGATTGGGCTCTGCAAATCAAAGAAGAGGTCACCAAGCAGATCGATGCAGGGTTCCTGTTAGTATATGAGTATCCAACTTGGTTGGGCAATATAGTTCCGATACCGAAGAAAGACGGCAGAATTCAGGTATGTGTGGACTTTAGGGATTTGAACAAAGCCAGTCCGAATGACGACTTTCCTTTGCCGCATATCGACGAATTAGTAGACTTCACTGCTAGGCATGCACTACTCTCGTTCATGGATGGGTTTTCAAGTTACAATCAGATTTTGATGGCCCCTGAAAATAGGGAGAAGACTGCTTTCGCCACCCCGTGGGGAACCTATTGCTATAGGGTAATGCCGTTTGGGTTGAAGAACGCTAGGGCTACATATCAACGGGCTGCAACCACGATTTTGCACGATATGATCCATAAAGAGGTGGAGGTGTACGTGGACGACATGATTATCAAGTCCAAGGAAAAAGAGGGCCACTACACAGCCTTGCAAAATTTTTTTCAAAGGATTAGAGAGTATCGGTTACGGCTGAATGCTCAGAAATGTACATTTGGTGTTACAGCAAGGAAAATGCTAGGGTTCTTAATCATACAAAGGGGTATCGAGGTCAATCCTTTTAAAATCAAGGCCATCTTAGAAATGCCACCACCGAGGACTGAAAAAGGAGGTGTGAGGCTTTCTGGCCAAAGTACAATTCATAAGACGGTTTATTGCAAAATTAATCTTGACTTGTGAACCACTGTTTGGTCTCCTGAAGAAATGAAAGAAGTTCCAATGGGATAACCGATGCCAGCTTGCTTTCGAGCAAATCAAGCAATATTTATAGAACCCACCTGTGTTGTCACCGCTTGAGCCGGGAAAACCGTTGATTCTGTACCTATCAGTGACTGAAACGACAATGGACTACATGCTTGCACAGGAGTCTGAGGACAAAGTAGAGAAGGCTATCTACTACTTGAGCAAGAAAATGCTGGATTACGAGACCCGCTACACTCCGCTAGAAAAGACTTGTCTAGCCTTGGTATGGGCTACTAGGAAGTTGAGGCACTACCTGTTATCTCACTCTGTAATACTGGTTTCGAGATTAGATCCCATCAAATATCTCTTCGAGAAACCGGCACTTATGGGTAGGCTAGCTCGTTGGTTGCTTCTGCTTTCCGAATTTGATCTGAAGTACATGACGCACAAGTTAGTGAAAGGGAGAGCGGTAGTAGAGTTCCTAGCCGACCATCCAGTGGAGGGAGATGAAGCAATTGAATATCTGTTCCCAGACGAGGCCATTCTACATGTCGAAGAAGAGACTTAGACGATGTACTTTGACGGAGCGTCAAACCAGTACGAGTATGGGATAGGGGTGTTGCTAATAGCACCCGACAATTCCCGTATACCCTTAGCATTCAAACTCCGGTTCAAAGTTTCGAACAATGAGGCAGAGTATGAGGCATGTATTGCTGGACTAGAAGCCGCCTTAGAACTAGGGGCAAAACAGTTGGATGTTATCGGGGACTTGAACCTTGTTGTATCTCAAGCTAAAGGAGATTGGAAAGTTAAAGAAGAAAAGATAAGAATCTATCACCAGACCTCGGACGTTCTAATTCCTCGGTTTGAAAAACTGAACTTCTCTCATCTGTTAAGAGGGAACAACAGGTTCGCTAATTCATTAGCAACTCTATCTTCTATGATAGACATCCCTTTTGGAGTCCTGATGCGTCCGATCATCATTAAACAGAAATTCGTACTGGCCTACAAGCTGATTCCTGCCATAGATAAGGTGCAAGATCAAAACCCCTGGTATTACGACATCTGGAACTTCTTGGAAAATGAGGCGTATCCACCAGGGGCAAATACCAAAGATAAGAGGGCAATCCAAAGAATGGCAGCTCAGTTCATCGTTTGCGGGGGTAAACTATACAAGCGGGGTCATCTGGGGATGCATAAACTGTGTATTGATGCTGAAGAGTCCAAGCGCCTGATGGAGGCCATCCACGGAGGAGAGTGCGGAGCGCACATGGATGGGGTGATGCTAGTCCAAAAGATCTTTAGACAGGGTTATTACTGGTCAACCATAGAAGAGGATTGTATTGGCTTTTTCCAGCGATGCCACAAATGTCAGATCCATGCAAACCACATGAACATTCCGCCGTCAAAGTTGTACAACATGACTTCACCGTGGCCATTTTTAGTCTGGGGGATTGATGTGATTAGGGCTGTCACTCCAAAGAGGTCCAACGGGCATGAGTATATTCTAGTAGCAATAGACTACTTTACGAAGTGGGTTGAGGCCCAATCTTACGCGGTGTTGAAGGCATCGCATATCGCTAAGTTCATCAGGAACAACATTATTTGTCGCTACGGGGTCCCGAATGAGATTATTTCGGATAATGGTTCCCACTTCAAGAAGGAGGTGATCGACTTATTGGAGAAGTACAACGTGACTTTTCATAAGTCATCTACATATGGCCGCAAACCAACAGAGCTGTTGAGGCCACCAACAAGAACATCAAGCACATTCTGCAGAAGATGGTGGAAACTTACAGGGACTGGCCAGATAAGCTGCCATTTGCTCTTTGGGGCTATCGGACTTCAATTCGAACTTCTATTGGGGCAACTTCGTATTCCTTGATCTATGGGATGGAGGCTGTTTGCCTATCGAAGTTGAGGTTCCGTCATTACGGGTATTGGCTGAGTGTCAGATAGCTGAGGTAGATTGGTAGCAAAGCATCATGCTCTTTGATGAAAGAAGGTTGAAAGCACTGTATCACGTCCAGGGTTATCATCGAAGAATTGCCAGGGCTTTCAACGAAAAGGTTAAATCCAGGAATTTGAAAAAGGGGGATCTAGTGCTCAAAGACAACCAAGCTCCCATCCACGACCCTAAGGGCAAGTTCAGACCTAATTGGACTGGACCTTACATCATCAAGTCTATCTGGTCAGGTGGAGGTATCGTTTTGATGGATTTAGATGGCTTTGAGTTGTCCCAGCCGATCAACATAGATAAGTTGAAAAAATACTATCCCTGAGTGGCTCGCTAGGCCGAAAACCCGAAAGGGCGACCTAGGCAAAAGTTAGAGCACATAAAATTTCAAATAATAAAAACTGAGTTCGCAAGGTTGAAAACCCAGAAAGGGCGCCCTTGGAAAAAGTTAGAGTGCAAAAGGAGAGTGTTAATACACGAGTGAACCTGAACCGAATTACGCAAGGCTTGATTCTCATCTTTGGGATACATAGGCAACTTCATTATGAAGTCCAGCCATAAACACTTCCAAATTGACTTTGTCCATGTGATCATGTTGGTCATCTTTGTCTATTCTGTATTCAAGAGCTCGGTTGTGATCTCTAGTGCAGTGCTATTCAGACTAGGGGCAACTTTCCAGTTGTTTTGGATCCGGGGTTGTACATCTCAGTGATAGATCTCGGGTGTGTCCAATTTTGATCCATATCAAAAATGGTTTTGAAAAGTTTTAATAAAAGTTGATTTTGCTCAAATTAATCTTTTTACGACTTAGACCATTTTTTGACCAAATGGAAAATTTTCAGTACCCACAACCTTCAATTACATTGATTTCAGTACAGAGTTCTCCTACTCTTGAATACAAATTGAAGTTGCTTTTTATTACACTCATAAAGAAAACTTGAAAGTACTGATAAAGCAATAAACTCGGGGCATGGATGTCAGGTGTTCCTGCACCTTTTCCCAGAGCTTGTGGAAGCCTCTGATGCCAAAGTAAGCCCAACCTGCACCTCTTCATCAAGCCAAGCTATGCACTCATCAGAGAGGGTGCAACTGAAAGTGGGAGCGAAGGCCAGAAGCTCTCTCGTCCTCCATGCTGTGGCACACCAAGCTAGTTATGCGCCTTGGACTGGAAATGCGACAGAGTACTCTATCCCTTCTTCTGGGTAGGTCTACTCGTGGCCAAACTGACACTGGAACCGGAACGGAAAGTAGAATAAAAAGTGTGTCAGGCCAATCAGCTGGATGCCCGGCTGGCGAGACATGCTGTCGCTCATCACCGGCAGATTAAGCCAGGGGCAGCGCTAAGCCAAGGGCAGCACCAAACAATGTTGACAGCGAACAGACTGCACATCCATTCGCACCACCATCCCTCGTCTGGGGCATCAACTAGACATTGCCGGAAGTAATAGCCACGAGCTGAATATGTTGGGCATGAGTCCACCACCCTCAACTTGTCCATCAACCATATCTGGAGAGGGATGAAAAATGAGAGATTAAAGAATAGAGAGGTGTATGAGGAGAGAAAAGTGAGAAAAGGGTTTTGAGAGAAAAATCAAGCCTGAGGGCTGAGTGATGTGAGGAATACATATGTGAGTACGGAGTGAAACATTACTTGCAGTAGTAGTGGACTCCCTGCGAATCTAGTCATCTCTCGGCGATGGAAGGCATCCAAACCCATCAGTGTCTCAGCTAGCGTCATGACAATACCGCTCTTGCCCTCTTTTAAACCTTGGGCAACCTTAATCAAACGGACGCTAGACCCTCTGGAGCTTGGGGCAAGCAAGAAATGAGACAATATGCACAGACAGAGGGCGTGTCGCCGAAAACCCTACCAGTGATGGTCACCGCGGTCACCAGCGCCAGAAAATCGATGAATCAAGCTGGGGATGTCCAGTTCTCCATCTCGAATCAAAGACCGACCGTCATACAAAATAAGTCCACACATCCGTCCCAAAGCTTAGATATGGCCGAAACAGAATTGAGGCAAGATCTCTTCCTCGCGTTGAGACTCCATCAAAGCTTGGAAATCTTCAAAAGTAGGACATATCTCTTGTCTGCCAAAGCTAAAAACATGAGTTACCGGATTCCAACACCTAACTGCGGCATGGAGGAACGGAAAACGCAGCGGGGTGTGGCTTAGCATAAATAGTGCGTTTATTTTGAAACAACAGAAATTCAACTTTTCCGAGCCATCGAAGCTTGCAATCCAATTTGTGAGGTTTTGGGCAAGAAATGCTTCCATTTGAGGCAAAAATGGAGTTAAAATGAAGGCACCACGAAGCTGGAACCTTTATAGAAGATAAGGCAGTGAGTGGAGGACAAGTGTCGACATTTTGGAGAGTCTTCCATCAATGGCCGGCACTTGCTTATTGATAGCTAGCAGTGGCTCATCAGTGGCCGGCAGTGGCACACTAATGGCCGGCAGGCCATACTCTATGGCCGGCAGCCTCTCATTCAGACTCCTTGACCTCCTCGGTGAAGATCCAGTTGTTTGCTGCAGTGGAGTCTTGTTATTTGTGCCTTTTAAGGCCTTGTTTTTGTCCTGTTGGACTTTGTTGTGTTTCGTTTAAGACGTATTAGTCTTCATTTTGTTTATCGAGTTGTAATCATCTTCCTCTTATTTATTTAGTTGTTGTAATTTGCTTATCGAGTTATAAACTTGTTAAGGTCTTGTTGTTGCTTATTGAGTTGTTTTGTTTATTTCAGTTGTTAGTCGGTTCACTGCCTGATTCAGACAAATGCATGCACAATTTTCAAACAAAGATCAATCTCGTTTTCATGTTGTGCGATGTTATGCGATGTTCAAAATACAAAATACAACACCTTTTGATCAAAAAGCTGTTTTCATTCCATTATGGATTCTTTTTACAAAAGAGCACAAGTTTTAAAGAAAATAAAACTGTATGTGGTTGTAATGTGCTAAAACTACTAGTAAAAAGAGAATAAAGCAAAAACATCTGAATCGATGCTATCTAGCTCAAGATCAAGAAACCCTCTTCAACCTCTTCCTCGGCTAAGCAGACCCTGCACCATCGCTATCGACGCCGCTGTCTAACCTGGATCCGTCGTCGTCTCTCTTCTCGGATGACTCGGACTGTCGAATCGCCGCCTCAGCCTCCTCACTCGTCTCGTCATCATCATCATCACTCGGCACAGGCTTTGAAGGGCCACTCTCGCTGTGGGTGCCTCTACCTCTACCTCAGTCGTGTGTCTTAGCCTGTTTCCCTCTCTTCTCTGCTGATGGAGGAGGTGCTGAAGGACCCGCCTCTACTCCTGCTGGGGCATCTGATGGGCCTAGTATCAAGAATGGAATCTAAAAAAGGCAGTTCGCCAAAATGCATTAGTAATGAAATGTATCAGACGCAAAGAATAATGTGCTATGAGAAGTGAGTGATCTGCAGTGTATGTATACCATGAGTAGTGTATGGGAGCAACGTATCAAATCAATGCAGTGTGGAACTGTGCAAATGCTAGTGTGTCAAGGAAAGACTTTGTGGCATGAAGTGCAGTTTGAAAGAACTCACCGGGATGCTGTAGAGGCTAAGCAGATCTAGACTCGTCTCTATCATCTTTGTCAAGGAGGCCACTAGATCAATGGCATGCCCTGTGTACTCTATGGGCACCTGCAAGTGCATCGAAAAGATCAGTATCCGATGAAGCATAATTGAAATGAAGTAAATATGCAAAATGTGGGGTTTAGTCCATATTGGAGTCAAGCCTTGAATCCCGGCGAGTGTACGCCCAGCTGATGCAGGCGCAATGGGGATTTGATAAGTCTCCTCAGAGCGTCTTTGATAGGTCAATGAAGTAGGCAGCTCTGACCATCCAGTCTCCTACCTTTCCTCACGATCTCTCCTCCTACGAGATCTGGTCGCTCTGCCTCTCCCTCTCACAACTGGAGCTCTCGCCCCCTCACCTCCACGAACGCCGATTAGAGACGACATCAAATGCGTCTGAATGAAGGTCGCATAGTCGCCCTCCATGCGAAAATAGTCCACATCCAGTCCTACCATGAACTGAATCACTTGGTCAACGGATAGCCTGTGTGTCTGCCTCATAGACGCAGGAGGTGCCATCGGTATAAACTGGGCAGGTGATCTCAAGGTCTGGCGTACAAAGCACTCACTCAAAAACCAAGCACGACAGATCGGGCCCTTAAAGAGGATATGGTAGCGGGAGACAATCCGGGCAGCATTGTACTGATCTCAGAGTCTTGACGGTATCGCATCCCACGGTTGCCACGTGATCTGCGAAAAAGAGAACGAACAAGATGATCAGTCGTCAAATAACTAATGTGGGTGCACCAGGTTAATTGAAATAATTTCGTTGCGGAATTACCTCGTGCGCCATAACTGAGTCGAAGTACTGCCAGAAGAACACAAAGCTCTCTCGGGTCCTACGATGGAGCTAGTCGTCGTATACATCAGAGAATGGGACTGTCCCTGGGGTCTCCTCCACAAGCTCCGGAGCAAGTGTCGGGAAGTATGCGTACACCCACAGTTGTAAGGAAGATGTGATCAATATAGTGTATGAACAGAGTATAGAATATGCAAAAAGCAGAATGCAGTACAATGCATAATGAGTGCAGGTCTAGAGCAGAGATTAGACTTTGTGTGTGCAGTGTATGGTATGCAGTGTGCAGTATGAATGGTGTACAGAAAATGCAAAGCAAAAAGCATACAGTGCAAGTGCAGATACAGAGAATGCAGAAAGTACAAGTGTTGAACAAAGTGAAAGCAGAAAATGCTAAGTAAATAATGAAAAGGGGAAACTAAGCTGTGTACCTCCCAAGCTCACCAGTAGCTGCCGATCAGGGTCCCGCACATCCGAGAGGTCGAGCTCATGTATCCATATAAGGCCAGCTGCGCTCCAATCATAGAAATGGACCCGCTGGAGCACCACCAGGGCGCTCAAAAAGTATAAACCCACGGTATTCCACCTGTTTGAAAACAAGGTGGTACCGAAAAGGAACAGGAGAAAGCCCCTGGCGTACTGCTCCATCTCCTCATCAGTCTCGGGATTCTCCCCTCTGTAATGCTCCTTGAACCAGGTATATCTAACCATACCTGCTCGAAGTGTCAGCGGACGCGCTCCAAGTAGTGTATCCCATGAGGCCACCCACTCTTCCATGTCGGGATCGAGAGGAATCGGGTCACCTCCTACACCCAGGCCAATGATCATGGCAAAGTCGAAGGGAGTCATCGGCATCTCTCCCATCGAGGAGAAGTGGAAAGAGTTGGTGGTGTCCCACCACCTCTCCACAAGAGCCTCTAGGAGAGGGTGACTCGCTATGACCCGTGTTAAGCTGGAGCAAAATAGGCTGAAATCGGTCCTATCTATGATCTGGCAGACCCTCGCGGGAAGCTCATCGTACCAATCCGAGCTGTCATCGCACCATAACCTCTAAAGGAGTGGGATCCATCCTATGGCAGTGCATGTGATGTAATCAGATCAAGCGACAAAAGTATAATTGAAAGTACAGTTTAATACAGATCAGTGATGTATTGAAAACACAGTTGAATTCAAAGTAGTAATGCGTGAGGTACAGTCGCATACAGTACATGCAGAGCAATGATGTGTGAAGTACAGTTGAATGCAGAGCAGCAATGTATGAAATACAGTCAGATCAAGGTATGTGATGCAATCAAATCAAAACAGTGCAAGAAATGCAAATAGTTGAAAGTAGTACTGCAGAAAAGCACAGTTGGTACTGTGGATGCGCCCCGAGGGACTTATGCTACCACAGTTTGGACTCGTTTTTGTCACGGTTCTTAATCTGAACCAAAGAGTCCAAATCTGGCAAATCGTTTTGAGAAAACAGATTTTTGAAAGAAGTGCCAAACATAGATTGCTTTGCCAGATACAGAGTCGCCACCTAAATATTTTTAATGGGGAATTTAGGAAACCCCGACTCGGTGCCAAAGGCCACGTGTCCGTTATCACCAAAGTTGCCTCGGCTCGGGAACTTGGGTACGATTGGGGAAGGTCAGCTATGAGCACCCCCGCTCGCCCGATCCAAAGATCGGCCTCTACTAACCGTGATATCCAATTTTGAAAACATTATGTGTTCTTGTTCCGGTTATTAACCTAGAATTACTATGTTATGCGCACAGCAAACAAGTATAGACTAGATCGCCTAATTTGGAACAAAACATTGCATATCCATTTGTTTGGAAAACGCTTTGGAATTTGCTACTCGCAAGTAAGCTAAAATACGGATTTCAACGAGTTGTCCCAACTCAAACAATCCAACCTTCACCCACAGGCATTCAGGCAGTTATATCACATAAGCATCTAGCCACATGATAAGCATGCTATTATGTTAACATTCACATTCACACTCATGCGAAATGCTAAAGCATAAAAACTTACAGAGTACTCTGAGCCAAAACAGAAACTAGTTGGTAATCATATGCATGATCCTAGGTCATGTTAAAAATGGCTAATGCAACGCATACGGAATGTCACTAGAGTAGGCTCGACTAGTCTATAAATGACATGTGAAAATGCACAAGTAGCACGTATTCAAGTTAGATTTGAAATACTTATGCAGTTAGTATGATGCGCCGAGCCCGGTGCATGGAAGACAAATGTATGGATGCACGCATGCATAGCATAAGGTATGCTAAATTAAACATGTCCTAATACTAACCATCAAAAGCAGGTAAGTAAAAGGGAGAAAGAAGTGGGAGTTGGAAGAGATGCGCACACGCACCCACACTTATTACAAATTTACCCTCGCCCGGAGGGACCAAAAGAATAATACAAATCAATTAACCTACAGGCTAATTAATTATTACAGACCAATTAATTAATTAACAAATTAACTAATCTAATTTAGGCGATAAGCAGCCTCGGGAAGAGGGTTCAATGCATGCGTGCTCGGTTCTGCTCGGAAGGCCACTGCCATGCACAATATGCCTCTGCTTTGGCTATTATCCTTTTTTGAAGACTGCACAAGTCCTAGGATATGCTCTCTGTACACTGTGGAACATCACCGGCTAGAAGGAATGGCCACCGGCCATAGAGAATGGTCACCGGCCACAAAATGATCCATCGGCCAACAGTAGATGGCCGGTCGGCACTGAAGATGGCTGGTCGGCCAAATCTTCCTGCAGAATCCTATTTAACAGCAGCAGAGGACAGAACTTGGCATGGCAATGCATTTCAAGCAATGTATGCACCAACCACACTCCTTATCATGTGTATGACTCAAAGGAGGATGGGCCTCGATTCTCGGACCACCAATCGCGCATTTTCATGCATGATGGCCCAAAGAATCAAGTGTGCATCTTGATATGGAATGCAATGCACATAAACAAACCAATAGAACTCAACCTCTATCACAAGCATTTCAAGAGGCCAAGCATGCACGCAAATGGAATGCAACCTAGACATGGAGGCTAAGTATGCAAAATGAGCATGCAAGGCATGTGACAACTATGCTAGTGGCAAACATGCAACAACATGTAAAGTGGACTAAGCATAGGAGCAATGCAAAGCAACTTAACCAATGAAATGCATGCCAAATGCACCACGATTTCAAGCAAGCAATAACATGTAATAGGCCAAGTATGCAACAATGTACAAGGCAAGCATGTTATAACACATGAAGGATGGACTTAGACTAATTTAGGAAGCCCTCAAACAAGCCTAAAACAGTGGCCATAAACTATGGAAATGGGGCCAAATGCACATACAAGCATGCATGCAAACATGGTCCATGACTTAGGCACAAAGAGTAACTCTCAAGCACACTTAAAAGAGGCTAAACATGGATATATGGCATGCATTGTAAGCTCTGAAATAACATGATAAGTGGTTCCAAACCATTGAAATAATGCAAATAATGCATGCTCAGGGTTCATGCACTTAAGGCTCACAAGCCAAGAATACAAAGGGGCTATGCTAAGCATGCCATGGTCGACCAAAACGACCAAAAACAGAGCTTAATCATGCTAAAACAAACACAAAAGCTTCACAAAGCTAGGCCAAAAGCATGCTTGAACAAGGGTTAAAACCTAGATGCATGTTAAGGCCTAAACATGACATTACAAGGCATGTATGCTAAGCAAGCATGGTGTACCAAAACCAACTAAAAACAGAGGCATATTATGACATATTAAGCATGAAAATCAGCTAAGGCATGGCCAACACACACTTAGACTAGATGCTCCCTCAAGATGCAAGAAAAGGCCCTTTTCAAGGACAACAAGGAGAGGGGGTGGCCCTCTCCTTCCTAGGACCTCAAGGCACCATCCTCATCACTAAAATCCCTCAAGATTTCAGTGGTGAGGAGGCCCAAATACAATGGTCCCAGAGCTCAACCAAAATGGCACAAAATGGAGCCTTTCAAGGCTTAAGAGGGGTCAAACAACCCCAAAGCTTAAAACACCCTTAACAAACTATTTAGAGCAGATAAAAACACAACTTTTATGTGTTATATGCTAAGCTCAAAAACAGATGCAAGATAGGCTAAAAAGCTTTGCAAAAATGGGAAATAAAGGGACAAGTTTCTTACCCTTGTAGACCCTCTTCACCAATGGTGGACCAGCTGGTTCTTCAAGCTTAAACCAACTCCAAGACTCCAAAAACAACCCCCAAGGGCCTCAGCTCCAAGAAAAGGTGTGATGGTGGGTGTTTGTGTGCAAAACTAAGGCAAAAACACTCACAAAACAAAGAGAGAGAGAGAGAGAGATATAGAGATGGAGGACATATGAACCCTAACCCTAAAACTCAAAACCCTTAGAAAATTCTGTCTAAATTGTCTAACCTTTCAAAGAGGGAGAGAAGACCCCCTCTTATAGACAACTTAGTCTTGTAAAGCTTCCAAAGGAAGCTAACAAGAGGGCAATCCCTCCATACACGCGTATGGAGGGAGTGAAAGTGCATGCCAGATGCAGAAAAATATCTGCAAAAGCAGATGCATAGTAGTCGGCCGGCCAAAGATGCAATTGACCAAAGAAAGATAGCCGGCCAGCCATATATAGTGCCGGCCGGCCAAACATTTGATCGGTGACAACAAAACACAGCCGGTGGCCTAAAGCCATGGCCGGTGGAGTATGGAGATAGCCCACAAGCCATTCCCTGCCCCTCCAAGGCAAAACACAAGTGTTTGGTGCAAAACCAGACACGAAACAGTCAAGTCGAGAGATCATGAGGCAAGGCGCGTAGCCGAGACCTCCGGGAACTCAAGACGAACACAAAAATGGATAATCACCGAGTGTTCAAGTGGTGATGTCCAAGTCTTGAGGACGGTCAAAAATGGGGTGTCTACAGGTACCTCCACAGCAATGGCCGACAAGTGAGACATGGCTCTCTCAGAAGGAGGTCGTCTGGCCCGTCCTCATCAAAATCAGTAAAGGCGTTGATGTCTCCCGCAACAGGTATAATGTGAGTCTCTGGGTGATACCTCACGGGGTCAAAGGGGCGTACGCTCGGTGGTAAAGGCTGAGGCTCGACCCCCGGCTCAGCCGTAAAGTCCGCTACAAGCTCTACTGGAGAGAGTGCAGGGAAGCCCTCATCATGCGGGATATTGTCAGCCATCTGAGATAGATGCGAAAATGAGCAAAAATGAGAAAAGATGAGCAAAATGGAAAAACTTTGAACAAATCAAACCCTAAGAAAGCGAAAAGTCGAAGAAAATCAAAAACTCGGGAAAAGTGAACTAACCTTGAGAGAAACTCGGGGGAAATGATCCTTGAATGGGGGAAATGATGAAAGAGGCCTCAGAATCAAATTCTAATCAGTTCAAATCGAAGAGAACAAAGGGGTTTTAGCAATTCAAGGTTGTTTAGGGTGTTGGGAAACGCGTAGAATGCGCGGATCTAGAAATAAGGCACACCTAGAGAAAAAGGAAAATGTTTTTTGTGCAAGGGTTTGTAAGGAAATGGGTTGATTTTTGGTGTATATGAAGACCCATGGCACATCGATGGCCAGCACCACTTCATTAATGGCCGTCGGTTGTCACTAATGGCCGCCAAGGGGCCGGCGGCATCCCCTGATGGCTGGCAGGCCTCCACCAGATTCCCTTGCCTCTTTTACCTTGATATGTATCCTTGGGTTCCAAGAAATGTAGGGTATGTTCAAAATTTGATTCAGAATGCATCCACGGAAGCCCAGAATCACATTCGCAGTGCGCGAAGGTCATCGCCTTTCAACCCACACGAGGTGTATCCTTTTAAGCATGGTGCAACTCTCCCAGAGGTAAATCGGGAGTTGCCTTTGAATTGTTTCTATTATGTGATTTTGTTGTGGCATAGAAAGAACATCTATTTTATTGATGCATGGAGTATGTATTTTGAATAGTTGCATTGAACATGCATTACCATCTTGCATTGAATATGCATCATCATTTATCTTGCATTGAATATGCATCATTGATTATCCTGCATTGAATATGCATCGTTGATTATCTTGCATTGAATATGCATCATTGACTATCTCTCGTAAAACATGCTTCGGTTTTGTTTCTTGCATGCTGAGCATTGAGTATGCCTTGGCATCATGTTGCGATCCTTCGTCTTGTATGAGATATGCATTGTATTGCGTTGTACCTTTCAAGTTTCTTTCTCATACATGCACGATATTGTATGTACGGTTCATTCAAAGGAATTCTGGGTAATACCATTCCTCTCCCTTACCCCATTGCTTAGAAACACCCGGGTGCGCCCAGTGTTTACACTAACACCTTGTTAGAAGCGTTTGGACTGTGTGCCCGATGCTTATACCTCTTTGCCTTGGTTAGAAACTTTAGAACGTCTTTTGATGTTTATACCACTCTTAGGTGTTTTCCTTTCCCTCTCTCACATGTGATACGCTGAGAGGTATTTTCCTTCCCTCTCTCGCGTGTGATACGCTGAGAAGTGTTTTCCTTTCCTTCACTCGCGTGTGATACGCTGAGAGGTGTTTTCCTTTCCTCTCTCGCATGTGATACGCTGAGAGGTGTTTTCCTTCCCTCTCTCACGTGTGATACGCTGAGAGGTGTTGTCCTTTCCTCTCTCGCGTGTGATATGCTGAGAGGTGTTTTCCTTCCCTCTCTCGCGTGTGATACGCTGAGAGGTGTTTTCCTTCCCTCTCTCGCGTGTGATACGCTGAGAGGTGTTTTCCTTTCCCTCTCTCACGTGTGATATGCTCAGAGGTGTTTTCCTTCCCTCTCCCGCATGTAATACGCTAAGAGGTGTTTCGTTTGAGACTTTGGGTGTTCCCTGGTAGTCACTTTTGGCATTCCTCGTATGCTGCGTAGTTAAGCTTGCATAATTTTCTTATATCCTTTTTGTTGAAATGTGTGAGACTTCTGTAACTTGTCGATTTGCTTAAAATTGTTGTATTTATTTGCATAAATACTTCATTACAGCTTTCTTTGCATGATCATAAGTTATGCTCTTGCATCGTGCATGTCATTTGCATTTTGCCCCAGCCTGCAGGCGCATCTCTCTATGATTATATTGAATGTTTCTCTGAGTCTTCGGCCTTGTCAAAAATGGGTCGTCTCTGGGCTTTGACATTCACTCCCGTCATTTCATGACTTCCGAGTTCTATCAAAAAGGGGCAACTGTAGACACTCCATTTTTGACCGTCCTCAAGACTTGGATATGCTTGCAGGTAAATCCAATTACAAGTTTGATTGCTCGCTGAGCGCTCAACTTTCGCGACGGAATGCTAGGTTTTCTCTTTCCAAACCCTATTTCCATTCTGTCTCATTTTTGGACCATGCCTTGGTCCCTCTATATTGTTGTTTGTGATGGCCTGCCGGCCATGGGGAAGGGGCTACCGACCATGGATTTGGCCCTGCCGGCCATTGATAAGGCCTGCCGGCCATCAATGAGGCATTGCCGGTCACCACTAATGGCCGGTAGGACACCTTGTTTCAACAGATATTATTTCAAATCTTTTGAGCCAGCTATTTTTCATTGAGCCATCCTCTATACACATATATGGAGGGATAGAGGCCATTTCAAGCTTGTCAAGCAAGCTTTGCATTGCATTGCTTTATATAAGAGGAGGCTCCTCCCCCTTTCTAGAGGTTCTGAATTTTGAGAGCAAAAATCTCATCCTCTCTCTAGAATTGTTACTCTTTCTCTATATATTGTGCTCAATAGTGCCTTAAAGTGTGTTTTCTTCACATTTTTGCAAAGGAACACCTAGTCAAGCACCAGTACCTTGGAGCTGAGACTTTTGGAGGTTTGTTTGGAACCCGAAACGCTGGATTTGGCTAAGAAGAAGACTTGTCTGCTGTTGTACTTCAAGGGTGAGCATGTTCCTCTTTTAGGCATATTTTTGTATACCATGTTAGCCCTCTTTGCATGCTATTTTAGGCTTGGTTGTTAACTACAAAAATCTTTATTTTCGAATGTTTAAAATGGTTGTTTGAGGTCTCTTTGGTGTTGGGGGTGTTTAACCCCCTTGTGTGCCTTATTTGCTTGAGCTAGGTGCCATCTTTTAAGGCCTTTGAGGCAACTTTATTTTTGGCCTTTTAACCATTGAAATCTAGTGGATTTTCAGTGGTAGAAATGTTGTTTTGAGGTCCAAAGTAGAGAGAAGGTGACCTCCCCTCCTTGCTTCTTGGTAGCATGCTTTGTTGTCCTAATGATTAAACATGTTTTTCTAGCATGTGTTGGCTTGTTCTCAGCTTATTTTTGGCCTTATTTTAGCATGGCATAACACCGTTTTGATCTGGTTGGGTCACCTCATGCATGCTTTTTACACTTGTAGTGTAATCTTCCCTTTTAGGCTTACATGCTTGCCACTTTGGCCTACTATCCTAGCATGTTTTGGCTCCATTCTAGTAGGCTTTACTCATATTTTGACATGCCTTAGCTCTGATTTTGGTTGACCAAGTCACCTCTTGCCAAGTTTATGCACTTGTAGTGCAATCTTGTTCACTAGCCTAGCATGTTTGGTGTTTTACCCTACTGATCTCGCATGTGTATGCTCTACTCCAGCACATTTTTAGCTTTGATTTAACATGTTTTAGATTTGATTTGAGTGGTTTTGGCCGTGCATGCCTTGCTTTGTATGGCTCTAGTGTGATTGGCATTGCTAGCCTTAAGCTTTGAGACCTCTAGTATGTCATATTTGAGCTTTTTGCATTGCATGGCATGGCATCATTTGGCATGTTATTTCAGATCATATACCTCTGCCATATTCTTGCATTTATCGCCCTTTTGTTATGCTTTAGGGTTGATCCTTATGCTTCACTTATAAAACTATATGTATGCATGCTTGCATAAGCTTTGGGGATACCATCTCAACATGTTTTTGGTGTTACTTTGCCAATTTACAACTATGATTTTTGTTGGTAGAGTCACCTCTTACTTGGTTTTGGTATGTGTAGTGCAATCCCCCTCATTGGCCTTGCATGCATCATGCTTCATGCCTCCTATTCTATCTTGTTTTGGCTACACTTCATCATGTTTCTAGCATTGTTTTGGCCTGCCTTAGGACTGTTTTGGGTGATCTTGGTCCTTCAGGGCTTGCTTGATATGGCTATGGTGCAAGTACCTTAGCTAGACTTGAGTTTTGAGCATCGTAGTATGCTATGTTTGTGATAATTGCATGTTTGGGCATCGTTTAACATGTTATTTTAGAGCATATACATGTGTCATGTTCTTACTTCTTTCATTCCTTGAGAGCTTTTGAGAGTTGTGTTTAATGCCTAACTTGCGAGCCAATGCATGAGCATGTTCTTCTAGTATTTTGGGCTTCCATTTCAGCATGTTTTGCCACTATTTTGGGCATGATATAACTCTGTTTTTTGGTTGTTTGAGCATTGTGATGCATGCTCATAGTGTTATTCTCTTCACTAGCCTTCGTGCTCTTGGCCCCTTAACATGTCTTGCATGCATTGCTTACGTGGTAGAGTCTTGTGTATGCCACTTTAGCTTTGAAAAATAGCATGTTGTTTGCATAGCATGTTGTTTGCGTTGCATCATGTTCAAACGGACGTTATGTTGAACATAAGGTTGATTGGATCACTTCATACTCAAAGTGATGAAAGTGAGCTAATCTTCCTTGCTCTCTATTGCCTTTGATCATCCATGATGAGGTAGTAGATTTAGAGTCTTGTTTGCATTGTATTTATTCAATGTGTACAAGTTGGATCTTTGGCCATCATGCATTGCGATGTTTGATTGATGGTTTTGGATCCAACTATGCCTCCCCCTTGATGTTTTGAGGTGATATGGAGGGGCATAGTACGTACATACCCTTGGGAGACCCTCCATTTCCTCTGTCACAGCACACCAATGGCCGACAGTTTTTCATTGATGGCCGGTACCTCTTCATCCGTGGCCGGCACTGCACATCCTCGGCTGGCAGAAGGGTCGGCAATCACTATTTATGGCCAGCAGGCCACTGGTGCACTCCTCAGCACTGTTTTGGTGAGATCCAGCAACAAGTTCTTGAAGACACCTTGCAAACAGAGCCTTAAGAGGCAACCGGAGAGCTTTTCGGGGCAGCAACCGAGCATGCATCCTTTTCTTCTTCGAACAGAGTTAGAGCAGCTTAGTTTAATGCTTACTTGTTAGTTAGCATTAATTTGTAATTTAATTAGTTAATTTGTTAATTAGTTAAGTATTGTAATAATTAGTAATTGGTTTGCTAGTTATTCGATTTGGTTGTGTAATAATTAGTCTAATTAGATTATTAGATTAATTAAGTAGCTTAGCTTAGAATAGCTTAGCTTTTATTCGGACCCTCCTGCGAGAGGGCACAAATGTTGTAATAAGGGTGCGTATGTGTGTGCATGTCTTCTAACCCTCATTTCTTTATCCCTTTTACTTATCAACTTTTGATGGTTAGTTTAGGGCATTTTTCAATTAGCATACCTTATGCTTTGCATGCGTGCATCATTCATTTGTCTTGCATGCACCGGGCTCGGCGCATCATTCAAATTGTATTGTATTTCAATACTTACTTAAATACGTGTTTAACAGCATGTTATCAAGTGTTGCATTCATTTGCCATCTTAGATAGCCGAGCCTACTTAGTTTCATTTTACATGTGTTGCATTAGGCATTGTTGACATAGCTAGGATCATGCATTGATTACTAACTAGCTTCTGTTTTGGCTCAGAGTACACAGTAAGTGTTTATGCTTTAGCATCCTTGCATGAGTGTGAGTGATTGCCATGATAGCGTGATTGCCATGATAACATGCTTGCCATGAGGCTATCTGCTTAAGTGATTAACTGCTTGAATGCCTGTGAATGAAGGCTTTATTACTTGAATTGGAATAATTCATCAAATGTCAGTTTTAAGCCCACTTGAGGTGGCAAAATCATGTTATTTTAAGCCCACTTGAGGGTAGCAAATCCATGTCTTAGCCTACTTGAGGGTAGCATCTTTCAAACCATTTTTGAAAAACAAACATAAGATGTTTTGTTCCAATTCTTGCGATTGAGTCTATACTTGTGTGCTATGCACATCACATAGTAAGTTAGCTTAATAACCGAACAAGAACACATGTGTTTTTAAAACAACATATCATGTTAGTAGAGGCTGATCTTTGATCGGGCGAGCGGGGGTGCTCATTTCAGGACCTTCCCCTCTCGTACCCAAGTTCCCGAGCCGAGAAAACTTTGGTGATGACGGACACGTGGCCTTAGGCATGAGTCAGGGTTTCCTAAATTTTCCAAAATAAAATATTTAGGTGGCGACTCTGAAATCTGGCAAAGCAGTCCATGTTTGGCGCTTTTTGATTAAAATCGATTTTCCAAAACGATTTGCCGGATTTGGACACTTTGGTGATTTATCAGTCTTACATTGCACTTTGTGAGATTAGATTTAGAACCGTGACAGGAGTCCGAACTGTAGTAGCTATGAACCCAATTCACGCCCTCGCGCGTGGAGCGAGTTCGGGCGGTCTACACTCGGCAATTGGCTTGGCCTCAGTTGTTGGTTCGGCCCTAACACTTGGTTCCTCTTCAACATCTAGAAGAACTGTTCTACGGGTCCTGAATCTTGTGACCCCAGCAATGGGAAGGTTGTCGTCGTCATCTGAATCTAAGGAAATACCAATGGTAGAAGAAGAACCTCCTGGACCAGAAGGTAGTATGGTCGATGGGCCCTAAAAAGGAAAAAGATTATGTGGTTATTAAAGTAAATATAAGAATGCAAAAATATATTTTTCTAAGTATGAATACCTTTCGGAGTCTCTTCCTACTTGGTGAGGCATGTGCCTCAACAACTGATGCTGTTACTGTTTGGGGTGCCCTCAGTCTGGAGCGGGTCATGCGTACTTTTGTGCTGACTTAAGGGGGAGCAATTTGCAAGGGCTGAACAGAGATTTCCCTAGATGGGTGAGGCTCATCCACGGCGGGCAAGGATAAAAGCTTAAAGCGACAGAATATGCTGGTTTGTTTCCCTCGGCTGGAAAGCAGACAAAGGGATAAGTTAGGCTGCAGGATAGGTTCCATCGCAGAGACAATAGGAGCATTGTTGCAAAAATTGAAGAAAGAATTAAGGTTGCGGTGCCAGAACAGTCTGGGAGGAAAGGCGCCCTCTCTCCCAAGTGAGGGAAGCTCCATGAAGCCTAAGCCCTCCACAAGTATATCAGTATAGTCACGGGCAAACCGCTGAAAGCTCTAGTGGAAATCAATCTGAGGCGGAGGGGCATGTGGGACGCCTTGATCCATTCTGAACTTCCTAAAGACCCTGTTCGGTCGATAGATGACACTGGACATGCCCTCCTCGTTCCACACGGGCAAAAATCTAGGACATATTATAGCAGCAATGAGAAGGGAGTTGGCCTCGACACTGTCGAGAAAAAAATCAATGTGACGGGCCTCTGCAAAATAAAATAAAACCACATAAATGCCTAGAAGAAGTTGAGTGAAGGGGAAGAACACGCACTCCTCCATGTGGTCGACGTAGTCCGAAAAGGGTCTGTTAGTGCCAAGACCAGACCACCAAGAGATGCGAGGGAGGGATAGACGCACTTGTCTCATGACAAGCCGACCCTCTGTATCTAGAACAGGGCGGCCCTCTACATCAAGGACTTCATCCGTGAAGAAAGACTCATGCTCTTTAGGGATGGGGCCCATGGCAGGAAATCTCTCATAGAAAAAGCAGTCAAGAATTGAGTATGTACAAAGCCCCACCCATCATAGCAGCCCATGGATTGCTCCATGTCTGAATGGATGAGGTTAAGACGGAAGTATAGGTTTCCCAAGAAGAGAGGGGCTAGAGGAATCTGACTGTCGCTGCAGAGCTTGACGGCCAAAGGAAACACCAGGGGATTAATGCTCTAGGCAGGGTTACCAGGTAGAATAAAAAAGGAAATGAAGTAATTGACGAAGAAAAGTACAAGTCGCGCCGCGGTAGCCTGACCCAACTACAGAGTCGCGGCTCTCCTCTGTGATGTCGCTTACAACTGGTTGCAGGTCCTTGAAGAAATGCTTCAACCAGGAAAGATAGGTGGTTTTGTCCCTCTTAGGTCTCTCCTGGAGCAGTTCCCCAGTTCTAAGGTCATATTAGGAGCCAAACTTCTGCGCCTCCCGAAGATACTTTAGAGGGTAATGATGGCAACCTGCTCTGCAGGAGTCAGAGACGCTGGGTCAAAGGGGTGATCTCCACAAGTGCTTAGGCGTAGAAGGACAACAATATCTTCCAGGGTTGGGGTTATCTCCTCTCATGCCAAGGCAAAAGTGTGAGTGTCGTGGCTCCAACGGGAGACAACCATATCAGTGTTGGTCTGTACATTGTGCACTGATAACTCCCTCGAAATCAAAATGGCATTGAAAAGATGGACATCTCGCAACTACTGCTCGAAGCCACCATCCGCAATAATGTCATCGACCCAAAGGGACCAATCTGCTAGAGGGCCCGAATGAGTGCGATAGTAGATGTATGAATGTGGAAAGTCGCCACGCTCTGCGCCAAATCGCAGTATAAAGACTGTGTTTACCATGTCTGCATCATCCAAAGTAGCCTTCCCAAAAGGAAGCAGAGGCTCCTCCAAAGGAAGGGCATCAGGAATGAAAGAGTCAACTGCCTTCCAAAAGGGGTCAGCCAGCCCTCCGAAGTATGGAGCCCTCCTTCACTCAGTAGGGGGTAGGGCAGCCTTGTCGGGAAGAAATCTTATGCTTGCCATGAGGAGGAATAAAGAAAGGTAAAAAAGGCTTTGGAAAGTAGGGACAAAGAAGAGAAGAAGACAAGGAGACAGAAAGGTATGTTAGGTAGAAGTGGGAGACCAGTGGACCCAAGGGCATTATTTATTAAGAAAAATAGCAAAGGGCACCAATACACTTCCCTAGGCCATTATGACCTGATAGTCAAAGGGGCACCTTTTCAGAGTCGACGCAACTTCTGACCCAACTGACGCTACCTTTGGGTTACTTGCTGACGTCATGCACGCGTGGAAAACTAGGAGCGTGTCCCCTACGAGCGCAGGGGGCAAAATGTAGAGGGTCAGAAATTAAACCCCAAACTAAGTATGGGCCTAAGCACTGAGGTCGCCCCAAAGAGGCGATCAGGAATGAAAAAGGAGCATGGGCCAAAGCCCAAGGAAAATGGGCCAACAGTGGGCCGAAGCAGGTCCGACCCACCAAGGATCCAAATGGACTCTACAAAGGAAAATGCCTAAGTCAAGTTGCAGAGGCAACACCTACAGCGGTGAAGTTACGGAGGGAACATATGTAGCGGGAAAGTTGTTAAGGCACTTTGCCTCAGCACTGTCATTCCTAATATCTTCGATTCCGCCACCATCTAAAGTTGCTGAGGGAAAGAGAAAGCCGACGCAACTAAATTGCCGAGGCAACACTTGGGACAGCCAAGTTGCGGAGGCACTTTGTCTCAGCGCCGCCATTCATAATATCTTCGATGCCGCTGCCATTCCAAGTAATGTCGGTACTACAGCCATCTAGAGTTGTTGAGGAAAGAAGAAAACCGAGGCAACTAAGTTGTCGAGGCAGTACTTGCAGTGACCAAGTTGTAGAGGCATTATGTCGGCGCCACCATCTCTAATATTCTCAGTTCTACCGTCTAAACTTGCCACATGAAATGACTACCGTAGCAACTACTACCGTAGCAACTACAACCGTAGCAATTAAGTTGTAGAGGAAATGTCCTACCAAGGTGATAGTAACCTTTGAAAGAGGCCTCCCTTTGCAAGTAGAAGCTAATGCTTGGCACTGATAGCAGGTCCCAAAGTTCATATAACTCAGCGATGATAGCAAGCCCCAAGACTTACTGGTTGGAGCTGATAGTAGGCCTAGAGACACCAGTTTACTGCTGCAACCCTGCGAAGATGGGAGTAGGGTAGCCCGAACATAAGGGACTCCATTTCCATCACCTAGGTTATGCACCTGTCTTAGTCGCACAGGCAGAACTAAGGAAGCCCCCTTGGACTTGGTATTAAGGCACGGCATGGTTGATAACAGGCTTGGCTGTGGCCTTCACTTTGGGAAGCTAGGGAGTTTGTGGTTTGGTGGCTAAAGGTGGAGGCTTCCTTGAAGTGAATACGAACGTAGTCGATAGCAGACTAATGGAGTCTTGAGAATGCATGTATTGGCCAAATAGAACTAAGAAGGCAAGTGCAGCGACAAGGTTCACTCTCGCAAGTGCACTTGCTGAGGTTCGAACTGAGAAGGCAAGTGTAGCGGCAAACACTCCCGTCGCAATTGCATTGCTAAGGCTCAAAAGGGAGTTACAACGATAAGCACTCCCATTGCAACTACACTTACTAAGGCTCAAAAAAGATAGTTGTGGAGGCAAACAGATAGTACACAGTACATGTAGAGGGACACGTGGCACCTTAAGCTTGGTGGCTCAAGGCAGAATATTCCATGTAATCCTCTGGGACATATGTCTTCTCTTTATTTGGCCACTTGGTGTCCTCTTAGTACCAAGGAAAAGCCTATAAATAGGACCTGTTTCCCAAGATTCAACAAGAAGAATTTTGGGAATTTAGGAGAGATGCTGCCTATTTTGGTACTGCCATATATTTCTTCTTGAGCCACTTGCTTCACCCTCACCCAGCTACACACTCTCCAACACACTCTCCAACTTCCAGATAGTTGCTGCTACTCATTCTTCAGCCACTTCCATTATTATTGGACCATTAGCATAGTTTTGTCTCTCTAATCACCTCTCTAACCTTAAACCCCCTACAAGTGTTACATTAGAGTGTTAAGTTTTTGTTCATAATGTGGGATTTGTTCTAGAATTGGGAAAAATCCAAAACTTCTATAGTTTAAATTGCCCAAATGTGTAATTTTACATTTTGACAAAATCACTTTTATCCCTAAAAAATTAAATTTAAACATGTAAGTGACTACCAAAAACCAAACCAAACCAAAACCAAACCAAACTAAACTAAGTCTTAAGTTCCATAAAATGAAGTCAGCTATATAAATCCTTCTTCTCCACGCGGGCCTATCAAAAGCAATATATAAGTAACTATCTTTTTATGTAATTTTCACTTTAATGAGACATTTGGATTTAAAAAAAAAAAAAAAGGATTAAATCGTTCACAAGATCATATTTTGAAATTTATTGGTGTTTTACCCTTTTATTTTTTCAATTAACTCTATTAAATAAAAAATTTTGACTTAAGATTATTTGTAATTTTTCAAATCATAAAGAAAAATTTATATTTTAAGTAAATTTTAAAAGTATATTTATAATTTGGATGGATGGTACTTTTTTTCAATTCTTTGAAAAAAACAATGAGGGTAATTAATTAATTAATTAATTATTCCGAAAAGAAAACAGAGAAAACAAGTAGGTCAAGTTTGGCATCTCAATATAAGTGCACTTATTTCATCTTTTTATCTTTTTTAGGTCACATCAATTAACATCTTCTCTCTACTTTTTCTACACATAATACAAAAAAAATCAAAAAGTGCAATTATTCTAAACTTTCAAAACTTGGCCTAAATTATATACGCGAGAGTCGGAGAGGGGTGAGGGAGAGGATTTTCTTTCCATTTTCATACTGACCACGAACGACTCCCCCAAGAAAATCCTGAGAAACCCATTTCCATTTTTGTACGTCTGACAGGAGGGAGAGAGAGAGAGGAGAGAACAGAATGATGCAGAGGAGTCAGGATCAACGGTCGAGATCTGCCAAACCTACCACCGTACACGGCCGCGCTCAGTCTGGAGATCTCCTCGCCTTTCAGAAGTTACTCCGAGACAACCCTTCTCTTCTTAACGATCGTAACCCTGTTGTAAGATCTCTCTCTCTCTCTCTCTCTCTCTCTATATATATATATGTATATGTGTTTTTGTATGCCCTTTGAAACATGATGTATATATATATGTATATGGGTCTTTTAAGAATTAGTTAAATTTGGTTGTCAAAGAAGAGGTTTTTGATTGTGGTGGTGAGCTTAATCTTGTGATGTAACATTATCTTCTTTGGATGATTGCTGCTCAAGATCTGGTTGTTAAGGTATTTAATAGATTGCAGCTAATAGGAATCAAATGAATTACAATGCAATTGGTTCTGGAAATTGGGTTCGCTTTCATATTTCTATATAAGTCAGTCAATGATGGATTTGGATTGTTCAGACTTTGGACATGTTGTCGTCCTGTTTATTGAAGTGTCTATTTATTTATTAATTGGGTAAATTACACTGGCACCCTTGAGGTTTGCACTTGATACAAATTCTCCCCTCATGTTTTGAAAATTACATTTCCCTATATGAGGTTAATAGTCAACTTAACAGCTTGTGATGATGTCATCAATAATTTTTTTTGTAAAATGCCAGCTTTGCCTCTGAGATTATCAGACCAAAATTTTCCATCTTTCTTGTCTATCTTTCTCACATCTTTTTGTAAATGGGTTCAATCCATATATAGCTCACCACTCCCTCTCCACCCTCCACTATCATTGCACACCCATGAGATTATCAGACCAAAATGAACACTTCATCCATCAACACTACCATGACACCCACACCACTAAAAATACCGAGTATATGAAATGGAAATTTCTTTATGGTGTTTAATTATCATGTGTACAAGAAGTAAGAAAGTAACAACTCAAGTTGCAAAATAAATTCAAATAAATTCTTAATTCAACTAAAATATAACTACTAGAGGACATAATATCCAATTGTTTTGGTAATCCATTCAACGAACAATCACATCTATGTACATCTAATTATTATTATAATTATATATTTATATAAACATATATATCTATATATAGGTGTGTATGAATAAATAATAAAGATGGTTCAAGCATCAATTTGATTTATACCCGCGTTCCAAATAGTCTTGGAAACTATGGTTTATTAGGCATCGGTTTCGTGGCACCATGAGCACTGGGCAAGCAAACAGGTAAGTGGTTTGGCCTCGTTTGGCAAAATTCAATTTTAGCCTAAAAGTCAAAAAGTCACTAAAAAGTCAAAAAGCCAATAACCTATACAAAAAAATCAAAAATTTTCTTTTCACTTTACTTTTTGCACATCTTTTCATAAGAAGTCAAAAAGTCATCTCAAACATACTAATTTTTTTTTATCTCATATTTTAATTAAAAAGTCAAAAAGTTACTAAAATAACTTATTTTCAAACAAGATTGAGCAAAGTAATCGATTTACCAAAGCCCCACATATGTCATCATCACCCACCCACCTCTGTTTTAATCCCTACAAATTTCTGCTGCTGCTATTATCGCAAACCACTTTGCTTCAGCCTCACAGCTGCAAGCCCTCTCACCATCCAATGCCACCATCTCCCCTTGTATCATCCCCTTCCATCACTCTCACTTCCCACCTCCATCTGTCACCAACCCACAAATCACACAAAATATGACCCAAATTACAAAAGAAAAAAAAAATCCAAATCACACAAAAATAAGACCCAAATCATACAAAATGAGATCCAAATCACACAAAGTCATTCCCACTGCCACAAAGCAAACCCCCTTCCAATGTGAGTGACAACTCCACTTTTTCCAAACAGACTGTGTTGGAGTTGACACATTTTGAAGCGGTGGAGCTGGTGTTGCTGAGATTTTTTGGCGACTTAGAAGGTTCAAGAATCAGCTGATGGCAGTTATGGAGTTTGGTGATGGTGAAGGAGATTAAGAGAATAGAAAGATGGGGAAATTTTAGTGTTCAAATGAGGAATGTAGATGATATATATGGTAGGGTTGTTGCTGTCTTTTTACGTTAGTGTGTAAGGGTAACATGGTAATTTTATCTTTTCCATTAATTTTGTTAAAAGACAAACTATGACAAGGGTGCCAGTGTAATTTTCAAAACGTGGAGGAGGAATCTGTATAAAATGTAAACCTCAAGGGTTGTTACTATTATAATTTACCCTTATTTATTAGTTATTTAATTTTTGATGGACAAAAAAGAAAATTGTATTAGAGAATGAGCTCAAGTGGCACAACCCTCATTCAAACCATAAAAATAAAAAGAAAAAAAGAAAGGGAAAGAGAAAGAAATCAAGAAAAAAGATTAGAAGATAAACTTAAAACTCTTTATTCAACCCAAAATGTAACCACTCCCCCAACTACTAAAACGCTCTCTCTTTAAGCATAATCTTACAAAATGTACTAAATGAGTTGTAAGTATGAAAATTTCATGGTATTCAATTTCATCAATCTCATGAACTTTTCGCTTAACATTGAAATCTGCTATTCTAGTAGCACAAGGATTAGTTCTACTTATATTTTTGCTTGATGTATTCTCCCAAAGCCAATTGGATCTGAGTTGCTTTACTGCATGCTAATCCATTCATTATTTTTTTTTCCCCTTTCTATGCCTGGAATGTGTTTATGCATTGAATTGTTTCTTTTTGTTTTATATGTTCACTTCTTTTGCTTTTTCAACACAGATGGTTCAGACACCACTTCATGTTTCTGCTGGTTACAACAATGTTGGCATAGTTAAGTTTTTGCTTGATTGGCAAGGACCAGAAAAAGTTGAGTTAGAGGCCAAAAACATGGTGAGTAAAATTTCTCAATTATCTGAACTCCGTTGGGCTTGTCTTGCATAAAAGGCGAAGCTTATGTTGATTTACTCAAATTTTTATTTTATGCATCCTTGATGCTTAAATTTGTTTCTATGCAGTATGGAGAAACTCCATTGCACATGGCAGCTAAAAATGGGTGCAATGAAGCTGTTCAGTTGCTCCTTGCTAATGGTGCTTTTGTTGAAGCCAAAGCAAATGTGTGTTTTCTTCGCACCTTGTTATCCTTTCTTGTTTGAATCTGTGATCAAAACCTGGATTTGTTTTAGAACCTTCTAATATTTTATTTATTATTGTATCGTATTTTACTTTCTGTCTTATCTGTGCAGAATGGAATGACTCCGTTGCACCTGGCTGTTTGGCACTCACTCCATGCTGAAGACTGCTCGACTGTTAAAACATTGCTTGAGAATAATGCTGATTGTAGTGCTGAAGACAATGTATTGTTGGTTATGTTACTTATCATATTCTAGTATACTAATATACGTTTTATTGTTAAATGTTACTGATTAGTAAAAACTTTTATATGCAGGAGGGCATGACTCCTATAAAACATCTCTCTCAAGGCCCAGGAAGTGAGAAATTACGGGTACTGCTTCACTGGCACCTTGATGAGCAGAGAAAACGTAAAGCCATTGAAGCTTGCAGTGAGACAAAAGCTAAGATGGATGAACTAGAAGATGCATTATCTAATATTGTGGGGCTGCATGAGCTTAAGTTACAACTCCAGAGATGGGCAAAGGGGATGCTTTTGGATGAGAGGCGTAGGGCCCTTGGGCTAAAAGTTGGCCCTAGAAGGCCACCTCATATGGCCTTCCTTGGCAATCCTGGAACAGGTAATGACGGTCAAGATTTTGTATAGTTCGTGCTTATAATTGTTCGAATGCTCTCATTGCTAGTGGATTTTTTCAATAGTTTCATATCGTACACCTTTTTATTTTGGATAGTTAAACTAATATGCAAAAACAGATTTAATTTGTTAGTTGTATTTTATTTATATCTTAAATTTTTACCAACCTATGTTTTCTTTTTCTTTTTTTCAAATATATTTCCCAAAGTCAAGTTGTTTTGAACTTATTTTCCAAACCCATGTTTTGTGAATCGTGTTTTCAAAACATGACTTCAAAGTCTAAAGTTGCATTTTAAAATCACGACTTCTCTAAAGTTGTGGATTGAAATCATGTATTTGATACAAGACTTGATAAAATGGCCTGCCTTTGGGAATTATGTTTAAAAAGACTTTGTTTTGGAAAATACGTTACCAAAGGACGTGCCTTGGTAGAAAAAAACTTCTCAAATGTGTAAGCAATTATTTCAATTATGGTTGTCCCTATATCTCATGTGGTTAATTACAAGGCATGGTACTTTTTTATATGTGATAGGTAAAACCATGGTAGCTCGAATCCTTGGAAGATTACTATATATGGTGGGAATTTTACCAACTGACAAGGTAACAGAAGTACAGAGAACTGATTTGGTAGGAGAATTTGTTGGTCATACCGGACCAAAGACTCGGAGAAAGGTATGCCATTGCACATCTGAAACTGTATGTTATCATTTTTTGGTAGCAAAAATGGTTAGTACTGTATTTCGATGAATAAATGTTTACCAAACCATCTGCATACAGATCAAAGAAGCTGAGGGAGGAATTTTATTTGTGGATGAAGCCTATCGACTAATACCAATGCAGAAGGCTGATGATAAGGACTATGGGCTGGAAGCATTGGAAGAAATCATGTCTGTCATGGACAGTGGAAAAGTTGTAGTAATATTTGCCGGCTACAGTGAACCGATGAAGCGTGTGATTTCTTCTAATGAAGGCTTTTGTAGAAGAGTGACTAAATTTTTCTATTTTGACGACTTTAGTTCTGTAGATTTGGCAAATATTCTTCATTTGAAGATGAACAATCAAACAGAAGATAGCTTATTATATGGATTTAAGTTGCATTCTTCGTGTACTGTGGATGCTGTTGCAATGTTGATAGAGAGAGAAACCAGTGAAAAGCAGCGTAAAGAGATGAATGGAGGTTTAGTGGATCCAATGCTAGTTAGTGCTAGAGAAAATTTGGACTTGCGGCTGAAATTTGACTGTGTAGATACTGATGAACTACTTACTATCACCTTAGAGGATTTAGAAGTTGGCCTTCGATTGTTAACACAATGAGAAATGATTTGGTTGACAATCAAGCCAGAATGTGTCTCAGGAAGGATATGTTGCAATCACTGCAGACGATTTTGAAGTGTGATGATCTGGGTTCAACAATTGGCAACATTCAATTCTTGTATATTTTTCCTTAAATAGGCTAGGATATCTATTGATTCCCTTTTCTTCTTCTTCTTCTTCTTCTTTTTTTTTTTTTTTTTTTTTTTTTTTTTTCCTCCTGGGTCTTTGAAAATTCTTATTTTTTCTATTAGTCTTTGATAAATGTATCTAGCAATTCGCCCCCCACCCCCCCTGGTAACTGGTTGTCTGGTTTGTTGTTGATGAAGCGATTCATTGCTTTTGGCTTAATTGTTTGTGTATCATCAAGCAAAGTTTTTCACATTTTTTATGTGGTTTATTTGTTTCTTTACTATTCCCGTGTTCAATTTTTAGTCTCAAACATGTTTTTATTTATTTATTTTATTTTCTTCTCGTGTAGCTGGTTCTGATTTGTGACTTTGTCAATGTCCACCACAATCCAGAAGCTTCAAAAGTTGATTATTGTGATGATTTTCAATCTAAAGCTCAAAATGTTTAAAAAATCTGCTTTGTAAGTAAATTGACAATGCAGGTAACTAGAAGAGTATAATCACTGATTTATTTTGTTAAGCTGATGTATGCTGCTAACTTTGAAATTGTATTGTTGTTTATGCTTAAGAACAATGATGCACTTGACAGAAATTGCTGTTTTGGATGGGGATCAAACTGACTGCATTGGGCTGCTGCTTTGTTTGCAATGGCTGGCTCCTTCTGCATCTCTCTAATATGATTATAGTTATTTTATTATTATTATAGTTTTTTCTCATCATACAATCATCCTACACAGTGGTGGGGAACTAGAAGAGGTTGATTCACGGAGTCGGTTTGGGGGGTTGGATCGCGGTGGTAGGGATTAGGGATGGACTATTGCAGTGGTTGGAAAGCTGGGAAAAGGCTACATGGTGGAGGATGTGTGGCAGTCAGAGGTGGTGGTAGGGGGCCACTAGAGGAGGTCTGTTAGAGTGGTTAGGAAGCTGGGAAGGGGTTGTTGTGGTGGTTGGGACTGGAGGGGTTGGGGCCATGCCAATTTTAAGTTTTGGAACTTCTTTAGTATTTAGCAGCACACCCATAAAGTGTACACACCTTCTTATATACATATATGTAAACTATACCAGATGGCATGGGTTGGAGAAATAGCTTGTTATTGTAGTAGTGAGGGTAAAGTTGCATATATCTTGGACCTTGCTTTAGCTATTTTATATGTATACCGTCCTTGGTTTTCAGTACATGTTAAAACTAGCTGAGGAGGAGATTGATTCATTCAGAAGTACAAATATTGTTGTGGTCAATCATTTTGTGACCTGCCTATGTGGCTCTGTAAGCTTCAGTTGGTTTCACTTGAATTTTGAGTGTGATCTTGATCAGCTATGAACTGTGCTACTGCTACTCAGCTTGTGTTCATGTCCAGTAGAACTTCTGATACAATTTGTTTGCTTAAGCATACATGCAAGTTGTGTTTGGATATTAGATCTGGATAGAAATTTATGAATAGAAAAGAAAAGATGACAAAAATGTGGATGAAATATAGTTCTGTTTGTTTTGGTGGCATAGAAAACTTTTTTCAAGAAAATATTTTTATTTTAAATTCAAAATCATCAAGGAAAATTTTCAAATTTAAAATGACATGGTATTGGGTATTGACAAGGACTAGATTGCCTGAATTATTCTGATTCAAAAATGCCACAAACTTCAGGAAAGTCCACTGGGAAATCAAGCACTTTCACAACCTCAAAATGAATAACCTTATGTGGGGGCTCTTTGCTTTTGTTAAAATCAACTATTTGCTGCTAGATTGATCAACTAATTCAATATAGGGTGAATTCAACATGGGTTTTTAGCCACAGAATCTACAGGCAGTACAGTTAAGTTTCATGTTGCAGTACCTTCCAATACTGTGGTACTGAAAAAGCTTAGCCAAACTCTACTCTGTAAAGAAAGGGATTAAACCCGTGCAAGTACTGTTATTATTATCAAGTTGACGAAGCAGTTTCAAAAACAGGGTTGCCCATTCTGACAGATATTCATACAATGGACAAAGGATAATTTTAGTTATTTATATATTCTCAAAAATCAAAAAACTTTACTAGCTCTGTGTGTGACAAAGCCAAACTCATTTACATACCCCCAGAAGTGAATTTGCAGAAGGAGATAAGTTTAGCATAACACTATTCGAAATAAGCAAAACACTATTCCAAAAAAAAAAAAAGAAAAAAAGAAAAAAATTAGCTTTGAATGAAGTTAAGATTATAAAGGAAGCAATAGAGAATCAAAAAGATTATCTGGTGTTACGACAATTGCCAACTTCTCTTCCCAACTATCTTTCGTCTATTCCTCTTCTAGCTCTAGTTGTTCATCTGGTGTGAGACAAATGTTCGAATCTATAGTTGTGAACATTCTCATTCATGTGTTTGCATTCAGTGGACGGTATGTTTTTGTGAGCATGGATTTTTCATGTTCATATTCTTAAAGATTCAAGTATTTCCATCCTTTCCTTATCCGTTTCAATTTTCGAGTAGAGCCCAAAAGAAAAGTTTCCACATATGTTGCTTCCCCTCCTTAACTCTTCCTCTTCCCAATCGTAGGCAGGTGGTGTAATCAAATTTTCCTCATATATAACTGCTTCGATTGAGTAATATTTGGCAGGAAGTGGAATATCCCAATACGAATTGTCAATAGGATTGTATGCCCTTAGACGATTCATAATAGACCTTGAGCACATTTTCATTATAACTTCTTGATTCTTTGTAGTACACAAAGGCACAAATTGATCACGGGGATGAAATCCGATGAGATTTGATAAGCTGAACATTAAAGTCCAAGAACTTTTCACGCCATATTCCTTCATTGCCAATACCTCAATCTTGCCTCCAAAATTCCTAGGATGGAAGAAGCGAGTCATACAAAGACATCCATCAAGAGCTCCCAAACCAAGGACAATATCTCCACCTTCTTCCTTAGGCTGTGGCATTGGTACCTTCTTGAATTCATCATTTGTGGATTGAAGGCAATGATTTGGTGGGTAGAAAGTAAGTAATTCGAACTACTCTTAGAGCCAAACCAACGGAGGTTTTCATTCACCACAGGCCCCGATTTCACATTATAAACACGGTATGGGAAGTGGACCTCTGTCCTAGTTTTGCTCCGAAAACTACCAACTTGGAAGAATTCATGGCCGGACTCATGAGTAAGCTTCAATAGAGCTTTGTACTCATTATTTGACGAGTCAAAGCAAAGCCCACGAAGAACACGACAATGATACTATTGCATGTGTTTGTGTCCTAGAACTTTCTTCGAACACCTGGTGAGCAGATTCCACAAGAACAAATCATTGTTAATCCGTATAAGCAACAACCCATTACACGAACCGAAGATTTCAATGAAATGAATCATATGGTCACGAGATAAACTTTTCTTCCATGGTAATGGCAATGGTATATGAATGCTTTTCACATAGCCTTGTTGATCGATGGATTGAAGAGAAAATAACTCATCATTCCAATTGGTTTTGGCGAAGAGTTTTGGTTGTCGAATGCTTTTTCCAAAATCTTTAAGCAATGAACACCACTGCTTGGAAACGCAAATTGATCGGACAAGAGATTTCAGGGGCAATCTTGATAAAATGTCAAGAACGATTTCTTTTGGTAAATTGATTTTTTCTTCTGCTTTTGCTTTGTTTTCTGTTTCTTCTTCTTGCTCTTTGCCCCTTTCTCTAGTTGAGTTTGTTTAAAGAGGCAGGTGTCACGTTCCGATTAGCGATGTGAGTTCTACACCAAATACCTTGCAAACATATTAATTTGTAAGCGATAAAGTAGGAGGGTAGATTCCTGTCACATCTCTTGGGCTGGTTCTTGGGCATAATGCACGGGGTACGCAATACCACTCGTGGAGCTGTTTCTCGGGAGGATGACAAGCGTTCAATCCGTGACAAGTGGTATCAGAGCCAGCCTAGGGGCGCTGTAATGGGGACGATACGTGAGACTTACACCAAGCACCTTCATTGTGAGGTTCGCACCAAGGGTGGAGTTCGCGCTGAGGCGGGTTTCTCATGGGTAGGAGAACAGACAACCATAGAGGCAGGCAGGGTAATATCCCCCTAACGTGGGCGTCAGCAGGGACGAACGCAGGATTCTAATACAAGGGGGCAAATGTATATGCAATCAAAAAATTTATAATGAGCATGTGATATACAATATCAATTTCTACCCAAATATCACAAAAATATATAATTAGATGTTTCCATTCATCGTATATAATTACAAAATATTATCAAAATACAATTGGATATATGTTCTAGTAAATCCATATTAATTTTCAAAAAAGCAACTATTTGCTTTACATATATCTACTTAGGCATTTAAAGTTGTGCTCAACGTTCTTTCCTAATATAAAAAGTATTTATGATGCAATCTATATCAAATTCTCGAGCAATGTCTTTGTCAACATATGTTAACAAGTAGCTTGAAAAAAAATCATCCTCCATCCTGTTGTGCAATCCAGTCTTTACAATTTTCATAGCTAAAAATGCACGTTCTGTTGTCGCTGTAGAAATTGAAGAAAATGCACTCTTGACCACGAATATTTTGTACGTTCTGGGAGTTCTTTGATATCATTCACACACACACATACACAGAGTAAAGTGGAGAAAGGGGCTTAAACTAGGGTGCAACTTGGGCGGGCTTAACCCGAGCAACCCGAACCTAGCCCGAATTTTTTTAGGGCTTGGACAAGATATTTTCAAATTCGGTACGAGTTTGGGTAAAAATTCAGAAGCCCGAATTAAATTTGGGCGAGCTTGGGCAAAGATGTTAAACAACCTGAGCAACCCGAAATCCTGAATTATACATATATAGATATATAAAAATATTAAGGGCAAATTACAAACACCCCCCTCAAGATTTGGTGAAAATACAGATTCCCATTGAGGTTTGAGAAATTACATCCCGCCCCCTGAGGTTTATATTTCCATAACAAATTACCCCCTGAGGTTTTTATTTTCATACAGATTTCTCCCTAATTTCTCCTAATTTGTTATGAAAATTTGACCCTCATGGGAAAATTTGTAATTTCTCAAACCTCAGGGGAAATCTGTATTTTCGCCAAACCTTGAAAGGGAGTTTGTAATTTGTCCAAATATTAAATATACATATAAATTATTAGTTAGTACATGATATTAAGGTAATTTAGATTATTAAATCATATTAAATATATATTATATATACAAATAACATAAAATCATACTCTTTTTTTTCGCTCATAAATTGTAAGAATTACTATAGCGACATTTCTCTTACATTATATAAATTATGTGTTTTGATGGTATTAATGATTTTTTATATAAAAAAATATATAAATAGAGTCAAATTTTAATAATTTAACAAAGCAGCTGCACCAAAAAAAAATAAGTAAAATAAAATTCATTTACAATTCGAGCAATTCGGATTTAACTCGAGTCGGGCTTGGACAGACAATCTCGGGTTACAATTCAAGTCTGAGCAAGTCTCAACACAACTTAGGCTGGGCTTGGACAACCTCCAAACCCGACCGAACCCGCCCGAGTTGCATCCTTAGCTTAAAGTGGAGAAGGGGGCTTAAACAATTAGATTAATAAGAATTTGGGGACATTTTCAAGCGTGGGACAGGCTACATGTGAGTAATATTTTATTTTATTTTATTTAGTTATAACCAAACAATTAAAAAATTCCCTAATCAGACAAAAAAAACTTAAACATATTAATAAATAAATTCTCAATTATTTTAACATTACTAAATTTAAAATAAAAAGTAATTATATTTAAAAATAAATTATTATTATTATTTTTAGTATTTATCAAAAAAATAATTAAATTTTAAAATTTTAAAGTAAAAAATTTAGGGGGGTGACGGTTCTTAATTTTTTTGAAAAAACTTTGGGGTGACGAACCTATATAATTTAAAAATATTTGTAATTTTAATACTATATCTAGGGTGTTTTTTTTTAAACTTTGGGGGAAGAGGGGGGGCGGTCGCCCCTGCCAGCCCCTCCTCGGTCCATCCGCGTCAGGGACTGGCGGTGGTAGCATGTCACGTACCGACTCATTAGGGATGTAAATTCTACACCAAGTACCTTACAAGTGTATTAATTTGTTAGCGACAAATCAAGCAAGATAGATCTTTATTGCATCTCTTGAGTTAGTCCTTAAGCATAATATACGGAGGTATGGAGTACCATTCGAAAGGATGAGAAGCACTAGTCTATTGCATTTTCCCTTTCAAACTGATTAGACAGAACAACAATGACCCGCTCAACCCACATTCATCCGCTCCAATCTGTATCTATCCACTTAACTCTAGGTTGATTTGTTTCCTGATTTGAAATTTATAATGTGTATTCGAAATTGTCCTGGTTCTCTCTATTTAATAACTATATTTTTTTAAGAGGAATTTAGTCAAAATTTTTCTACAAGAACTTTATTTGGTAAAAATAATCGCTCAATTTATTTATTTATTTATTTTTATAAATCTCGTGAGAAGAAGGCGCATAGGATAAAGTAAAATATCATTTTATTTTTCTTAAACAATATCACCAAAGTAACATATTACTGTGAGACAAAGTAATATGTTACTGTCAAACAGAGTAATATGTTACTATTTGAATCAATTTCAATAGTAATAAATTTTTTTTAAAAGATTTTCATAATCAATATAGATCTTATTTGATAAATTTTTATGAGAGAATTTTAAAAATACTAATTTTATTAAAAGGAAAATATTATTTATTTGGTAGAAAATTTGGTATCCTTCGCATTACCCTTATTAAAAATCGACATCTAAATCAAAAGTTATATTATTTTAAAGTTTAATATTTTGATAATAGTTATATGTATTGGATTTTTCAAGAAAAAAACTTTTTGTACTTGTCCTTAATGCATTAATGTTTTATTATGAGAGGACTTTGACCAAATCCATCTTTCTTTTATCTAATAAAATATTAAGTAAAAATCAATTGTGAGAGAGACTTAAGATATAGAATTTGTTGCAAATTAGAGTTATATATATGAAAAATATTATGTATAATTATTGTTGTATATATGAAAATTATTATGCAAATTAGTGTTCTATATTATGCAAATGCATGATGATTGTTTAAGATTTTTCTTCAATCAATTAACAAATTGAAATCGTCCAAACTGCGGTTTGGTCAGTTGCTAATATACCATTCGTGGTTTGATTTATAATTTCATTCTCAAATCACACCGAACCACATCGCATAGGTGTGAGGGAAATTAGTTAAAATTTACACACAAATATATATATATATATATATATAATAATTATAAAAATGAGTAAATTACAAATATACCTCCTAAGATTTGTTTAAAATAAGATTTGCCCCCTGTGATCATGGAATTACATTTCATTCCTTGAAATTTCTAATTTCATAACAAATGGTTCCATTTAATAATATATTAATAAATTATCAAATCAATTAACAGTTATTTATAGGGAGATTTACCAATAAATCCCAAAATTTGAACTTATGAACCAATTGGTCCCATTTTTATTCTACTAAACCGTTTAGTCCCATTCAATTGTAAGGGACGTAATTACCCTCATTTAACCGTTTGGGTGTGTTGCATGTGATACATTGTGAGGGTGTCACACAATGGCAAAGCGCTGTAAGGGGTTTTTGTTTTGGGTTGGGTTGGGTTGGTGTGTTTGGGGGTTCACACAGGCAGACACACATACATTCAGAACACACACTCATACAGACCACACATACAAAATATAAAAATCAAGATAAAATAATTATAAATTAATTGAGTTTCAATAAATTCCCCTTCATTAAATTCTTTATTTATTTATTTTAAACCTGTCAAACATGTCGTGTAACACATGAAAACAAAATCCTACATTTGTACATAGAATCGGTGACTCTCACTGAGGCAGAGACGCAGACAGACACAGAGAAACATGGACGCTAATGATGATGATGATAAACAAGTCCAGTGGTCTACACTTCCGAAAGATGTGATACCCATTCTCATCAACCGCCTCGAAACTACGATCGACCTCCTCCGCTTCCGCTCCTCTGCCGCTCATGGCGCTCCTCCTCCGCCGCCTCTCTCAACCTCCCTTTTCCTTTCTTCTCTCCTCGCCACGACCCGCCGTGGCACTTTCACCGCCGACCACCGCCTTTCCTTCTCCAACCATTCGACGAATTCTACGTAACTACTTCCCACTATCTAATCAAGGTCGAAGAAGATGCCAAAACCCGCCTCGTCTGTCCGGTCTCTGACCGTCCAAACCCGCTTCACCGGGTTTCGAAAAGAAGTCAATTTATTGGAGTTTCGCATATCTCAAGTTCACAATTCCTACACATTTCGAAACCTCGAGCTATTGAATCGTAAGCCAATCAAAGCTGGGCTTCCATTTGTGAAGAAAATTGTTGTTCTGGGTTCGAACCCAGATAGTAAAATCGTTGTTGTGGTGTATGAGATGTGGGATTTGGATGGAAGATTGGCTATGTTGAGAGTTAGAGACGATTCGTGGACTCCAATTTATACCCAACACTTTGTTTGTGACGATGTTATAGTCTATAAAGGGAATTTCTACTGTTACACGCCCCCCCACCCCCCCCCACACACACAGTGCTGGCTTCAACACACCCACCCACACACAATGACACACACACACACACAGCAAACACAGTCCCACACACAATGATACACACACACACAGAGCAAACACAGTCCCAAAAAAAGAACTGATCCACCAAAGACAGTCCAACATTAAAACTAAGGGCACTCTCGTCCACACAATTAAACAAAAATGGAAAAAAAAAAAAAACAAAAAGGACCAAATCAATCCACTAGTAGGACTATTTGGTATAATAGAATAAAAGTAGGATTATTTGGTATAACAGTTTGTAAAGTAGGATTTATTGGTAAATAATCCTTATTTATAATGTGAGAAATTTATTTCTATTAATAATTCAAGTAATTTTGTTATTATACATTAGAGAAATTAGAAATTTTATTTTTTAATTATTTTGTTAAATAAAAAATTCTGACCATGGAGTATTTGTAATTTTTTAAACCACATAGGGCAATCCGTATTTTAAGTAAATTTCGAGGAGTATATTTGTAATTTATCTTTAAAGTTAACTAGAAGGAAAACACAAATAAAAAATATATATACAAAAATATTAAATATTAAATTAAATTAGTTAAAAGTGAAATTAATGATATAAATAGTTGTGTAATTTAATGCAAATAATTCCTAAATCTAAAAAATTGCATATTAAAAAAAAAAAATACTATCTAAGAAATAAAATTGCAACAAAAAAGAATAAAACAAATTCTTACGAAATTTGGTTACTTCATAATAAATAATAGGCCTTTAGCTTAGTGGTCGTGTAATATCACGTTTTGATGTGAAATTGTGAGTTAAAATTCCAAAGTTAATACTTACTAATGTCTATCATGTGACAAAAAAATAGAAAGTCATCCTTTAATCATTTAAATGAAAAATAGTGTCATATTTTTTTTTCCAACTGAAATGTATAAGTTACTCTTGATTATCTTCTTTTCTTTTCTTTTTGCCACATGTTATTTGCATTAATTTTATTTCATTTACTCTTATTTAAAAATAAATCAGTTATTTAAAAAGAGATTGGTGTAATTATATTAAGCTTATAACAATTATATATATACACACTAGCGGCCAAGTACACATCATGCATGTGCCAGTTACCAAACCAAACCAAGCCTTAAGTCCCATCAAATGGGGTCGGTTACATGAATCATTCTTCTCTACGCGGCTTTATCAAAGGCCATTTTGTTAGTTAAATTAAGTAGATCCATATCTCTATTTACAACGCTAACCAATGTTAATCTAAGCCTACTCCGTCCCCTAACACTTTCATCTACTGTTATAGCATCGCATCTCTTCATTACTGTCTCTGTTGGTCTCCATTGAATATGACCAAACCATCTCAATCGATTCTCTCTCAACTTATCTTCTATCGGTGCTACTCCTACCCATTCCCGAATACACTCATTCCTAATTCTGTCTTGTCTAGTCTTGCCATACATCCACCTTAGCATTCTCATCTCAGCCACACTCATCTTCTACATGTTGTTTCTTGGTTGCCCAACACTCCGTCCCATACAACATCGCTGGTCTAATAGCCATTCTATAGAACTTACCTTTAAGTCTAGTGAGTATTCGTCTATCGCACAGTACCCCAGATGCACTCCTCCACTCACACCATCCCGCCTTAATCCTATGGGCCACATCCGCTTCAATCTCCCCCGTTGTTGTGATAATCGACCCTAAATAATGAAATATTCACTCTTAGGCAGTTCTTGGTTCTCAATGTTCACTTTTCCTCTGCTTTCATTGTTACTGTTACTAAATTTACACTCAATGTACTCTGTCTTAGTTCTGCTTATCCGGAATCTTTTAGATTCAAGAGCTTTTCTCTAAATCTCTAACTTTGTATTAATTTCTTCTCTAGTCTCATCCACTAGCACTATATCGTCTGCAAAAAGCATACACCATAGCACGTCATTCTAAATATTTCTCGTTAACTCATCCATAACTAAAGCAAAAAGATAAAGACTTAAGATAAATCCTTGGTGTAACCCTACAATGATAGGGAATTCATTTATCTCTCCAGCAGGTGATCTAATAGTAGTCACCACCCCTTCATACATGTCCCTAATCACATCAATGTAACATTTTGTCACCAATTTCTTCGCTAACACCCACCATATTATATTCTGGGGCACTCTATCATATGTTTTCTCAAGGTCGATAAACACCATATAAATGTCTCTTTTTCTTTTCTCTATACTTTTCTATTACTCTCCTCAAAAGATAGATCGCTTCCATTGTTGACCTGCCAAGTATAAACCTAAATTGATTCTCTGATACCTCTGTTATATCTCGCAATCGACATTCTATCACTCTCTCACAAACTTTCATTATATGACACATTAGCTTGATTCTTCTATTGTTGTTGTAATTTTGGACATCTCCTTTATTCTTATAGATTGGTACTAAAATACTCTTCCTCTACTCATCTGGCATGTTCCTAGTCAACAAAATTTTGCTAAACAACCTAGTTAACCAAGCAACCCCCTTTTTACCCAAACACTTCCAAGCTTCAATAGAGCTATCATCTGGTCCTAAGGCCTTATTTGATTTCATCTTCTTAAGTATAATCTCTACTTCAAAGTTCCTAATCCTGCGATAGAACCTATAGTCTTGGTTTATCGTATTACTGATTATTTCTTCCCCTATTGTTATACCCCCATGTTCCTCATTTAATAGTTTCTCAAAATAGTTCTTCCATCTTTCCTTAATCTGTTCATCCCTCACCAATACCTTAGAATCCTCACTCTTGATGCACTTAACTTGATTAAAATATCTTGTTTTCCTCTCATGCATCTTAGCAAGTTTGTATACCATTTTCTCTCCCTCCTTACTATCTAGTCTAGTGTATAGGTCATCATAAGCTTTCAACTTAGCCTCTCTTACTACTTTCTTGACCTTCTTATTAGCCAATCTATGGCTCTTAAGGTTTTCCTCAGTTTTATTCTTTTGCCACTTTTTAAAGCATTCATTTTTTGCCTTAATTACTGCTTGAACCTCTTCCCTCCACCACCAAGTTTCCCTAGAGCTGGGTCCTGTTCCTTTTGACTCTCCAAGCACTTCCTTTGAGATTCTCCTCATAGAATTGGCCATCGAGTTCCACATAGTATTAACATCATCTTCTAAGTCCCAAGTACCTTCCTTATCCATTCTATTCTTAAATATTTCTAATTTATCCCCTTTAAGGTCCCACCATCTCGTCCTATGACACGCACCATCCTTCCTAGCTTGGTATTGTCCTCTAAAACATAAATCTAGTACCAAAATCCTATGTTAAGAGGTCAGGCTCTCTCCAGGAATCACCTTACAATCATTGCATTTTAGGCAGTCCACTTTTCTCACTAAGAAGTAATTTATTTGGTTCTTAACTGACCCACTCTTGAAGGTTATCAAATGCTCCTCCCTCTTCTTATACAAAGTATTGGCCATCACCAGGTCAAAAGCCAACGCAAAATCTAAGATACTTTCTCCAACCTCATTTCTGTCACCAAAACCGTATCCACCATGCACCCTTTCATAGCCTAGTTTGTCTATGCCTACATGGCCATTAAAATCTCCATCTATAACCAAGTTCTCTCCTACGAGTATCTCCTGTAAGATCTCATCCATTTGCTTCCAAAATTCCCTCTTAGTCTGATCATCTAATCCTACTTGAGAGGCGTATGCACTAATAACGTTCACTATATTCCCTTCAATAACTAGTTTAACTAACATAATCCTATCCCCTTTCCTAATGACCGCCACTACATTCTTCACAAGACCCTTGGCAATTAAGATTCCTACCCCATTCCTGCGTCTATCCTTACCACTATAATATAGTTTAAAACTGGTATCCTCAATTTCCCTAACTTTCTCACCCGTCCACTTAGTTTCTTGCACGCAAGCTATACTAACTCTCCTCTTAGTCATAACATATACCAACGCCATCGTCTTACCAGTTAAGGTTTCTATATTTCAAGTGGCTACCCTAAACTAATAGTCTTGGACTAGCTTCTTTACCTGCGCTCGTCCAAGAAAATGCGGGAACCTTTAATTTGCCCATTTTTCACCGCACCTAGGCGTCAATGCGGCGCCCCTTGCTCACTTTTCGAAACACCTGGAGGCAGGCACAACGTGTCACTTGAGGGGAACGACCTAGCATTTAAACGATTCAAAGTAGAATTCATTGTCATAAGGGATCCGAGCGGCTTTTTTACATGTTGGCTATTGGCTACCTAACACACAACCCTCCTCTTCAACCCGGGCTTGGGACCATCAGAGTTGTTAACAACCTCGTCGGAGTTATACATGTGCAAGTTAAAAAAAATAAAAAAAAATAAAAATTATATGTGAAAATTATGAAAAATATTATGGTGTGCACCACATGCACCTTATAACTAAAAGGGAAATTGGCACAATTTTAATTTTTTAAGTCATAACTAAAATTAAAAAAAAAAATGTCCTAACTAAACACAACATGAAGCATAACTAAAGAACTCATGAATCATAACTAAAGAAGAAAATTGGTTATAACTAAAGAAAAAATGCAATAATTAAAGGCGCATATGATACACCTTTTTTAAAGAGGTGTGTATATTAAAATTTCTTGATTATATAGTTGTTTTTTTTTTACTAGCAAACAAAGAATATATTGATGAAGATCAATTTCAACCATCAATATAGAAAGAAGAGCAACAATTTGCTAATCAAAATGAACCTATCCCAACATAGTTGGCATAGACCAAGCTCATTATGCTTTGTGCAGCACTCTAGCAACCAGGTTGGAAAGCTTCCAGCGGGAAAAAAATAAAAGAAAACAGAGGCAAGACAGCAAGAAAAAGAAAGACATCAAAGCCACCCGAGGTCTTAACATCAACATTGAACTAGAAGCATTGCAATACTTGATGCTGACAAAACAACACCTCTATTACTAATATCCGTTTTAAGATAGCCGAAAACACCACCCGGTTTGAATCAAGAAAAGTATCCCAATTCGGTTGAACATTATTGAACACACATTGATTTCTCAACCTCCAGACTGACCATAGCACTACAAGAGGTATCACTTCTCGCACTACTTTTTTGTTTTTCTGAATTTCTAGCACTGCCACCATTCAAATAAGTCGCTCATCGAACCTGGCATTACCCAAATTAACCCCCACCACCTTATGACTATAGACCATACCCTCTAAATGTCATTACACCAAAGTAGAACATGCTCCATTGTTTCAATCACATCTTCGAAGAATTTGCAAAGTCCATTATGCTGATCTGAAAGAAAACCCTTTCTCATTAGCCTGTTAGCAGATATTTATATAATTATTTATGAAAGATTATGATGTATCGTATTGATAATCAGAATTTCCGTTAGGGTAGATATCATGCAAGAGTTAGAATTATCCAGCATTGGAAGAGTTATATGAAGAGAGTTCAAGTGAATTAGATGATTCCAAGAACCCATCTATTTATAGTTTGCATAACAACTCTTCTGAATGGACACAACGATTTCCAAAGGACATGAACTGTTGGTGCAAATATGGTAAGTGAGATAGAAAGAGATAAAAACAAAAAATAATAAAGATTGCTTCAAAGCACGTTACAACGTCACTTTCCTTAGACGATATTCGCCCCTACCAATTATGTGGAATATGGTGCACACTGGGTTATCTCCAAGATACAATGAAACCTAGTCTAAAGACTGATATCTGACTGCATTATGCATGAACGAAATCAAATCTCAAATACCTTTGGATCTTTCTAATCCACCAAGTAAAGAGGAAATAACAATATGAATCATTGAGAGAAATTCCATGGATTTTCTATCGATTTCGTATTATAGAATAGCCAACCCATTCCGTCTTTATATAGGCATGGGTTTGTATCTCTTTGACCAAAGGTCATGCCCTTCAGATTCAAAAGTGACACCCTTTAGATCCAAAAGTCATGTCTTTTGGTTTAAATCTAATTACACCTTATGGTTTAAATCCAAAAGACATACCTCTCCATTAATTCATATAATTAAAATATACATTTAGATATATATAAATATATTATGAAAATGTTCTAACACTTAACATGGACATACCTTTTCCATGAAGTGTTGTGTCTCATGGTATTTGAAATACAAACACTGGACAATTCTACCTCTTCATCACCGATATAAGAGATGAAATTGGCTGTGAGAGGGTCCACCAACTTATAGTCTAATCACCTCTTATTCCTACATCACCCATTTGATCACACTATAATGAGGTGACAACCTTAATTGAGCATGTTTACCTTGGTACCAAAAATTTAGCCACATGCCAACTTTCATCTATGAATTTACCTCATAGATCAACGTCCAATTGTGACTTGGCCATACATGCACACGTTTTTGCCACCAACCTGGCTGCACTTGTACAAATGTGTTCTCCCACTAACAACACACTCCAGATGACTTCAATTCACTATATTTCAAGTGAATGCCATTGATTTTCAATGCTGGGTTCATAGTTTATACCCAATCACCATTGACGACTTCAGCCTCACACATGTCTCATGTGTCGAACTGCGCCAAAATTATTTTTAAGTACTTCCTCTAAGGCCCATTCCTAAAGGTTTTCCTTAACATACTTTATCAAATACTTTTTACTGATCAAGCAGACAATATCACCTAGTCAGCATGTTGCATATCATAGACTTTACATCTCATGCTAATTATGATGTCCATACCTTGTTAGTTCCTCAAACTTATCACCTGACCAAAAACATGTTTCTATGCAAGGTAGAGTCGCATAACATCGGTTATCTAAGCGTCCCCAAAGTCATCCGACTATGCTCTTATATAAGTAATTATTACCTAGCTAGGCATTTTTCAGTTCCATATTACTTACATGTTCTCTGAATTTTTCCGAAGACAACCCTTTGGTCATAGGGTCAACTACCATCGCTTCCGAGGGTATATAGTTGACTTTAATTTCTCTCCTCTCTACTCTATCCTGAATATAGTGATAACTTACATCAATATGTTTTCCCTTAGAGCTAGTTGCACCACTCTTTATCAATGAGATGGCAGACTAATTGTCACAAAACATATTGACTGGTCTGGTAGGTATACCTAATTGCAAACTATCGACAAATCGTTTTATACAAACCGCATTACTAAATATTGTGTTGTGAGCTATGTACTCAGCTTCCATAGTGTACTTTGCCACATAACTATGTTTCTTACTTAACCAAGAAACAATTGTTCTACCAAATAGGAACACAAGACCACTAGTATATTTTCTATCATCTACATCTCTTGCAAAATTCGCTTCAGTGTATTCTTTTATTTATAGATCATATAAACCAAAACACAATTTAAAACCCTTAGTGCCTTTTAAATATTTAAATATTCTTTTAACTATTTGCCAATGTTCCTTACCTGGATTGAATTGAAACCTACTTACCACTCTTACTGCATGATAGATGTCAGGCTTTGTGCTTGTCATAACATACATTAGGTTGCCTACTGCCTAAGCACATGGGACATCCCTCATTTCCTCAATTTTAGATGTATTTCGAGGCCTCATTCTTTTACTTAGATTTGGTTCTTTGCAAACAGGTGTGCTCAAATATTGCGATTATCCATATTAAATCTTTTTAACATATTTTCTAGATATTTTTCTTGATTTAAATATAATAACTTTGAATTCTATTTCTTGAAATTCGAATTCCCAGAACATAGGTTGTAGGACCTATGTCTTTCATTTCAAATCTATATGCCAAGAAAGTTTTGATTTTCTTAATCATATCTAGACAATTTCGTACTAACAATATGTCATCCATATACAAAGACAATATTGCTAACTTGTCATTACTTTTCCAGATATAGACAGTGATCTGATGGACTCACAACATAGCCAATTTCCAAAATGTCTATGAAGTACCATTGTCTTGAAGATTATTTGAGTCCACACAGGGATCTTTTGAACTTGAAGACTTTATCACCATTGCCTTGGATCTAGAAACCATCAGGTTGCATTATATAATTTTCCTCTTTTAATTATTCATTTCAGAAAAGATGCTTCAATATCTAACTGATGCAATTCTAGATCCATCTTGGCTACAACTGCCATTAGAATCCTTATTGAGACAAATTTTTGCAATAATAGAATACGTATCTACGAAGTCTACTCCAGGTGGTTGAGTAAATCCCTTTGCTACTATCCTTGCCTTATATTTATCCAAACTTTCATTTACTTTCAATTTCTTTCTAAGAACCCACTTGCAACCAATGACTTTCTTCCATTTGGGAGATCAATTAATTCTCAAACATCATTTTCTTGATCTAGTCAAGTTCTTCATTCATTGCCTCAAGCCACTGTGTAGCATCACTACTACATATTGCTTCATTGTAACTAATAGGCTCATCCATCAAGTTATTGAGTTTTTTCAACTTGAAAAATATATTGGTCTTTCAAAATCATAGATGGATGCCTTACTTTCTTACTCCCATTTATCTTCAGATGTGAATTATGTAAAATAACGTCATTGTGTTTTTGTTTCCTCCCACTATTAGGTTGTTCTATGAGAACTTGTGGTTCTTGTGGCAAATAAAGGGGAGAAAAATCCCGAGATACCTCAGAGGGCAATTCAATTTTTTTTAATTGAAGTAACAAAATCAGTGGATTCAAGAAAAATAGCATCTCTACTTTCTATTAATCCATGTTCAAGATGGTAAAAATGATAACCACTCCCATTTTCAAAATAGTTAGTAAACTTACATTCCCAAATTTTACTTCCCAATTTATCTCTTAAGAGTTTGGGAATAAGTATATGTGTTTTGCATCCCCAAACTTTGAGATTTAAAACATTAGGAGTTAGAGGTTTGGCCTTTGTTTTGACTCTATTTAATATGTACGCAGCAGTGGACAAGGCTTCTCTCAAAAAATGAGCCGTCATAGACCTTGTCATTTCCATTAGAGTTCAATTTCATTTTTCTACAATTTCATGGTATTATAAACAAATCTTTACATCATTCTTCTTGCAGAAAGGATCCATGACTCCATGTTCACCACCTTACCTTTTGCTAGTACACTTCATTTCTTGATTAACACTGTTAAAAACAAAATGAATCTCATAGCTGTTTGGACTAAAATTAATTTTTTGCAAATGCAGGGTACATAAAGCACATCATGGTGTACTGTGGAGGATCAATTAATAGAGAATTTACAGTTGCCGATGCCCAAAACATCATTATAAGTGTTGTTGACTATGTAGACTTTGTGTTCACCAATCTTCTTTTTGGTGAAGTCGATGAACAAAAAAAAAAAAAGGTCATGCTAAGAGGCTTTTTGAACCTTTCTCTACACGTTCTTAGTACATGTTGCTTTGCGTTAGAAACTGTAGCTTGACTTTTCGTGTCTCTTTTCGAAAGACGAATAAGCTCTACAGTATCAGACTCCCGCAGTTCTGAATCTAATCTCACAAGTACAATGTGAAATAGATAAACACCAAAGAGTCACAATTTGGCAAATCTTTTGGAAAATCAATTTTGAATCAAATTGCCAAAAATGGACTGCTTTGCCAGATACAGAGTCGCCACCAAAATATTTTTGTTTTGGAAAAATTTAAGAAACCCATGACTTCTGCCAAAGGTCACGTGTCTGTCATCACCAAGATTGTCTCGGCTCGGGAACTTAGGTATGAGAGGGAAAGGTCATGAATTGAGCACCCCTACTCGCCCGATCAAAGATTGGCCTCTACTAATCATTATATGAATCTTATCTACATTATATACTCTTATTCCGATTTATTAGGCTAGCATTACTATGTGATGCGCACACACACAAGTATAGACTAACTTGCAAGAATTGAAACACTTGATTCATGTTTGCTTTGCAATTGTTTCGAATATATACCACTTGAAAAGGTGATTGCATATAAACATTACTCAAATTATTCCAATTCAAGCAATTAGTCTTCATCCACAAGCATTCAAGCATTTTAGCATTTAAGCACTTAGCCTCATGGCAAGCATGCTAAACATGACAACAATCACACACATGCAATATGCTAAAGTGAGTAAAGGCTCACCTAGTACTCCAAGCCAAAAGAGAAATGAGTTAGAAAAATGCATGATTCTTAACTATGCGATATGACTAATGCAACATATGCGATATGCAATCTAAATAGGCTCGACTACTTAACATGACATATAAATCAATTTGATAGCATGTGGCCTAAGCATGTATTCAAAGAAGTATTGAAATGATAATGCAAGTTAGAATGATGAACCAAGACTCGCTGCATGTAAAACAAGTGGATGCAAACATAGAGTATGATAAACAAAACGTGATGCCCTAAACTAACCATCATAAGCTAGTAAATAAAAGAGAGAAAGACGTGGGGTTGAAAGACATATACATTATTACAATATTACGCCCTCACATAGGAGGGTCCAAATAAACTAACTAGCTAACTAATTACCTAGCTATTACAACAACAAATGAATAATTTGTTGGAACAATCTTCTGTGTAAATAAAAGAAATTGAAACTAAATAAAATAAAATAAAATAAAATAACTTACAAAATTTATTTGATCGAACCGAATGAAAAATAAAAGACTAAGTCAAGTGTGTGACACTCTATCCTTAAGACAGATTCGCCCCATTTCGGTGCTTACGGACTAATGGCGTCTATCTCCCATGATACAATGGTCTTCACAAATTTGTCCGGCGAACTAGAACCTTGTGTTCTATTCTCTTTTTAATTTTTTTCTCCAAAACTAAAATGAAAAATGTATGCAATAGTACAAAAAATAGGATAGCAAAAAAAAATGGATTTTCAAACTGTTTTTGGATCCCTCAACACTGCTAGAAATGTAGGTATTTATAAGCAAAAAGGTCTTGTTCGAACCGGTGCAAAAGAAATGAACAGGTATGAAACAGATTTTGAACAGATGCTGTTTTGAATTCAAACAGATCTGCTGGACAAATAGAACTATTTGAACTGAAGTATTTTGGCGATTTTACTGCTAATACAGATTAATCTGTTTGAAAATAAATCATCTGTTGAAGAATTTAAATGAGCAGTGCAAAACTATTCAAACAGATTCACTAATCGCTTGTCCAGATTTTTGAATCTGAATCTGTCCGAATTAAACAGATTGAAAAAATAGTTTGGGCTGGAAAAACAGTTATGGAATAAAAGGAAAAGACACAAATGTTGGACAACAATTTGAATTTCAAATTCAAATTATAAAATTTAAATTAATTTTTCCTGCAAGAAAATTAGGAAAAATTCAAATAAATTTTGTCTAAAAAATTAATATTCGAGCCGGCTCGATCCACTACCCACCACCCACGCCCACGCCCAGTTCAGCTAGTCGAACGGACGGCGGCGGCGGTGGTGCGTTTGTGTGGTGGTTCGGGCTAAGATTTACTTTGTCCATAACTCCTCCCTTCTACAAACTTGGGGTGCGCCTTGGGGCTCAACCCAAGTGTTGTAGTCTAGAGCTTATATACATAAAAAAGCTCTCTTAAAATTTTAATGTGGGACAACTCATTTAAAGGAAACCTACATTTAAATCTTTAAATGTCCATTCCACGAACCCGAAAATATCGTCAAGTTTCCATTCACTCATAAATGGTTTTGACGAACCATCTTCACCGTGTGACTTACCACGCGACAAAGAACACGTCACCTTTTCGAACCCACCCCAAAAGACGTTTGGGGCTTACTCAATTTTGGGCTCAAAGTTGGCCCAAAATATGCCTTATAAAACCAATTTTCCAACAATCCCCCACATGAATGGAATTTGACGAAGAGAAAATGCAACAACATGATCTAATTACACAGAGTACAGAAATTGGAAATATTCTGCAAAGGATAGGTAGTTTTTGGTTTTGAACCTTCCCTGTGAGACACTATCGGATTTACTAGCAAACTAGTGAACTTGATGTCTTGAACTGTTCAGCCGTTTGTGTAAACCAAAACAATAGAACTCACATAGTATATCCCCAGACACAGTTTAGTTCTCACTATTGTGTTCATTTTGGCCCTGAACAACCTAGTCTTTCATGAGTGCTCTAGAGAATTGTAGCCCTTCACAAATCTCATAGAACCGGCCCAGTTTATACTCATATAGGTGATTCTTATAAAGAGTATCCTGCCATACTCCACTAGGTTTACCTAGATATAAGAATCATTAAAATTTTACTTAACCTAAAACGCTGTAGACATCACTATTTCATCCTAGAAATGGGTAGGAGTTGGACTTCCCAGTGACCCTTCTGAGTTATACACAACTCGGTTGTCCCTTTGAACTTAGATCTTGGGATCTCTAGTCAACTAGGTTGGGTTGCCGTTGTGGTAACTCTTATTTAATAGGCTTAAGTCTCATTTCCTTCGATGAATTTTCAACTAGCTCTCTTGCTAACCCTTTGGCTAGAGGATCCGCTATGTTTTCTTTAGACTTCACATATTCAATGAAAATAATTCCATTAGAGAGTAGTTGTCTCACCGTGTTATGTCGATGACAAATGTGCCGTGACTTACCGTTATACCTATGACTCTGTACTTTACCAATTGCTGATTGACTATCACAATGTATGCATATAGCAAGCACCGTTTTTGGCCACATTGAAATATCTTCAAGGAAGTGACGAAGCCATTTTGCTTCTTCCCCAGCTTTATCTAAAGCTATGAATTCTGATTCCATAGTAGACCTAGCAATACAAGTTTGTTTAGAAGATTTCCAAGATACAGTCGCCCCACCAATAGTAAAGACATACCCACTGGTGGACTTTGAGTCTCTAGTATCTGATATCCAATTTGCATCATAGTATTCTTCAAGTACTGCTGGATATCTAGTATAATTCAGCCCAATGTTACGAGTAAATCGGAGATATCTTAGAACCTTTATAATTGCTTTCCAGTGTTCTACTCCTGGATTACTCGTATATCTACTTAATTTACTTACTGCATAAGCTATATCCGAGCGAGTGCAGTTCATCAAGTACATTAAGCTTCCAATAATTTGGGCATACTCTAATTGAGAAATACTTTCATGTACATTCTTAGATAGAAACAAATTAACATCTACAGGTGTTCTAGCAAGATGATCATCATTTTTGCTGAATTTGTCAAGTATTTTCTCAATGTAATGAGATTGTGACAAAGCATAACCTTCTGATGTTTGGTAATTTTCATACCAAGAATTGCATCAGCAATGCCCATGTCTTTTATGTCAAAATGTTTATTTAACATTTTCTTGGTAGTTTTAATCATATCATTATTACTACCTATGATGAGCATATCATCTACATAAAGACATACGATGACATAACCTTTGTCTGTATTTTTAATATAAACACATTTGTCACACTTATTAATTTTAAAACCATTTGACATCATTGCCTTATCAAATTTCTCATGCCATTGTTTTGGCGCTTGTTTTAAACCATATAATGATTTAACCAATTTACATACTTTCTTTTCTTTCCTTGGAACAGAAAATCCTTCAGGTTGTTCCATGTAAATTTCTTCATCTAACTCACTATTTAAGAAAGCGGTTTTCACATCCATTTGATGAATTTCTAGATTGTACAAAAAAGCAATAGCAATTAGCATTCTAATGGATGTTATTCTAGTAATCGGTGAGTCTATGTCAAAGTAATCAAGACCTTTTTTTTGTCTATACCCTTTGACCACAAGTCTTGATTTGTATTTGTCAATTGATTCATCTGCTTTCATTTTTTTTTTTTTTTTGAAAATCCACTTGTAGCCAAGAGATTTACAACCTGGTGACAAATCCACCAATTCCCAAGTGTGATTTTGCAAGATAGATTCAACTTCACTATTGATAGCTTCTTTCCATAAAGGAGTTTCAGGATTGGACATAGCCTCTTTAAAAGTTAAAGGCTCATTTTCTAACAAATATGTTAGAAAATCTAGACCAAAAGATTTTGAGGTTCTAGCATGTTTACTACGCCTAGGTTTTTCTTCCTCATTTTGATCTATCTCTTGCTCTTGATCTTGTTCTTGATCATTACTAATAATAGCATCAATAGATCTTTCATTAGTACTAGTCTCTTGTTCAGTCTTATTTGGAAATACATGTTCAAAGAATGATGCATTCCGAGACTCGATAATAGTATTTACATGCATTTCGATGTGTTCTGATTTATAAATCAAAAACCGATATGCACTACTATTCTTGGCATAACCAATGAAAATGTAATCAATGGTCTTAGGACCTATCTTAGTCTTTTTAGGACTAGGAATAGCCACTTTAGCCAAACACCCCCACAATTCGAAGTATTTGTAGGATAGTACTCTCCCATGCCACATTTCATAAGGTGTTTGATTCACTTTTTTCCGGGATACTTTATTTAAAATATAATTTGCAAAAAGTATTGCTTCCCCCTACAAGTTCTGAGGTAATCCAGAACTTATTAACATGGCGTTCATCATTTCTTTTAAAGTCCTATTTTTCCTTTCAGCAATTCCATTTTGATGAGGTGAGTAAGGAGCGGTGGTTTGATGAATTATTCCATGTTCTTTACAAAACTCACCAAAAGGTGATTTATATTCACCACCCCTATCACTTCTTAGTTTTTTGATTTTCTTACCAAGTTGATTTTTAACTTCATTCTTATATTGAATGAAAGTTTCCAAAGCTTCATCCTTGGTTCAAATTAAATAAACATAACTATATCTAGTATAGTCATCTATAAAAGTGAGAAACACTTTTTCCTACCTCTAGTTTGAATTGATTTAAAATCACAAATGTCACTATGAATTAATTCAAATGGTTCCGTACTTCTTTCAATTGAATGAAAATAAGTTTTGAATAATTTTGTCTCAACGCAAATTTTACATTTATGATTTGAATCAATGTCAAATTTAGGTAAACATTCCATATTAATTAATCTATGCAAAGATCCATAATTAACATGTCCTAGTCTACCATGCCATAAATTAGAAGACTCAAGCAAGGAAGAAGAAGATGTATTTTTATTAATAACTGAGGGTACAACGGTCATTACATTTATCTTCAAAAGGCCATCAGACATGTAACCGTTTCCCACATATATCTCATTCTTAGTAAGTACAAATTTATCACTCTCAAACGCTAGCCTAAACCCATTCTTGCTCAACAAAAATCTGGAAACAAGATTCTTGCGAATGTCTGGTACATGTAGCACATTGTTGAGAGTGAGTTCCTTTCCAGATGTCATCTTGAGAGCAATCTTTCCTTATCCTTCAACTTTGGAAGTTGAGTAGTTGCCCATAAAAAGTTGTTCATCATTGCCACTGTAGAATAAGATGTGAACATCTTTTTGTCGGCATAGATATGGCGAGTAGCACCAGTGTCCATCCACCATTCTTTAGGATTTCCGACAAGATTTGCCTCAGAAACAACTGCAGAAAGATTGATGTCATCTACACCATTGGAAATGTTGTCCACTTCGGTCATATGGACTTGAGCAGGCTTCTTGCTTGTTCTTCTTTTGTTTTTGCCTTTGCTATGGCAATCTTTGGCCCGATGTCCCTCTTTGTCATAGATGTAACATTTGCCATTAAACTTGTACTTTTTATTTCCCCTCCCCCCCTCCTTAGAGCCTTGTGATGAACTTTCTCCAGAAGACTTTTGTTTCTTGGTTTTTGAAGCATGTTCCACCACATTTGCCTTAGACTCCATAGGATGCTTACCAGTCCGCTTTTCAGAATTGTGGTTGTCCTCCTCAATCCTCAAACGCACAATTAATTCTTCTAAAGACATTTCTTTGCGCTTGTGTTTGAGATAGTTCTTGAATTCCTTCCAGCCTTGTGGTAATTTCTCAATTAAGGCTGCAACTTGGAAGGATTCACTAAGAGACATGCCTTTGCGTGAATGTCATGCAGAATGAATTGGAGATCTTGAACTTGACTAATCACAATCTAACCATCACAAAATCCAAGAATTTTTCAACCACAAATTTCTTTGAGCCGACATCTTCTGTTTTGTATTTTTTCTCTAAAGACTCCCAAAGTTCCTTTGTTGTCTTGATATGACTGTGGACGTTGTATAATGTGTTGTCAAGTCTGTTCAAGATATAGTTTCGGCAAAGGAAATCAGCATGTTTCCAAGTATCAACCGCAGCAACCACTTGCAGATCGGTTTCATAATCTTTCAAAATAGGAGCATCCTCACGGAGAAAATAAGCCAGGTTCTGAGTTATAAGATAGAACAACATTTTATGTTGCCATCTTTTAAAGTCAGTTCCAGAGAACTTCTCTGGCTTTTTACCGTGATTTACCGGCACTGTCACAACCGGAGAGGGAGTTGGCGCAATTACAGCCACCACACTAGTATTTGTTTGGGCATTAGTTTCAGTAACCATGAATTTTAAATTATAAAACAAAATTAGAATTAGAATTTATACTACACAGAAAATTAAACCAAATTCATATAATTAAATTCTGTAAAAATAAAAGAAACAAGAATGTAACTTTTATTTTTCAATTAAGTTGGAAATAAAATAAAATTTTATTTAACCAAATTAATTCCACACAGAAAATTAAATTTCTATAACACTTCAATAATTAAAAAAAACTAAAACTGATTTTTTTTTTTTTAATTAAAGAACACTCAGAAATCAATTAAGAAAACCAAAATAAATTGCTAACAAAATTTCACAAATAAATATTTTGAATTGTTAATGACACCAGTATGTTACTACTAGTTGTCAAAGAAAATAGACAGTATATTATTGCTATCTGTCAAATAGTATATAATAACTATTTATTTTTCCAACTAGAATATAATTTTGTAAATCCACAGAAAATAATTTTTTGTAAAAGAAGAAAGTGAAAAGGAAACAAACGAAAAATTCTATAAACAGAATAATTCGAATCTGTCTTAAGATTGTTGGAACAATCTTCTATGTAAATAAAATAAATTGAAACTAAATCAAACAAAATAAAATAAATAACTTACAAAATTTATTTTATCGAACTGAATGAAAAATAAAAGACCAAGTCGAGTGTGTGACACTCTGTCCTTAAGACAGATTCGCTCTGTTTTGGTGCTTACGGACAAATGGCATCTATCTCCCATGATACAATGATCTTCACAAATTTGTAGTAGCACTCCAAACAAATTTGTCTGGCGAACTAGAACCTTGTGTTCTATACTCTCTTTAATTTTTTCTCTCAGACTAGAATGAAGAATGTATGCAATAGTGCAAAAAATAAGACAGCAAAAAAAAAAAAAAAAAGGATCTTCAGACTGTTTTTAGATCCCTCAACACTACTGGAAATGTAGGTATTTATAGGCAAAAAGGTCTTGTCCGAACAGGTGCAAAAGAAGTGAACAGGTGTGAAACAAATTTTGAACAGATGTTGTTTTCAATTCAAACAGATTTGTTGGACAGATGGAACTGTTTGAACTATGCAGTTTGAAACAGTTTCTGGCAGTTTGCTATCGATCAAAACAGATTAAATCTGTTTGAAAATAAATTTGTTGAAGAATTTAAAGGAATAGGTGCAAAACTATTCAAACAGATCTGCAATTGCTAAATGTCTAGATTTTGGAATCTAAATCTGTCTGAATTAAACAGATTGAAAAAATAGTTCGGGCTGGAAAAACAGTTATGGAATAAAAGGAAGAGACACAAATGTTGGACAACAATTTGAATTTCAAATTCAAATTATAAAATTTAAATTAATTTTTCTTGCAAGAAAATTAGGAAAAATTCAAATAAATTTTGTCTAAAAAATTAATATTAGAACCGACCCGACCCACCACCCACGCCCGGCTCGGCTGGTCAGACAGACGGCGGCGTGCGTATGGTGGTTCGAGCTAAGGTTTACTTTGTTCATAACTCCTTCCTTTTACAAACTTGAGGTGTCCCTAGGGGCGCAACCCAAGTGTTATAGTCTAGAGTTTATATACACAAAAAAGCTCTCTTAAAGTTTCAATGTGAGACAACTCATTTAAAGGAAACCCATATTTAAATCTTTAAATGTCTATTCCACGAACCCGAAAATGACATCAAGTTTCTATTCACTCACAAATAGTTTTGACGAACCGTTTTCACCGTGTGACTTGCCATGCGGCAAGGAACACGTCACCTTTTTGGACCCACTCCAAAAGACATTTGGGGCCCATTCAATTTTGGGCTCAAAGTTGGCCTAAAATATGCCTTATAAAACCAATTTTCCAACATAATTTAGCTAAACTACTTAACTAATTAATTAACTAATCTAACTAATTAAAATAATTACAACACGAGACGAATTAGCTATTCTAACTAAGTACAAAGCTAACTTTATGCATAACACTAATATATTTGTAACACGGATCCCGAGGATCGTTGGAGGGCTCATGTATGAATGCGGTTTCCACCAGAAAAAGCTACTGTTTCTGCTGCTGAATGCCTCTGTTGCACTGATTTCCATCTCCAGACCAATTCTATTCTTCTGAGGGAGTACACTGTTGGATTTTGCACTGGTGGCCGACAGAGGGCCTGCCGTCCACTGATGATGGCCTACCGACCACCAATAGTGGCCTGCCGGCCACTACTGACTAGGTTGTCCTGCTGCAACAAAAAGAAAATAGAGCAGAGACGATTATTTTCAAGGGTTTGTTTGCACAATTTACCTCTCCTTATCATTTGAACAGCTCAAAGGAGTAGTAAGTTTGATTAACAAACCACCGATGGATGTAATTTCATTGCATAATGGCTTATGAATCAAGTGTACAAGTTCAATGAATGTAATAAAACAAGACTCTCAAAACCACCACCATATCATGAAAGATCAAGGGAAGTAGTTGACAATGAATCTTGAACCGTTTTCATCACTAATGAGTATGAAAGGACTCAAGACTCAAGGGTTCAATTAACATCTGATTGAACCCTAACCAAATTATTATCTTGCACCTTTCTATTCACCAATTTTAATTACCTCTAATTCTTTAATGAATTAAGTCCACAAGTGAATTTAAGTCCTCTAATGGAAAGAGGGCTCAAACCAAGAGTTGCTTTGGGTATGAAAGAGACATCATATCGTTGGTAATGAACCCCTAAATGGATTAAACCATTAAGTATGACATCTCAATCTCATGCTTAAACAAACTTGTAGTTTGAAACCACTTTCAAAGCAAAACAAAAGCCAAGAAAGGAGAGAGGTTACAGAGGTGATTAAGAGTGATCACAAGTATGGAAAGCCATAAATAAATAAAATCAACTCAAATAAAATGATGTCTAATGCCTCAAACACCAAACTCATGAGGACATTTACACTACAGGCATGCAAAACAAAGATCAAATACAACAAACACTTAAAGACAGTCCTAAAATAGTCTAAAAACAGTCCTAAAACATGCTGGAATTAAGACAAAAATGGCTAGATTAATAAGCTAAAATATGGATCATGTTAGGCTAGTAAGAAAAATACAAGGAGGGGAGGCTAACCCTTCCAATTGTGAACTTCAAAATATGATTTTAGCCACTGAAATAGCTCTAAAAAACAATGTTTAAAAGCTCAAAAAAAGAGAGTGCAAATGTAGGAAACACAAGGGAAAATGCCTTAAGAGAAAGGTGTAAAGAATGGTGAACCACCCATCAACCTTTATTGGCATTAAAACCCAAGTTTCAGTCAAAAAATACAAGGTTTTTACAGCTTAAAAACAGTGGGGAAATTGTAAGAAAAAGAGTGAATACAACAAATAAAGAGACAAAGCCTTATACCTCTTGAAGAGAAGAACCAATTCCAAGCAATAAACCAAGGCAAACACACCCTTAAGAGCTCAAACAAGGCTCAAAGATACCTCAACTCAAATATGGAGAGTTTTGGTTAAGAGTGTATAGGCAAAAGTGAAGAGTATATAGGCAAAGACTAAGAAATTTGTAAAAGAGAGAAAGAATTGTAAAGAGAGGAAAAATTTTGCTCCAAAATTTTTCTAACCCCATGGCAAGAAAGGAGGTCTTCTATATATAGAGAACCATGCAATTCCCTCAAAAACATCCAACCATACATATGGGAGCAGATGCATGTATCTGTGCAAACAGCTGACACAGTTGTTACAAAATATCTGCAAAAGACATTGGTAGTCGCCCGGCCATCACTGGTGGCCAGCAGGCCACATTAGTGGCCAACAACCAGAAGTGATGATCGGCAGCCCAAAGCAGTGGCCAACAGGCCACCAAGGGTTGCAGGCTTGAAAATCACTAGGTTTGGTCCAAAATAAAGGCAACAGAGCTGTAGGGTTTGAAAGGCTCAAAGGGTTTGCATTCCGCTGAGGACTTCAAGCACTTGACAAGCATATAGACTCATCATTTGGTATGTAAACGATGACGTCCAAGTCGTAAGGGTCGTAAAAAATGAGGTGTCTACAGAAACGTAATGACATGATCACAAGACAATGAAAAATTATTTAAGTATGTTAGTTACATGCATTTTGTCTGACAAAAGATGGTCAATTAATTCCATTTGATCATGATCACTAACAATGCCATTTGACTTATACAAGTGTTATTATATTTGTCCAAGAGCAATTCTATTTGAGTGTGTAACCTAACTCCACACTTACTTTCTCGTTCTTCCATTATTTATTGATGTACTCCAAATAGCGAAAAAAATATTATCTTTAAGGTAGTAGCCTTTACCATTGGATCATCCTTTATTCAGTTGTTTCGAATCCAGTTAAATTCATCATTTGGTTTATAAGTGGATATAGTTTTCTTATGTGTAAGAAAATAAGAAATATGATGCCTATAAATTCCATTCAGTGTCTCAATTCTTGAAGCATCACTAAAACAACAGTAACACTTTTAATTGTAAAAATAAAAATAAAAAAGTTTCACCAAAAAATAAAAGTACAAATGTGGAACCAATTAAATAATCGTAAAATAAAATACAACAACAATTTTAATATGTTTGAGCCTTTGTAATTGTTAAGTCAGCCCGATAATGAGTAAAATGCCGATTTGGTGGAGCAATACATTCTCCTTGCCTTGGGTAAAAATAGTGATGAAAACCCAATGGATAATTAACTCTCAAACTTAATTCCACGATCATTTCAATCATGAGTGGATTTTGATTTTCTAACACGATGATTGTTAGATATCTGAGAATGAAATCGGCCAGGAATTGTGAACCCAATCATTTTCTTGTGAGTCTTATGAAACTAGCTACGAGCCCAAGGAATACAATCGCTCCTATTAAACATTTCTTCTTCTAGTGTTTCTTTGGGCAAAACCCTTGGATAGCCTCCTTATCTGATGATATCTATTGGAAACTCAGTACAAAAATCCATAGAATAATTCTAAAAAGACTTCTAGAAATTCTGGCTTTTGAATGATAGAAATTGATTGACTTTGAAATGAGTGCGAATGAGCACAAAAACTTCTTTAAAAAACCATTCTATCGGTTTGGGTCACGGAATGGACCGGTTTGAACCGGTTGGGGCTGGACTGGAATAGCACGCTAGTCAACACGTGGGTCAATGTGTGGAGCAGATGGGTGTAGGCAAGGGTCGACGCGTGGCTTCAGTGCAAGGCTGAGGCACGGACTAGGAATTAGGCGTAGGTTAAACTCAGACTTCGGGTTAGCACGCGGATCAAGGCTGCTTGGGCGTGGGGGCTGCACACAAATCTACACATGGGTTGGGTCGTTGGCTAGACTGGGCTACCACTGGGTTTGCAGAAGTAGGCATCGCCAGTGGGCTGTTGTGCACTTGGGCTGGACTGTGAACTGAATTGTTGAATTTCTTTATTGGACTAGGACAATTTCTTTAATTGTATTTGTTGAGACTTGATTACAGACTTGCGGGCTGTCAATTTCATCTTTGGACCCTTCCTTATAGGCTTTGAATTGACTTAGTCTCGGGCTCATTTTGTTTCAAATTTTCAGATTCAACAATAGTGTTCAATCATTCCAGTTGTCTTCTCCAACAACATTTGGCGTCTGCGACCACAAACTAAACCAAGACTCGTTTGGACTGATTTTTTGTCATTTTTCACAATGAATTTCTCTGTTTTCATTGAAATTTTTCACAATGAATTTTGACCAATCACCAATTCTTTCGGATAGGCTAGAGGGTTTACAATCCGTTGATAATGGTTGAACTTGTTTGTCAATGGTACGTTGAATGATGTATTGTATTAATGATCGAAGATAAATATCACGCTAAGAGTTAGAATTATCTAGCGTTTGGAGAGTTATATGAAGAGAGTTCAAGTGAAGTAGATGGTTCCAAGAACCCGTCTATCTATAATTTGCATAACAACTCTTCCGAATGGGCACAACTATTCCCAAAGGATGTGAACTTAACATAGACATACCTTTTCCATGAAGTGTTATGTCTCATGGTATCTGAAACACAAGTACTGGACAATTCTACCTCTTACGGGAAATGTTCATGACCAATATAAGAGATGAGATTGGGTATGAGAGGGTCCACCAACTTATGGTGTGATCACCTTTTATACCTACAGTTTAAACCAAAGTTCATTCTTATATAGTTGTTTAAACCTATTTTGAGAATAAAAAATATGAGAGACAAAATATGTCCACACCCATAGTTCTAAATCGCAGTATTAGGTAACGTAAAGGTATCAATCGCAGAATATCGGTATCGGTAATATCGACCGGTACGTATCGGGAATCGGGTGTCGAGACCGTAAAATTTTAAAAATCATTAGCAATCACTCTAAAACTCAATTTTATGCATTTTTTTTTGACTCTTTTAGCCTTAATTTATCACATTTGAATCAAAATTTTGATATATAGGAACACTTTTAGCCTTGATTTTGATTTCAATATTCATTTTTCTTATTTTTTTTCCCTTGCTCAACTATGAAATAAATAAATATATATATTAATATAAACAGAGGTATAGGTGTATAAACAAATAAATAAAAAACAAAAAAAACCTAAACAATGGCTTAAAAAGGTACAAAACAGTGGCTTAAAAAAAAACCTAAACAGTGGCTTAAAAAAAACCTATTCTCTCTCTCTCTCCCTCTCTCTCTATTTATAAAAAAAATGCAAAACAATGGCTTAAAAAGGCAATTACGAAACAAAATAAATAAATAAATAAATAAATAAAAATAAATTGAAATGCTAAACATAAACAGAGTATAGAAAGAAACTTGCAAGTTGCATATGTTCTGTGGTTGCCCACTTTTGTTAAAGCTCCACCCAAGAATATAGTGGTTGGTTACTAGTAAATAGTTCAGTAGAAGAAGAGAAACCAACGTACAAAGAATCCAAGAGAATTGAAGAAATGTTGATGTGTGTTGACAAGAGAGGTTGGTCTGGTTTCAGACTTCGAATAGGAGCCAGAGAACAACAGAACGACAACAACAAAGCATAAACAGAAACAACAAAATAGAAACATATCATAAAACTGAGCACAATTTCATCCGTACCGACGATGGCAAATCTGTATCGGAACTGTATCGCTCCATGTATTGGATTTAGGCCGATACGTACCGGGAATTGGACGATACGGCTATGAATTTCATTCTCACCAGTATACGGGTCCATATCTGAATCGGTAGTCCAATTTTCCGGTACGAATCGGCTAGTACGATACGTACTGGCAAATATTTAGAACTATGTCCACACCAACTCAAGTCTATATTATAATAGAATAGATATTTAAATCTCAAGTTCTAATTTTTATCTTTCCAATTTTTTTAATACCATTTTACCCTTTAAGTAAATAACTAAAATGACCAAAATCCTAACTCCAACCAACTAGCTACTCTCGGCCAGTCCCCCATCAGCTCTAGCAACTCATTTCCAACCCCTCCTATTATGCCTTAGTTCTTTCTCACCTTTCAACACCACCTTAAGTCCTTTCCAACATCCACCATCGTTTCTAGCATCACTAGCAACCTCCCCCCCCCTCTCTTGCCTCTTCAACTCAATAACCCCTCATGTCTCTTCTGCAACTCATGAACCTCGAACCCCCTTTCCCCCAACGTCCTTTGCTACTCACGAACCCCCACACTTTCCATTTTTGTTGCAAATGCTACCACCTCCATTCCGTTTTCTTTTTCTTCTCCTTCTCTAAATCCTAGATTTGAAAACCTTGGGTTAGTAAGGCTTCATGGTGGAGAGGGGTCACGATAGAAAAGTAGCATGAGGAGGATGAGGACAAGGAAAACGAGAAGAAGAATGGCATCAAGTGCCAATGAAGGAATATAGAGTGTCGAGAGGTGGATGAGAGGGTGCTTGGGGGTAGGTAAAGTACGATTGAAATTATTTAAGGGTATTCAAAGGAAAGACAAAAACAATAATAAATAAATAAATAATAATTTGAATTTATGGTGCCCTAACAAATAAGGTGTCCAACCAAAAATAGATGGGGTAGATTTATAGCCCACACTCATTGTGGTATGTTAATCTTTATTTTTTAAAATTATTGTTGTAAAAAAATAAAAATGATGGATGCTTTTCTAACTTTTATTATTTTTAGAAATGAAAAAAAAAAAAAAAAAAAAAAAAACAACAACAACAACATCAACAATCGAACTTGTAACTCTTTTGCGGTGATTTGTGTCTGCTATGATTTTCATAGATTCAATTTTGGTTTAAGATGAAGGCAAAAGCCTACAATGATCTACCACTAAGAACATCTCTAACATTTATTCTTTTTTTTATTCTTTTTTATTTTATTTTATTTATTAAATTTGAGTAAAAACTTCATATGATATCGAATGTTTCAATGGAAAATTTTTATTTTTCATCAAATCACCAGTCAGGAGGACGACTGAGAGGATGTCTTGCCGGTCGACCAATTAGTGTAAATTTACAGGAAGTCTAAGAAGGGAAGAGGTTGTTCGGGAGGAGAATTGACCAAACAACTGGCCGGTTATCTAGTGTATGGCCTCAACGACTATCTACAGTAATTTGATGAGAGTCTCCAGCCATCCTCAATTTGATACTGATTTGATGTTAATGTTGGAACATCAAAACTGTACGTTTTTCATCAAATTTAAATTTAATGAAATAAAAGAGAAAACATTGGAGACGCTCTAATTGATTCATGGGTAAAGGGTTGGGTACCGCTCCACTGCCCGCAATTTTAAAGCTTCGGAAGATATTTAAGTTAGGGAAATGTCAAATATCTCGAATTTTAAATATTTTAAAGTTTATTTAATATTTAAGGGTGATGAAATGGAGAAATGGAACATTTCTCTAGCTTACATATCTCTGAACTTCTAAGCCCGTTTGTTAAATGAACTAAGGCCTTGTTTGGCATAATTTATATAATCCATCTTTTTATCTTTTTATCTTTTTTCCATCACATCACCTCTCTACTTTTCTGCACATCTTTTCGTAAAAAGACAAAAAGTGCACTTTTTTAGAACACCCCAAACCAACCCTAAGCTTGAGAATCCTTGGGCCCAACATGGTTAATCCCAATAGAAATATAATTTAAATTTTATGTAAATATAGATGTATCATTTCATATATAATTTATTTAATTTTATTTTTGTTTAAAATTAAAAAAAAAATACACTAAGGAGGGAAAATATTTGCACCAAGCTTTACGCTTGAGATAAAAATTAAATATCAATCCCAATTTAACTACAAAATATTATTTTTTATTTAATATATAAATTTATGGGTGGGCTTGGAATTGTTTTGTAATTTTTAAGTGTTTGGGTTTGAATTTTTAGACTTGATTTCGGACTAGAACATGCTTTAGGGATGACATTTCTTTAATTTATCAAGTTTAAGTCAGACCCTAACTTGGTGAATACCAACCCGTAATTGGCAAAATTTATTTAGTAAATGCAGAACATCACTTGTGCATGCCCATCCAATGATAATTTATAATTTGTCAACCATTTTCTAATTTTTATTCATTTAATTCTTCACTATTGGTTCAACAAAATTACCTGATCCGATTGTATTTGTCTTAGTTCAATTCTAATGAAAAAAGTTTGGGAGAACATTGATAAGGTAAAATCATGTATATAGATAGATAGGTTAAAACCATTAAAGTTAGAGTAAAATATGAAATTATATCACTAAAACAGTTGAGTTTAAAATCATGAATTCACACACAAAATACGAAAAAAATCCAACCCGTTACATGCTGTCTATATGGAATTCCTAAAAAATGAAATAATTACTGAGGTTGTATTTGAATATTAATTTTGGGGAGAGATTTAGGAAAAAACAAAAAAAAGGGAAAAAAAATGTGAATTTCATAGGTGAAATGTAAACTAGTTATATTTTATTCATATTTTTTCTATTTTTTATTTATTATTTTTTTTTTTTCAGTTTTCATTTTTTAAATTTATACCCAAATCCATGATCCAAACATAGCCTTAGTGTGTTATCTGAGTAAGAATCTTACTTGAAATAAATACAACACCACAGCTTCTAACAACGTCGCTTTGGCCGAGTGGTTAAGGCGTGTGCCTGCTAAGTACATGGGGTTTCCCCGCGAGAGTTCGAATCTCTCAGGCGACGCATCCATTTTGGGCTTTTTGGAAGAAAACATAGCAGTGAAAATTTAAATAAAAAAAATATATATATATATAATTCAAGATTTGATTATTTGATAAAGTGAAACTCCAATAAATTCGCAAAAATTAAAAAAACAAATTCTAGGATTTGATCATTTTAATAAGGGTGAAATATTAGTAAATTTTAAATAGTGATCGTATAAATTATTCGGTTTATTTTTATTTTTAATTTAATTTTTTATTTTTTAGAGTGAAATTATAATTTCTGTCGTTTGGGACTTGTGTTATTTTGGTTCATGACTTTTTAATTGTGATATATTTGATTCTAAATTTTGAATTTTATTCTAAATAAGGATAATACAAAAGGTTTCCTTTGTAAACGATTCATTTCGAAGGAAATGTCATCATACAACTTATTTTGTTTTGATTAACTTCTATGTAGTTTGGGGCTTATGTCACTTTTGGTTCATAATTTTTGTATTGTTGTCACTTTGCTTTCCATTATTGCTTGCAAAGTAATTATCTCCTAACAACTTTCATATTGCTTTAATTTTTAAGTTTATATTCTATTATTTATATCGTTTTCTTATTAGTTTTACATTTTTTACTTGATTTTGTTAGGGAAGAGTAGCAAACCAATGGAAGTTCAAACTCAAGCAAAAATATGTCTGGTGATAGTAAAATCAGTGATAAAAATGTTAGTTTTTTCGTGCATAATTTTTTTTTTTCCTTTCTTGATTTTCAGTCGGACAACCAGTATCGAACTATTTCATTAATTCGGACATCAACTGCCAATTTTTTTTTTTTTTAAGAACAAATTTATCGAACTACGCATTTTTATTTAGAAGTTAAGTTCCGAATTAAATGTATAATATCGGAAAACCAGTGCTGAAATCCCCAAACTGAAAAACATAAAAAAAAAAAAAAAAAAAAGAAGAAGAAAAAAAAAAAAGAAAGGATTTTATGATAATGGAATGCACAGAGATCTAGAAATGGCAAATGTAATAACTCAATGGTAAATACAATAACAAAATGGAAAGATGTCTCATTTTTAATAATATTTTGAAAGGTTTTCAATGATATTTTCAATGGACGTTCAATAAGGTCTTAAATGGAGGATTCTGTCTTCAATTCATTTCACTTCACACTGGTCTACAATGAGTCTACAAATTTGGAAGCAGGGTCACTCAACAATTATATAGAAATGAGGGTTGAGTAGTGTGTGTACAATGGTTATGAGTGAATGGTATAATTGTAACTTTCAATGTGTGAATTGAGAAAATTAATTAATAATCAAATTAATAAATATGTGTACTGAGAAAAAATGTACACTAAGATAATTAAGTGTGTGAAAATAGAATTTCCCTAACGTGTATGTGTGTTTGAAATGTAATGGTATTTTTTTAATGAATAATGTTAAAACTTTTTTGGCTATAAAATTATGTTTGGTTTGATTTTCAGAATCTATTTTCAATTTTTTTTAAGAAACTAAAAATTAAATTGGTAAAAAAAAATTAAAAACATGTCAGTTTTATATAATTTTATCTTTTAGAGGGTGGAAATAATTTTTTTAAATAATTTTTTTTGATATTTATTTTCGTTGAATTAGTTTTTATTCTTTGAAAAGTAAAAAATAGAGACAAATTTGATGTCCTTGTTAAATCAATCCATTAAATCAAAAAGTTCAAAATTAAAAATATTTCATATATTAAATATATTGATTACATATTAAATGCCTATCATTACAAATAACTATTAAAAAAAATATCTGTTAACAATAAATATAACCACCTATTACATGATAATCATTCAAAAATATCAACAAAAAAGAACCACCTATTATATCATCATCATCCAAGCACATACTAAAAATTAATTTGGTAAAAAAATAACAAAAATAAAAATGTAAAAGATTTATCATTTTTATATAATTTTATCTTTGGTGTGTAGAAATAATTTATAAAAAATTTAAAATAATTTTTTGACATTATTTTTGTCAAACTAATTTATATTTTTATCAAATTGATAACTTTACCTTTAAAATGGGGCAATAGAGTCATCAATTGTCCTTATTTGGAACGAGATTCAAAATTCAAAAAATTCTATTTTCACGCACCTAGTTACTTATGTGCACATATTTAATGAAATATTATTTTAATGGCAATTATACCCTAAACTAAAATAATCACAACAGATATCCACTAACACTCATAATATTATATGAAAATATTAAGGGTGTGTTTGGTAACGTTTACGTTTTCAGTTTATATTTACAAAAATTTTATAAATTGGTTTTTGTTTATTTTTAGAAAAACATAAACTACAAACGCGTTTAACAATTGACAAAATGTTTTTAAAAAATTTAAAATATAAAAAAGAGTGAGAAATGGCAAGTGGTGGTAAGTGGCGGCGGGTGGGCGTGAGGTGTGATGGCGGGTGGTAGGTGGTAGGTGGGTGTTAGAAGTGGTGGGTGGTGGGTGGGTAATGGTAGCGGTTGGTAGGTTGTAGCGAGTGAGTGGTGGTGGTGCGGAAAGTGGTGGGCGCGGTAGTGGTGGGTGGCGGCGTGGTGGCATGTGAATGATGAGTGGTGGTGGCAAGTAGGTGGCGGGTGGTGGTGGTCGGCGGTGGATGGTAGTGGCGGGTGGTGGATAGTAACGGGTGGATGATAGGTGGGTGGTGGTAGTGGTGGTGGTGGTGGCGAAGGGTGGGTGGTGGTAGCAAGTAGGTGGCAGGTAGGTGGTGGTGGCGGGTGTGGGTGGTGGTGGCAGGTGGGTGGTGAGTGGTGGTGGCAAGTGGTAGTGGGGAGTGGGTGGTGGTGGCGGAAGATGGTGGTGGAAAATGGTGGCGGGTTGTGGCTAGTGTTAGGTGGTAAAAAAAAAAAAAAAAAAAAAAAAAACGCAAAACTCAAAACGGAAATACATTTTTTGTGTTTTTATTTTTTGGCCAAATTTGTAAACTGAGACCACTGATTTATAAATCAAAAATTTTACCAAACAAGTTTTTATTTGAGTTTTTAAAATTTTTGTAAATATAAACAAAAAACTGAAAACGTAAGTGTTACCAAACGGCACTTAACTATACACATCTTTTAAAAAAAAAAACTTAATATACACCTTTTGAGTCGAAAAAAGCTAAATCTTAGTTTTTCTATTGTTGTCGCTTTGTTTGCTACATATTCTATACTCCTTTATTGCTTGCAAAGTAATACTCTTATAACAACTCTGATATTATTTTAATTTCTAGGTTTATACTCTATTATTTATATCTTTTTTTATTATTATTATTAGTTCCACAATTTTTGCTTGATTTTGTTATGAAAAAGTTGCAAATCAATGGAAGTTCAAAGTCAAGTAAAAATGTAACGCCCCCGAAATAATTACAATAAACCACCAACAATATTAATTACATAATAACATATGATAAAATAGTTATCTTCCATTAATCCTAATTTCTTGAACAAAAAGGTAACATATGCAGATATACATTCACAAGTCTAATCCTAAATCTATAGCATATGTTACAACAAGAGATAACATATGAAAATAAAATAGATAACAAATGCTTTAAAGGCTTATAATTTTCCAAGACAGTTCTTGGTTATAACAAAAGTGGAATTCAAGTCCAATATAATTAAAGGCCCGTGACCTGTACAAATGTACACACAAAAAAAGAACCAAAAAAATGAAACTCTTACTCCAAGTTCTCCCAAACTATTACCTTAGCAGAGGCATATTATCAGCACCTGAAATGTTTTCCCACATAGGGTGAGTCAAAGTTCAGTAGAAATAATCCAACACAGTATATGAATCTTAATGAAGCTATAAGATGAATGCATATGCAATGCTCGTGCCAAAACATTTAATATCTCTTTTCAAAACTATGCCATGCCAAGTTAATATCATAATTCATAAATTATTTCATTCACAATAGAAAATAGGGTAGTAAATCACACTCTAGGAATCTTAAAACCAATACAACCTTTCACGAAAATTTTGTCCGCGGGAAACCGTGAACCGGCACCCATGTAAACGTAGACTATACAAGTACTACTATTGTTATTTTAAGAATATTTCGTCTGCAGAATCGACACCTATGTATACGCGCGATTTTTAGGTCTTTTACCATAGACACTCAGGCTAACTTGTTTCAACGAGACAATACATGTTTCCTAGATTCACCCATTGTTTTCAAAACGATAAACATTTCTAATGTATAACTGTGAAATAATGTTCAATGCAAAAGAGTTAGAAAATAGTTTTAATTCTCTTAATTCACATGCAACTTTTACAACAATCATAGTTATTTTCCACTAATAGCTCAGAACTGATATTTCTAAACAGGTACACAGTTTTCAATAAAGGTAAACTTTTAAAATTTTCAAGGTGTGAGTGACAATACATATCTAGCTCCACTGTCCTCTTCAATATCAACCCAATTTCATTTTTCCAACATTAATTTCATCATTTACACAAAATCAACATTTGACAAAATTAGGGCAAAATCCCATTTTTATTCCAAAATCAATTTTACATAACGAAACCAACTATTTTATCACAACTCAATCTCATTTTCAATCTCATAACCATTTCCATGAGACTATTAAAAAAAACCCATCTTTTGAGTTTTGACCAAAAACCCTAGGTTTGTTTAAAAAATCTCCAAAATCACAATATTGTTTAGAAATTGCAAATAACTAAGTTAAAACTCATATAATGTGAGAAGAACCTCAAGCTTGGAAGACGAGAGAGAGAATGAAGATATTTCAAAGACGCCGAAACCTAACTTTGTTCAGATCAAAAGGAAGCCCACGACATGCTCTACCTTTTTAACTAAGGGACACAGGTAAGGAACTCGACGAATCTAGGTGTATTTGTAGAGATAAGTAGAATTTTAGAGAGAGAGAGAGGGTGTGCATCTAGGGTTTGGAAAAGTTTAGAGAGAGAGATATGAAAAAGTGACTCAAAAATGGCTTTTCACGAACTGACATACACACAGATCGCTTGAGCACAAGAAGTGTCACTCGAGCAACTAGACACAATAAGTTGCACCGTTTAAGCAGATAATACAAACTCCTAGAAGTTTTACAGACAAAAGACTAATGCTCGAGTGTAATAAGGGCTACTCGAGCCAACATCGCTCAAGCGCAAAAAGCTTTGCTTAAGCGAAGAATACCACTTCCCAATAATTTTGCAAACCTACAAAAGTACTAAAAATTCATAAAGACCGCTCGAGCGCAAGAAGTGAAGTTCGAGCGAAGGAGCAAAATTCTAGACAACAACAGTTTGAAAAACAAGCTATCAACCTGTTCCAAACGTAACCAACACATCCCAATAGCCAAACTCAAAAGAAATAGGAGAGAACAAGACAAGAACAACTATACAAGGAAATGAAACTCGAATCCGAGACGTCAAATGGGTCGGGTCTAAACCGAATCTCTATAAAAAAATATATCTGGTAACAACAAAATTAGTGATGAAAAAGTTAGTTTTTTTGTGCATAATTTTTTTCCCCTTTCGCGGTTTTTAGTTGGACAACCAATGCCGAATTATTTCATTGTATTTGGACATCAACTGTTGAATTATTTCATTATATTCGGACATCAACTGCTGAAATTTTTTTGGCAACAAATGTATTGAACTAATCACTTTTATTCAAAACTTAAGTTCCGAATTAAATGTATAATTTCGGAAAACTAGTGTCGAAATCCCCAAATCAAAAAACATAAAAAAAAAAAATAATAATAGTAAAAACAATTTTAAAAAAATGAGAGTTTTATAGCAATGGAGTGCACAAAGATCTAAAAATGGTAAATGCAATAACAAAATGATAAATACAATAACAAAATGGACAAAATGGAAAGATGCCTCATCTTTAACAATATTCTGGAGGGTTTTCAATGGTGTTTTGAATGGAGGTTCAATAGGGTCTTCAATGGAGGACTTTGTCTTCACTTCACTTCACACTATGGTCTTGAACGGTCTTCATGTGGGTCTACAAATCAGGAAGTAGGATCACTTAACAAGTGTGTGGAAATGAAGGTTGAGTGATGTGTGTACAATGGTTATGAGTGAATGGCATAATTGTAACTTTTAGTGTGTAGATTGAAAAAATTAATTAACAATCAAATTAATAAGTGTGTGTACTGAGAAAAGATGTGTGCTAAGGTAATTAAGTGTGTGGAAATAGAATTTTTCTCAAAATTCAATATCAAATATATGACAATTAAAAAGTCAAAAACTAAAGTGACACAAGTCCCAAACTATAGGGACCGTTGGTGTAATTTGCTCTTTTTCTTACGGACCCAAAGGCCTCATTCTAGTGTGAATTACATAAGCGTAAACACGTGTGTTATGTATTAAGGGACAAATGTAGATTTTCTCATAATGTTGAAATTACTAAACGTAACACTTCAAAAAAAGAAAAAGAAATCCTTAATGTACTTTTTTCAAACGTAACATTTCAATGTAACACTCAAAAAACGTAACACTCTAATGTAACATACTAAAAACCTCCTTAGTGTACTTTTCTCAAACATAACAACGTAACATTCCAAAAAAATTTCTTAGTGTACTTTTTTCGAATGTAACATTCCAATCAATGTAACATATAAAAACTTCTTAGTGTACTTTTTTCAAATGTAACACTTCAATGTAACACACTACTTTTTTGAAATGTCACAACATAACATTTCAAAAAAATTCCTTTGTATATTTTTTTCCAAACATAACACTTCAATCAATGTAACACATAAAAATTTCTTAATATATTTTTTTAAGCATAGCACTCTAATGTAACATTTCAATGTAACACAAGAAAATCACACTAAAATATAGATTTCAATACTCAACAAACATCATTTCAACAATCAATCCTCCTAAAAAGAATCTTCCACACTTCACATTTCTATTCCTATCCCAAAAGCGAATCAGAAAATTAGAAAAATGAATTAGAAAAAGGTATTCACTTAAACTCAAATGACACCAAATCAAATAAATATAACTTTCTAAAACAAAAAGTACTTGTTAGTTCCTAAGAAAACTCTAACATTCCCGCATATGAAATTTATGAGTAAAATTTCCTTTTAACAAATCAAACTCTAAATTTTTAATTGTATCAATTTAAATGTTAAACTTTTAAATTGTAATTTCCGTTTATCAACGTTGAAACAAACTAACGAATTTCTTTTTGAAATGCTGTCAATTTTTCATTGTTTATTTCAAAGTTAATATAAATCTCAACTTCACGAGGAATTATCCTGTCTTTTAGGAATTTTGATTAGGTTATGTATTCTTCCAATTTTTTTTTTCTTGGACAATATTATCAGAATAACAAGTTACTATTTACATCAATTTTGATGGTAATATTTTTTTTTCTTTGAAGTATTTCATAACCAATATGAATCTTATTTGATTAATCTTGATGAGATGATTCTAAAAATACTAATTTTATTAAAAATTGACATTTAAATCAAAAGTTATATTATTTTAAAGTTTAATATTTTGGTAATAGTGATATGTGTTAGACTTTTCAAGATTTTTTTTTTTTTTTTTTTTAATACTTATCCTTAATACATTAAAATTTAATTGTAAGGGAGTTTTGACCAAATTACCTGATTATGACCTTCCTATCAAAACATTCTAACCATCCTAACCATCCATTTTAATATTACCATGCACCTCACATAGTGGATCAACTCTCTCTCTCTCTCTCTCTCTCTCTCTCTCTCTCTCTCTCTCTCTCTCTCTCTCTCTCTCTTCTTCCCCTTCTCTGTCGCCATTGAAACCCACCCTCCCCTTTACCCCACAACTGATTACCACTCTCTCCATCGCCAACAACCCACCCATAATAATCTCTATCATGGACCCATTGAAACCTCCACCACTAACCCACTAAAACTCTCCATCACCGGCCATCCATGAAGTACGTGGTGCGAGTACGAGTATTGGTATTAGTACAATAGGAGTACGTCAATACGGTAAAAAAAAAAAAAAAAGGTACGAATATAGCTTGGTATGCTTGTAAAAAAAAATTATTTTTAATTTAGAGTAATGCAAAAATTAATTAAATGGTTTAATTTGTTAATATCCAATCTATAATTAATATTTAATGCCAAAAGTAAATGTATAAATCAAAATTAAATGTTAATATATTAAATAACTTACAAACCATAGTTTAATTTTAAAATTAATGGGTGTAGCCCATGAGGGCCCATCCCATGGCCTAGGTAGGCCCAATCCCCTCTTGTCCCAAGCTTTCTAGGCAGTCGCACGGTTAAAGCCCAGTAGCTTTGGAAAGCTATGCTGGGGCCAGGTCCAATAGCATTTAGACACCTATCAGAAATGGAGTTAGCCACATAAGCAGACAAAGATGCTGCAGAGTTATTGAGCCCACACATTAGCCATTAAATGAGGCCATCATAGCATTAAATGCAGTAGAACCCTTCACACCGGAGTATGCAAAATCACCGTGAACGATGACAACTAGACTATAGACTTTCGGCTAATAAGACACCTTGGAATAGACAAGAAAATGATGAGCAAAGGATATAAAGAAGCTTCCAAAGTACGTTTGGCGAGATATGGCACTCTTCTCCTTTTTCTTCTACTCTCTCTAATTGACCACTATCTGTTTCTATTTCTCAACTACTTCTAATCTAACTTGATCGTCGAAGGGTCCACGAGAAGAAGCCACTCCAATCTTGGTACCTCCTCTTCAGGCCTTTTTGCAGGCAAGCATCAAGGATTCGAAGGCTAGCAAACCCGCTAAATGCATGGATCAGTCCGACCCATCCTCCATTGTCTATATTGCATTATCAGTTTGCGTCATCTATGGGAAGTACCCCTAGTTGATAGTTGTGTTCATTGTTACCGAAGGAAGTTCCACTATCACTCATCTTCTATAACAGGGTACATGGTTACAACGAGATCCATAGCTTCACAACACAATATTGGTAACCCCGAAGCTGAGTCCTCCAACCTAAACATCACCTCCATATTTTGCAGAACTCACTAATAGCATCAACCGGCTAACCAAACAAAACCAAGCCCTGATTAATGTTTTGCTCTAACGTGACCTACCTATCCCCCTTTTACCATCATAAGCAACTCCTCAAACTCGGAACAAGCCTACCATCATCACTCCTTCCTACCACATGTGTCCTAAGGAACATTCTCGCCCTTCGTCCCACAAGCTCAACCATCGAATCTTGAAGATCTGCGTGCCCCCCCCCACTAGGCTCGCAACTCCACCAAGGGGGACCACTGCTCTTTCACAACAACCCTCCGCAGCACCACACTGCTATCCATCAAGGGAAAGCTAGCAATGTTTAACCCCTGATCCATGCTAGTGGGGACAATGCTCCCATTTGGGACGAAGAACTATGGGCCATAAAGCTCCAGCTCCAAGTGGCCATGTAGAACATACAGAACAAACTAGCTTCCACCGTTACCTCTTCTTTTACCGCTTCTATCAGAGACAAAGCTCTACTCCATAAGTTCAAATTGCCTTCGATTGACACCTTCAATGGTACCACCGATCTGATCAACTGCGTGGAAGCATATCAGACACTCATGATCCTCTGTCCTTTCTAGACAAAAACATGTGTCGCGCTTTCCTTGTCACGTTGAAGGGGTCAACGCGACTCTGGTTCAGTTAGCTTCCACCAGACTCTGTCACTTCTTTTCACCAGCTTAATGACTCTTTTTTAAGCCATTTCATCGGTGCCCAGTGACAGTAACATTCGGTGACTCAACTGCTAAATATCCGGCAGACGGAAGGGGAATCACTGCGTAACTTTGTCACTCGGTTCAATACATAGCCCTTGTAGGTGGAGGAGAATGATGACAAGGTCATTATCATAGCCTTCATGGTCGGCTTACGTCCATTGGATTTTCCTCCCTGCCTTCATTTCTATCACACTCTCTTTCTCTCTCATTTCCTCTAAGGGGGCAGGTTGACGGTCTGTTCCTCTCTCTGCCTTTCCTCCACTCCCACCAACTCCACCATCTCCGCAATTGGGGGCTCAGACTTATCCTCAACGACCATCCCTAGCCTGGGCCCCACTTCCACCCTGTCATTCACCACCGTCGTCACTTCCTTAGTCTTCTTCCGAGCGGCCACTCTCTCCACACATTTGGTTGTCGCTTTTCTTTTTTTCCTTAACACCTTCTCTACCTTTGCCCTACTCGTCTCCTTTAGCGAGTCCACTGGCGCTTTCGGCGGCACAAAGGTACTCAAGTCCTTGCCTGCAAAAGGCTTGGGCCTTGGGCGTGCCACTCTCTCTACAATGGCTTTAAGCGCTGTCCCCAACTTCTTCTCCTTATATTTTTCCGACACCGCCAGGATTCGCATCTCTACTGTTTCCTAGTCTCTCCTTGTCACATCCACTTCCTTAAGCGTAGGGTCTCCCTCTACAGGCTCCAGTGCCAAACGCAGGGGAAATAGGGCAGAGGGCTTCACTAGGTCATCCCACTTCAACTCCTCTTTTTCCCTCTAATATCGCACCTGCTTTACTCTGTCCTTTGCCGTAGAGTCTAATTTCGGCTCCAATGACTTGGTGGGGACTTTCTACATTGTCCATACCCCATTCTCCCCATTTTCTGATATAAAGAACCACTTCTTCCGCCACCCTTTGACAGACGAGAGCAACCTTATGACCAACCCTCTACCCGCTATTGCTTATAGGGTTACCCACGTCTCCTGCTGACTGGAAGCCTTGTAACATAAGAAAAATTCCTCTACTGTCATCGCCCCCTTATCGGTCTCCAGTGAACAAAAGATCACATTAGCCAATAGGATCTTCCATGCGTTTGGCATCAACTGGCCAGGTGCCACCTCTAGTCGGTTCAATACATCCACGATGATTTGGGGAATTAGAAGCCTCAAATCCCCACGGAGCGCCTCTTTATACAGAGTAAACTCCTAGGGCCTCACATCCGACATCCTCTATGTTGTCGTTGGCAACCTCAACTCCACATTTGCTGGGATCTGGTATTTAATACGTAGTCCCTCCAGATCCTCCGCTGTCAGTGTTGACCTATCTGCTTTGGTGTGCCAATGGTCAGGGGCCATTTGGCTTAATGGTTGGATGGCCGATATCATCATCGCCGGAACGGGTCGTGGTGGTCTTTCCCCAATTCTTTTTACCAATCTCTTCACCTTGTACTTATTCGCTAAAGCAATCCTGTCATTCTCACCCAAGGCGTCTAGAGTCATGGCAGGGGCTCTCTCTTGTGCCATCTCTATCACGTTTCTATAAATCGCCTCGGTCATAGGGAGAAGGAAGTTTAAGATGTGAAATAAGGGAGAATCACACGAGACGAAAGAGGTAAAGTCTGAGATCTGTCGGTTTCTCGCAATCAAATACGATAATCGCACAAGTCTAAACATCCAAAGTTTCCATGTGTTCCAAGGATCGCAGTTAAACTTAGCCAGTTTGAAAATCCAACAACAGGTTAAAACCCCCACCTTTTCGAAATCCCCCACTGTAAAACCCTTTCTATCAATGACACAACATCTGAATCAATGGCCTAGATCACCCCATACGTATGGACACGCTCCCTCATCGCCATTAACTCTCTTTCCTTTCCCGTCTTTTTCACTTCACATCATTATGTGCATTTCTTTCCCTCGAGCCCTGCGCATAATCAATGCCACATTCACGGTCGGTAGTCCTGACAATCGACTACCCTCGTCAATCGTCCAATTTTTTTGGTCGGCTACCTTCATAACCAACTTTCCTCATGATCGGCTACCCTCATGATCAGCCGTCTTGATGGTCGACCACCCTCTTCAATCGGTCACTTTGTGGATCACCTTGTTGGTCGGTCAACCACCTTATCGATTGACCTTCTTCACGGTCAGCCATTTTCACGGTCAGCCATCCTGACGGTCGTCGGTTGGCCACTTTGTTAGTAGGCCACCTTATCGACCGGCTGTCCATCACGCTCGGCCACCTTCATGGTCGGCCATCCTGACAGTTGACCATTCTCGTCGGTCAACCACCTTGTCAGTCAGCCACCTTATCGATTGGCTATCCATCAAGCTCGGCCACCTTCCCGGTCGATCGTCTTGACAGTCGATCACCCTCGTTGGTCGGTTACCTTGTTGGTCGGCCACTTTATCGGTCGACCATGTTCACGGTCGATCTTCTTCACGATCAACCACAAAGACGACTTTCCACCCTCGGAAGTTGAGTTTACCCGCCTACCCTATATATCATTTCCCACCTTGAGGGACTACTTTCACCTTTCCTATTCTCTTCGTTGGATTAAAGCTGCACTCTCGAATGGGGAACTACTGATGGGCGTAGCCCACGTGGGCCCAACCCATGGCCCAGGTAGGCCCAATCCCCCCTTGTCCCAAGCTTTCCAGGTCGTTGCACAGTTCAAGCCCAGTAGCTTTGGAAAGCTATGCCGAGGCCAGGTCCAATAGCGTTTAGACACTTGTTAGAAAGGAAGTTGGCCACATAAGCAGACAAAGATCTTGCAGAGTTATTGAGCCCACACATCAGCCATTAAATGAGGCCATCATACATTAAATGCAGCAGAACCCTTCATATCGGAGTATGCAGAATCACCGTGAATGATGGCAACTAGACTATAAAATTTCAGCCAATAAGACAACTTAGAATAGACAAGGAAATGATAAGGAAGGGATATAAGGAAGCTTTCGAAGTACGTTTGGCTATATATGGTACTCTTTTCCTTTTTCTTCTACTTTCTCTAATTGACCACTATCTGTCTCTACTTCTCAACTACTTCCAATCTAATTTGATCGTCGGAGGGTCCATGAGGAGAAGCCACTCCAATCTTGGTACCTCTTATCCGGACCTTTTTGCAGGCATACATGAAGGAGTCGAAGGCCAGCAGACTCGTTAAACGCATGGATTAGTCCGACCCATCCTCCATTGTCCATATTGCATTATCAAAAATCATACTACGTAAAAAAAAAAAAAAAAAAAAAAGTCTAGTGAAAAGAGTTTTATCTTTGTAGTAGAAGAAAATATTGTTACAACTGAGATACTGTATGGTTTGGATATATACTAGGTATGCAAAAAATTAAGAAGAAAAAATTTGGGTACGTGTTTCGTGTATCCGATACGTATGTAGAAATACTATACGAAATACCATATACCGATAAGTACTCGATACAAATATGACATATTTTTCAAAGTACCCATGCTTCATAGCAGGCCATAAATCTCAACAAATTCATCTTTTGTTGATTTCAGTTTACAGAGCTCAACAATTAATTCACCGATTTACAAAAATCCTCAATTTGCAGAGATAGAAATCATACATGTGCTCTTCTATCAATGATACAAACAAATCTAATTGAGAGGAATAAAAATAATCACAGAAGTTATGTGGGTCCTGACAGTATGAAGTGATTGAATTCTGTATTATCACGTGTATAGCAATTCACAAATCCTAATCAAACACTATTACATCATTATATGTGTAGTAGAACTCATGATGAGATATAGAAGCCCTAAATAACTTGAGATTGTTTGAAAATTATTTGATAGGCAAATCACCGAATATTATAAATAGATCACACTCCACGAGTTGAGGTACGTTATTTGTGTCTATAAATTTATCCATTAAATATTTTGATAATATTGAAGGCTAACTTAGGGTTTGACCGGGGTGTTTTGTCTCGTAAATGATGATTGCGTGATGGTGTTGATCATTAAATTTCTTTACCATCAAGTGAAGAATGTTCTCTGTTCGTACACTAGTTATCCAAACAAACAAATATACAAATTCAACCATAAACCCATCTTTCGTTCCTGTTAATAAGTTGTTTTGATAGTGACCCATTCATCTATTTAGTTGGCCTGAAGCTAATAGCACCACAAGTGGGAGAATACGGAAAGAAGTTGGTGTATATGGCGGTGCGAAATCTAGAACTGTTGGGGGTGGCCATGAGAGAAGTTGTTGGAGTATGGCAGTGGGCAGCCCATGGTAGGAGGGGGGGAGGGGTCGGTTGCTGATGGTGGAAGATTATGGTGATGAGATTGTGGAATAGATGATGGTGGTGATGAGGTTGTGGAAGAGTGCTGATGGAGAAATGTGTGTATATATATATGTATTTGTATGTATAATTATGGTTTTTTATTTTTTATTTTTTCCCTTAACAATTCTGAAAATTTGAGGAATTCTTTGATTAAAAATAAAATTGGTCACTTCTCTTGAGTCGTGCATGCCAACGGGTGCAAACCCAATCTGAACCGAATCCAACTGTTGTTTGTCTACCCCTACATACCACATGGCAAAATGAGTTTACACCCTGCAAATTGGCAATGCAGAGAGGTTTTACTATCTTTATGTTTGGTTATTTTTTTTATTTTGACTATTATTTTTTTTTTTTTTTACTTTAACTTTTTATATTTTAATTTTTTTTCAATGTACTCTTACAAGTTAATTTTTGTTCAAAATTAGACAAAAAAATGTCACAATAACTGTCACACAATATAAAAATATATTATTATATTGAGATTTGAGTTTGTATTGGTGTGAATCATATATAATAAAATATTTTTATACTAGGAGATCGTTAATGTGTCATTTTTTATCTAATTTTTAATAAAAGTTAACTTTATGAGTAAATTAAGAAAAACATGAAATAAAAAAGGCTAAAGGGAGAAAAATTAAAATTTAAAAGTTAAAGTAAAAAAGTAATTAAACATAAAAGAGACAAAATTTATCCCGTTTATATTTCATACCTATATGTATATAGGGAACCATTCATAAGTTCATAAAGCTGTCCCTGGCCTGAACTTTGAAAATTTTTTGCTGTTAAACCAGACTTCAGTGTTTTTTTGGTTGAATACCACACTTTAGTTTTGGTATTTATACGAGCATAAGAAAAATCATTGGAATCAAACTGGTAGTATGAGGGCAATTGACACTATACTTTTGGCAATTAAAAAAAATTTAGTCATCAAAAGTTGTGGGATTTGCGACCAAAAATTATATTAGTCGGCAAAAGTATAAGATTTACTTACTAATTTTTTTTAGTTGGGGTATATTGCTTATTGGCGACTAAATTTTGTTTAGTCACTAAAAATGCCACAATTGGCGACTAAAACAATTTTTAGACGCTAATTGGCAACAAATTTTTTTTTAGTCGCTGTAAAATTAGTTTTGGCTACTAAAATTATTTAGTCGCCAAATGGAAAACAAAAAATTACTTTTTATCTTTCGCGACCAAAAGTTTGGTGGCCAAAAATTTATTTTTAGCGACTAAAACATATTTTAGTCGCTGTAGAGTTAGTTTTGACTACTAAAATTATTTAGTCGCCAAATGAAAAACAAAAAATTACTTTTTATCTTTTATTCTTGTATCAGAATAACGCTTGGGGCCTCGCTGATTCGACTCGATTTTGTTGCGGTTCTCAATCTCGAACCAAAGAGTCCAAATCCGCAAAACCGCTTTTGAAGGAAAAATGATTTTTTGAAAGAAGTGCCAAACATGGACTGCTTTGCGGAATAATGAAGTCGCCACCTAAATATTTAAAAATGGGAAATTTAGAAACCCCGACTTCGGTCGAAGGCCACGCGGTCCGCTATCACCAAAGTTGGCTCGGGAACTTGGGTACGATTAGGGAAGGTCACATCGTGAGCACCCCTCTCGCCGGCCAAAGACCGCCTCTACTAACCATGATATCTGTTTTGAAAACTTTGTATGCTCTTATTCCGTTATTAGCCTAGATTACTATGTGATGCTCATGAGAAACAAGTATAGATCGGGCCGCTCGAATTGGAACAAAACATTTCATGTTTGTTTGTGAAAGATGGTTTGCTACCCGCAGTAGGCTTAAAATACGATTTTGCCACAATCTAGTGGGCTTAACAAACAATTGATGAATTGCTCCAATTCAGATAACTCAACCTCCACCCACAGTGCATTCAAGGCGCTTATATCACATAAGCATTTAGCCTCATGGTAAGCATGCAATCATGGCAACACTCACACGCATGCAAGTATGCTAAAGCATAAAACTCACCTAGTACTCCAAGCCAAAACAAAAGCTCATTAGAAATCCATGCATGATCCTAGATGTCCGAAATGCCTAATGCAACACATGCAAAATGCAACTAAGATAGCAGTTTCGGCTATTCTAAATATGGCATATGAGATGCAGCCTATCAAGTACTCAACTTGGAATTGAAATCTGAATGTTTGTATGATGCGCCGAGTGTGTGCAAAAGCAGATGAATGATGCAAACATGTCATTACATCATATGCTAATTGAAATATGCCCTATATCTAACCATTCAAAGCGGGTAAATAAAAGGGAGAAAGAAATGGGGTTGGAAGATATACATCGCACTCACACACCCTTATTACATTTATGCCCTCGCACGTAGGGTCCGAATAAAATAGTAATACAAATCAATAAAAGAATATACATCAATAAATATCTGATTTCTAATTAATTAACAAATTAATTACGTAGAATTAAAAGCTGGCGTGCAAGCCGTGAATTTCGCTTAAACCGATAGATGATGTATGCTAGGTCGCTGGCGCGAAATCCGGAATGCCCCGATTAGCCTCTGTTTGCAATATTTCTCGAAATGCTACCGGACTTCAAAAGTTGATGATCCTCGATTTTCAGTAATAGAGAGCAGAAAAGGGCATAGCAATGTATTTTCACAAATATATGCATGCCTCGATCCTCGTACCACCAATCACGCATACCGATGCATGATGGCAGAGGAACCGGATTGCACAACTCAATATGGGGATGAATGCTACAACAAAACTTAACTCCATCATGGGTAATCCGGAGTGTCGATGATCGGGAATTGAGACACACTGTCGCCGGAGTACGTAATGTACCTCGCTTCCGTGCAATATGCATGATATGCATGAAATGCAACTAACATACAATCCTAGCATGTACGATGCTATGAAAATGAGATGCCTCAATGCGTACCACCGCAAGAGGCATGCAATGCAAACCGAATAAAGCGGAGGCATACACAATGCCAATGCCAAGCGATAAAATGGCGTGCACCCGCACGCAAACCGAGGCGATGATGTGAAATGCAAGTCGGATAAACCGGCAGCCAAACGCTGCGTAATACGTGCACGCAAACCGAGGCGATTATGAGAAATACAAATCGGATAAAATCGAAGTGCCCCGAAATGCGTGCACACGGACACGTAAACCGAGGCGATGATGTGTGATGCAAATCGGATAAAACCGGTGTTCAAATGCGCATAATACCGGACACGTAAACCGAGGCGATGATGTGTGATGCAAATCGGATAAAACCGGTGACTCGAAATGCATGCACACGACACGCAAAACCGAGGCGATAATGTGTGATGCAAAATCGGATAAAACCGGCAGCCAAATGCGTGCACACGGGCACGCAAACCGAGACAATGATGAAAACTGCAAAATCGGATACAACCGAAGTGCCTCGAAATGCGCGCCCACAGGCACGCAAACCGAGGCAATGCTGAAACGGAAATCGGATACAACCGAAGTGCCTCGAAATGCGTGCACACAGGCACGCAAACCGAGGCGGTGATGTGATGGAAAATCAGAATGGCATACGGAATGCAACGATGGGCTTACACCAACATGGGAGAGCCTCAGCTCACTCACATAGGAGGCCGTCGGATAAAATGAAGTGCCTCGAAATCGCGCTGCAGACGCATAACCGAGGCAATGGCATTCAAGCATGACAATGTAAATTGGCCTTACGCCAACATGAGAGGGCCTCAACCACACTGACATAGGCTGCCGGAATGATAAGAATGAGGTGCCTCGAAGTGCGTGCCCATTGGCACGCAAACTGAGGCAATGCAAAAATGATACAAATGGCATGGGAAATAATATGCAAGCATGGCAATGGAATTTCAGCACCTAAATAAAAGGGAAAACAGCCCCGAAACAATTCGAAATGACACTCGAAGCATGCATTCATCCCGAAAGTGTGAAATTAAGCCCCGAAATGGCCTATAGCCATGCCATACATGCAAAATATGATCATGGAAGCAAGAACAGTAGTAAGGCAGTCCCAAATATGGCATTTTTCAGTAACAAACATGGCCAAAATGCAAGCATAGATAGATCAACAATAGCATGCAAAGTTAGTGGCCAAAAGAGGAGTATTGAGACAAGTGACATATGCAAACCCCAAATGGACAAACTTTCTTCTACAACATTGAATATGGGCTAAAAATAAGCACAATTTCAGAAGATGACATCCTCAAAATCAGAATAAAATCATGCTAACAATTCCATGCAAAAATGGAGCTCAAAAGAGGCTATAACAAGAGTCATGCAAAGAAAGCACCAAATGACAAAATTTTCTTCATGAAATGTGTAAAGGGGGTCAAAATAAGACCAAAGTCAGTAGGGGTCGAAGTCCCAAAAACAAATAGAAATAGGTCAAAAGTTGCATACAAAAATGGGCACACTTGATGGAATTTGAAGGAAGTGGTGGATACAATGACCAAATGAGGTTGAGCCCTTCTACAATGTTGTAGAGGGGCTCAAAATGAGCACAAAACCAGTAGGGGTCGGACCCCTAAAAACAAAAGGAAATGGGCCTAAACTAGCATGCAAGATAATGGCATAAAAGCTAGGTATTGAAACAAGTATATCATAGAAGCCTCAAATGAAGTTGAGCCCTTCTACAAAGTTGTAGAGGGGCTCAATATGAGCACAAAACCAGTAGGGGTCGGAGCCCCAATTCTCAACCAAATAGAGTATAGAAATGAATCAAGAAAAAGCCCTAAAAGTTGGTTTTGAAGACTTACCCTTGAAAACTTGTCTTTCTTTGATTCTTGGCTTTGATTTGTAGCTTCTCAACCTCTGAAATTCACTTCCTAGCTGCTGGAATGGTAGTAGGGAAGGTGAGGCTAGGTGTTGATGAAGAGAAGGCCTAGGGACTTAGAAGCTTTTGAGGTTTTGAGCTATGAAAATGGAGGAATTTGAAGATGATCTCTTGAGACAATTTTTCCAACCTTGAAGAAGGAGAGGAGGGCCCTTTAAATAGACAAGAAATAGGGTGTAAAGGGAGGAAAGCACCCAATCTTTCCCTCGAAATATCCCGGATGCCGGGATATGTTGGAAAATATCCAGGACAATTGACAGGACGCAGGAAGGTGGCCAGGCCAGGTAGTTTGCAAGGTGGCCGGCCACCCCCATGGCCGGCCACCACCCTACATGGCCGACCAGCCAGGTGAAAAAAATGGAGTTTTGAATTAGTGGCCGACCACGAACTTTCAGGGTCCTCCAAGGTGTGTAGAACAAGGATCCAAGGTTGAATTTGGCAACAGAAGCGAAGCCACAACATAGAGCTTGAAGGAGAGGCTCAAAAATGAACTACAATTTTTCTGGCCGACCACCACCTTTTAGGCTCCTCCAAGATGTGTAGAACAAGGTACTAGGGTTGGAAATTGGCAACACTGAAGCACGAGCCACACCATAGAGCTTGAAGGAGAGGCTCAAAATGAAACTCAAATTTTCCGCCGACCACCAACTTTTAGGGTCCTCCCATGTCCCCACGATCACAGATATGTAGCTTTGGTTGGAAGAAAATACCTAGGGTGTTCAACATTGGCCCTGGTGAGAAAACGGGCTCGGGAGGAGCGAAACAGCTATCTGGGATAATTGCCGCTTCTCCCCCAGGATCTTCCGATGTTGAAACAGAGGTACCGCCAAGTTTGAACAAAAACTAAAGAGAAATGAACGCACGGAGCCAAAACCGAGCAATTTAGGATCCCAAAATGGGTCATGAGGTCTTAGGCATACGGCTGCCAAGTGGATATCTGCGACTCCGGTGTCCTCGAATGACAAAACAGAGGTTCTGCCAAAAATCGAGAAAATCGATGCAATGAAAGCTCGGGCCCAAACCGCGATTCGGGTCCCGAAAACTCGCACAGCAAAGTGGCATACGGCCACAAGTGAGCATCGAGGCCCCAGGTTCCTCGAAACTATAAAAGCAGGTGCAAGCCAAAAACCGGAGAACTTCGGAGATGGTTAGGCGGTCGAGCCAAGCACACGGCCCGACGATCCAAAACCGAAGACTCTGAAATGGGCAAAATGGCCTTACGGCCACGAAAAGTAGCTTCATGACCACGGAGATAGTCTCTGAGACCACTCCTTCCCTCGGGAAAGAAAACAGAGAAAAAGTCTCGGTTCGCAAACCGAGACAAGGCACGAAAGAGAGTTCTAGCTCGGAGGCGGGCGTCACGACTCTGAGACTTCTGAACGAGCACAGTATGCAACATCACCAAGCGCTCAATCGGTGACGTCTGAGTCTTGAGGACGGTCAAAAATGGGGTGTCTACAGTTACCAAAAGTTTGGTTTTCAAAAATTTATTTTTAACGACTAAAACATATTTTAGTTGTTGTAGAGTCAGTTTTGGCTATTAAAATTATTAGTTGCCAAATAAAAAAAATTACTTTTTATCTTTTGGCAATGAAAAGTTTGGTTGCCAAAAATTTATAATTACAAGTTTTTGAGAGAGAATTTCGAGGGAGAATTTCGAATTTTGGAGGGATTCTAAATTAATTGGCGACTAAAGTATTCAGTCAGGAAAAAAATATACATCCATTTCTTATTAGCGACTAAAATTGTTAGTCGGGAAAATATGGGTTGCTAGGGTTTCAAAATCAATTACCGTTTTAATACAATCTTTACCTCTACTTCCCTCTCACGCCTATCTGTCTCTCTCATAGTGACTCTCTCTCTCTCTCCCTCTCTCTCTCATGCATCTCCCCTCCTCCTTCAACGCTATCTCTCTCGCTTTGTCTCCATAGCTGTCGAGTACAGGAGCATCATCGCCATTGCACCAACGTCGATCCACCATTGAAGCATTACTCCAGGTATCTCTCTCTCTCTCTCTCTCTCTCTCTCTCTCTCTCTTTCTCTCTCTTTCTATCTCTGTTTTCTTCCAGTCGCATAAATTCACATAAACCCAGCCCCAAATTGACCCATCTACTGCCATTGAGTTCAATCCAAATTCCTTCTCCACCATGAACAACCACCATCAGCCCTATTTTCTCTTTTATCCCTGCTTCTCTCTCTTTCTCTCTCTATATATATATATATATAATTGTTATATGAATTTGGCTATGGTGAAAGTATGGGGATGACCTGTTCAATGAAATTCCAAAACAGGTTTTGAATTAGAGAAATCATGATAGTGTGTTGGATGACCTGGGTTTGGACTGGTTTATAAACTAGTCCGTAGAGGACTAGTTTATCGGCATCCTTTGTTGTTGGAGGCACTAATTTGGCCTTCTCAGCAAATTCTTCAAAAATATATATATAGTATATAATAATTTGTGAAAAATGCAATGTTAATTAGGGTTGATAGCTTTCTAGATACAAGAGGAACAAAGCAGATAATTTTGTCACAATATAGAGATTGCACACACTAAAGATTGCCAGAACATTTGATGGCATGAATTTATTGCTTTATAGTTCTGTTTAGCTTAGAGTGGACAAGTTAGGTGGATATAACTTATTCTCATATTGATGGTTATTTTTTGGATTTTCTTTGAGCTTCTGTTATTTGTTAGAAAAAGAGTAAGAGACATGGCTGCTGAGTTTTGCTTTGAATTTGACTTATTGTGCATGTGTTTGATTTTCGTAATGGTTGTGATTAAGGTGTTCTAGAACTAATGTCATGGAAATAATTTTAAACGAAAAATTTATATGTACTAAACTTGTAAGCACTTTGATTTGGGCATATTGAGAAGTTAACCATAAAAACCATCACATAATAGAGCATAGCAAGATAAGATGGCATGTTGTCTGGATTTTCTTAATCGATGCAGTAAGTGCATGTCCATGGTTCAATCCCAAGTTGCTGACAAGGGCTGGTTATACTTTTCAATATCAATAGCATAGCTTATGTTTCTTCTTGTAAAGTGCACTAATTAGTTGTATGTTTCTTTGTGAGTTTTGATTGCATTAAATATATATGTATCTATGTACCTCTATCTTTGTTCCCTTAATTTCGACCTCTAGGGTTTTTTTTTTCTTCCATTCGCATACCTTCTTCATGCAAACCTACCCCCAGATCAACCCAGCCACCGCCATTCATATAGTGGGCAAATGGTTTCCTCCACTCTTCCCGTCTTCACCTCTATATCTATGAAATCTATTTTTGAAACCCCTCGAAAAACCTTCCTTTCCTAGACAATTGAAAGCACCAAGTATTTATTTTAAATGTGGTATAAAAAGCATGATCTGAGATTAAACATTTTGATTTAATTGCCTTGTATTTGTATGAAGTTGGGTTTGCTTTGAAACTGTGTAACAAAGCTGATGCTAACATTTAGAGCCCCCAATTTTGCTTATTGCAACTGTGTAACATTCAGCCACTATAGAGTTCAATAATCTAGATTTTAACAATATGAGTCTAAATAATTTGAAAATTGATTGTATGCTAGCATCTGTTAACTGTTGACATTGTTACTTTTATCTTCAAATGAAACTTGGATTTTAAACTGTATAAATAAGCTGTAGGAATAGATGGTATGTAAATGGGACAACCCCTGAACCACTTAGGGGATGTTTCTGGGTTTGAATTTGGACTTGGGGCTTTGGGTTCATTGCTATCTTGTGCATAACTACTTGCTGATGAGAGCAATTATGGAAGTTATAGTATTTGACAATACAATCTTCACAGCTACGTGAGGTTAGATTCTGCTGCCATGAGGGCTCTAAATGTTATGGATAGCAAAACTGATGCTAACAAAGTCATCCTCCATTTGCTATTTTCCTAGGTAAGCTACCTCTTTTGTTGTAGTTCATGAATACACACTTAATCAAACAATTAAAGTCTCACACGTGCATCATGTAGAAGAAAAAGACATGAATTTTTTATTTTACCTGATTTTGGTTTAGTTTTGTTATTGCTTTTTCAATTGCCTTAACTTGTTCTTCAATTACCTTAACTTGGTATATCATCAATCTTGAGGTCTATGAGTATAAATTATAATCATAATTGCATCAACTTATGGTTCTCATATTGTTTTTAACTTTTAACTATGAAATTGCTGACATTTCATTTTGTTTGTGTTCACAGTTGCTTTCTTGGATTATTTACTTCAACACTATTTTTTATTACTTCTGTATGTGGAATTGGTATAGCGATTTTAGTTTAGACCTGACCCATCTTGCATTCTAGACTCAGGTTGCATGATTATGTTTTGTTGTTCTTGTCTTTTCTCCTTATATTTCTCATTGAGTTTGAGTATTGGAGTGTCTCGGTTGTATGTGGAACATGTTGGTTGCCAATTGGTTCAAATTGTTGTTGCCTAGAATTTGGCCTCTTCACTGGAGCGAGCTTTGTGAGCTCCTAGTACTTTTGTAGGCCTGCAGAGATACTGGGGAGGTAGTGTTCTTCACTCGAGAGAGACTTTTTGCGCTCGAGAGATCGTCTTCTATCTATAAAACTTCTAGGAGTATGCATTATACACTCGAGCGAAACAATTTATTATGTCTAGTTGCTCGAGCGACAACTCTTGCGCTTGAGCAAGCTGTGGGTATACTAGTTCGCAGCAGCACATTTTTACATCACTTTTTCATATATTTTTCTCTCAAAACCCTAGATTGACCCTCGCTCTTTTTAAAACTCAACTTCTCTTTACATTTTCACCTAGATTCGTTGGCTTCTCTACCCTAGTGTCCTTGGAAAGAAGGTAGAGCGTCTCAAGAGTTTCGCTTTGATCTGAATAAAGCTTGGTTTTAGTGTCTTTAAAGTTCCATCATTTCTTCCTTGGTCTTCTAAGCTTGAGGTAAGGACTTTCTACACTCTTCTATGAGTTTTAACTTAGTTATTTGTTGATGTGTAAAGAATATTGGAATTTGGGATGATTTTGAACAAATCTAGGGTTTTGGTTTAAAATCAAAAAAGGGATTTTCAAATGTATGTATTAAAAATGGTTATAGGAGTAGATATGAGGTTGTGGTGTTATTAATTTGTAGATTTTGATGCTTTGGAAGGATTTGGAAGGTAATGGAGTTTTGCCCTAAAATGTCTCAAATTGTTATTTTGTATAAATAAACGAAATTGGTATTGGGAATGTGAAATTGGATTAGTGTTTATATAAATAATGAAGTTGGATGTGTATTATCTCTCACCTATGGAAGTTTGATAATTTATTTGTTATGGAGATTGCATATCTGTTTAGAAATAAATGTTTTGGGTTATTGGTGGAGGATAACTATGGTTGTTGTAGAATCTGTATGAGGATTGGGTGAATTAAAACTAATCTCTTGTCCGTTGTCATTGAATATGGTTATGTTTTTAATACATTGTAAATGTAAGATATTTGAGAGAAGAAAGGGGATGCACTCCATATCTGGGAGAAAAAAAAAGATGGATTCCATTAAATTAAGTTGGCCTACGTGTTCAGGGTGAAAGTCTCGAAAACCCCGAGTATACATGTGTGCCGATTCTCGTGACGAAATATCCGTAAAATGGCAGAATGAAAGTATTTGTATAATGGTTGTGTTAATTAGAGACCCACTGAGTTGTATCCTCAGTTTGGTTGTTTGAATAAAATGGAAAATGATTTATGAACTGAGATAAAGTGAATTGAGATATAAAAGTTGGCATAGCATGGTTTTGTAGAAGAATTATGAATGATTTTATTATGGGCATTGTAGATGTACATCATACTGATATCTTTGTTAAGATTAATACATTGTATTAAATTGTTTCTATTGGGCGTTGGCTCACCCTATTTGGGAAAATCATTTTCAGGTGCTGGTGATATGCCACCACCAAAGACTTAGCTTGGGAGGATTGTAGAGCTAAAGGCTAAGTTTTATTTATTTTATACTTAACTTTTGTACAAGCCCAGGGCTTTATTTGTATTGAACTTATAACTCATTTTTGATGTACCCAAGCCTTGGCTTGGAAAGATGTAAGCCCTTAAGACATATGAATATTTGTTTAGCTTTTATTTCTTATTCCCACTTGTCATACATGCTGTAGATTCAAGATGAACTATTTATGAATGTATATCGCATGTATCACCTTTTGTATATTAATTTTGATTAATGAAAGCTTATCATTTCAATTATGTCATCTCATATTAGTTGTTTGGAGTTGGATTATTGTGATTATTTTGGGGCTTTATAATTGGGATGATGTATTCACTCTATGTCCCCAAACCTTTATGCACTCTTAACATATTTTTCATCTCGTGGACTGCAATTTTGCTTTTAGTAATGCTTGCCATATCCTTACATTCAAAGGTATGTCTTTCACATGTTGTCAAGATCGGACAGTATTTTCAGTGGAATTCCTTAAATCACATATTTTTTTTGATAGGCCAGATATTGAAAGTGTGGTCAGATACTTCCTCATTCCTTATTGCTATAATTTGGACTTGCTCAAAAAAAGTTTAGTGATTAACTTTCTGCTTTATGCTTATCTTCATGCATTTGTTGTACTGTAGTGTCTTGGATCTAAAATGCAGCCCTGTGGAACCAATTTTTGTTTCTACAACAGCATCCCGAGGGTACATTCTTTGTAGACTCAATATTCTATATCGAATTTTTTATTTCAGTGAGTGGGAATGACAATTCTTTTCATGGTTCTTAGTGTACATAAAAAGTATGGATTGAATTTTTTTATTTATAATTTTAAATATACCAATATGTAGCCAATACTAATGATTTGCATTATTTTCACAGATGATTTTTGACGTGGAATTGTGGATACGACTTTTATTTGTCAAGTACATAAAACATTGTGTTTATACCTTCGTCCTTATAATTGTTCATACAAATTACTTTTTTGGCCTGGTACATATCTAAAATTTGGTGAGGTTATTCACCCAAAAAAAAAAAAATATTGGCGAGGTATAGATTACCTTTGGATGTGGTACAACTTAGTTTTTTGGTGCGATACAGATTACTGTTTTGTCATGGTATATATTACCTTTTGGATATTAAGTTTACTTAAAAAAATGTTATGTAGGGGGTGCGGTACAGATTATTGTTTTCGCATGATATACACTACCTTTTGGATATTAAATTTGCTTAATCCTATGTTATCTATGGAATTATATTTTTGAGGTTAGATTATACTTGGTCGATATGGAATTTCTATTACAATTATAATTTTCTATTAAATATGAATTTTTTGGATGGTTGGAAGTTAATGAATATGTGCACGTTGTCTCATGGTTGCTAATATAATCAATATTCAATGATTATTTTGTCTATATATACAGGGTACATGTTGTATTAATAATGGAATAAATACAGGTAGTTGAGAAATTAAATTTTTTAAAAGAAATTATAAAGTTCTTGGCAACTAAATATGTTAAATATTTTGGTAGCGGAAAACACGGCATCCTTTGGTGACCAAACAATTTGGTTGCGAAAGAATGAAATGAAAAAGATCCACCATTTTGGCAATTAAAATGTTTAGTCGTGAAAACTAACAATGACAAAACAATTTGTTCGCAAAAGAATGAAATGAAAACTTCCACCCTTTTGGCGACTAAAATGTGTTGTCCCCAATAACTGAATATCACTTTTGGCGACTGATACTTTTAGTTGCCAAAATATTTTATTTGCCAACTAATAAAAGTTCACTAGCATAAAGTACAGTATTAGCGACCAAGCAAAGTTTATTATTTGTGACAAAATTTCTATTGGCGACTAAAACTTTAGTCTCTAATAGTTGAATTCAGTTTTATGTGAGAACTTTCAACGACTAATATTTTAGCAGCCAAAAGATAACCTTCACCAACTAACCAAAGTTTAGTAGCCAAATTTTCACTTTCGGCGACAAATCTTTTAGTCGCTAAAAGATAACCTTTTGCCGACTAACCAAATTTTAGTCGCCAAACATTCACATTCGGCGACCAAAAATAGTTTAGTCGCCAATACTATCGCTGATACTGTATAGGCGACGACCTTGGCGACGAAAAAATTAGTCGCTAATTAGTTTCAGTGACCAAACATGAGACTTTTGGCGAACAATATTTTAATCGCTAAAAGTGTCATTTCCTATAGTGTGAAATTGGTCTATTTAATTCTGAAAAATTATACATCAGTGCTGATTAACCAAAATAATATATTAAAATATTTTTTATATCGGATTCTTTATTATAAGATAAGCAAGCAATCTTTACATCTTTTGCAAGAAATGTTAGGAAATGAGGCATTTACATGACAACCCGTATCTGCTCTTCATTTATTCTTAATGTGGGATTTCATTAGTTTTTGTAAAAACCCATAAAACCTATAAATCTCTCCTTTATATTAGATTAAAACCAATAAAAAAACATGCTAAATGTTTTTTTTAACTCAAACCAAACCGATTGCACTACTAATTCAAACCAAATTTAAGATTAATTAAAGAATGTCTGCTGAAGTAGTTGATCACTCGTGTCCTACAGTATTGTCTCATTGTATGGTTTAATGCCTTTGTCTTGTACTTTCAAACATTATTATTCTTTTGTTATTCAGAGAAGTTTTGCCCACATTGAAAGGGACTTGAGTTACATGCTAATCTCAAACATAAAAGTCATGAAAGTTTTGGAAAATTATTAAGACACTAATGTAAAGGACAACCGCACATGAAAAGTGAGATATAACTAAACTTACCAAAAGTCATAGTCCTAAATTAAACTAAGATATGGGTTTGAATTTTTAGCCATTTGGTTCATTATAATAATAAAATAAAAAACAACAAAGAAGTAGAGGAAGGAAATTGAATTGGAAATGAGGAAAACTATATGTCATGCATGGGAATAGTTAGTGTTTGTCATTGAGCTATTTAACTTGAAATTTGAAAACTTGAATCACATCTAACAAAAACTGTCTGTCAGTTATTTGGTGGGAGATTTCAACTAAAAGGGCAAGAGCTTCAGCTTTTGATGTGTCTATGCGTTCTTGGAAGCTTCTAGGATTCAAAGATGCTATTTTTGGGTAGGGAACCCGCCCCCATCTTTGTGGGTATTTATATTGGGTCAAGGTTATTTTAGTTGGAGTTATTTATTATTTTATTATAAATAAATGTGAATTAATTTTAATAAAATAAAACATTATAAATTAAAGAGAAACTTTCAGAAATATTCTAAAGTTTAACCTTTTGAATAAATTTAACTCTGAACTTTTAACTGGTTTAATTTAAACCTTGAAATTCTGAATTTGTTTCAATTTAAAATCATTTGTCCAACTTCATGGATGTACCGATGGTTTGAATTGTAACGTTTACGTTTTCAGTTTATATTTACAAAAGTTTTATAAATTGGTTTTTGTTTATTTTAGAAAAACATAAACTACAAATGCATTTGGTAATTGACAAAATGTTTAAAAAAATTTAAAAATATAAAAAAGAGTGAGAAATGGCAAGTAGTGGCAAGTGGCGGCGGAAGACGGTGGTGGAAAGTGATAACAATAGGTGGTGGTGGTGGTGGGTGGGTGGGTGGATGGATGACGGTGGCGGGTGGTGGATGGTAGCGAGCGGGTGGTAGTGGTGGCGGCGGGTGGTGGGTGGAAGATGGCGGGTGGTGGTGGTGGCGGCGGGTGGGGAGTGGTGGTGGTGGATGGGTGGGTGGTGGTGGTGGTGGTGGTGTGGTGGTGGTGGCGGGTGATGGTGGTGGTGGTAGTGGAGATGGGTGATGGGTGGTGGTGGCGGGTGGGTGGTAAGTGGCTGGTGGTGGTAGGGGTCTGGTGGTGGCAGGTGGTGGATGGTGGTGGTAGGTGAGTGTTGGTGACAAGTAGGTAGCAGGTGGTGGTGGCGGGTGGTAGTGGTGGCAGCGAGTGGGTGGTGGGTGGTGGTGGTAGATGGGTGGTGAGTGGTGGTGGCAGGTGGTGGTGGGGGGTGGGTGGTGGTGGCGGAAGACGGTGGTGGAAAATGGTGGTGGGTGGTGGCCAGTGTTGGGTGGTAAAAAAAAAAAAAATTGAAAACTCAAAATGGAAACACGTTTTTGTGTTTTCATTTTTTGGCCAAATTTATAAACTGAGACCATTGATTTATAAATTAAAAATTTTACCAAACAAGTTTTTATTTGAGTTTTTTAAACTTTTGTAAATATAAACAGAAAACTAAAAACGTAAGTATTACCAAACGACACCAACATGTTTGTAAATTTGCGATTTAGATTGAAGAATTAAATAGATTAAGCATTTAATTTATTATGAGAGTCAAATCTTGAGATTTTTTGTAATTTTTTCTAAATAATTTTTTAACAATACAAACAACCATCAACAAGTGAGAGATAAAAATGTCTTCCAAAATATATGTTTTTTTTAAAAAAAAATTGTATAAGTAAAACATCAATTTTTTTATTTTTTTTTATTTTTAAAATTTTAATATACTTAAATTGGGATTGGGGTGGGCGAGATAACACCCATTTTCCCCCATAATCCTTTTAAGAGAAATCTACATATTTTGAAACGGCTACGGGCAAGATGGGCGAGGCGAGACAACATAGGGATTCCTACTTTGAGAGAGAGAGAGAGAGAGTAATTTATGTTGTTTGGGGAAATGAGAGAGTAGTCTCTAAGATACACTAGCTCCTTAGTTAACCAAATATTTAAGAATACTTCACTTGTCATTTAATCAGTTAAGAAGTTCGAACAAGACATGGGTATATTGACAAAGATTGATTAGAAGTACTAAGATTGAATCAATGCAAGAGTTGACAATAAACTATGTGCTACAATGAAACAAGGAAAAGGTGACAATATTGCTTTCCTCCTTCACCCTCATTCTCACTTTTCAAAACTCTCTCTCTCTCTCTCTCTCTCTCTCTCTCTCATATGAAGCAAGTTGATGCTTCTGCTTGATGTCAAAGCTTTGGAAATTTCAGTGCTCAACACGAGTCTCATTGTAAAAATTTATTAAAATATAATTTCAAAGTGACTCAATAAAAACTAGTCCACAATGATTTTGTAAATTTAGCTCACAAGCTGCCAAGATGATATGGTTAATTTCCTAGCTTGGGGTGTGCAATGCACAGCATTCTTGCAGTTCGAAACAGATAAATACGCATTATCAATCGGGTGCATGTCATATATATGTGCCTATATAAATAATTAAAATGAATTATGTAGCCAAAATTCTCAAAATATAAAGGGGAAATATTAGGTAGCGTTTGGTAACGTTTACGTTTTTTGTTTATGTTTACAAAAGTTTTATAAATTGGTTTTTGTTTATTTTTAAAAAAACATAAATTACAAACGCGTTTGGTTTGAACGAAATGTTTAAAAAATTTTAAAAACATAAACTAAAAAATATATTTGTTCAGGCCTAAAATATTTATATTTGTTTTTATTATTTATGACAATGGGATCACACACATTATAATTAAAAAAATTTAATTAAAAAAATAATTGAAAAAAAAATTAATTGGAAAAAAATTAATTGAAAAAAAAATATTTGAAAAAAATGAAAAAAAAATTAATTAAAAAAAGGGGAAAATTATTTATAAATTCTATTAGGGAGACTTATGCTACATATGGTTCTACTAAAAAACTTATGTTCCCATAAGTCCTGTAGGAAGTTTTTGACACATTTACCCTCAATATTAGTTGTTAATATCATAAATAATAGTAAAACTATATATATGAAATTGAATGTTATCATTAGGGGTGGGCGCGGATCGGTTACGGCTACAGAACCTCCAATCCGCTATCCGTCCGCCAGATTGGCGGATTGAAGAAAATCAATCCGCATCCGTCCGCCAATCCGGCGGATGTGGATTGAGCGGATTGACGGTTTGACGGATGGATGCAAATTGGTTTGGCGGTTGAAAATTTTATAAATTTTCAACATAATTTAACTTGTGCACTTCCTCAAAAAAAAAAAAAAAAAAAAAGTATTACATTCAATGACTTAAAAAAATGTTACAATTACTGCATGCCTCATCCAAAGTAAGAAAGTTTGAAACTTTAGAATATCACAATCACTGCATGTCTCATCTATATACTACAATCACAGCATACCTCATCCACATAAAGTATTACAATCTGTGATTCTTAAAATATAAAAACAATTCAAACCACCAAAACTATGAACAGCGTAGTAGTAGAGATTGCATGTCTCTGTATTATTACATCTATATCTGTTTTTGAAAACAAAAACCAACCAGCATATATTATATTTTATATTTATTATTTTTAGAGATAGATTTAAAAACCAAAAAATATAGATAAATAATACATTTATTTTTTTTCAATTCCAAAAAGATATTCAAGTTGAAAACTTTTTTTCAACAAAACATTTAAACTCTTTTTTAATTGAAAACACAAACAGAATATTTAAATAAACTGAAAACACAAAGTCTTATAAATTACTAGGGGTGCTCGCGGTTTGGCGGTTCAGTTGCGGCCAAAGGAATCACAAATCTGCCATCCGTCCATTAGATTGGCGGATTTGAGAAAATCAATCCACAACCGTCCACTCGTCATCACGCATCCGTCCAAAATGTGGCAGATCGGTTTGGTTTGGTCGGTTTTGACGGATCTGTAAATCCGCTGCTCATCCCTAGTTACCATAGATTATATATATATAAACGTAACGTAACGTGACACCTATGACATCTACATAAGAAATTGAATGTTGCCATAGATCATATCTACATAAATGTAACGTAACGTGATACCTACATAAACGTAACGTGACACCTATGATCTATGACAACATTCCTATATAGGAAATTGTATGTTACCATAGATCATATTTATATGAAACGTAACGTGACATCAACATAAACAAGCAACATTTTTACATTCAATTTAAAAAAATAAAAACTCATTAAGTTTACGAAACGTAATGTGACACGTTACGTTACGTTTGTGTAGGTGTCACGTTACGTTTATGTAGGTGTCATGTTACATTACGTTTATGTAAGTGTCACGTCACGTTACGTTACGTTTATGTAGGATCTTGTGGAATACATTTTTATCTAAATAGGACTTGAGACTCTATAAGAAATTACACAAGACTTAGCCTAGCATAAGTGTCTGAAAAATGATTTATAAATAAGTCTCCCTTAAAAAAATAACTGAAAAAAAATTTAATTGGGGAAAAAAATATTTGAAAAAAAAGATTAATTGAAAAAAAAAAATTAATTGAAAAAAAATTAATTGAAAAAACTTATTTGGAAAAAAAATTAATTGAAAAAAAAAATTGAAAACTGAAAACGTAAACTCATTTTTTGAGTTTACGTTTTTTTTTCAAATTTATAAAGTAAGACAACAATTTATAAACCAAAAAAATTATCAAACAAATTTTTATGACAATTTTTAAAATTTTTATAAATATAAATTAAAAACAGAATAATTACCAAACATGCCCCTTAATAAAAGTGTGTAGAAAAGTGTCCAGGAAATACAATGTTTGCTGTATGCCCCGCCTATAATGAATCTACTCCATACATTGCATTTTCTAATTTTATTTTTATTTTTAAGAATAATGCTATATGTACTAATTAATTAATGTACTAACTAGTATAGTAACCGATAATATGACATAATTTTAGACGTTGTGGGTATTTGAAATTTATATAATAGGTGGAGTCAATAATAATAGCATAACACTAGTTAGTACACTAGTGTGTATATTAATTGATACATGTAGTACTACTGTTTTTTTAATGTGTGGCATTGGTAAATACAATAAATGTAAAGTACTATACATAAATATATATTTTTTACTTGATTTTCTTATCGGTGGTACTACATACATCAATTAGGTCATGTTTGTTTGGGTGGACATGAGCTTAGGATTGGACTAATAGTCTAATAAAATTATTAATCCGATGTTTGGTTAAACAATTGAAGTACGGACTAACAATCTATCTGGATATGGTATCCCACATATGATGGACTATTCAATCCCACATAGGGGGTGGGATATAAATTGAAAGACTAAGCAAAAGTCTGGACTATTAGTCCTCCTTATAATCTTAACTCAATCCAAACATAAGATAGAATACATAATCCAAATGATTCGTAGTCCTAGGACTATTAGTCATGAGAATACTAATCCAACCTAATCCAGTCCGCCCAAACAAACATGGCCTTAGTGTACTAACTAGTCTACCAATACTAATTATGACATTATTATTGATCTCACTCATTAATTTATTATAAATACCAAAAATTTCTTAAATTATGTCATATTATCAATTGATATACTAGTTATAATATACTAATTTGTGCATATAACACTATTCGTTTCTTATTATGATTAGACAAAAGATATAAATCTATATGTATTTATTAATGTAGACTCCACTACATTTAAATTTAGTGGGAGAAATCTATTTATATATAATAATACGCATAATAAATATCATTAATAAGGTTTGGGTTTTTATTATGAGTCTAGAAAAGTAAGACATCATATTTATCACCACGCGATTTATGTTATTTAGCAGTTATTAGCATAATTTGGGGGTGATTTTACACGTGAGGATATCTTATTGCAATTATAAAATTTGTATGGGCAAATTACACTCATTTATTGAGGTTTGAAGGAAAGACAATAAGTTATACAAGTTTGATATAATTATACTGGGCCCTTTTAAGATTTCAATTCATATAATATTTGGTCCAATTTTTCATCAGAAATACATCAGTCATATGAAAAAAAAAACTACTAATAAGTTCTATTTTGCTCTTAAGATTACTATTTCAGTTTGAATATGGACAACTAAGTTTTATTTGTCATAAAATGTCTCCAAAAAGTTAATTACTCCATGCTAGTGTATCTTATCTCAATTTTACCGTTCTCATTTAACATGAACAATAATTTTATAAATAATTTTAACTTAATTAAAATTAAAAAATTTAACTGAATAAAATATTAATATTATATTAAAAAATATAATTAAGTAACAATTAAATTGAAACAACTTTAGTAAAAATGAAAAATGTGTCAATTTTTGTTATTTCCAATTATGAATTTTATTTAATAGAAACAATCTAAAAAGGTTAAATTTTATTAAACTTCTAAAGAGTTATGAAAAATAATATTATGATAAATTTATATATTTTTCAATGCATGAGATAGTTGATGAAGATTCGCCTTGTTTATGAACAAACTATTTTAGTAATTTTTTAGTTTTTTACAAAAAGATATGCAGAAAAATAGAGAGAGCGATGTGATAACTTATAATGACTTTTTGAATTTTTAACTAAAACATGTAGTTGCCAAACGAGGCTAATGAAAATTCATTTAATTTCAACAATTAGAAATATTATTATTATAAAATTTTAAAAAAATCAAAATTATTTATGATTTTTTTTGTTCATATTTTAATGAGAAAGTAATTTTTAAAAAAAAAAAAATACTATTACGAATAACTGAATTTTTTTTTATAACAATTTATAAAATAAAAAAGAAAATAGGATCTGTTTGTCAATATTAAAATTTGATGTAACTCACTAATAATTTTCAAAACAAAATAAAACTTATCAATTAATTTTTCATTGTGGTTTACTAATATTACGATTAAAAAAATATAATTTTGCTTAGATTAAAAATATTAATGAAATTATTATTCATATTAAATGAGGGGTGTAAAATTGGGATAATATAAATCATTATGGAGAAATTTTATTTCCACACATTTATTTATCTCAGTACACATCATTTCTCAGTATACATACTGTACGAGCACGAAATAATTTTTCTCGTATGATCCTGTTGATCAAGTTTGCATTCCTCCAAACAACGTTGCTTTGCCACCTAAAAACATAAACGTGAGCTAACCGACGGGTGTATGCCGGAAACCCCTCTGATGCCTAAGTCAGCAACTAGACAATAGACAATAAGCTCTGTGTATTCTAGAGTAAGAATTGTGATTGTGATACCTGTCCATAGGTCTTGCTATGACCTTTTATAGACTTGGGCTGGCTCAATCCTAGTAGGATTCCAACTCTCCTTATAAGAGTCCTCCTAGGAACCACACATCCTACTCACTACCAACCAAGTGAGATGGTTTGCACAATCCCAGTAGGACTGTACTCTCCTTAGCAGAGTCCTCCTAGAAGTCACACTCTTTATGCTCGGATATACATTTCTGACCGAGCTACCTTATCTCGGTCCCTTGTCATTCAGGTCGCGTGACCGGAAGCTGATCTATCGAATGGCACCCTGCCGAGCTACACACAGCTCGGTTCTCTCTATTGACAACATCTCGGTCCAATAAAGGACTACCTTCAGATAGCTAGGTCTAGGCCCTGGCAACCCATCTCTAACTGGCCTAGTGTCTTCTTAGCCCAAGACCGAGCTACACTAGCTCTTATCTCGACCCATTGTGTGGCCCAACTTCCAAAGAAGACTTTTTCTAGCTCGGCCCAATTTGTTTACAAATCACCCTTTCAATTGCCCCTTAATTCCATCTGCGTAGCATGATTGAGATTATTTTCCTCCAGCCAAGCTAAAAATGCCCAACTCTGTTGAGCTAAAAAATTCGTTCGATTTCACAACTCGTTCGGTCCCAATAAGCCTTGACTGGAAGGATTATCTTGCCTACAGGCCATTCTGGCATTGAGTTAAAGCCAACTAGGGGGGATGTTGCAGGGGCCAAGTCATTGTCCTCTGGTTTCAGCTGTTTAAAGGTTTCATAATACATTATCTCGTATGAACTTCCTTAGTCAATCAGAATCCGTTTGATATCATAATTCTTGACGCGTAAAGTTACCACTAGTGCGTCATTTTGAGGGCAATGTAGCCTTGCTAGATCTTTGTCTGAGAAGGATATGATATTCATGGCTTCCGTTCTGCCCTTTTTTATGGTAGGCTGTGCACTTAGTACCTCTCTCAAGTGCTCAACCTTTTTTTATCATTCCCCTGAGCTCACATATCCGCTCAGGCTCGATGATTCCATGTATAACATTAATTACACCTTGAGGTGGACCGTTAACCGGCATTCCGTTAGGTCTATTGGGGTCCTGTGGAGCTGGTTGTGTTCCTTCTTCAATACACTGGTCCAAGTGTCCAATAGCCACTAACTCTTCTAGATGTTGCCTCAGGGGTGTGCAGTTCTCAGTTCGGTGTCCCTTCTCATTATGGAAGGTGCAACGGGACCTCTTGTCGTAGCCCCTTTGTGCTTCTCCTAGTTTGGCTAGCCACCGAATGAAGGGTTCATTCCGTATCTCGCTCAGTATCCGGTAGATGGGTTTGTTGAATACGGTGGTGATGGCGGTGCAGACTCTTAAGTTCCTCTTTTCTGGGTCTTCTCGATTGGCTCGCCTGTCTCGCCCATTCCTGCGTGGCTGTTCCACCGTGTTGACTTTCGCTGTAGTCTTTTTATCTAGCATTGTTGTTGTGCCAAATTTCATTTTAGCGCGGGCGCTGTCTTCCTCTACATGGATATGTTGATGTACCCTCTCCATTAGGGCCTCCATCATGAGAGGTGGCGTTATGGTGATTGAGTCCCTCAATTTGTTTCCGACCGGTAAACCTCGTTTGTATTGTGCGATGACAAGATTTGTAGGGCAATCACCAATCTGGTTGAAGGTCTCCCAATAGCGATTATTGTAAGACCTCAATGTTTTATTTTCGCCCATGTCAATGGAGAGTAGTTGATCGATCTTTACCGGTGTCTTAGTGTTCGTTCTGAATCTAGTCACAAATGTCTCTGCTAGTTGTGCCCATGAGGTGATACTGCCTTCCGGTAGCCTTTCGAACCAAGTTAGACCTAGATCACCAAGGCTATATGGGAACAAGATGCACATTAGGGCCTTGTTTCGCCAGTATACTGCCATAACCTGGCGAAAATGGCTTAAGTGCATGTATGAGTCCGTCTTCCCCTCATAAGTAGTGAATTTGGGCTGGTGGAAGCCTGAAAGTAGTGGCGCGTTCTCTGTTGCCGGAACGAACGGCAAGCTCTGTAACCTTGTAATGCCTTATCTGCTGGTTCGTAAGCAAGACGCAACATTGACATCTCTACCTCGACACTCCCGTGTATCCTAGGGGCCAATCACTGTAGGGCTGAAACTCTGCGAGGGTTGCGAGCCCTAGTGTCTTCTTTCCATTGGGCCCTCTCATCCAGCACTGTTCGTAGGTCCGTAGATCTAGGCAACTCCGAGTGCCTTGATGTCGTCTGATGCGTGTGCGAGGGCCGATAAGTGCTTCCCGACGAATACGACTTCTCAGTCCTCGTTCTCTCAGACCTAAAGTAATGAGTCCTGGAAGTCCTTGATTGAGTATCGCCTATTTTAAAGCTCTTGCTTTCTGTTTGTGATAGCGTGGTATACCTGTTACAACCATCCGAGTGGCGGTGAGGCGTGTTGTCTTTGTGCCTTTCTCCTGTCGCCACCTCTTTTCCTTTTATCTGGCGCTTCATCGTCTCCATGTCTGCCACCATCTTTCTTATTAGTTCGTCTTGTTCCCTCACACGGTCCTCTAGAACTTGAGGGTCTAGCCTCCACCTCTATCGTTCAGGACTTTGAGAGCGATGGGGGCTAGTGCCTCGTCTCTCCCTTGTGTCCCTCCGGGAGTTCCGTCGTTGGGGTTCTAAATCCGCCATGGGTGGAATAGAAGGCAAACCTTCGCGCCTCCCACCCCCCTCTGGGGTTTGTCCGTCGATAGCAGATTGCGGTAAATCCTCATTATGCGCCATTGGTTTCAGTTAGAGAGAAAAACTTGATCAAGAGATTTTGTTCTTTCTAGTCTTCCCACAAACAGCGCCAATTGTACAAGCGCAGAATAATCTTCTCGTATAATCCTATTGATCAAGTTTGAGCTCCTCTAAACGTTGTCGCTTTACTCCCTAAAAACACAAACGTGAGCTAGCCGGTAGGCATGTGCCGGATACCTCTCCAATGCCTAAGTCAGCAAAATAGACAAAAAGCTCTGTGTATTCGAGTCCAAATTGTAATACTTGTCCATAGGTCCTGCTATGAGCTTTTATAGGTTTTACCTGGCACAATCCTAGTAGGACTCTTATTCTGCAATGCAAAGTCCTCCTAGGAATCATACTTCTGAAAGATAATGCTTATCCTTCAACACCCTCCTCACTGATTTAACCAAGTGAAATGGTTTTACCTCGGTAGTGTGACAAACAACCGAGCTAACACATACTTAAGAGGCGTGTTTAACCGTGCTTCATCTTAGCTCGGTCCCACTATGCTCTTCACAATTCAACTTCCTTTACCTCGGTTCAGAATCAACCTATCTGGGCTACCTTAACCATTTCATGACCGAGCTACTTGGGCCCAGCGGCAAAGCCCATTCTACTCAGCCCATAGCTCGGTTCACCTTATACGATCCTATCTCGGCCCATAACTCGGCTCAACCCTACTCGGCCCTAGCTCAGCCTATATTCACATATTTTACCCTCTCAATTGCCCCTTAATGCCATCTGCAACGTATGATTTGGGATTATCCATCTTCAGCCGAGCTAGAAACATTCCGTCCGAGCCTACTTTCCACCGAGCTACCGATATGCCTGGTCCATAAACGTCCTATCAATTACCTTGTACGTTGTCCCGTTTCTTGAGTACGTCTGAACCGTTACCTATTCCGAGGGACATGTGGTCGGCTACCACTGGTCAAGTGCAGCTGTCTTTGTACACCAAAAGTTGTTTTTGAACAGTCCCACCCATTTTCTCAAGCTTTATACAAAAAAACCCCTTTTTTGAAAAAGCATTTTACTGTTCATCTTCTTTCCTTCGTTTTCTGAGCCTCTATTCCTGCAAAGCTTGTGCTCTTGCCTGGCATCCTCACTGCTTCGATCTTTATCCTCTCCTCTTAAGACTGTAAGTGACTCAATCCCTCACTTTTTCCGTTTTATTTCGTGAATATGTATAATATAGATGTATATATATATATATATTTTTAAAAACACACACTTTGTAGTTTTGCACAAATGAGTAAGAACCATGAAAAACTTAAAAACCATACCCCCAAACCATATCCACCTTAGCTGAATCTTTAATGAATTTGGAATTCGATTCTTCCGATCGAGAATAGCATCATGACAGAACTAGGGACTAGTTTGTGACAGGCACACACTCGACCGAACTAGCAAACCTTACCTAACGACCGAGCTAACATCCCAAATGCATAATAACCGGGCTAAAAACTTGCGTAATGACCAAGCTAAGCGTTGCAAACCATTTAGCTGATCTAGAGTTCATTTTTATTTATCCTGCTTTTTAAGCCCTGTTTAGTTATCTGGGCATAACACTTTTCATCTTCACTTTGCAAACTTTGACTAGGTTGGCCAGGCACACCTTTACACGCTCAACCGAGATACTCAACGTCATCTCAGGATCGAGCTAGGACTCCGGGCTAAGTTATACACAATTTAAGTTATAAATGGGTAAATACCGGTTCCTAGTAAACTCTCCTGGGGCCATCACTGAATTCCGCAAGGACTACAACATCCCTGACGATGTCCACATTTCTTTAGCCGAGCTAGATACAACCCCATGGGAAAAACCAAGCTTCATTTCCTTCACCGTCATATCCATTGTAGAGGTCGGACTTCGATTCCCTTTTCAGCCACTATTATGCGAATTCCTTAGGCAGACTAGAATATGCCCAACCCAACTTAGCACCAATTCTTACAGAATAATAAATGGCGTCGCCGAGCTAAATCGCCGGCTTGGCCTCAACCTCGGTTTAGCCGAGCTATTTCACAAATATTCACTTGGCTAGAATGAAGATGGTTGGGTATACTATTTAAGAATAAGAAGATGCAGAGAGAAAATAATTAAAAACACACCGGACAAAGACGTAAATGACGACAACTTTTTTTGGGTTTCTGGCAGTTTTGAGGACTAGGAAGCCTAGATACCAGGCTACGATATTAATTGGAATAAAGGAACAGCCGGTATGCACACCTTGGCTCAATTTGTACGTTTTTTTACCCTTGTTGTTTATAAGTTTATCACCGTGCTAACCGTTTGCCTTTTTCCTTATGCAGATTTAAACCAACTAAAGTCACAGTATCAATACCCCAACTTAGACGCTCTCCACACCGCGTTTCGATACCGCGATCGAGGCTAGGCCGAGCTATTTAACTTTGAGCCAACCTACAGATATAGTGGAAGAAGGAAGACCAGGGTAACCGACTTTCTCCTTGAACCATCCCCTGAACCAGATCCCACTCTTCCTCAAATCAGGTTGATCCCACTAATAGAGGAACAAGAGATGGCTAAGAAAAGAGTAGTCAGAGCACTCATTACCGAAAACAACTGCCCTAGCTGTCGGGGACCAAACTGAGGTACCACAGGCCGGACAAACACATGAGGCTGTGGTAGCCCTTCCAACAGCCCATGCCTCATCATCTCGGCCTAGTAAGCGCGCTCGCACCTTTTCGACTGGGCCACGTCTCGTCGATGAAGATGACACCGTGCTCCTTCAGTCCACACAACCGAGCACAGAACCCGTGCGTCCTGACCAGGCTAGCCTTTTAGAGTGGGCACCAAAAGTGACCTACAAGAACCGTGCCATAACAAACACAGATTCAATGGTCGCTGAAAAAGACCATTTGCTCGCCTTCAACCTCGCCAAGTGCATGTGCTTGCTAGCTGACATGGAGCATCGCGACCATCTGACCGAGCTGAAGGCCATCCACTTGGCAATAAAGTCGATGGTGTTGATAAGTTCCTCTGCTTGTCTTTCCAGTTCATACATCTGTTTGCACGGTTTTATCCATAATTGCTATCTCTCATTTTGCAGGCCATGTAGAAGAACCACGTTGCTCACAAGTGCGTGTGGGAGCTGCGTAAGACCACACGGCTGGCCGTGGTAGAAGCCCATGCTAAGACGGCCGAACTGGAGGAATCCAAACAAAGAACGGCTGAGCTGCAGACCGAAATAGCCCGACTCACTGGGCTAGTTAATTCGGCTGAAGCAGATAAGCAGAAGGCTTTGGCCGAGCGAAAAGATAAATGTCTGCGCGAGCTGGCCAAGCTCGAGAAAAAGAAGGATGCAGAGATCGCCGAACTGAAGAAGAGCGTGGACGATGCTAAAGACCGCGGCTACAAGGAAAGGGAGGCCATCTACATCCTGCAATGTGAAGCTGCCAAGGACATATTCTTTAAATGCGGATGGAAGGTAGCCGTGTCAAAGCTCGATTACAGCCAAGAGACCGAGGTTTTTCAGAATCCACCTCGCCACTTCATTCTGAGCTATATGGCGGACTATGCCAATGTTATTCAGTAAAAATTTCTTCAAGTAGGAGAGGAAGAGGAGGCATCCCTAGAGCCTAACATCGCCTCGGCCGCTACCAATGATCTTGGTGTCCAAGCCGCTCAGTCAGCTCGGGTGGAGCCCCTGGTGCCCAGTATAGTTGGAGATGCGACCAACCTTCCTGCTGAGACCGGGCTATGGAGTGATGAGACACAAGTTGACCTGGACGCAGACCTGGATGATCTTTTTGCCTGATTTTTGTATTTTTCTTCTTTTGTTATCAATTTGTGAAAGAATTTGTAACCAGGCTGGAGCCCTTCATTGTAATGTAATTTCTAATCTTGAATGGAATCCACTGTTTTGTCCGTCTTTTTGTTCGGTTGGATACTCGCATTTGTTTTTCAATTCTGATTTGCATTTATCATTTTCAGGCCGAGATACTTATCTCGGTCTCGGAGCTTTGTAATCTATTTGGTCATACCCGCCAGCTCTCTTCAGCCTTGATCCTTATCTCGGCTAAAGAGAACTCAAAGTTGGTTATTCCTGCCAACCTCTCTTCAGCCTGGATCAATACACACTTATGAATTTGATTAGTTATTATTTGTCTCATTGTACACATCACATATTCCAATTATAACACTTAACTCAAATATTATACACACACTTTCAACTTGCTCTGCAGCAGCATCAATCAAATTACTTTGCATCCTCACTCTATTGAACATGAACACTTCACGGTCATCAGATGGTAGTTTACAGGTTGAAACTGGCCGCTGTGACTCAATTTTCATGTCCAAGCACAAAAGCAACTGGTCATTTAATGGAATCCCCCGATTCTAGGAACCATTGGATAGCCTCAACAACAATATATTCATCACACTCAAGTTCAAACGAGTGTACATTTTCAGCAATATGAACTAGAAGTTTGCCTCTCTGAACTATAGCTTTTGACACACTTGAACTCATCTTATCCTAAAAAAACAATGGATTCCACACCCAGAAAACAAGATTATCATAATCTAACAACCGATTCAACAATTACCAAGTAATGATATCAAACAATGACCCAACTCAACAATTAACATAGAACAACCAGTTCACTTCTTTCCAAACATACCCTCACCCAAATAGAAAATTTTCCAATTCTAGACTTAGGCCTTGTTTGGGGAGTGACTATTTTAGCAAAAAAGTCACAAAGTTACTAAAAGTTGTCACATCACCTCTCTACTTTTCTGTACATCTTTTCGTAAAAAGCCAAAAAGTTACTAAAATAGCATGTTCCCAAACGAGGCCTTAGCCCTATATTAAACCCAAGGAAAATGTTTGGTGACCTGAATTTTTGTGACTCGAATGATTCGAATATGTCAAAATAATATCGTTTTATACTCAAAATGACGTCATTTTAAGTGTTTCAAGGCATTCGACCCATGATTTTTCGGGTCACCTATCATTGTTGTAAACCCAATTATTCATGCACCACCATTGACATCTACAAAACAGCCCAAAATCTAGCAACCCCGAAAAGGATCTTATTGATGAAAATCCAAATTTGAAATTTTGCACAATGAAACGCTAAATATCTCAGACCCACCAAGGAAACATAATTACAGCAAATTTTCACCAGACTCAAACACCCCAAAAAAAAAAGGATAAAATTACGTCTACCCACCGTAGAAATTTGCAAAAACAAATGCCCAAATCTTGGAAAAGCCTACAATGATATCATCAACAAACCCTAAATTTGAAGGCACAAAATCTTAATTCGTCTTAAAAAAAAAAAAAAAAAAAAAAAAATGAATCAATCAATTCCTACAAGGGAAGACCACAACAAAAACATGATAAGAAACAATACATTAAAATAAAAAACTAAACAATGTACTTATTCGTCGTCGTCAGTGATGAAGGCCGGAGTCAAGTTTTTTATTTATTATTATTTATTATTATTTTTAAAATATATATATTTTTTTATAATAAAAGTATGTACTCATCCATTAAGACGTGTATTGGAATTTTTTATTTTTAAAAAATATGTATGGAGAAAATTTGAATATAATATTATGAGTGTATTTTAATATCCATTTATAGTCATTTTATTTTAGGGTGTAATTGTCTTTAAAATAAAGTTTCATTAAATATATGCACTGAGATAAATAGGTGTGTGAAAATAGAATTTCTTATCATTATTGAGGAATGAACTTGTTGGAAACATTTTATGAAAAATATGACTTTTAATCGTCCATATTGAAAATTGATTGATAGGACTCAATCGTAATTTTAAAAGTAAAACAAGACTTATTACTAATTTTCTCATCAAAAAACGATGTTATTAACTTCTTTACCTTGAAATCTATATATCATTATCTTGTGTATATCTTTATGTTTCATTTGCATTAGTTTTGGTTTCTTTAACTTTCCTATGAGGGATGTCAGTATAATTATATCAAAATTGTGAGACTTGTTGTATTTTTTTCAATTATCAAGGGAGATCAACATAATTTATCGAATTTATCATTAAATGGAACACAACTTGTAAGAATATACATTAAAATGGAACTGAGGTGGTTGTTGCACAAGGAGAAGAAGGAGATGAATGAAAGGAGAGAATGTTACGTCCTAAAAAATATATATATATATATATATTTAAAAAAATAATCATAATTTGAAATAAGTAGATCAGATTTGTTCCACACCATTTGAATTTGTACAATATATTCAAATTTTGAGTTTATAAATACATTGTTAAGTAATGTCATTTTTGTTTTCAAATATTAATTAAGAAAATGTAATTAAAATGCTAAATAAACAAAGAAACATTTTAGATGGTGATCACAAATAAGCATGAAGCACAATATTATTTGGTTTGATTAATCTTACAAATAAATTATCAACCATACCTGATTGTTGTACTAAGAGTCTCCGATGGCCTAGATAAATTAATCATCTTGGCCATTTTATTAATTCGAGATCTTTCACCTTATTAATTGCAACGGTACAACTAATTTAATCATTAGACCAAAAATTCTATGATTATACATCTGTGAATAATTTTAAGGGAACTGCTTGAGTGATTTGCATAGCATATAATAATGCTCACCATGATATATGTATAATACAAATTATATCTACTTTTTAGTTGTATTTATAAGAAAATACATTAAAAATCTTGAAACTCCAGAAAGCACCTATTTTGAAATTTTAATGTAGAAAATTAACTCAGTAAAATTATATATATCTTCAGTTTATTGATTTTTTGATTAAAAATAATTAGTAAAAAAATAGTTTCAAAGAATAATATATTGTATTGTATATATAGTGATATAAAAGGGAAAATTAGAAAAAATTAAAAAATATATATGTGGCTTGAGTAACAAATCAATCTTAACATTTTAATTATTTCAACATAAATTTTAAATTTTAAAATGATATCAATTTTAACCATTTGTTTGTATCTAGTAGTTATAACTAACAAAAAAAAAAAATGAACAATTTAAATAATTGAACTATTTTATTTCTTCTTCATTCATTACTATTGGCAGCCACTTCTCACTTCTATCATCGCCTATCACCACTCCCTTCTCTTTTGTCTATTGTCACCTCTCTCATTCTTTCTCCTGTTCACAGCCACTTTTACTGTTTATCAGCACCGATAAAAAGTGTCTTATAAATTGTTTTAGTTCCATTAGTTATATGATTAGAATTAATACAATTTTGAATATTAAAAGTTAAAATTAAAATAATTAAAAAGTTATGATTTGGTTTGTGTTGGTGATACTTACAAATAAAACATCAGAAAATACACAAAATAAAAGTTACAACAATTAATATAAGGGCTGAGGCGTGGGAAATTCGCTTTTTTTAAGGAGATTCAAGCCCTCTGCGGTTAAGTAAAACCTCACACCGGTGCAGCAGAAAAACCTTGACTTGTCCCCTCAAGATACAACAGTCCGACTAAATCGTATGGTTAACCAATACTACACAATTGGTTAAACCCAAAACTTTATCACACACACCCTTTTTATTTGCCTGATAATCTCACTCAAGATATAACAACACAACTAAGACTTCTTCTCTCTTCTTAATCAGATATGACAGAAGATTACTATATATAAAAAAAAACTTGTTAGACGATGCCTTGGAGGATAAGAAAATGATGATGACTTGGAAGACTTTGAATGAATAAGGCTGAGAAGATTTGGAGAAGACTTGGATGGATAAGTTTTGGAGACTGAGACTAAGACCGAGACTAAGACCAAGACTAAGAAAGCTTACTTTGGAAGGAATCGATAGGAGACTCAGCTTGAAAGTCATGGAGACTAGTAAGACTTAGAGGAAAATAAAAACGTATTATAATATTAAAATATCTGCTAACAGTTTGTTAAATCTTTTCAATTTTTTTTTTTTTTTTATAATTTTTTAAAACAATAATAAAGTCTGTGCGCTCGACGCGCGTAAAGAGCCTGTGGAGTACATTTAAATGAAATTCAAAATATCAAATGAGGACAAAAAAGAAGACGAAAAACAACAAAAAGTATCATCAGAAGCCACAGTTCAGTTACAAAAGCTCAACAGTTGAGCTACAGATACACCCATTAAACACTCCCCCCTTTCAACTAATTGGCATATTTCTTATCTTTTCGATTTAGGCCTCGGAATAAATTATTTTTGTAATTTTGTAATTTTTTTTATAAAAAAAATATACATAAAAATAAAGAGAGTGATATGATAATTTATAATGATTTTTTTATTTTTTTAACTAAAAAATATACAAAAAATAAATGTTATGAGTGAAATTTATTTTAAAATGTGATTTAGGCCTCGTTTGGGAGCAAGCTTTTTTAGTAACTTTTTGACTTTTTGGTTAAAATGTGATGTAAAAAAAATTAATATATTTGGGATGACTTTTTAACTTTTTACGAAAAGATGTGCAAAAAGTAGAAAGAAAATGAAATTATTGACTTTTTGGTATGAATTATTGGTTTTTTAATTTTTTTAGTAACTTTTTGAATTTTTAGTTAAAACAGTCACTTGTCAAACGAGGCCTTAGGGTTTGTTTAAGAAAAGCTTTTTTAGTTTAATTTTTCAATTTGAAAGTGTTTTAGTCTGGTTTAAAAAATTCTATTTGGATTGAATTTTTGACCCTTTATTTTCTTATAATTTTGTAAAAAAAATAATTATAATTTAAATATAATATTTTATTTTATTAAAATTTTAATATATTTTATGTTTTATAAATTAAATTAATGCCAACTATTTTACCCAAGCAAGACTCACACTACACTCAAAATAAATTTGGTTATGTTTGGGAAGGGCTCATAGGCTATTTGAGCCACATAATGCCAAAAAAGGCTCAAGAGCCACTAAAAGACAAAACTACCAATCTTGCTTTGCAAGTTCAATCCCTAAGCTCATTTCACAAAACTACCCCTTATCTAATTTGGGGCATGCGGCAGCAGCCCAAAGAAAAAAAAAAAAAAAAAAAAATCCAAAAAATACATTTTTCCAAAAAAAACAAAGAAAGTTGAAAAAAAAAATATTTTTTTGTTTTTTGTTAAAATATTTTATAAAAATAAATTCAAACTCTATTTTATAAAAATAGTTTTAAATATTTTAATTTTTTTGTTATGTGTTTTGGTTATGATTTGATATAGAGGTGTGAAAGTAGTATGGAGTTTCAAGTTATGTGTTTGGTTATGAGTTTTAAAAATAATTTATTACGTGAGTTTTATTTTATGTGTTTGGTTACGATTTGAGTGTAGAGTTGTGAAAGTAGTATGGAGTTTCAATTATGTGTTTGGTTATGAGTTTTAAAAATAATTTCTTACGTGAGTATTATTTTATGTGTTTGGTTCGATTTAAGTGTAGAGTTGTTTTTAAATTTAAAATTTTAACATTTTAAACTATTTAAATTGTTTGAATTTTTTTGTTAAAATAATTTTTTGAATATTTAAATTATTTAAATTTTTATGATTTAAATTTTTTGAATATTTATTTTAATTTTTTACTATTGAAAGAATTTTAGATTATTTACATTATTTAAATAACGTAAAATAAATATAAAATTTAAAACGCATAGTTAAAAAATAAAATTAAATATTTTAAATTAAATAAAGTTAAATTATTTAAAATAAAAAAACGTAAATTAATAACATATTAAAATAATTTACAAATAAAAAATAATGACATTTTAAATTAATAAAACGGCAAAAACGTAAATTACAAATAAAAAACAACATAACCGTAAATTAGTAATTAATAAAAAAATTACAAATAAAAAAAATTATTATAAAAAACGACAAAATCATAAAAAAGCGACATAACCATAGAAACGTAAATTAATAATTTTTGAATATTTATTAGTAATTTTGCTTATTAAATTATTTACATTATTTACATTATTTTAATACTTCAAATAAAATTAAAGAACAAGAACTAATTAAAGTATAAAAAAAATAAAATAAACAAAAACATAATTTTTTTAAAAAAAGTTAAGCAAAACACGCTAAATCCAAATCCAAAATAAAAATATATATATTTTACCAAAATAAGCCAAAATAAAACCCAAAATAATAAAATAATAAATTTTAAAAAACGCCAACTAAAAAAAAATTTATTTTACCAAAATAAGCCAAAATAAAACCCAAAATAATAAAATAATAAAATAATAAAATTTCAACAAAATACAAAAACGTAAATAGGCCAAATCAAATCCAAAATAAAAATTTTAAAAAAAATTAAGCAAAAACGCCACATCCAAACCCAAAATTAAAATAAAAAAAAAATAAATAAATTAAGCAAATTATGGAAATCCAAACCCAAAATAAAATCAAAATAAAAAACAAAGCAAAAAAGGGCATTTGGTAATTTATCGGTGACACCTCACCAAAAGCCAAAAGCCAAAAAGTCAAAAAAGCCAAAAAGTTCTTCCAAACTGTTTTTGAGCTCATTCATATAGCCAAAAAGAAAAAGCCAAAAAAATTTCACTTCCCAAACGGAGGCTTAATCACAAATTTTTATGTTAGATAGAAAAATGCTGAGACTCTCACTTTTTGAAGACTCTATAACTTTTTTTAAATCTCTACTGTTAATGGTGTGGGCCTCACTCATGTATCAATGGTAGAGATCCAAAAAGGGTTTGTAGAGATTTCTAAAAAATGGAGGTCTCAATCATTGTTGTTTCTACACGGCCTGGACTGGACTCTGGGATAGTTCGATCTAGTTTGGCTCATTGGATTCACTTTTGGGTTCATTTTCGATAATCTGAATCATTACATTTTAGGGTCTTTTGAATAAATTATTCATGTAAAAAATCATATCAATCGGATAACAGATACTATGTATTCAGATCATTTTTTGTCTAAAAAAAAATGGACGGTTCATAAAAAAGTGACCAGAATACATAATATCAACTATCCAATCGACATGATTTTTTACAAGAAAAATATACTTAACAAATTTTAAAATATGACCGATTTAGATTATAAAAAAAAAATTAAAATTAAAATTAAACCTAATAGGTCGGACTGGATCCTCCAGTTCTGAGGGTGGACTGTAGACAAGTTTGTACACAGTACTGTTTATTAAAAAAAACATGACAGCAAGGCTTCTGAACTCAGATCCTTTTATTAGTAGCAATAGTTCAATTCTCTAGTCCGCCACCTTCCTCTTCAATCTCTCTCTCTCTCTCTTTCTCTCTCTCTCTCTCTCTACAATGGAGAATCAGCACCGACTGAAACTGCGAATCTCTCGCATGCTCCGATCATCGTTTGGGTCTTGCAAGTCTCGAAACGTCTCAGACGATATCGAGCGACCCATTTTCGTACCCCATCGACACCACCAATTGATCGAACTCTTCTCTCCCAAATCCTCCGAAACAGAGATCTGTTCTCGGCTCAAAGTTTCAGACCGAAACTCACTTCTCACTCCGCCCAACACCTTTAGCCGAAACTTCCCTCCGACATCACCCATTTCGCCTCTCAACTCGTTCTTCGAGTTTCAACGATCAGAGTCTACTCAGAACCAGAAAAAGCCAAGAAAGAAGACAAAGAAGACAACCCATTTGATCAAAAAAGTTAGTTTCGAGTCTTTTGACAATTACTATGACTGGTTCAGCAGCGAAGACGATGAGAGTGACGATGACGAGACGACTTTGTTTTCTTCAAAGTCTCTCTCCTCCGGTTCGTCTGGCTCTTTTCGCCGGAACAAAGCCCGATACCGGCGACGAAGAGCCGGGAAGGAGAACGAGACAGAGATGGGTCTGAATGTGATGCCATTGAAGGGGAAAGTGAAGGATAGCTTTGCGGTGGTGAAGCGCTCGAGCGATCCGTACAGTGATTTCAGGACTTCAATGGTGGAGATGATCGTGGAGAAGCAGATTTTCGGAGCCAGAGATCTGGAGAATCTGTTGCAGACTTTTCTGTGTCTGAACTCGTATCATCATCATGGGGTTATCATTCAAGTGTTCAATGAGATTTGGGAGGCTCTGTTCTCTAACTGCTGTTGAAAACAAAACATAAGTCTCTCTCTCTGTATTCTTTTGGCTTTTTATTATTATTATTATTTTTTTTTTTGAAGTTGTGTTTGGTTTCTTACTAAAATTTTTGAACCAAACACCTATGTTCTTAACTGTATTTGATTATTTTACTAATAGTCTATTAGTCTCAAGCTCTTTTCATGGTTCATTACTGTCTGTTATCAAGATTTGCTAGTGATACCAATGTTGGTTAATTCTAGTGGAAATTGCAATTCAATGGTCTTTTGAAAAAATATTTATGTATATATATGAAAAATTTTAAAATTTTAGGACTTCCGTTAAAAGTCAGCTTTTAGTTTTTAATCAATTTTAAGTTATATCAACTCTCACATTTTTTATTCACAAAAAGATAAAATAGTCAAAAAAAAAAAAAAAAAAGAGTCAAACTTTAACAAACTTTTCAAAATACTTCTAATTCTTAATATTTATAAAATTTATACTGCAATTTGATTTCTAAGTTTGGATTGAATATCCACTCAACTAATCATCTTATTTTCATCTATGGACTTATAAATTTTTGGCACTTCAGATATAAACAGTAAATTTGGCTAAAAACCTGTTAACATGATTTTCTAATTATAAAAGTAAAACCCAACAATTTCACTATCTCATGAAGTCTTACAAAAATATGTTTGTCGTGCAATAAGGACATGCAATCAGAAGTATGGGTCCCCTCTTCCCCATCGTTTAGAGTAAAATTTCACTTTATCATAATTTTTTTTTTAATTTTTTTTATGTATTCAATGAAATTCTATCTGTAATACTATCTGAAATATTTTTTATTTTTATGTATTCAATGAAATTCTATTTTAATACATAAATTCTCTCTACAATAAATATCACGAAAAGTTTTATGAAAATAATTCAATGGTAATTGCATAATATATAATAAAATACTACAAATTAATCTAATGATAGAGAATTTTTATGCAAATTTTTCATGATATTTTTTTTATGATGGCTAGCATTATTAGGTCAGAAGATGCCCAATTGTCATGAATACGATTCGGAATGGGGTTTTTGTTCTCTCCTTTGGGCATATTTTTAAAAAGACTTGCGATAGTAGTATGGCGTTCTGTCAATTCTAAAGTGTTTTGAGAAGATGGTTAAAAGTAATTTTTTAATTTTTTTTAACATTTTTATGAAAGAAAAAAATAAATTAAAAGTTCAAAAGTGACTTTTAATTCACTTCTCAAAACACTATTTTTATCTCTCATACTCTGCGGGAGAGTAACAAGGTGGCTCACGGTTTTGCTCGAATTGCTAAGGTGGCTTCTGGTGTATCTGTGTGGTTGGAAGATACCCTACGCGAATTGTCATCCCTGATTCTTTTAGATAGGTTGCAATGAATTTATTAGTTTCCAATAAATAAATAAATAAATCTAAGAAACAATGGAATTGATTTTTTAAAAATTATTTCGTATGCATATTAAATATTCCCTCTGTCCTAAAATAATGATTCATTTTGAGAAATTCAATTTTTTCTGATAGTACAATTATTACACTTTAAAAAAATTGATTTTTCAAAATTACCAATTGATAATACATTTTTTTTTAGAGAATATCAATATCATAATTATACTTTTTATGTTATTAATGAATTTAAAATAAAGACAAAATAAGAAATTCATAATATTTTTTTACTTGATTTTTAAAAAGGGACTAATATTTTGAGATGGATGGAGTATATATTTAAGAAGGGTTTTGATTTGTGGCACTAAATTGGGGGCACTAATGCCCCTAATTTCCATATAAAGCAAAAAAAAAAAAACAAAAACAAAAATAAAACAGTTACCTGAAATGAAAATTAGGGGCATTAGTGCCCCCCAATTTGGTGCCACAAAACATTTTCCATTTAAGAATGTCTCAAAGTTAAGAGTAAATTGTAAATACAACACTTAAGATTTATTTAAAATACAGATTGTCCATTGTAATTTGAAAAATTACAAATATCTCATTGTTAAATTTTTTTATTTAACATAATTAATTGAAAAAATAAAATTCTTAAATACTCTCGTATACAATAATAAAATTATCTAAATTATTAATTAAAATAAATTTCTAGAATCATTAAAAACTATTAATTGACTTTATGATTTATTAATGAAATGAACAATTTATTATGAAATTAGAAATTTGTGGCATGTGTAACGCCAATAATAATAATAATAATAATAACGATAATAATAATGGCAACCCATCTCATAATATTCAATAGAAAACGTAATATACTGAATAATAACATTTTATTTATATAAGTTTACCGTACAAAAATGACATGTGATATACATTCATAAATCTTAAATCTTAAATCTATAACATATGTCACGTACGAGTGATTTGAAATAAAATGTTATACAAATAAGTTAATACCCTAATACAACAAGAGTGTGTTCCACTTAATATAGTTAAAGTTCAAGGCTTGTACAAAAATAATTACAACAAGAAACCAAAATAAGCCTTTAGCTCTATGGTCCTCCCAAGTTAAATCCTTGTGGAGGCAGATCTTTAGCACTTGAAAGTGGTTTTTCACATAGGGTGAGCCAAGGTTCGGTAAAGATATTTTAACACAATATATAGAACTTAGCAAAGTTATAAGGTGAATGCACATGCATGTTATTTGTCAAATATTGTACTTTTCTATTTCAAAACAATGCAATGCCTTTATCAATACATTTCAATTCATGAAAATACACTTTTATATTAGAAAATAAGGTTGTAGCGATCCTAATTTTTCGTAAGTCATTATTTATTTATTTATTATTATTATTATTATGATTATTTTATTTTATTTTATTTTTAACTTTATTAATTGTGTTGTTACATGACAATTTAATGTATTATTTAGTTAATTTAATGTGTTAGTTAATTATTAATAATTAATTCAAATATATATATATTTAGTCTTATATTTATATTTATATGTCTTATAATTAGTTATTAAGTTAGAATAAGGATTCAATCAAAAGGAAAAAAAGAAAAAGGAAAAGAAAAGAGAAGTGCAGAGTGTGCAGGGTGCGGCAACAAGCCGAGAGAGAGAGAGAGAGAGAGAGAGAGAGAGAGTAATCCGAGAAAAAAAAAAAAGAGTGCTCTGTGTATGGCGTGAAAAGAGAGGAGAAAAGTTGAGAAAAAAAAAGAGGGTTTGGATTTTGTTTTGGTGATTTTATTAATTTTTTAAATATTTTTTTTGATTTTTAAAAAAATATTGTGAGTATAAAATTTATTTTTTCTTAATTTATGTTTAATTCGTTATTTTTATTTATTTATTTGATGTTAGTTTGATTTTGTATTTATATAAAGATGATAGATTGATTTTAATTATTTTGATTAGTTGTGTATGTAAGGTTTATGATTTTTAGATGATTGATTGATTTTAATTATTTTGTTTATTTGTGTATGCAAGGTTTAGGGTTTTTAGTTGATTGATTGATTTTAATTATTTTAATTTGTTGTGTTTATCAGTTTTAGGGTTTTTATATAGATTTATTTTATGGTTGTAATCACACTCATGGTTATATGAAATTAAAATTAATTAGGAACCTATAGATAAATTTTTTATATTCCATCATGACTCCATAGATTGTTGTTTTATTTGAGTGTTATTAAGAAAAATGTATAAAAAAATAAGTGAAGATTATGAGATTTATTTGAATGCTTTAGACTTGGCATTGTTATATTTGTTCTCAAGAGTGAGATGTTTTGTATATGTATATTGTTGCCTCATTCTCATGAGTAGACAAGTGCTTTGATTTACGCGCGTACGTATATGCTAACTATCTGGGGAGTGTGAGTCAAACTCGGGATGATATCCTCGTGCAAGTTTGGCTTCGGAGCGGTGTTAGATATACGGGAGGCACATGGAATATATGTATAGGCCGGAAGTGGAGGGCTGAAGTGGTGGAGTTAAGGTATGTAGACGCCCCTAACGCCCGGAGGATGAGTCCCGTTTTGTTCATTTTGGGCTTACTACAGTTCAGGACTCCAATTGTCACGGTTCTTAATCTGAACCAAAGAGTCCAAATCCGGCAAATCATTTTGAGAAAACAGATTTTTGAAAGAAGTGCCAAACATGGACTGCTTCGCCAGATACAGAGTCGCCACCTAAATATTTTATTTTTGAAAAATTTAGGAAACCATGACTCGTGCCTAAGGCCATGTGTCCGTCATCACCAAAGTTGCCTCGGCTTGGGAACTTGAGTACAATTGGGGAAGGTCACTTCGTGAGCACCCCTGCTCGCCCGATCAAAGATCGGCCTCTACTAATCATGATATCTAGTTTTGAAAACATTATGCGTTCTTATTCTAGTTATTAGCCTAGATTTACTATGTGATGCGCACAGCATACAAGTATAGACTGGATCGCCTAAATTGGAACAAAACATTTCATGTTTATTTTTGAAAGATGGTTTGCTTCCCGCAAGTAGGCTTAAAATGCAGATTTTGCCATTCTCGTGGGCTTAGAAAAGATGGTTTTGCCACTATCTAGTGGACTTAAAACTCACAGTCGATGAATTGTTCTAATCCAAATAATTCAACCTTCACCCACAAGCATTCAGGCAGTTATAACACATAAGCAAATAGCCTCATGGTAAGCATGCTATCATGGCAGTCACTCACACATATGGAAGGATGCTAAAGCATAAAAACTCACCGAGTACTCTAAGCTAAAACAGAAACTATGTTAGAAATCCATGCATGATCCTAACTATACAGAAATGCCTAATGCAACACATGCAAGAATGCAACTAAGATAGGCTCGGCTATTCTAAACATGGCATATAGAATGCTACAGCTAACATGTATTCAACTCAGAATTGAAATACAAATGCAGTTAGTATGATGTGCCGAGCCCGGTATATGGAAAACAGATGAATGAATGCAAACATGCTATTATACTGTATGCTAATTGAAACATGCCCTATTCTAACCATCATAAGCTGGTAAATAAAAGGGAGAAAGACGTGGGGTTAGAGGACATACATCACACTCACGCACCCTTATTACAACATTGCCCTCGCTCGGAGGGTCCGAATAAATAATATAGTCCCGAATAAATAATACAGTCCGAATAAGTACAAAACCCTAATTAATTAACAAATTAATCTAGGAAAGTAGTAAATTAGCATGCAAGCTAGGGACTGCCTCAACTCTGCTCCGGATGATGAATGATGATGAATGATGCATGTTCGGGTTGCCTTGCGCGGAAATCCATTGCGATGCCCCAATTAGCCTTTGTTTGCAATTAATCCCAGAATGTTGCACGAAGCTCCAAGAGAGTGTCGATTTTTGATTTGCCGCAACAGAGAGAGCGTGAAAGGGCATGGCAATGTATTTTCACATATGTATGCTTGACTACTCTTCGTGGAGTGTAGTCCTCGATCCTCGTGCCAATCGCGCATCTCGATGCATGATGGTTGAGGAGTCGAATTGCACGACTTAATATGAAATGAATGGACACAAAAAACACAACAAGACCTAAACTCCATCATGGATAATTTGGAGTGTTGGCGACCGGGAATTGAGACACGTTCTGTCACTTGAAGTACGAAACGTCCCTCGTTTTCTATGCTTGGGCTAACTCCTATCCCAAACACAATGCAAATGAGATAGCATGCACTATGCAACTAATATACAACCTAGCATACACAATGCTATGAAATGGCATACACAATGCACGATGTAACATGGCATACACGATGCTCTAACATATAACCTAGCATACGCAATGCTATGAATTGAAATGGCATACACAATGCATAATGGACTTACACCAACATGAGTGGACCTCAGCCACACTCACATTAGTGGCCATAAGATGAAAATGAAACACTCGAGATACGTGCACACATGCACGCAAATCGAGGACCGATCCTAAGGCACAAATGCCACTCTAACAAGGCATGGCAAGGCATGAAATATGACATACAAACATGCAAGTTCCAGCACTAAAATGTGATGCAAAATGATCCCGAAACATGGAAACATGGCACCCGATGCGTGGAATGGTCCCGAAACACAAAACTAGGCACATGTATTGACCTATAGCTATACAAAGCATGCATTATTTGATCATGAAGCACAAAGACAGAATCAAGGCAGTCCCAAAACATGAACATTTCTAGTTCAAAGCATGGCCAAAAGATGCTAGCAAGATGGACTAAAATAGCATGCAATTTTGACTAGCAAACATGGTTTACATGGCATGTATATGGAGTAGGTGAGAACTCATCAAACCAGCAAAAATCAGTGAATAAAACATGCCAAAAAATGCCTGAATAACCTCTGAAATACAGCCAACACATGCACAAATGATGGATTCTTTTAGAGGGCATACAAAGGGGTTATCAAGCACATGCATCAAGGACACTTAGCATAGCCAAATCAAATTTGAAAATCAAATATGATAGTCCTAAAACTCATCAAATTGGCCTTGAAATCAGTCAACAAAGCATGCAAGATAGGGCCTCTTTGGAAGGCCAAAAAAGACCATCAAACAAAACAAGGTGAGAGGGGGTCAGCCCCCTCTGATTTTGGCCTTCAAGAATACATCTAAGTCACTGAAAATCCACTAGATTTCAGTGGCTAAGGAGCCAAACCATGGCCAATGCAAGTGCTCTAATGCATAGCCCTAATCATGAAAGAATGAAGCATGCATAGGGTGAAGATGACCCCAAACAGAGAATAGACCTTAATCAAATATGAATATGATGTCAAAATTTTTTTTTTTTAGTTTAGGTTGAGGTCTAAAAAGGCTCACAAATAAGGCTAATGTATCATGCAAAAATAGCCCTAAAAGAGAGATTGAACAAACACGGCAGCAAAAGGCTTTAAACAGCAAAGAGCCCTTCAACAAAGTTGAAGAAGGGCTCCAAAAAAGATACTTTATAGTTTATGAAAAATCTCAAATATGCCCACAAGCAAGGCTAAAATATGATGCAAACAAGGCCATAAAAGAGAGATAAAGGGCAAGAGGTAGTATCTGGCCTCAAATAGCAAAGAGCCCTTCAACAAAGTTGAAGAGGGGCTAAAAATGAGACACTTTACAGTTTGACTCAAAGCCCAAAAATGCTTACAAACAGGGCTAAGATATCATGCAAGATAAGCCCTAAAAGAGAGATAAAGCAAAAGGGAGAGTAGAAGACCTCAAACAGAAAAAGGTTCTTGATCAAACATGAAGATAAGCTCAAAGTAAGACTATTTCTAGTTTAGGTCGAAACCCAAAAATGCTTGCAAATATGGCTTATAGATGAAGCAAGAAAAGACTAGAAAAGAGGAAAAGAGGACTCACCCTTGTAACACAGCAATGTAGCAACTCTTGGTCCAAGATTGTGAGCTCTCAACCTCTGAAAATCAGCTTCAAGGGACTGGAATGGATGTTGGAGGTAGTGGGCTATGAGTTGTAGTGTAAAGGCCAAGAACCAAAGGGTATTTGAGCTTGGATGGGGGAGATATATGGAGGATGGAGTGTATATGCCTCAGCTAGTTTTTGTAACCCTTAATCATGGAGGAGGGGTGCTGGTTATATAGAGGGAGAGGCCAAGGAAAAGGGGGGGAAAAACCAATTCAAATTTCCCCCCTAAAAGGGCAGATTCCCGGGCAGGGGTCTCAGTGCACAATGGCATTGGCATGCACCAGGAGAGAGAAGATTGGCCGGCCAGGATCAAAAGGTTTAGGTGGCCGGCCACCCACCTCCCCCACCCGGCCGGCCAGGTGCAAAAGGTCTAATAAAAAAATAGTGGCCGGCCATCCCAAAAAGGTGGCCTCTCATGTGTGTACAACACGCCTATATGGTCAAAACCTAGAAAATGTAACCCAGAGAGAAAAAACCAACTTTTTAGAGGGGTTCAAAGGGTCAAGAACAATTGATGGCCCTATCCATATTGGTGGCCTCCTGTGTGTACAACACAATGGTGTGGTGGAAAGTCAGAAAAAGTGGCCTGGGAATGGAAAAAGTCAGCTTTCTAGTGAAGAAAATGGGCGATAAAGAGCGATGAAGGAATAAAGCTGGTTTTCAGGACAATTGCTGGCCTCCCACCTTCCTACAACCTCTCTAACAATGAAAATAAGGTCTCCGCCAAAATGAACCCAAACCGATGCAAAACGGTTCGGGGTTAAAACGCTGCCTTGGGGGCTTAAATCGACTATTAAGCAGAAGGTGGTGTTCGACCACGGTTGGTCTTCGGGCCTGATGTCCCCAAAAGGGAGGAAACAAGGTGTATGCCAAAATTGGAGCAAACGGAGGTGGTTAAACGGTCTTAATCGAGGCATACCGACCGACGGCCAAAATTGAAAACCGGCTCCAACGGGAAAAATGGCCTACGACCACGAAACATAGCCTACAACCACTGAGAGATGATCTACGAGATCTCTCCTCCTTCGAAAGAGAAAATGAAGAAAACGGACCCGTTCGCAAACCGAGGCAAAGCACAAAAGAGTCCAGAATTCGAGGCGAGGCTCGCAGCCGTGACTCATAACCTCGTAATGAGCACAATATGTAACATCACCAAGCGCTCAATCGGTGACGCTCGAGTCTTAAGGTCAAAAATGGGGTGTCTCTGATTTGCCCTCTTGACAAAACTCGAAAGTCATAAGTGACGGAAGTGAATGTCAAAGCCCAGATACGACCCAGTTTTGACAAGGCCGAAGACTCAGACAAACAGGCGAGATAAACAAAAAGATGTGCCCACAGGCATGCCCGCAGGCAGGGGGCAAAATGCAAAGTGACATTGCACAAAGCCGGATGTAACTCAATGATCATGCGAAGCAGCAAGCTGTAATGAAGTAAATATTCACAATAGATGCAACAGTTTTAAGCTAGAATGGAAAGCAATACTACATTTCATGCAGTTAAAGAATGAGGAGAATCATTGAATTCTCACCATGTCTCACGGAGAAGATACAATACTGTATGGGCACGCTTTGGTCGCACTCAAATTCAAATGAATCAGTACATACAATATCGCTGTAAAAGGAAAAAACTTAACAAGCACAACATAGTTAGCAACATATGTTTAGTGTGATATTGAATGCGTGCAAACGCGATATTGATGGGTGAGTGCATTGCAATGCGAGAAGCGACGCAGACAATGCAAGTTAAGCACAAGGGTACGACAATGCTTGTGAAATGTACAGAATAGTGCAAGTGGGGTGCATGAGAATGCAAGTGACGTGCATAACAATGCAGGCTAAGTGCACATCTCGAAACGAAACAACGAGCAAAGCAATGCAAGTTTCGACGAAGGTGGCTCAATCGCGACCTCCAGTTTACCTCCCGGAGGGGTCACAACATATTCAAAAAGGATACACCTTGCTTTTGATGAGTAACAATGAGACACGCATCGAAAGTTGGAGTTGAAGTTCTCATGAGGGATTTCGCGACGAAAAGTGCACTTTCCTTGTACTTTCTCGGGTGCCGGGGACTCCAATCATCACCAAAATTTGCAGGGACCTTGGAGGCCACCTTGGGAAGGCTGTTGGCCATGTTTGGCCCAAGGGGGAGGCTGCCAGCCAGGGGTGAGGGAGTGGGATGGCCGGCCTGCCAGAAAAGGTGGCCGGCCGGCCACCTAGCCCAAATCCGGGGCAGTTTTGTCCTTTTGCTCTCTTTTCTTTAAATGTGCTTATCCAAAGCACTTTTCCTCACAACTCCAGCTCCGAAATTGTCTCCTCTTCCTTCCTAGACCACTTTCCCTCTCAGATCTGTGCTCTATACGCGTTTTCCAACGCCCCACGCAAGTTGTTTTCGCGAAATCTTTCAATTTTCGTCACTTTGAACCGATTAAATTTTGATTTTGGTGCTTCTTTTCTCATTTTCACCACTTGAGGTAAGTTTGTCTCAACATTTGGAAGATTTTCTCGGGGGTTGACTTTTGTTAACTTTTTCATTTCCCGAGAGTTGACTTTTGTTGACTTTTTCCAATTTTGGCTCATTTTGCTCATTTTCGCTCCTTTTTACAGATTTTTCGAGATGGCTAGTCATTTCCCTCATGGTGGAGGACCTCCGGGTGCTGGAGATGATCCCAATATTATGGCTTTACCCCCGAGGATTCGGCCATTCATTCCCAAGAGGTATGACCCTCCGGCGCACATCCTCTCGCAAGCAGTCTTCTACCATTTTACTGACTTCGATGAGCGAGCGCCTGTAGATCTACTACTGCGGGAGCCAGAGTCCCACCTCTCTTACTAGGCACGAGAGGTATTTACTTCACTTTTACATTTTCTGCAATGCATTCTGCATTTTTCGTGCATTTTTGTGCTTTCGCTATGTTTATCTGCTCACTCAAGCTCACAGCTTGTCTTGAATGTTTAGTCTATAACACCATATTCCATTTGCATCTTGAACACACAGTTCAAACACTCCACCTTTCTGAACACGTGGCCCGTATATTGATTGTGAACACACAACATACACTTGTTGAGAATTGAGCATACACAGCCTAAACTTTGAATTTCTGAACACACAGCCCAAATTGAAGGTGAACGCGCAGCACACACTTGTTGAGTAGAACATCAGAATAACCTCGCCATCCTAATCGAATAAGCACCGACACGATAAACCGAACTAAATATGACCGATAAGTGAATGTAATGAATTATCGAACCGACCGACCGAGATCGAATCAATTGATCAAGTATATCTATTGTATTGCATTTCTATCTGCTTGATTTCTTTGATTATCTATTCATGTTTTGTGTTTAAACTGCTAATTGAAGGCCTTATCGGGCGTAACCGTAAATCGTTTAGTGTTTCATGACCGCTATAATTTATGTGATTTTATAGTATAGTTATCTGAAAACCGATTAGGTATGATTAAATTAGATTAAATATTGATAAAATGCAAAGTTGGCTTTATTTACCAAACTAGCCCTTAGTGGGCCACTATCCTAGACACATCTAGAGGCTTGCATACATTGAATCAAAACATTCATCAGCTTCATTTCCTTGTTTCCACCGAATTTAGAGAGAGAGAAAGTGAGAGAATTGTGTTTTCTTCTTGTTTTGCTTGGAGACTTGGAGATTTGGAAGAATTCTTGCATAATTGAGCCTCCTTACCTTTAATTCTACACCTAAGGTAGATCACTCATCTTCTTAATTGTGTCCTTGAGTTGTTCTTGCATGGTTTTGAACTAAATTGAAGTTTAGAGCCAATTTATGGCTCAAAGTGTTGGATTAGAGGTTAATTGTTGCATGCATGGCCATATTGTGGCATTTTGAGGTTGATTACATAGGAATTAGTACATGCATGCTCATATTGTTGTCATAGACCATGTTTTCATCTGGTTTTGCAAAGAATGAGCTCATTAGAGCATGTTTTGAAGTTTTGGAAAGGTTTGAATCCATGCATGTTTGCATGTTCTTCATGTTCATGAAAATTGGGTTTGAAAATGAGTTTGATTAAACACCCTTGGGCTTTGATTTCTCAAATTGAGTTTTGAAACAAGTTATTTTATGTGTTTAAAAGAGTTTTCCGTAAAATGGGCCCAAGAGGATCGAATTAGGAGCATCAAATTTGAGTTTTGAACTTAGAACACAAATTTGGAATTTCCAGATTTTGGTTGTCCGCCGAAGCGGAAGTGCCGCCGAGCGGAAAAACGAGCTCCCAAGATTTCTTTTCATTGCAAGATTCATCCGCTAAGCAGAGAAGTAGCGCCGAAAGGAAAATCGAGCATCCAGACTTTGCGCCATCACCGCCGAGCGGAGAAATGTACGCTCGAGCAGAGTATTGAGTGACACGCTCGAGCGGGGAAGTTGACGCTCGAGCGGGTACCTTTGTTTGCTTGTTCGCCGAAAGGGAAACTCAAACCTGGCCGAAAGGATTCTCTGTAATCAAAATTTCAAAATGTTTTCTAAGTACATCTGTGCATCCTCATTTCATCCTAGGCATTCTTAGGCCTAGTTTTAAGACATCTTAATGAGGATATAGATGTAGAACACACCGAGGCAAATTTAGAGATTTAGTTATTATCTTTCCCAATTGTGTAACTTAGAGTGTTTTCAATCTGTTAACTGTATAGGGTTGGCATTTCGAGGAGACGCTCTAGCCTACTGTAGCCCAGAACTTTGTGAGTAACAATTGTGTAAAGATATGTTCAAAATGATTATCTTTTGAATACTGAACTGAACTGCTTACTGAATGAATGTATGTCCTTTATTTCTGAAATGTACTGTGGCATCCTTAGCACCTATCGCTCATCTTATCACATAGAGATCTCTGCCGGTTCCTATGTGGAACCACTATCGCCATCGATTGATGGCCATCATTATCGTTTCGCATTTTTAAGACTAACTGTTACTGTTATGCTAACGGATGTGCCACATATAACTGCTATCGCATCAACAACCGATATCGATTGAATTGAACTGTTTGCATCACTGTAAGGACATTCATTCTAAACCTCTTTACGCTTTATGTTATTCACTGGGCTTTAGCTCACTGCTCATATATATATGTAGGTGGACAAGCACCGGATCAAAGCTAGAGGCATCGGAGTAAACTCCAGTTTTGTCAAGCCAACCAATGTGCCTCACTACGAGGTTCCGAGCCTATGATGCTAAGGCTTAGGGGTGTTTTAGTATTTCTTTTACACCGTCATCGCTTTGTAATAACCGAATAGATTGTATAGATCAATGTTTATCAGATCGTTGAGTGGGGATTAAGTCCCCGCATCAATGATTGTAAATATTGTGCATAACTGCTTTTGTACGAATGTTTATATACATGAAAATCTTTTTGGCATACAGATATCACAAACTCATTGGACATTATTTATTTATCAGATACAGCCCCTCAGACTGCTTTTATCAGATATCATAAGTAGGCCTTCGGTAATCTCGGACATCGTCGTTACTGAAGCTAAACCCATAGGTCGGGTTTGGGTCGTGACAGAGTGGTATCGAGCGATACTTAACCACGAGTTATACCGCACACACATGTCCAAATGAGCTACAGTGTGCCCTAGAAAAGTAATAGGTATTGCATGAGCATGAAAAGTATGTGGTTATGATATGTGATATGATTGATTATATGCTAATGTGTTAGACTGCTTAAAGGAATGACTGCTTATATTGATGATATTATAATTGTTATAACCGCTATAGTGAAATGGATAACACAAATGAATCAATCCTCATCCATCGAGGCTAGAATGGCGTAATGGAAAGAATGATGGAACTGATAACTGCTAGACTTGATCAACAACAGAACCAACAGCCCCCACCTCCTCTTCCGGTTCAGCCGGAACCAAATGTGAATGTATAGAATGTAAATGTTGATGACGGGGACATAATAGCTCTCACCCATAAGTTCAGCAAGATGAAACCGCCATCCTTTCAGGGAGGCCTTGAACCGTTGAAAGTCAAGCTTGGGTACTTGAAACCGAAAGCTATTTGAAGTGTTTCCGTGTTCGAGGCACATAAAGCATCAAGGCCACCTTTACTCGCAAGAAGAAGCCGAAGGTGGTGGATGCTTATCCGAAATGAAAATATCATGGCGACTTGGGCTCAATTCAAAGGAGCCTTCTTTGAGAAGTACTTTCTCAATGTGTCGTGATAGAAAAGTGATCAATTTGAACAATGAGACAGTAAGCACAATGTCTCATTCGAATATGAAACGAAATTTACCGAAGCTATAGATATGCGCCACATATGGTGGACATCAATATAAGAAGGCCAGAAATTTGAAGGCGGCCTTAATGTTGCAATCCTTGATGTAATAAATGTTCTAAAGCTACCGACTTATGTGGGCGTTCTTGACCGAGCATTGATGGTCGAGTCGAACATCGTTGCGGAGACAATCCGAGACGCCGATATCTGAATGGCGTGGTAAAAGGCGTAATTTCAAATTCAAGAAAGGCAAGCACAATCAATTGAACAAAAAGCAAAATACGTGGTCAACGACTACTTCTAGTCAAGGAAACCGCCCCTTTCGCCTGCTCTAAATGTGGTAAGAACCATAAAGGAGTTTGTTATAAAATCTCGGTGCTTGTTGCTGTGTGGCAAAGTGGGCCACATGGTGAAAGATTGCCCTTCCACGCTTCCGCAATAGTAAAGCCGCAGCAAAGACCGCAAAGATCAACCGTAATAATCAAGCCTAACCCCAAAGTTACCGGGAAAGAGCCTATGAGGCAGGGCCAAGTGTTTGCCCTAGTACCGGGAGACGTGCAAAATACTGAGACCGTTGTGTCAGGTATCCTCTATTTGTGCTCAAAATGCATATGTATTGATTGATTCGGGGTCTACACATTGTTATATGTCGCATGCTTTTTCACGGAAATTGAATAGACCCTTAGAACCCATGAACTATCTCATTAGTCAGATCATCACCTGTTGGGGGATCCATGACGTGTGCATATATGTATCCTGCTTGTAAAATTATTGTTGGGGATATGCATCTGTTTATTGATTTACTACCATTGAACATTGATCACTTTGATGTAATATTGGGGATGGACTGGTTACAAAAATATCATGCTACCATAGACTGTGTAACAAAACAAGTAGTTTTCCGTCCACCTGGTTTGCTTGAATTTGTGTTTAATGGGAGTGGAGTAGTACCTCTTCCGTATTTGATTTCGTCTGTGAAAGCTGTTAAACTGATTAGAAAGGGATGTAAAGGGTATTTGTGTTCGTGTGACAGATTCACCGATGATAATGTTAAACTGATGTGAACTATATTCCTATAGTCAGAGAATTCCCAGATGTATTTTCAGATGATCTGCCAGGGGATTTGATTGACAGGGAGATTGAATTTACCGTTGATGTAATCCCGGGAACACAACCGATATCGAAAAGCTCTCACCGAATGGCCCCAATCAATCGAAGAATGAAAGTGCAAATCGCAAGAACTTAGATAAAAGTTCATCGACCTAGTGCTTCACCGCAAGCACTGCTCGCTTTGTAAAGAAGAAAGATGGCTCACTAAGACTGTGCATTGATTACCGTGAACTGAATAAGGTAACTGTGAAAAATAAATATCCATTACCGCGTATTGATGACTTATTTGACCAGTTACAGGGTACCCAAGTATTTTCCAAGATTGATCTCGCATCCGTACCATCAATTGAAAGTTAAACCAGAAGACATTGATAAAACTGCTTTTAGAATGAGGTATGGACATTACGAATTTTTAGTTATGCCTTTTGGAGTTACCAATGCACCTGCAGCATTTATGGACCTCATGAATAGGATCTTTAAACCGTACCTTGATGATTTTATTGTGGTATTTATCGATGACATATTGATTTATTCCAAAAGCGTAGAGGAACATGAACATCATTTGAGACTTGCCCTACAGACCCTAAGAGAACAGAAACTGTATGCTAAACTGTCTAAATGTGAGTTTTGGCTTGATCATGTTATGTTTTTGGGACATGTTGTTAGCAAAGATGGGATTTCTGTTGATTCGCAGAAAATTGAAGCTGTAGTGAACTGGCCTAGACCAACCAATGTGACAGAAGTCCGAAGCTTTTTGGGACTGGCTGGATACTACAGAAGGTTTGTCAAAGATTTCTCCAAAATTGCCTTACCATTGACTCAACTCGACACGTATGACATAATTTGACCGGATCGACAAAAGAGAATCAAGATTTCAAGAGTTGAAAACTGACTTGTGATCGCACTGTACCTTACCTTCGTGCACGGATGGTTATACTGCTTTTAGTGATGCTTCATAAGGGTTTTGGATGTGTTTTAATGCGTAATGGGAGAGAAGTTGCTTATGCTTCCGACAACCGAGACCACATGAAAAGAACTACCCAACCCATGATCCGAACTTGCAAAGAAAGGGTGTTTGCATTAAAATCAAGGCCACTATCTCAGATGGGGCAACATGTCAAGTATACCCTGACCACAAAAGTCTAATATATTTCTTCACCCAGAAAGAATTGAACATGAGACAGCGGAGATGGCTAGAATTGATTAAGGATTATGACTTACAGATATTGTGCAATCTAGGAAAGGCCAACACCGTTGCCGATGCTTTGAGTCGGAAATCGATTGGGAACTTAGCCTGTTTGCTTACCGGGCAGAAAGAATTGCTTTGTGACCTTGAAAGATCTGGAATTGAAATTGTGTTACGGGAACAAGGTGGAACAATAGCTACTATTTCTGCTCAACCGGCATTGATTGAAGAGATTAAGGAGAAACAGCAACAGGATGACTTCTTGAAGAAGATCATCGATGAACGGGAATCTAAACCGAGACCGGGGTTCAAATTTAAGAATAATGTACTGAAATTTCGAAAGACTATGTGTAATGACACCGAATCGAAAAGAAGAGTTTTGCAAGAGGGCTACAACTCAAAATTTTCTATTCATCCGGGGAATACGAAAATGTACCAAGATCTGAAACTGAATTTCGTGGCCGGAATGAAGAAGAAATTGCCGACTTTGTGTCCAAATGTCTTCATTGCCAACAAGTCAATCAACATCAACGACTTCAAGAGTTTATTGCAGCCCTTACCAATACCGGAGTGGAAATGGGAACATATTACCATGGATTTTATTGTTGGGTTGCCATGCTCCAGTAAAGGTATGGACTCAATTTGGGTTATTGTTGATAGACTGACTAAATCAGCCACTTCTTACGTTAAGACAATTTATATTGCGGACAAATTGGCTATACTCTATATTGATGAAATTGTTAGACTGCATGGAGTGCCTGTGTCCATTGTTTTTGACAGGGATTCGAGGTTTACATCGAGGTTTTGGCAAAGCCTACAGACTGCATTGGGGACTGAATTGAGACTGAGTAGTGCCTATCATCCTCAGACAGATGGCCAATTAGAGAGGACCATCCAGACTCTGGAGGATTTACTGAGAATGTGTGTCTTTGATTTTTAGGGAAACTGGGAAAGCCATTTGCCATTGGTTGAATTTGCCTACAACAACAGTTATCATTCAAGTATTGGTATGGCGCCTTTCGAGGCATTGTATGGCAGGAAGTGTAGATCTCCGATTTGTCAAGCGAAGTTGGAGATGGGCCTTTACTTGGGCCCAGATTGTTTATGAGACAACTGAGGAAAGTCAAACCGCGTCATGGCGAGAGATTGAAAACCGCGCAGAGCGCATGTAAAAGTTATGCGATGTTAGAAGACGAGATGAGAATACGGCGGGTGATCACGTGTTTGTGAAAGTGACACCGATGAAAGGCCGACTCGCTTTTGGAGTCAAGGCGTTAGCGCCGAGATATGCCGGACCGCATGAGGTTATTGAGAAAATCAATCCGTGGCGATCAAGTTGCGCTCTTGAAATGGAGCATATGCATAACGCCTTCCACATCTCTATGTTGAGAGACTATCTCCGGATCCATTCCATGTGATTGAGCTTACTCGGATAGTGCTTAGTGATGACTACACTTACGAGGAACGCCCATACTGCATCGTAAATGACGGATCAAGAAACCGAGAACAAAGAGATCCCATTAGTGAAAGTCGATTGGCAAAACCATGGTGGTGTGTATTCCACTTGGGAAAGCGAAGATGACATGGCTAAACGATATCCGAATCGCTCCCATCGAACCTGTTTTTCCGTATGAAGGTAACTCGAGTTTAGAGGACTAAACTTTTAAGGAGATCAGAATAACCCTCACCATCAAGCAACCTAATAAGCACCGACATCCGATAAACTGTACTAAATATGACTGATAAGTGAATGGAATGAATTACTGAACTGACTGACTGAGACTGGAACTGAATTGATCAAGTATATCTATTGTATTGCATTTCTATCTGTTTGATTTCTTTGATTATCTGTTCATGTTTTGTGTTTAAACTGCTAATTAAAGGCCTTATCGGCGGTCGAGCCAGAAATTGTTTAGTGTTTCATGACCGCTATAATTTATGTGATTTTATAGTATAGTTATCTCAAACCGATTAGGTATGATTAAATTAGATTAAATATTAATAAAATGCAAAGTTGGCTTTGTTACCAAACTAGCCCTTAGTGGGCCACTATCCTGAACACATCTAGAGGCTTGCATACATTGAATCAAAACATTCATCGCCTTCATTTCCTTGTTTCCACCGAATTTAGAGAGAGAGAAAGTGAGAGAATGTGTTTTCTTCTTGTTTTGCTTGGAGACTTGGAGATTTGGAAGAATTCTTGCATAATTGAGCCTCCTTACCTTTTAATTCTACACCTAAGGTAGATCACTCATCTTCTTAATTGTGTCCTTGAGTTGTTCTTGCATGGTTTTGAACTAAATTGAAGCCTAGAGCCAATTTATGGCTCAAAGTGTTGGATTAGAGGTTAATTGTTGCATGCATGGCCATATTGTGGCATTTTGAGGTTGATTACATGGCATTAGTACATGCATGCTCATATTGTTGTCATAGACCATA